>JAVHNO010000089.1:0-600000 GCA_031439595.1 Pterocarpus santalinus | reverse complement strand
CTATCTCGGGAGATAAAGCTTGAACCAGCCATGCCAACACTACCTTATTACTTCGATCCCAAGGAACTCACAAAGGATCATGAACATCAGGTTGAGGCAAAGTGCCATCAATGAATCCTAGCTTATTTTTTACATTTAAGGCTACAACCATAGCTCTACTCCACATGTGATGGTTTGATTCAGTAAGAGTTGAAGAAACTAGAAGCAAACCTGGACTCTCTCCAGGATAAAGCAAATAAGGACTCACAGGATCTTACATAGCACGCCATGCCATTTACGCTTCCTCTCATTGGATCTTGAATAAGAACAGCCTCCGCAGCATTTGCTTGATTTAGAATCGGATTGACAACCAAATCTGCCATCACAAAATTGAAAGGAATCACTGAAGCTTGATCGAGACAAACATAATCAAAGATCAGAAATGAAAGAATCTTCACAATTGAAGATGTAGAGATCACAAATTCACAACCTAAGGAACCTGGCTCTCGATACCATGTTAA
This sequence comes from Pterocarpus santalinus, assembly GCA_031439595.1. Taxonomy (NCBI): domain Eukaryota; kingdom Viridiplantae; phylum Streptophyta; class Magnoliopsida; order Fabales; family Fabaceae; genus Pterocarpus; species Pterocarpus santalinus. The sequence goes on along the minus strand of JAVHNO010000089.1, from coordinate 599,500 downwards.
GATTTGGTGAATCACCAAGAGAGAGCAGAAGCTCACGAGAGAGGAAAAGAAGAGAGAAATTCTGAGTGAATGATTATTTTCTTGAGAACGAAAAATGTTGTACAAAGGTTTATATACATGATGAAATGAACTAAGCCTATTGGTGGGAACTACCTAACTATCATAACGGCAAACTAACTGTACCAACAAAAATAAACATTTCCAATACATAATGTTACTGCTACCTTTCAAGATACGAATATGTAATATTTATATGATGTTTTTACCACATAGACATAGTATGTATATATGATAGTTAGGTAGTTCCCACCAATAGGCTTAGTTCATATATATATATATATATAGAGAGAGAGAGAGAGAGAGAGAGAGAGAGATAGTATCACATGAAATGAGTGGTTAATTATAAAAGTGAGAGGAGTAAATTTTGACCATTTGATCTTATGTCAATAGTCAATATTAAAACATAAAGTCACTTACCTTTTTTAAGTGATCATGTGACCATTAAACAACTTTAAATCTTGACCATCCATGCATAGTTATACGGCCCAAATTTGCTCCTCTCACTTTCATAATAAACTATTTATCTCATGTGATACACTATATATATATATATATGTGTGTGTGTGTGTGTGTGTGTGTGTGTGTGTGTGTGTAGCAAAATGATAAAAGAAAATACGACTTAACGGGCATGATAAATTTTGGTTGTGTTACAAATGCAGGCAGTTAATATAATTTATGTTATAATTAATTTAATCTTATTACTATAAGTTTTAATATTATAACCATCCCATGCATCGCACGGATGATTGGTTACTTTTGATTCTAGAACTTTTCTTGTATTATATGTTATCAAATATTTACATAAACACATACACACTACTAGAAATTCGTGAAAAATTGACATATATTACCGACAGCAACAATCCGTATGTAAAAACATCGATAAACATTTCCACTATTTTGCGCCAAACAATTACCGATGGAAAAACTATTGGTAAATAACGTTCATTTATTTAGATGAATTAAAAATATTGCTATTACTCATCGACAGATTATCCATTGGTAAAATTGAAATAAATTAATTTTTTTATTTTTTGTCATCAGAAATTTGTATTTTTTATATTATCCATCGGTATTTGAAAATTGGGTTTCACCACCATTGCCTTTTCATGTTCTATATTAGCGACAGATTATCTGTCGGAAATATTCGATTAGTGAAACAATTTATTTCGTTTTATTATTATCGATGAATAATCTGTCGATTAAAAAAAATAAATCCTTAAAAAGCGAGCCCACTTCTTCTTCTTCCTCACTTCTCTCTTTTTGTTCTTTTTCGCTTTCCTTACCATTTCACCACTGCTAGGGCCTCCATTTCACGATCTAAGACCGCCATTGTGTTCCTGATATTTTTTTAACATTTTAATCAGTTTAGTTTTTTAGTTTAGTCTTTTTTTAGATCCATTTCTTTACTCGAAATTTTATATTTTTTAGTTAACTAACTGAGTTATTTTCTTTGCTAGAGATTTAAATTTTCTAGGACAGAATTGTAGGATTGGATTGCATGACTGAGGAAAGACTTTGAGTTCCTTCCCATTATTTGCATTGTGTACCGTGATATTATGCACTTTAGAACAGCTATTAGGATTAACTTTAGAATACTATGATTATGCAATTTATTTTGGTTGTGTTGTGGTGTTGAAATACTGAATTATATTTTGAATTAAAATACTGAATTAATTTTTGTGGAGGCTCCAAATTTAAAGGGAGACTCTGCCAAAATTTTTTGTCATTAAAATATTATTAGAATTAAATAATTATTGATATGATATAAAATATTATTAGAATTAAATAATTATTGATATGATAAATGTGTTATGCATTTATTTAGTTAATATATGTCTTATATTTTTATTTTTGTATATGTTATATAGATCAATTATGGCAGGACGGACACCTAGTTCTGTATGAGGTAAGGGTAAACTAATGAAGCATGGTCTACCCCCTCAAACCCATGCCTTACCCACCACCTCCACTGCGCCTGCGTCCACCACTCCCACAAGTAATGGCTACTCCATCCTTCCTAATCCACATACCTAGGAGTTTGTTATGATAACCAACCCTGGGTATCATAATTCAGGGCTTCAACCTTCATTCCCATAGCAGCAGGCTTCTCCACCTCTATCCCTACCTCCAGGAGATGAGGCCCACAGTCAGCCTACTTCTGCGCCTTCACTTAGCTCCAGTCAGCTTGGTTCATAAGGTGCCCAAGCCTCTTTGTCCACCCCTTCATAGGGCTCCACAAACCAGTGAGTGGAGCTTAGATACGATAGTAAATCTCAGTAAGTAATTTAAATTTTAAATTTATTTTAAATTTTTAATTGTGATAGAAAATTTAACTACAAATATTTGACATAATCTATTATTTTATGACATAGCTAGATTCCACAACGGCTTGTAACGTCCAAAATTTTTAAGACGTCCAACTTGTTTTATTAATCGATTTATTTGATTTAATTGGATATATAAAGTTAATTAGAATTTGATTAGAGGTTATTTAGAGGATAATTAGAATTTAATTAAAGAGATTAGGAGTAGGGAAAATTAAAATAAACGTGCAAAAAATTTCAAAAGGTTACTAGTAATGCTTTGCCAATTTAAAGGAAATCAATTGAGACTCAACAATTTTAAACTGCTAGAACCGAATTAATAGAATTATATATCGAAAATCCTAAATTTGGTGGCTAAGGACTCAACCACTTTGCCCCATAAGATGGCATCACTTGTAGCCATACATAAGGAGAAAATTGGTTGATTCTTAACCACTCAAACGACAACCAATAAGAAGCCATGATTTCAACTACCTAGTGTTATAACCATCAAACAATTCCCTCCTCAATCCTTTACAATTTTTGGCCCTCTCCTTAGTTAATCCCTCTTCATTTTCTTTCCATCTTTCTTTACCTTACCTCACTTCCCTTCCATCTTCAAGTTCCAACCATCTTCTACATCAAAAACTTTCAACTAGCTACTTCACTTATTGAGGTAGGATTCAACCTCTTTATTTGATTTTCTTGTGAACTGATGGCTATTGGAAAATTTATCTACATGCTTGTATTTGATGTTATAATGATTTTAGGTGAATGTTCATAGCTGGATTATTAGGCATAAATTGAGTTTTGAATGATTAACTAGTGAAGGAATCAAAAGGGAAGCAAATAGAAATGAACCAGACTAAGAAACCGTATGGCATCCATACTTGCAAAGCGTACGGCTTCACACATAGCCATTGGAATTCGAGGAACTAATTTTATATGAAACTATAAATTCAGATCTTTCCAACCATATAAATTATAAGACCATTGGATTAGTATTGAGTGAGATATGATTTTTTGAAGTTTACCCTGGATTTCTGCCCCTAGACCTGACTAGAGTAGATTGTGCAGGACATAACTCGCTCTATACACCTTCTATTTAAGTGAAACCAATTTTGTTAGAAAGCTTACACATAGAGCAACATGAAGTTAAAATTTCAAAGTTCGATCTCCATAGCTCCCTATAATTTAGCAAAGATGCCTCATGTTTTGATTGGACAGAGACAGGCTAGGCCAATTCCACCAATTTTGCGAGCTTATAACTTGAGCTCTGCTCACTTAAATGAAATGAAACTTGTTGGACATGAAAGATGTTCCATTATCTTTACAAGGATATAAGATTCACACAAATCCAATAAGATTTCTATTTTTAGTGAATTTTTATATTTTATATGCCTATTCTATCTAACACAAGGCAGCCCTAGATAAACTCTCAATATCTTAAGTTATACTTATCAAAAATTGAATGAGACCAAAGAGGTTAAAAATTAGACTAAAACAATTCGACATAGTCAAAACTCATAATTTAATCACTTAAGCAGAATTATGGCATAAGACACAAAAACAGACAGATTTGAAAGGTATGAGCAGAATTGCCAATTAAGTAATTAGCTACTTTAATGCTTAAGTAAGTTACAATTTGTGATAGATATTGTAAACCTATGATAATGTTGAGGCATTAATGCGTAATATTGCTCTACTGTTGTGACTAACTTTCTGGCGGAGTTGGTACTATGCATAGGGAAGCAGACTTGACTCGCTATGTTACCAAAATTTCAGCAGAATCTATACTCTTTGCATACATTTCTCATGTCATTCAACTTTAACTGGTTATAAACCTATGACCTATGAAGACTATATGGATTCCATTTACTTGGGCCAGCTCGGTAAACACAGTTAAGGGGAATAGATCGGTGGGAGAGTCAGGGAAAGTTAACCCGACAATCTGTGTAGGAACGAGCTCGATCTTGAAAAGCAGACTATTATCCGAGAGTCATATGGCCTAAAACTCCCATGAGACCAAATATGCAAAGCTTATAAAATACAAGTTTAAGGATCCATGATGATGAAGTGCATTCCATTTCCATGCATTAATGAATTGTGAAGATGTAATGATAGTTTATGATTTAAATTGCGCTACTTATGTATGTAGTTCCATGTGACTATGATTATATGCCCTTCTTTATGATTATTATTGTTCATTTGCACTGCACGTTGTTCTATATGATATTTGTGTGATGATTATTCCGTCTCTTTCCATCTTAAGTGAAATTAAACCTTGCTTTGGGCTATATTTTTCAACAATGAGAAATAGAACTATTTAGATATCAACACATTTTCATGAAATTAAACAAAATTGAAACAATTGAGAATGGATATGATGTCAACTAACATTGCTGTAAGAATCCTACTAAGAATTTTATAAATTCTCACCCTACTATGTGTACCTGTGCCATTCTCAGACCACGGGCCAAGTGGCGACAGGCATTCTCTTCATCGAGTTCCTTGATCTGCAGTTCCATATAGACTTGGTGATAAATTCAATATATATCACTGATACCTGCCATTTCCGTTTTTACTTCTTTTTCCACAAAAATTTTGCCGTTCTTATTTTTTATCCTCTGTTTGACCTCGTTGCACCCTTTTTAGCCATAACCTTACATATAGCACACCCCATACCACCTCCAACAGCACCAGCTGCTACACCATCGCCTCACCACCTCAGATAATTTCCTTTATCTCCCTTGATGATGATGATGACCCCTCAGAGGCCTCAACATCATCCTCCAGCTCATCCTCCAGACCCAATGACAGCTACGCCCCAGCAAAGCCCAGTATGGCTAACGGGTTCCTGTCATTAGCATCCAACTAGAGGCATCAGTCACCTAGCATGACTATAGTGTACAGTGTGGCCCTTTTTTGGCACTTTCATGACCTTGGGCCATAAGTATAGTTACTTTCATTTTGCCAGGTAGTAGCACTAGAGGAAATGTCCTTCCAGGACCATATGGAGTTGCTCTTCATAGATATGGACCGAATTATTTTGTTTGGCAATCCTAAGTCATGTACTCAATTCATCACATGTATACGAAGTCTTGAGATTCTATACTGTATGGATACATATATAAATCAGATATTATCTTATTTTTTTACCTTCCCACTAAGTTATTTATATGTTGTTGTTGCTCCACATTTGTACAATTAACTATATATCACACACACACGATTTATCATCCAATTAATAGTCACGCTCCAATTTAAGAATTGAGTCAGTTAAGTCAAAGAAATAAGATACAATAGCAAAAGAAGAATACTGGTATGTAGCATAACTACTAAGTTAACTACTATGACTTAAGCATAGTAATAAGCTTAGTAGGTTGTTACACGGCCAAGGCAGTGTAGGATTACCAAGGTATTCGACGAGAATTTCCACGCCCCGCATCCTAGTTTTGTGCAAGGCCTTGATGCCACATAGGAGTTGTAGTGAAAATAGTGGAATGTAAAATAATTATTATTTTTTTATTATTAGTTTTGATTTTTACTTCACCTGCTGACTGTTGTGTTACATGTATATAGCGTATGTTTATTATTGATCCACACGAGGAGGTTGCAATCTACAGGGCATGGAGGACCAGGGCTAGCAAGCGCCTCGACAACATGTTTCATGACATTCGCAAGAACAGCGCGAGTGGCACCCACTAGCTCATGGAGGAGATCCTCCATGCTTTAAGAGCCCACTGGGACTCACCTGCATTTAAGGTGAAGCAGGTGAAGGCTCAAATGAGCAAAGGATTAGCTTGCGGTGGCTCTTTGCATGATAGAGGCTCCACCACCATTGAGGGCACACGGTTTAGAATGGTAAATATCGTTTTCTTCTCATTTATTTTTTCTATTTTTGTTATTAAATATTATATATATAATTACGTCAAAATACTTTAAAATGTAGGAGAAGGCAATGAGTAGGCTGGCGACTTTGGAGGAGCTATTTTAGGAGACCCATACCCACAAGCGGGATAAGGCCTGGTAGGTTGATACGCGGTCAAAGACCACATATATAAGTACTTATAATGTTAGTTTTTGATATTTTAATTTATTATATTTATTATTATTTAAATCTAATATTTTTTATTTTTTTAATTACAGCGTAAGTTCACCCAGCGCATGACTAAGGCCCAATTGCAACAGTTGCAACAAGGGGATGGGAGCACTGCTACCAGCCCACCTATTAGTGATGATGAGGTATCTGCCCAGACGATCGGCGGCCCATTACAAGGGGCGGATTTACGGGATGGGGACCTTTTACAGCATATCATATTCTGCAGACTCTATGTCTGGAGCTGGGCTTGCTAGGGCCAATCCGGAGTCCATCCGTGATCAGGTCCATGCACTGAATGAGTTAGTGCAAAGACAACTTGGATGAGGCCGACCAAAGGTACATGGAGTTGTATGAGCGCCATGAGAGAGATAAGCAGCAATGGTCGCAACAGGTAAAGTCCATAGAGCAAAGGATGATGACTTTGTATAGCTTCTATGCGCATATGCGGAGCAGCAATTCTTCATCCGCTGCACCACCTTTGCCCCCATTGTAGCCTTCTCCACACCACCACCCATCTAGAGTTGGAGATAAGGAAAACGACAACGACATATCGAATACTGGTGATGAACAATATTCGTAGATTTTAGTTTTTTTTTTTAATAGAATTTTATTGTAAATATTTTTGAATGATATTGTATATATTTTTATTTAATTAATAAATTTTTTAATCTCTTCTATATTTAAAATAAAAAATTAAAATTTTTTATTTAAATAACAAAAAGATTAAATTATTTATAATTATATTTATTAACAATTAAAAAATTAATAAAAAATTTTAAAAAAATAGTTTTATTTTACCGACGGATTTTACGTCAATAAATTTATAATTAATATTTTATTTTTAAACTTATCGACGGAGTATATAAAAAAATACGTTGATATCATTTTGTCAGTGATGTTTCTGCCGCTATTGTTACAAACATATTTATGTTTTTACCGACGAATTTTATTTGTCAAAAAAATTATAAATATACTAATGGATAACTCTTCCATTGGTAATTTTTTTTTAATTATCGATGGATTATTTATGTCGGTTAATCTGTCAGTAAAATTAATACTAACAGATTTTTCTTTATTTTTCGTCGGTAATTACACATGTCTACTAGTGATAGCAATCATAAATTAAAAGTGATAAAATTGCATAACAAATAAACTATATATTTTATTACATAAATTATATTTTATTTATCTTTAAATCATTGTTGTGAACTCGGCTCAGGCTGATAAACCGGTGAACCGGCCAACTAGTTGGTCCGAGTTACTCCAAGGATTGATCATGCAACAAAACCAAAGCGACCCAGTCTAACTCAACGGATTTTGGCTAAACCAGTGACCCAGCTGGTTGGTTAAACTGGACTAGGTGATGCAATTTTCTTTTTTTTGAACAAATATCCACCGCTCAAGCCACCTAACTACCATTAGTGCCGCCAATAAACCGCCCAAACCCAGCATTAACCTTCAACCCATCAAACTTCCATTGCCAATAATCACGATCCAGCACCACTTGCAGCATCGCATTCACCTCCATCAATAGCCTAACCACTGCACCCCCTGCCAGTCTGCATTCGATCCATCACTATCCTATGAGATCAAGCCACTCTATAACACCCTACTAATTTAATGTTATGCTTAAGTCATGGCATGAAATTAAGTAGACTGTGTTATTGTGTTAATACTCTGCTTAATCTTTCATGATTAGTATCACATCACAAAACAGATGAAACTACACGATGTTATATAATAAACGTGAATAGCATTATAAAATATAATAAAGTTTAATATAAAATAATAGAAAAGATATGAATAAGTGATATATTATCAACTATATATGTACATATATAGGTCGGAAGCCAACGCTTCATTCTATAAATATATATTAAAAGCAGATGAAATAAAGGAACAGCAAAACTCCTATTGCTAAAAAGCAGAGGCAGAAATAGCAGGAGCAGGCTAAGTTCAACGAGTCCAACTCGGAGTCATGGTGAATCTGCAAGTCTGGGATCTGTATGAAGAGGGTGGCCGTGGAATCCATCACCAACGTCTGAGAATGATGTGGAAATATAGAATGAGGTGAGAATTTAAAGAAATTCTCAGTAGGGTTCGTGTATGGTATTTATTTGACATCACATTCATTCTCAGTTGCCTCAGTTTTTGTTTAATTATGAAAGCATGTGTTCAAACTAGGCTATCCGTTTTAATGAGTTTAAGGAAATGTCTGGTCCCAAGCAAGGTTCAGTTTTACTTTAGATGGCACAAGAAACAGAATAGATTACTAATAATGATTCACAGAATAATAAACAGAATAAATGAACAAGCAGCAGTAAATAAACATAATAGACAACTGCAAACATCTAAACATAACTATTCCATGTAACCATGCATTCATGTAATCATGCATACTCATTCTTGATTCTTCCTTCATAAGCTTTTCATTACTTTTCATCATTTTCCATCACTTGGTCCCTTGGGAGTTCTTGGCCATTTACACTCCTGAGTAATAGTCTGCTTTTCAGGATCAAGCTCGTTCCTTTACAGGAATGCCGGGTTTACTTTCTCTGACCTTCCCACCAATCTATTCCCCTTAACTTTTTATCTGGGCTGGCCCAAGTAGCATGGAACTTTCATAATAACATAATGGTTGTCATAACTCTCATAGCTTTCTTCAAAATGCACATGTATTAACATGTATATCATAATTTATGCATAGATTTTACCAAAATTTCGGCAGCATAACGGAACGTGTTCGCTTCCCCATGAATAGTGCCAGTACATCAGAACACCAATTTATCGTAGAGGTCACAACATTGCATACATATTTTAACATTGAACTCATAGTAACATTAATCTTATTAAGGCAGAGTTTCTGCCTTAGCATAGTCAGTCAACCCGATTTCTATAAATCAAGCCATAATTTCTATTTAACCCATTTGGACCTCAATTTTGGGTATGTTAAAGTGTTATGTGTCTATTTTGTAACCTCTTTGGTCCCCTCTAATTTGGATAACTATAGCTCAAGTTATTTAGGTTTTATCCTGCCGCCTTGATGGTGGCCAGAATCAAACACCTAAAAGTAAAAATCCACTAAAAATCGAAAACTGATTCAAATTATATGAAATTAGTCTCATATTAAAGATAATAGGACAAAGTTTCATTTACAAAAAGTTTCATTCCATTTGACTTAGTAGGGCTCAAGTTATAAGCCCTGAATTCTAACCTTCCTGAATTGCCCTGTCCTGGCCCGGTTGGGGCATAGGGCAACTTTCTTAGATCACTGGGAGCAAACGGGACCTTATCTAATCTTGAAATTTTTATGGACATTCTCTTATGTGTAATCTTTCTAACAAAGTTGGTTTCATTTATTTTCAAGTAGTATAGAGGGAGTTCTATCCTGAACAACTCAGTCTGCCCAGAATTAAAGTCAAAAACCTAGATCAAAATTCAAAAATTCATATCTCTCTCAATACTAATCCAATGGCCTTATATGATATATGTATGGAAAGCCCTAGATGTCTAGTTTCATATAAAAATGGTTTTATCAAATTTAATTCGCTATAGGAGGAGCCATACACTCCGCCGTACGGACCACCGAGGGTTTTTGGTTTTCCAGCCCTTCAGCTCTTCCTATTTTCATTCTTTCTTGCTTCCAATTCAGTTTTAACCTCACAAACAGCCAATAATTCAGCCATATATCATCATAATCATTCAAGCAATACATCAAAGATTGATAAAATTAGCCATCACCAACCACCCAAGATCAGAAAATCAACACAAAAATTAAACCTCTACCTATTGTTAGGTTGTGCTTTGACTTGATTTTGGAACATGGATGACCAAAACTTGATTAGGCTTGATGGTTTGGTGGAGTTGAGTGAGGGAAAAAAAGAAGAAGAGAGCTGAAAGAGAGGAGAAGTGGCGCAGAATTGTGGACTGAAGGGAAGAGAAGAATATTTCAACAAGGCTTTGAAGTGGTAAGTGGCTTCTTGAAATTTGATTGGCTTAGAATCTAAGGCTGAGTTTCAGCCAACTTTCCTTGCTTTTGTGGCCAAAGTGGCGCCACATTTAGGTGTTAAGTGGTTGAGTTCTCAGCCACTTAAAGTAGGGTTAAAGAGTTGGAATTATATTGGTTCGGTCCCGACAGTTTAAAATACCGTAATCTTACCGATTTCCTTTAAATCGATAAATCGATTTTCAAGAAAATTTTATGAAATCTCCTATACTTCTAACTTAGCTCTCTCATATCTAAACTCAATTAATTGCTAATCAATTGATTGATTTTATTTATTTTCAATTATTCGATAAAATCGAATAATTAGGCAGAAAACGATAAAAAAATTTTGGTGGATGTTACACAGCCCATAAGACTGTCCTTGCCTTGTCGAGCTTGGAGTCACCACCATCGCTTCTTGCCACAACACTGTGCTTGCTGTTATTCCTTTGCACTACAAATCCCTTAGAAAGAAAGAAAGAAGAAAGAGTTGAGAAAGGACAGTGATTTCAAGAAAGAAAAGGAAGAAGGAAGTGTTGAAGTAACAACATTTTTTTATTGTATTTTATAAGGGTTATTGGATTTGGCTATTTTTGGGCGCAAAACCTTGTTTTTTCAAAGGACTCCCAAATCTAAAGGTTTCAAATGAAAAATATATTTATAGGGCTGAAATGATCTAAAATTTTTGTCATTTTATTATATTTGTTTAAATTTTAATGCATATTTATATGTTTATCTATTTATGTTTGGTTCAACCAATGACTCATCAGTAGAACCAGTGACCCAATAACCAGTGCCTTGGCTAAGTCAATAGCCGGTTTGAATTTAATAACTATGCTTTAAATAAACTACTATAAAGTAATACTAAATAAAATTGCCTACCAGAAAATCAATTAATAGTAATAATAAATTAAAAAAATCCAATAGGAGTGCACAATCTCTTTATTTAAAAAAAAAAAAATAGCTTGAGGTGAGTTCCAACGACCATTCCCCAAAAATAAATTTACCGATGTATATATTTTTTCAAGGTACACAACGATTGATAAAATAGCAATTCTATTTTGTAAAAATTAAATTTAAAGTAATTCTATTTTAGAATTTAGGGTTTAAAATTTTAGCAATATTTAAACAAATTCTCATTCCATAATTTTAATTTCCATTCTTCATATTAATTTTAAATCTCCAATCACCTCTTAAATATTAGTTCGATAATTGACATAAATAAAAATATTACTTCTTGTCGGTGAAACAAAGATTTTGAATAAAACTCTAGCATAGGTTTATCTCTAATTTGAAAGTGATACCGTTTATTTCTCACTATAGAGAAACGTTTTCCAAAGACTTTACTTAAAAATTAGCACATTCTTAAAATAGAGTAAAACTTCAAATTGGTGATTAATAGAATTGTCAAACATCAATTAAGTCATTAAAAGATCTGTAATATCAATTTGTTTATCAAAATATTTGTAAAATATCAATTTAATCCTCAAAAGATTATTTCAACTAGTTCAAACTTTTTTTAATATTTTGGATTAATTTGAAATAAATTTTAGTCTTTCGAGTGCCAAATTGATATCACATAACTCTTTTGAAAACTAATTTGAGATTTTATTCAATTATAAATTTACCATTTATTATATTCTTAAGATATCTTTAAGTAGTACTACGTAACTTGTAACACCCTAATAAACCCATACTACGCTTAAGTCGTATTACGGCGTTTTATTAGTTGTTACTTATGCTCGTGGAAAATTAAACTTCACTTGAAATTAAATTATGCGGAAAATACGGTAAGATTTTTTTTTTTTTTTGAAATACGTCATCGCTTTGGAAAGTAAAGCCTTGAGCGAGAAGGTAGATAGAGAAAGAGCGTGTCGCATAAAATAAATACCCAAATATCATAAGACAAGAGAAAGGTCAATAAATAGAAATTCACAAATACATTGCATTAATTAACTAATCATTACATCCATATGAGTTCATAATATATATATATATATATATATATATATATATATATATATATATATATAAACATTACATCGAAGAAAGCTCATAGTCATGCCATGACCTAAGTACTAGGTACTACTACAGACTTCAATGACAAAGCTCCTCTCAAAAGAATATGCGAAGATGTAGAGTGACGGTCGCTATAAGTCCCAAAATAGCTTCGTCTGGCATTCCACGTCGTACGTCCACTCGTAGTGCGGTGGCTCCAAGCTCCACTCCATTGGGTGTGCCAACAAAAAATCTGGTGACGATGCGGAAAAGTAACTAGAGTGAGAAATGAGATTTCTCAGTAGGACTCGAACCTGACATGGAGGTGTCATCGTCATCGTCCCAGCCACTTCGGTTTTATTAATGAAAACAGTGAGCATGCATAGGGTTCAGTTCTTAGGTTTTTCGAAAACATGAATATCCGAAGTGGATTCAATTTTAACATACTCTCTAATCATTCATATCCTAACATACATGGGCATAAGTATAATCACATGAAACGTGCATGACTGTGCTCTAAGCTTCTCTTGACTTTTTCTCTTTAAGGGTTTGGACCGAAGTCCCTTTTCTTTTCTTAACTTGACTTATCTTAAGTCCTTTTCTTTCCTTAACTTGACTCATCTTGAGTCCTTCTCTTTTCACCCACTAAACATAAGTGGTAATGAGCTCATACCGTGGCCGTCGCCACCATAGAAATTTTGCATTTACACTATTGGGTCATGCCATGCCTCATGTAAGCCCTATCCCCTATACTCACACTAGCTGGGTCATGCCATGCCTCATGTGAGTCGTGGGTGAGGGGAACTTACTTTGGGTCACCTTCCCTTTTGAAGGATCACACCCTTAGTTTACTTTCTCTTCTTATTAAAGCTTATGATGCAAAATATTTCTAAGTCCACAATTTCTACAAAATTTCGTAAGATAACGGCCAGCTGAAAGCTTCCCAAAATTTTGCCAAACAGAAAACCAGTATCATAGCATCATATCATATCATCATATCATATCATCATCATCATGTCATCATTATCATGGCATCATAATCACATCATCATCATAACATCATGCTTGTAACATAAACATAGGCATATTCTCAAGCAAAGTCTTATGAGCTTAGCTTAGTAAATTAGGTGCAAGCTTTTAATTTAGGTTACCTCTTGGGTGTCCTCTTTTAATTGTTGTGGGGCCCGTTTTGTCTAATGTCCTTTTTGATACTTTTTGAGTGGAATTATGAAGTTTTTCTAATACTTAATATAAGGGTATTAATGTCTTAAAGCTTATTCTTTATTAACCTTTAACTTTTACCCTAACCAGTTTTACTTTTACAGTGGGGCAGTAACTTCAAAAATTCACCATAATTCGGTATTTTATCATTTTAATGCGAAATTTTATATGCTTATAGGGTTCTGAGTCTAGTTTTTAACAAAGCAAGTCCCACTCAAAAATTCGTTTTCTAACTCTAGTTATGCATATTTTATTCTGACTGTTCAGTTTCTAAGTTCACTCCCGGTACAGTGGATTGTTACTTCTCATTATAATTGCTCAGAAGGAATCTGAGAAAACTGTTTTGTGGGTTTGTTCTTCTATGTCTTAGCTTTCATTTAAACTTAGTCTCACTTAAAAATCATTTTTGTAGCTCAAGTTATACACATTTTAGTGTAGACTGCCCAGACAGAAACCAATCCGAGAACAGTCCACTTTGAAAAATCATATCTCGCACATCTTAACTCCGAATCTTATGTATTTTATATGTATGGAAAGCTCTCTGAGTCTATTTTCATATAAAATTATTCCACTAATTTCTGAGTTTTCTGGAAAAAGTTATACCGTTCGGTTTACAGACTGCCAGAAAATCCAGATTTCACGTTTTGCTTTTTCTCATGTTTTCTCCAAAACACTCAACCTCACTTTCAAGAAACCATTCTCAAGTTATAAAATACTCATATACCATGAAAGATTAGTGAAAAACTAACATGTTGGAGTTCAAAAATATTGAGTTCAGCCATGCATCACACCAAACCGAAAACATGTTTTCAACAAACAACCATACAAGCAACAACATCTCATTTTATGACAAGAATGGCTATGATGCCCATAATCAATCTTTAAAATCACCTAGCTATGGAGAGCATAGGAGTTCTAAAGCTTGAAAAACAAAAGAGAAAAAGAGTTTAGAGCCACTACCAAGAAGCTTTCTTTGAAGGGATTTGTGATGGAAGAAGGTGATGGTGGTGGTATTCCTCCTCTTGGATCTTGAAAGAGGCTTGATATGTGATTGTCTTTGACTCTCCAAGAACAAGAAATGGTGGCTCTTGAAGAGTTTGTGAGTGGGATGAGGAGAGGAAAGGATGAGAGAAGTGGAAGGATTCTAAAGAGAAGTTGGAGAGTTTAGAGAGAAGGAGGAGAATTTTGAAATTGTGGAGAGAGAAGAGAGCTTTGTGTGTGTGTCTTTGGGAGAGGAGTGAAAGAATGAAATGAGGAGAGAGGAGGGCTGATGGGTGGCGAGTTTGAGGGGGAAGAGATGATGTGACTTTGCTTCTTACAACAAGCAAGAGAGTGGAAAAACCTTGGGGCAAAAGGGTGAGTTATTTTTCCTTGAGTCTTGGGGGCATTCCAATGTCCAATTTATGCTTTTCTCTAGGGGTTAAAGGGGAGTACCCCTCTTAGGATTTGGTTGCTTGTCTAAGACTCATCCAAGTGTCAAGATCTAATGGTGGATGACAAGGATCCTAGCCTTGGCTTTTGATCTAATGGTGTAGGATTAAAGAGATTGAATGAAGGGTGAGATGTTGCTCCTCCTTAGTATGTCTTTTTAGGGCATATGCATGGAAGAACTTTTATCTCTAAATGTTATTAGAATTATTTAAATGTAATTTAACTCAATTGGCTTAATTACCCATGAGTTAACTCTTGTCAATTACACTTTTTATGATGTCTTGCATTACGGTTAAGCATATGCTTAATTTGGGGTTTAATTTTTCAAGAGTTGTCTTAAGTGTCTTAATCATTATAAACTTAATTAGTAAGGTTGGGTTGTCTTACTTTTGTTTTGGCACCTTCGAGTAATTAAGGATTAGACGATTAAAGTTTTATTAAAACGCTTAGAACATTATGATTAAATTGTTGGCTAGACTTAATTTACTAAGCTCTTGCTCTCGGGATTAATCGATTAGTTCTCAATTAATCGCTAATCCCTTTAATTAGCCGGGAGCACCGAGCTAATTAGCTTAGGTAGAAATGGGGATGTTACATAACTAGAGTTGTAATTTAGGAATTAATTTCTATATATTAATAATGTAAAAGACAAAATTATACTATTAATTAATAGAGTTGCAAGAGAGTGCCAAATTAGGATAGGTAATTATCCACTATAATAACTATAAATCATAATAACTGTCAATAATAATTTTTTCACTTTCTTGCAATTCTTTTAGTTGATAATGTAAAAAAATTTTATACTATCTATATATAGAAATTAATCTCTATTTTCTAAAAGTAAATTTTTAATTTTCTAATATTTTTCATTCTATTTTTTTTTTTTTTGGTGAGATTACAGAATTCCCTTTCAGTTGTAAGAAACCAAAAACTGTTAACTTCCAAAAATTTACATACCTAAATTTAATACATCAGCATTGCCTTATCACATATACTATTAATCGTAAGTGCTTTTTAACCAAACATTAATCACGAAGCCTACTTCCGGTTTGAAGATTCGATTCTAAAAATTTTAGAGTAAACATCCTTTTTAATCTTAATATTTTGTAGTTGATATCAATTTAATTTTGAGCAAAATTAATATCAATGTAGTTCTAATATTTAAAATTTTAACATCAAGCTCATTATTTTATTTAAAAATCAATAACTTCTCATTTTCAACATCATACATAGCTAATAAGAAATCATGATTTACGTAAATCGATATTTAGAGCTTTAATTATCAAGATTTAAATTCGTAATTTATTTATTTTCAGCGAAAATTATCTTCTCTAACACTAAAAAAGACAAATAAAGAACACAATAATACTAACATATCAACCAATTAACAAAAATGAATCATAATAAAAGTTACTTATAATTTACGAAATAATAAAACTAATATTAAAACTTAAGAAATAAAATTGAATTGATTAATTTATTTTTTCAGTAACAAATTAATATGACTTTAAAATATTAAAATCAAAGAAAGGAGATTTCTTTGGTACTCAATAGTTTTAAGGGTACCAATACCCTTTATAAATGAATGGTCATTATTAAACTATGAACCCACTACTTTAAAAGGTATATTTTTATTTTATTTTGTTTGAAAAAATAGCACAGATAGCTTGATGTTAATCACAAACTCTTACGAACTAGCCTTAAAAGTTTGAGTACAAGAGAAGCCCCCCCTAAAGAGGGCCCAAAATTTTATCAAAGTTCATCTCGGTTTGACTACCGCACCTGATTTTCATCCCTCCACTCCCCTTCCAAATCTTTATACCCTTACTTAAAACACGATCCAGCGAACCCTCTAGCCGCCTCTAATTTATATAGGCCATAAAATGCTGTACAAATAGTTAATATCAACTTATCGCAGCGTACAAATTTGTTCATTCAAGTCTGATACTCAATTTAATAATTCAACATGTTTCTCATTCTCTTTCAATATCGACTTGCAAATCGTTTTCTCCATAATACGAAGTGTATCTATGAAGTCGGCATTCGAGAACACCCTCACATACACTCTAACACACAAGTAAAAGATGGTGCACTGAGATAATAAATGGTGAGATTCTAAGCACAAATATAGAGTTGATATTTTCAGAAACCAAACCGGCAGTGTAGGATAAGTCCTAAAACCCACTGCCCTTACAGGAATGTACGCCAAAATGTTCCCACAATGAGACATCAAAATACAGAGCATGCAAAATAAAAGCCTTGCCACCGTCGATCAAGAACCCAGTTCTGGGAACAAAGGTTACGAGACGATGGTGGAGACTTCAAAGTATGACTGATAAACAAATTACCTAAAGAAGACACAAGACTAAAAGCAAGATACCAACACTTATTATAGGCGTACTGATGGACGTCCCTTGAAGAACCAACCCGCACAATTCACTTTCCACCCTTCTTCTGAGCAGCCTTGGTAATCTTGGCTCCACTGGCTTCTTTCTTCTCCACGTTCTTGATGACTCCAACAGCCACAGTCTGACGCATGTCCCTCACAGCAAATCGACCAAGTGGAGGATACTCAGAGAAAGTTTCAACCACCATAGGCTTGGTGGGAATCATCTTCACAAAGCCAGCATCCCCGTTCTTCAAGAATTTAGGCTCTTTCTCAAGCTCTTTGCCAGATCGCCTGTCAATCTTGGTAACAAGTTCAGCAAATTTGACAGCTATGTGGGAGGTGTGACAGTCAAGAACAGGTGCATAGCCATTTCCAATCTGACCAGGGTGATTCATAATGATAACCTGGGAAGTAAAGTTAGCAGCTTCCTTTGCAGGATCGTCCTTGGAATTGGATGCAACAAACCCACGCTTGAGATCCTTGACAGCAACATTCTTAACATTGAATCCCACATTGTCACCAGGAAGAGCCTCTTGAAGAGCTTCATGGTGCATCTCCACAGACTTAACTTCAGTTGTCAGTCCAGTTGGTCCAAAAGTCACAACCATTCCAGGTTTCAAGATACCAGTTTCAACACGTCCCACAGGGACTGTTCCAATTCCTCCAATCTTGTAGACATCCTGAAGGGGTAACCTAAGGGGCTTGTCTGATGGTCTCTTGGGTTCATTGATCTGGTCAAGGGCCTCAAGGAGGGTGGGACCCTTGTACCAGTCCAGGTTTGTGGACCTCTCAATCATGTTGTCTCCTTCAAAACCAGAGATGGGAACAAAAGGAATCTTGTCTGGATTGTATCCAACCTTCTTTAAGTAGGAGGAGACTTCCTTCACGATTTCATCATATCTAGCCTTGGCATACTTGGGTGTAGTGGCATCCATCTGCTCCAAAAAGCCAGATATAAGAAAAATTAATAAAGTAAAGAAATTAAAAAAATAATCAAATGTGACTATCCGAAAGAAAGGCATAACAGCCAAAAAGCCTGATTCTCATATTACCTTGTTACAGCAACAAATCATCTGCTTCACACCAAGGGTAAAAGCAAGGAGAGCATGCTCACGAGTCTGTCCATCCTTGGAAATACCAGCTTCAAAACCACCAGTAGTCGAGTCAATGATAAGAACAGCGCAGTCAGCTTGAGACGTGCCAGTAATCATATTCTTGATGAAATCCCTGTGTCCGGGAGCATCAATGACTGTGCAATAGTACTTTGTGGTCTCAAATTTCCACAAGGCAATATCAATTGTGATTCCTCTTTCACGCTCTGCCTTAAGCTTGTCAAGCACCCAGGCATACTTGAAAGATCTCTTGTTCATCTCAGCAGCTTCCTTCTCAAATCTCTCAATAACACGCTTGTCAATGCCACCAAGCTTATAGATCAAATGGCCAGTGGTAGTTGACTTCCCAGAGTCGACATGCCCAATGACCACAATGTTGATGTGAACCTTCTCCTTACCCATCACGTCTCAAGTATCTGCCAAAAAAGAACAGCGAGCAAACTATCACCAGCAATCAAACATACATTACATACAAGAACAAGCCAAATAGATTTCACAATTAACAGAAAACTTTCAGAACCGGGAGGAAAAAAAAACGGTATATCAAAACACTGATAAATGAAAATGCTCAATCAAAAACGCATCAAACATAGCATACACTATATATCCTAGCAGATCAAAAACTAATGATGTCACAAAAACTTAAATGGCCACATAAACATTCCAGACGATTACATAGCCATCATTTTGTAACATACATAGATGTCCTTGCATACCCACTAAAATTCTCAAATTCCAAGCATTCGACTGTAAAAATAAAATAAATAAATAAATAAATAAACTAATAACAACCAGTACAAGAACCAAAAAATCAAGAACGATAAAAGAATTAATAAAACTAATAACTATTATGACTAATGACTTCAACTAGCAATAGAGCACCAACTGCACGAAAAATTATTCAGTAAAACATAAAATTTGAAGACAAAAAACAATGGAAACAAGAATTATAAATTGCTTCCAAAATCGATCTTTCAACTACAGAATACCAATGACCCGAAAAAGAAAATAGGCATAGTACGAAAGAAAAATGAATAAGCAGCTGAACCTAGAAGATGCTGCGCTAAAATCCCAGCCGCTATCAGAAAAGTGAACGAGCAAGTGTGAAGAGAAGCAGTAGCTAAAATGCAGGCCTTGGTCGGGTTTATTTATATACTGCGACGCTTCGCTCGCTATTTACGTAAATACCCTTAGGTTTTCACTGCATTTTCATTTGTATCCTGGCGGCAATTCAAACACCTACTCTCAGCAGTAGAGCGTGGCTCCACCGTCTCCGGCTGTAGTGGTTTGTACATTGCACGCGCTGATCAGCACGTAGAAGCAGGTGTCTGATCAGCACGTAGAAGCAGGTGTGCATTTGTTTGGATAATAATGCGGAGAACCCGAGAATGTCGTGACGGTGGCGTTAGGGCAACGCCGTTTCAACGCTGCTAGTGAAAAAGGACGCATGTCGACGAGGGCGTGGGGAGACACTTAGAGCCTTTTTGGGACACATACGGTGTCACTTTAGACTACAGTGGGAAGAAGACAAAAACATGCACAAGCTGTTGACACTATAATTGTGGGCTGATATGCGATCCAAAATTGAGCCTAACTAAAAATCTAAATTGGATTTAAATAAATGCAGGGTCAATATTCATCAGTTGGAAAATAATAGATTGGGCTACAAAAGGAGGAATACTAGCAAAAGAGAGATATTGGATCGAGAAAAGTAAACAAACTCAGTGGCTAGAGAAAAAAGAGTAATTGGAGATTGAGACCACGATCGAGCAACAGTTATCATTATTGAGAACATGGATGCACGGAAAATGAGATTAGCACCATTATCCAGATGCAAATAAAAAGTTGACAAAATACCTAATTTAGTCTCTGATAAAAATTTTGAAAAATAAATTAGTTTCTCAAGATTTAAAAGTTCACAAGTAATCCTTCATCATTTAAAAATAGGGATATATTAGTTCCTCCATATGGATCTGTATCACAAAAAAATCTTTAAAATTTTTGTATGGAGGGACTAATATATCTCCTTTTTTAATGGTGAGGGACTACTTGTAGATTTTCCAATCTTGAGGAGTTAATTTGTCCCTCAAAATTTTTATCAGGGACCAAAAGAGGTACTTTATCTAAAAAGTGGCGAAAATGTAGGAAGGGTACAAAAGACTCGTGCATATAGAGAGATGGGGGACACATCATGCTATTCAAACAACTAGCTTTCATTTTCTATTTGTCCAGTATACTTTTAGCTTTATGTGGCTTTTTTATTTTCGTTGTAAATATTAAAAGCCTTGTGTAAACTCGTTAGTTGGTTAATGCAAGTCCTATTCTCGTTCTAATTTTCGTTGATCGATTTTGCTCAAACACTTACTATCGTGATTCATTTGAGGAGCCCATTTGCTAAGGGGTAGAGTACCCTTCTGAACTTCACTTGTCTTAACTTTAGTAATTTTTAGGAGTTTGTTTTTGGATAAAATTCTTCAAAGAGATTTAGCCGATTACATTTTCATCCAACATAAATTTAGCACACCTAGCGGGACATCTAGGGTCCGATCAACAAAAGGTTCCCGTTCCGGGGCCGGATCATACTTGGCATATGAATCCAAGATTCAAAAAGGTAATCAACATGAGTTTAACAAATCAAAGTCCAAGTCTGGCTTCGAGACAAAAAGCAAAGGGCAACCAGCTATGTATACAGCCGTCTTGACTACACCCCAAGGGGTGACTTCAGAGCAGCCGAGTATAGCTGCTACCTCTCTACCACCGAAGAAAGCCTCAATAGCTTCTCCTGATATGACTAGTTCCACTCAGACTGGACGCGAGGTGAGGCAAATGTTACTTATGTCTACATCCTTCATTAGGCAACAGATTGAAGTAGAAGTGAACGATCTGATGCAGGAAGTGTTGAAATAACTAGCTGAGATAGTGAAGCCAATCGTGAGAAATGAGATGCAGCTGTTTCAACAACAATACAAGGAAACATCACAAATCCATGGCCATTCAGTTGAGACTACACATGGGAATGCACCTCAAATTGTTAATGAAGCAACATTTTACACTAGGGGTCCATTAAGGGCTTCAACTTGGTCAAGTATAATTAGTCAAAAGACCTTCTAATGTCACTAGGAATTTAGGATTCCCTCCTAGTAATGCAGGCTTTTGGAGCAACTCAAATAGCAACTGGGAACAACCTGCATATACTAGTCCTGTTACAACAGTTGATCCAATGGTTCAAACTAGTTGACCTTAAGGAGATATGTAATGGACTACTCATAATTCAGGGGCTAATACCTAGCCGATTGTAGGATATGCTGCCCAGCCTACAGGACTATTCCAGCCTATGTATACGCCACCCCCTGTGCATGGGTCACAACCATTTAATGCATACCAGCAGTCGATGTACCCTCCACCATACATGCAAGCCCCACATAGGATGCCTCAAGGGATTGAACAAGAGGACAATTGGCAAACAGCACCCATTCAATGTAACGCCCTCTCTAGTATAGAACTATGCTTAAGTCATAGTACCACACTCAAGAGTTGTTACTGTTACCTAAGCGGGCCTTTTCTGATAGCAACTTCGGCCGTCTTCGAAACTTCTTGAGCTATCTCGAGATAACACAGAAACAAAAGTGAGAATTTTTAAATTCTCAATAGGACTCACTAAGAAATTTTATACTATGTCATCATTATTATCTCCAGTTGCTTCGATTTATTATGAAAAAGGTGGACATGTTATATAAACTATTTAATTTTATAGTTCGAAAACATATTGTCTGAAGTAGAGTCCATTTTATTCGTACATTTGTCATTTGGGAGAGCTAATACAAAATAAAGTCATGAATCATACTATGAATAATAACTGCAATGTATTAAAATATAATAACATTAATATACCGGAAACATAAAATCTGCACATTCTTTTACTTGTAATTGAATTTATGCGGATACACATAATTTTCTTTTCTTTCTTTGTCTTCCTTTACTTGTAATATATATTTCAAAGTATGATCGCCATGTCATGCTCCCTCAAGGTGTGATCACCATGTCATACTCCTAAAAAATATGTTCATTCTGCCACGTCCCAGAGTATGATCGTCATGTCATACTCCATCGGGGTGTGATTGCCATGTTACATTTCTTAGGGTGTAGGATCATTATACCACATTCCAGAATATGATCGTCCTATCATACCCCATTAGAGCATGATCGCTATATCACGTTCTTTCAGAATATGGACTCATCAACATATCTTTCATCATAGAATCTTTATTATGGCTTTAATCATAATCATGAATGCATATATATCAAAGTGTATTTCATAATCTATGCATAAGCTTTGCTGAAATTTCGATAGCATGATAGATCAAGTCTGCTTTCCCATAAATAGTGCCAGGTTACCAGTACAATCAATCAAGTATTCAAAGTAATATGGGACAACAAGTATACAATCACAATATCAATCATCAAAATCAATACAAGCATCAACAGAGTTTTCTGCTTACTCTACCCTCTTCTGCCCGAATTTTGTAAAATTCACCTTTACTCCTATTCAACTCATTTAAACTTGAATTTTGATATGTTATAGCTCTATGTGTCTAGTTTCCAACCCTTTTAGTTTCGTCTCATTTTGATTTGTATAGCTCAAGTTACTTGTATTTTACCCCAGACTACCCTACACTTAGCTAAAATTGCACCCTTATAAGTGAAAATTCACTAAAAATAGGAATCTGGGTGAAATCATACAAAATTTATACCAAATTAAAGCTAACAAAACAAGCTTTTAAATGAAATAATTTGCATATCATTTTCATTAGTATATCTTGAGATATAAGCCCCGTAAATTGACCCTATTGGCCTACCCTGCTCCAGCCCGATTTGAACTTAAGGCAAATTCATTGATGTGCTAGGAACAAATGGCAACGAATTTGACTATGAAATTTTTATGGGATGTTCCCTTATATGTTAGCTTTCAAATAGCATTCATTGCACTCAATTTAGAGTGGTGTAGAGTGAGTTACACCTTTCTTAACTCATACTACCCAGATGAGAATCTAGATTTCTAGGTCAAACTTCAAAAAATCATAACTAATTCTATATTGATCCAATGGCTTTATATTTTTTATGATTGGAAAGCTGTAGATGTCTAGCTTCACATAAAAATAGATTCATCAAGTTTTGATGGTTAGATTTTCATCCATACACGACGAACATATGGATGCTGTATGGTTTTCACACAACAACATCTTGATTCTTTCTATATCCAAGTTTTTCCATTCCAACTCTAATTCTAATGATCACATATATACAAAATCAACCCTAATCCTTCATCTCTACTTAAGATAAGACTAGAATCATGGAAATAGGAAAAATCTTAATCAGCCCCAATCCAAGAGAACAAGAAAAGAAGTTGGAATTCCTACCTTTCTAAGGTGAAATCTAGTTGAATTGGTGGCTTGGATTGAAGAAACTTTTGATGGAGCTTGAAGAGGTGATGAAGATTATAACATGCCCACTTTCGTAAACAGAACATAATGAAAATTTTAAATTATTTCCCTTAGGCAGTTTGAGAATTTCTCAGGCAGCATTATGCCATAACGATCTTCACACTCAAAATTATAGGGTAGTATAACACTGCCGTTGAAAATATGGCACTGCCATATGTTAAAAATTAGGAAATGATAAAAGTGCACCTATAAACTTTTGTTAATTGTTGTGATGCCCAGAATTTTTAGAAATTATATTTTGACCCTAAAGACTTATTCCCACAATAACCCTAGAACTTTTCATGAAATGATTTTTATGTTTCCATATCTGTAGAATTAGCAAAATGGGATTTTAAACAGAGCAAAATCACATAGTGAAACTGTAGAAATTTAAATCTCTGCCGATTGGGCCATGGATGACGTGAGGTGTCCTTGGACTTGCTCAAAATTACGAAAATGTCATTAGTTATAGAAAATAGAAAACAAAAAGGCTCCGAATTTGCGAAAATGTTTAATTTATGCCGTTAATCTATTTACTCGGTTTCAATAGTTATGTAAGGGCAATTAGAAGTTAATTAAATATTAATTAGGAGTTAATTAGATGTTAATTAAAGAGATTAGGATTAGGAAAAGATTAAAATAGACATGCAGCAAATTTTAAGTTACTAGTAATATTTTGCCGAATTGAAGGAAATTAGCAACGATTCGGTGTTTTATACTACGAGAACCAAACTAGTAGAATTTTCTACCGAAAACCCTCACTTAAGTGGTTGAAATTCAGCCACTCCTACCACATATGAGTAGCACCAAGTGTTGCACAGGATAGTGGAGAAACTTGGCCTTACCTCCACCACCAAGCCTCCACCAATCACATCTACTCTTGGGGTGAGATATTCCTTTCTTATTCCCCCTCAATTTCAGCCTCATCTCTCTCTCTTTCTTTTAGGCTTACTTTCTTCTTCCTCTTACCATCTTCTTCCACTTTCAACATCCATCAAGCTTCTTGCACCCATATCTTTCACTAAAACTCAAGACTAGCTTGTGGTGGTACCAAAATCAAGGTAGGAACCTAACTTCTCTTCTTATTTTTCTTGATTTGGGGTTGTGTGAGGATCTTATTTTTCTCATGATACTGATGTGATTTAGAGTGATGATGATGGATTATGGTTGATTTTGCATGTATGTTGTGATTAGAATTGGAATTAGTATGAAAGAACTTGAGAAATAGAGAAAATTCAAGAAGCTGTTAGGGTTTTCACTCGACGATCCGTATGGCGGAGTGTACGGCTCCGTGTACAACCATTTAAATTTGATGAATCCATTTTTATGAAACTAGACATACAGGGCTTTCCATACATATAAAAACATAAGGTCATTGGATTAGTATAGAATTAGTTATGAATTTTTGAAGCTTGACCTAGAATCCTAGATTCCCATCTAGGCAGTGTGAGTTGAGAGGGGTGTAACTCCCTCACACAACTCTAAATTGAGTGAAACGAATGCTGTCTGAAAGCTAACATATAAGGCAATATCTCATAAAAATTTCAAAGCTAGATTCATTGCCAGTTTTTCCCAGCACATCAATGAATTTACCTTAAGTTCAAACTGAGTTAGAATAGGGTAGTCTAGTAGGATCAAGTTACAGGGCTTATATCTCAAAATATACTCATGCAAATTATATGCAACTTATTTCATTTGAAAGCTTGTTGTGTTAGCTTTAAATTGATATAAAATTTGTATAATTTCACCTAGATTTCTATTTTTTGTAAATTTTCACTTATAAGGGTGTATTTCTAGCTAAGTATAGGGCAGTATGCGGTAAAATACTAATAACTTAAGTTATACAAATCAAAATGAGATGGGACCAAAAGGGTTGGAAACTAGACATATAGAGCTATGACATATTCAAAATTTAGGTTTAAATGAGTTGAATCGGACTTAAGGTGAATTATACAAAATTCAGGCAGAATAGGATAAAGTAAGCAGAAAACTCTATTGATGTTTGTATTGAATTTGATGAATGATATTGTGAATATATAATTGCTGTTCCATATTGATTTGCATGTTTGAATGATTTTACTAGTAGTCTGGCACTAGTCATGGGGAAGCGGACTCGATCCGTTATACTGCCAAAATTCTGGCAGAAATATGTGAATTATATGAATGTTATAAACATTTATATGTTATGCTCATAAGATTCATATGTGCAAGAATGATTTAAGTATGATATGAAGTATATTAATGAATAACATATGCATGTAAAATCATGTCCAAAGAAGGGCAAAAATTATGAGAACTTGCAAGACAGATGTACCAAGCTACCATGTGAGGCATTGCATAGACTCAGCTAGCATGGGCCAGAGCGGTACTGTCTAAGACTTGGGTAGCCCTCAACCAGAATCAAGAGGAATAGACCGGTGTAAAGGTCGGGGAAAGTAAACCCATCACTCATGTATAGGTTTGAGTTGGACCTAAAAAGCAGGCTATTACCCAAGAGTGAGAGAAGTCATTCACCTCTGAGGGACCAAGTATAGAAAAGATAGATCAAGTTGTAAGTTAAAGTAAGAGATTAATTAAGTCAAGTGTACTTGCATTTAATCAAGTACAACCATCTATATGTGCATCTCTAACTATCTTATTATGTCATGAGGTTATTATGATTCTTACTAAAATATATTACGCTATTGTGTTTCTATGTCTATTATACAATATGCCAAGTGGTTGTTAAAATATAACTCGCTTCGAGAAATATGTTTCAACTTAAAATTGAATCATTGTTTGTATATATGTGCTCATATTTTCTTAAGAAACTGAAGCAGCTGGAATGTTTATGATGACACTGTAAGAGTGATGGTTCGAGATTACCTACTGAGAACCTTAGGTTCTCACTGCCTGCTTGTATGTTTTTCTTTTCCGTAAACATTCCAGCACCTAAGTTGAAAATCAAGTGTGAGGCGGAGTACTGGCACATTCATTGAGCAAGACCCGGGCGCAAACCAGACCAAGAGACTAGTGAAGCTAGCTAGCAACTAGTCGAAAACAAGTTCTGTGTATTATGTTAATCACAATTTCTTTTAAATTGTAAATATTTTATTCTCTATGTATTAGAGATGATGAAATTTATGAACTATTATTCAGTAATAAAGTGTGTAGTTAAAAGGCCATGTATTGTATTTTTCATATTTTAAGGATTCGCTTAGCACAGTGACAACCTTTTAATATAACTCTATGATTCATGCATGGCTTATATAATAGAGGGTGTTACAAAGTTGAAGTGAAGATGAGTGTGAATAAAAGAGAAATGATAAGAGCTCAGTAGCTATATTGGCTGAAAATTCAAGGGGAGAAGGAAAGAAAAAAAAAGTGAAAACTTTTGAAGCAATTTTCATATGATTGGTGGATTCCTTCTCATATTTCAATTCACTATAACTACCCACTTTTGGGCTGATTAGTGGCGCCACCTGTATGGATGGGTTGTCTAAATCTTATCCATCTATCCTGAGGTTATCACAGAATAATTTCTATTGGTCCGGTTTCAACAGTTTAAAATACCGAAATCTTATCGATTTCTTTTAAATTGGTAAACCGGTTTGAGAAAAATTCTAGGAGATTTTTTATATTCCTAATCTAATTTCCTAAATTCTAATCCCTATAAATCACACTTAATTAGATATAAGTGAATACTAAATCGAATCCTAATTAATCACAATTATTCGATAAAAATCGAACAACTTGTTTAAAAAAAAATGGTAAAATTTTTCGGATGTTACATCACTACCCTCCCAAAAAAATTTTTGTCCTCAAAATTTGATTATAAAGCTAACAAGTTATAATTATAAGAGTTTAAATAAAGTTCATACATAAACACACAGTAGATGTAAAACCACTTAACATAATATGATCGACTAAAACTAAATTAGCCAATTCCTTATTTTAGTTTATCCCTAATTCTCGCTCTAGCTCCTTTGGGGTGTAGTCCCCTTAACATTTAAAGTGAAAACTTTTCCTAAACGTTGCGGTTTAAGAATTGGTGGTTGGTTCTCAGGGCATTCTCTGATTATATGCCCTGGCTTGCCACATCTAAAACACACATACTATTCAACCAGGCAAGGCTTATCTCCATGAATTTTCCCACACTGTGGACATTATTGCTTGACCATCGATTCTTGCGGCTGCTTGCCCTCATATTCACCCAAGTGAAATTGCTTCTTTGGTAGTGAGGCATATTCTAATTCCTGGTTTTCAGGTGCCGGCCTTTTCCCATAAGCATCAAACTGGGCAATCTCCAACTTCTTATTATAGTCTTCCACAAGTCTGCATTTGTTTACCAAGGTAGGAAAATCTTCATAGGGCCTATTGTTGCGAGGATGTCTTCCCTTAATCCGCCATCAAATTTGACACACTTCCATGCCTCATTTGGATTCCGCTGGTAGATTATGGAAAACTTGCATAGCTCCTCAAACTTTGCGATGTACTCTGATATGCTACTGTTTCCCTGGCAAGTCCAAGTCCTTGGCGTTCTGAACTAATGGAGGAAAGTATTTCTGGTAAAAAGCATCCTTGAACACAATCCAGGTGATCTCTATCTGGGATTCCTCTAATAGTCATTTTACACCATTCCACCAAAATTCTGCGTTTGCTTCGAGCATATAAGTGGTGAAGGCCACTTTTTGGTTGTCAGTGTAGTCTAGAATGGAGAAGACCTTCTCCATTGTCTTAACCCACTCGTCAGCCTTATCAGGATGAAAAGCTCCTCTAAAACTGGGTTGGTTTGCCTTTCGAAATTCTGCGAACTTGAGATATTTCAGGTCCATTCCTAGGCCATTCGGGTTTCCATCGTGATTGGCTCTAAGTTGTCTTCCCAGCTAGTCCATCATTTGGTGTGCTACAGCAGCTTGTTCGTGCATGGCATATGCCATTTCTCGTAGAGTATCCATGAAATAAGCAGGGTCTTCTGTAGTGGGTATAGTTTGTGGCCTACCACACCCCCTAGAAGCCATTAGTTCCTAATCACACAAAGTAAAAACATTGAGTTAATCAGACTAAATAATAAGTTAAGTGTGACAGCAACTAATAACAATCATAGTTAGGTGGTCATGCATATCTAATTTCCTATATCTTATCTGAGCAGATAAATTTATCGCATGACGTTTTCTAAGATCGAACTGCTCTAATACCATTTTGTAATGGCCTTCCTGGTATAGTACTATGCTTAAGGCATAGTACCATACTCAGGACTTGTTACTATTACCTGAGCGGATCTTATCTGATAGCAACTTCCGCTGTCTTCGAAACTTCTTGAACTATCTAGAGATAACACAAAAATAGGAGTGAGAATTTTTAAATTCTCAGTAGGATTCACTAAGAAATTTTATACCCTGTCATCGTTATTATTTCCAGCTACTTTGATTTATTATGAAAAAGGTGGACATGTTATATAAATTGTTTAATTTTATAGTTCGAAAATATATTGTCCGAAGCAGAGTCCATTTTATTCATACTCTTGTCATTTGGGAGAGCCAATACAAAATAAAGTCATGAATCATACTATGAATAATAACTATAATGTATTAAAATATAATAACACCAATATACTGGAAACATAAAATCTGCACATGCTTTTACTTGTACTTGAATTTATGTAAATACGCATAATTTTCTTTTCTTTCTTTGTCTTCCTTTACTTGTCATACATATTCTAGAGTACGATTGCGATATCATACTCACTTAGGGTGTGATCATCATGTCACACTCCTTAAAAATATGTTCATTCTGCCACATCTTAGAGTATGATTGCCATGTCACATTCCTTAGAGTGTGGGATCATTATGCCATATTCCAGAGTATAATCGCCCTATCATACCCCATCAGAGCATGATTGCCATGTCACATTCTTGTCAAATATGGACTCATCATCATATCTTTCATCATAGAATCTTTATTATAGCTTCAATCATAATCATGAATACATATGTATCAAAGTGTATTTCATAACCTATGCATAGGCTTTGTCGAAATTTCGGCAGAATGATGGATCAAGTCCACTTTCCCATGAATAGTGCCAAGCTACCAGTACAATCAATCAAGTATTCAAAGTAATATGGGACAACAAGTATATAATTACAATATCAATCATCAAAATCAATACAAGCATCAACAGAGTTTTCTGGTTACTCTACCATCTTTTACCCAAATTTTGTAAAGTTCACCTTGACTCCTATTCAACTCATTTACACCTGAATTTTGGATATGTTATAGCTCTATGTGTCTAATTTCCAATCCTTTTGGTCCCATCTCATTTTGATTTGTATAGCTTAAGCTACTTGTATTTTACCTCAGACTGCCCTACACTTAGCCAGAATTGCACCCTTATAAGTGAAAATTCACTAAAAATAGGAATCTAAGTAAAATCATACGAAATTTATACCAAATTAAAGCTAACAGAACAACTTTTAAATGAAATAAGTTTCATATCATTTGCATTAGTATATCTTGAGATATAAGCCCCGTAAGTTGACCTTACTGGCTTACCCTATTCCAGCCTAGTTTGAACTTAAGGCAACTTCATTGATGTGCTAGGAATAAATGGCGATGAATCTAACTTTGAAATTTTTATGAGATGTTCCTTTATATGTTAGCTTTCAAATAGCATGGGTTGCACTCAATTTAGAGTTGTGTAGAGAGAGTTACACCCTTCTCAACTCATACTACCTAGATAACTTCAAAAATTCATAACTAATTTTATACTGATCCCATGGCTTTATATTTTATATGGTTGGAAAAGCCCTAGATGTCTAGTTTTACATAAAAATAGATTCATCAAGTTTTGATTGTTAGATTTTCGTCCGTACAAGATGAACTTACGAACACTGTAGGGTTTTCACCTAACAACATCTTGATTCTTTCTATCTCCAAGTTTTTCCATTCCAACGCTAATTCTAATGATCACATACATGCAAAATCAACCCTAATCCTTCATCTCTACTTAAGATAAGACTAGAATCATGGAAGAAAGAAAAATCCCAATCAGCCCCAATCTAAGAAAACAAGAAAAGAAGTTGGAATTTCCACCTTTCTAAGGTGAAATCTGGTTGAATTGGTGGCTTGGATTGAAGAAACTTTTGATGAACCTTGAAGAGGTGATGAAGATGAAGTGAAGATGAGTGTGAATAGAAGAGAAATGATGAGAGCTCAACAGCTATACTGGTCGAAAATTCAAGGGGAAAAGGAAAGAAAAAACAGTGAAAACTTTTGAAGCAAGTTTCATATGATTGGTGGAATCCTTCTCATCTTTCAATTCACTATAGCTGCCCACTTTTGGGCTGATTAGTGGTGCCACCTGCATGGATGAGTTGGCTAAATCTTAGCCATCCATCCTAGGGTTATCACAGTTTAATTTCTATTGGTCCGATTCAGACAGTTTAAAATACTGAAATCTTATCGATTTCTCTTAAATTGATAAACTGGTTTGAGAAAAATTCTATGAGGTTTCCTATGTTCCTAATCTAATTTCCTAAATTCAAATTCTTCTAAATCACACTTAATTAGATTTAAGTGAACGCTAAATCGAATCCTAATTAATCATAATTATTCGATAAAAATCGAATAACTTGTTTAAGAAAAAGGGTAAAATTTTTCGGACATTACATTCAACCTCAGCCATGTGCTGAGCCGATGGGAGCTATGCCTTAGCTGATTGATCCAAACATGATAGTCGAGGCCATGACGAGGAACTAAAGAGGCTAGTCCATAGAAAACAATATCCAAGTTGGGTGGATAAGGTCCAATTCCCAAGAGGTTTCAGAACTCCAAACTTTACAACATTTTCTTGAGAAATGGCAAATTAACTATGGAGCACATTAGCCGATTTGAAGCTTAATATTCTGAGGCTCGTCAAAATGACTTCCAAAGGCTAAAATTATTCCATTTATCCTTAACTAGGAGCAGCATTTGTAACATCCTCCTTGGTATAGTACTATGTTTAAGTCATAGTACCATACTCAGGAGTTGTTACTATTACCTGAGCGGACCTTACTTGACAGCAACTTCAACCGTCTTTGAAACTTCTTGAACTATCTGGAGATAAAATGGAAATAGGAGTGAGAATTTTAAATTCTCAGTAGGAATCACTAAGAAATTTCACCGTGTCATCATTATTATTTCCAGCTATTTCGATTTATTATGAAAAAGGTGGACATGATATATAAACTATCTAATTTTATAGTTCGAAAACATATTGTTCGAAGTAGAGTCCATTTTATTCAAACATTTGCCATTTGGGTGAGCCAATACAAAAATCAAGTCATGAGTTATACTATAAATAATAATTGAAATGTATTAAAAATATAATAATACCATATTCTGAAAACTTAGAATTTGCATATGCCTTTACTTGTACTTGAATTTATGCAGATACACATAATTTTCTTTTCTTTTTTTTTGGTCTTAATTTACTTGTCATACATATTCCAGAGTATGATCGCCATGTCATACTCCTTCGGGGTATGATCGCCATGTCACATTCCTTAAAAATATATTCATCCTGCCACATCCCAGAGTATGATCGCCAGGTCATACTCCATCGAGGTGTGATCGCCATGTCACATTCCTTAGGGAGTAGGATCATCATGCCACATTCTAGCGTATGATCACCATGTCATACCACATCAGAGCATGATCGCCATGTCACGTTCCTTAGGAATATGGACCCATCGTAGCATCTTCATTATAGCTTTAATCATAATCATGAATGCATATGTATCAAAGTGTATTTCATAACCTAGGTATAGGCTTTGCCGAAATTTCGGCAGCATGATGGATCGAGCCTGCTTCCCCGTGAATAGTGCTAGGCTACCAGGAAATTTTAATCAAATAGCAAACGCAATATAGAGCATCATATCTCCATTAGTTGTCACACACAACAAAGTCTTATGAGCAAAGCTTAGGTAGTTTGGTGTAAGTTTTAAAATCTTAAGTCTTAATCTATCTTGCAAGCTTTTAACTTCTATTAATGTTCTCAAGTTCCTAGGTTATATAAGTTCCGACCTCCGGGGTTATGTTCGATCTCCAAGATTGATTTTGGATCGTGTTTTGAGGTTATATGCTTACTGAGATACCGAGTTTTGGAATTACGTGTATAAGAGTGTTAAAACGTCCTAGTTCTCGACTTCTGAGATTCGGGTATAAGGTCTCATGTTTTGGTACCAACTTCCGAGTTTATGTTGAAAATCCTCGACTTTCGAGTTTAAGTATTTTAGATTTTATATTTTTGTCCTTGACTTTCGATTTCAAAGTGTTTTATGTGCTGTGTAATTTCCGATTTCCGACATTAATCTATAATTGTTCTTCCAAGACTTTTATGAATGTGTTTTTTAAGTTCCAAGTTCCAACATTAATTTTTACCAATCTAGTTTTCTATTTGCTTAGTTCCGAGTTCAATATTAAGTATACCCTATCTAGCTCTCTGTTTGCTAAGTTCGGAGTTCCGATATTGACTCAAGTTATTTGTGTTTTATTCCAGACTGCCTTATTTCTAGTCAAAATTACACTCTTATAAGAACAAATTCACCAAAAATAGAAATCTAGGTGAAATCATGCGAAATTTATATCACTGTAAAGGTAACAGTGTAAGCTTTTAGATGAAATAAGTTGCATATTATTTGAATGAGTATATTTCGAGCTATAAGCCACGAAACTTGACCTTACTAAACTACCCTGTTCCAGCCCGGATTGAACTTAAGGTGAATTCATTGATGTACTGGAATAGTTGGCAATAAATCTGACACTGAAATTTTTATGGGATGTTCCGTCATATGTTATCTTTCAAACAACTTTGGATTCACTCAAATTGAAGTTGTGTAGGGTGAGTTACACCTTTCTCAACTCACACTGCCCGGATGAAAGTCCTGATATCTAGGTCAAATTTCAAAAATTCATAACTACCTCTATACTAATTCAATGACTTTATATTATATATGTATGGAAAGCTCTGAATGTCTAGTTTTATATAAAAATAAATTCATGAAGTTTAAACGGCTGTAGCCAAACCCGTGTACTCCGCCGTATGGACTGCTGAGGAAAAACCCTAACAGCTTCTTGAGTTTTCTCTTTCCTTCAAGTTCTTTCATACCAATTCCAATTTTAATCACAACACACATGCAAATTCAATCATAAACCATCATCATCACTCCAAACCACATCAATATAATGAGGAAAACAAGATCCCTTCATAGCCCCAAATCAATAAAAATAAGAAGAGAAGTTGGATTCCTACCTTGTTTAGTTGAATTCTTGTTGATTTGATGTCTTAGATGGAAGCAACTCTTGATGAGACTTGAATAGAGGTTGAAGATGGAGTAGAGATGAGTGTGTATGGAAGAGAAATGGTGAGTGGTCAGCTCCTTATGCTGGCCGAAATTCACAAGGATAAAGAAGGGATTGAACACAAACTTATGAAAGCAAGAATTCATGTGATTGGTGGATTTGTGTTGGAGTTTCAACTTGATTTTGTGGTTGCTATTTTTGGCCAAAAATGGCGCCACATGTGGAGGTGTTTTGGCTAAATCCTAACCATTCATCCTAGGGCACCCATAACATAAGTTCTATTGGTTCGGCTTCGACAGTTTAAGATATCGAAATCTTATCGATTCCCTTTAAATCGGTAAACCGGTTTTTTAGAAAATTCCTAGGTAGTTTCCTATGATTCTAATCCAATTCTCTCAAAGTTAATTCTTCTAAATGTTACTTAATTGGCTTTGATTAAATACTTAATCGAATTCTAATTAATCCCAATTAGTTGCTAAAAACTGGAAAACTCGGTTAAAAACGATTAAAATTTTTCGGACGTTAGATTACTACCCTCCTAAAAGAAAATTCTATCCTCAAAATTTGATTATGAAACTAGCTAGTTATAATCATAACAGTTTAAATAAATTTCAGAGATAAGCACACAGTAGATGTAAAACCACTTAGCATAATAGGATCGACTAAAACTAAGTTAGCCAATTCCTTATTCTAGTTTATCCCTAATTTTCGCTCTAGCTCCTCTGGGCTGTAGTCCCTTTCGCGTTTTTAGTGGAAACTCTTCCCGAATGTTGTGATTTAGGAGTTGATAGTTGGTTCTCCGGGTATTCTCTGATCATATGTCCGGACTTGCCATGTCTGAAACACACATATTCTTTAACCAGGCAAGGCTTATTTCCATGATTCTTCCCACACTTCGGACATCGTAGCTTGACCATCGATTCTTGCAGCTGCTTGCCCTTATATTTGCTAAGGTGAAATTGCTTCTTTGGTGGTGAGGCATATTCGAGTTCCTGGTTTTCAGGTGCCAGCCTCATTCCATAAACATCAGACTGGGCAATCTCCAACTTCTTATTATAGTCTTCCATAAGTCGGCACTTGTTTACCAAGTTGGAAAATCCCTTATCTCCATAGGGTCCATTGCTGCCAGGATATCTTCCCTCAATCTGCCTTTAAATTCGACACACTTCCACGCCTTATTTGGATTCCGCTGATAGATTGTGGAAACTTGCATAGATCCTTAAACTTAGCGATGTATTCTGACATGCTACTACTTCATTGGCAGACTTGCATAAATTCCAACTCCTTGGCATTCCGAACTGATGGAGGAAAGTGTTTCTGGTAAAAAGCGTCCTTGAACACAATCCAGGTGATCTCCGTCTAGACTCTTCTAATAGCCACTTCATACCATTCCACTTGAATTCTGTGTCTGCTTCGAGTATATAAGTGGCGAAGGCCATTTTTTGGTGGACAGTGCAGTCCAGAACAGAGAAGACCTTTTCCATTGTTTTTATCCACTTGTTCAGCCCTATCAAGATGAAAAGCTCCTCTAAAACTGGGTGTGTTTGCCTTTCAAAATTCTGCGAACTTGAGGTATTCCAGGTCTAATCCTAGGCCATTTGAGTTTCCACCATGACCAGCTCCAGGTTGTCTTCCTAATTGGTCTATCATTTGGTGTGCTACAGCAGCTTGTACGTGCATAGCATATCCTATCTCTCGACAGTGTCCATGAAATTAGCGGGGTTTTCTGAAGTGGGTGTAGTTTGTGGCCTACCATGCCCCCTGGAAGCCATTAGTTCGCAATCACACACAACAAAACATTGAGTTGATCAGGCTCAATAATAAGATAAGTGTGGCAACAACTAATAACAATCATAGTTAGGCGGTCATGCATATCTAATTTCCTATATCTTATCTAAATAGATAAGATTTATCGCACGACGTTTTCTAAGGATTCTAGAGTGCACTGGAGGCATAGTCAATTCAGCCCTCAGGTCCGGTTAGGACAAAACTACTCTGATACCATTTTGTAATGTCCTCCTTGGTATAGTACTATGCTGAAGTCATAGTACCACACTCAAGAGTTGTTACTATTACCTGAGCGAACCTTATCTGGCGGCAACTTCAGCTGCCTTTGAAACTTCTTAAGCTATCTAGACATAACACGGAAATAGGAGTGAGAATTTTAAATTCTCAGTAGGAATCACCAAGAAATTTCATACCGTGTCATCGTTATTATCTCCAACTGTTTTGATTTTTTATGAAAAAGGTGGACATGTTATATAAACTATCCAATTTTATAGTTCAAAAACATATTTTTCGAAGCAGAGTCCATTTTATTCATACATTTGTCATTTGGGTAAGCCAATACAGAAATCAATTCATAAGTTATATATGAATAATAATTGCAATGTATTAAAATATAATAATACCATATACTGAAAACTTAGAATCTGCATATGTCTTTACTTGTACTTGAATTTATGCAAATACACGTAATTTTCTTTTCTTTTCTTTTTTTTGTCTTCCTTTACTTGTCATACATATTCCAGACTATGATCACCATGTCATACTCCCTCGGGGTGTGATCACCATGTCACATTCCTTAAAAATATATTCATCCTGCCACGTCCTAGAGTATGATCGCCATGTCATACTCTATCAAGATGTGATCGCCATGTTACATTCCTTAGGGGGTGGGATCATCATGCCACATTCCAGAGTATGATTGCCATGTCATACCACATCAGAGCGTAATCGCCATGTCACGTTCCTTAGGAGTATGGATTCATCATAGCATCTTCATTATAGCTTTAATCATAATCATGAATGCATATGTATCAAAGTGAATTTCATAACCTAGGTAACGGCTTTGCCGAAATTTCGGCAGCATGACGGATCGAGTCTGCTTCCCCGTGAATAGTGCCAGGCTACCAGGAAATTTTAATCAAACAGCAAACCCAATATAGAACATCATATCTCCATTAGTTGTCACACACAACAAAATCTTATGAGCAAAGCTTAGGTAGTTAGGTGTAAGTTTTAAAATCTTAAGTCTTAATCTATCTTGCAAGCTTCTAACTTCGATTGATGTTCCCGAGTTCGATTCCCAAGATTGAATTGAGTCCGAGTTCTGAGATTATATAACTTCCGACCTTCGAGGTTATGTTTGATTTCCAAGATTGATTTTGGATCGTGTTTCGAGGTTATATGCTTACTGAGATACCGAGTTTAAGAATTACGTGTATAAGAGTGTTAAAGCATCCTAGTTCTCGACTTCCGAGATTCGGGTATAAGGTCTCATATTCTAGTGCCAACTTCTAAGTTTATGTTGAAAATCCTCAACTTTCGGGTTTAAGTATTTTTGGTTTTATATTTTTGTCCTTGACTTTCGATTTCAAAGTGTTTTATATGCTGTGTAATTTCCGATTTCCGACATTAATCCATAATTATTCTTCCAAAACTTTTATGAATGTGTTTCCTAAGTTCCAAATTCCGACATCAATTTTTACCAATCTAGTTTTCTATTCACTTAGTTTCGAGTTAATATTAAGTGTACCCTATCTAGCTTTCTGTTTGCTAAGTTCGGAGTTCCGATATTGACTCAAGTTATTTGTGCTTTATTCCAAACTGCCCTATTTCTAGCCAGAATTGCACTCTTATAAGAATAAATTCACCAAAAATAGAAATCTAGGTGAAATCATGCAAAATTTATATCAATGTAAAGCTAACAGAGTAAGCTTTCAGATGAAATAAGTTGCATATCATTTGAATGAGTATACTTCAAGGTATAAGCCACGAAACTTGACCCTATTGAATTACCCAGTTCTAGCCCGGATTGAACTTAAGGTGAATTCATTGATGTACTGGGGATAGTTGGCAATAAATCTGACTCTGAAATTTTTATGGGATGTTCCCTCATATGTTAGCTTTCAAACAATGTTGGATTCACTCAAATTAAAGTGTGTAGGGTGAGTTACACCCTTCTCAACTCACGCTGCCCGGATGAAAGTCATGATTTCTATGTCAAATTTCAAAAATTCACAACTACCTCTATACTAATCCAATGACTTTATGTTATATATGTATGGAAAGCCCTGAATGTCTAGTTTTATATAAAAATAGATTCATTAAATTTAAACAGCTGTAGCCAGAGCCGTACACTCTGCCGTACGGATTGCCGAGCAAAATTCCTAACAGCTTCTTGAGTTTTCTCTTTCCTTCAAGTTCTTTCATACCAATTCTAATTCTATCACAACACACATGCAAATTCAATCATAAAACATCATCATCACTCCAAATCACATCAATATCATGAGGAAAACAAGGTCCCCTCACAGCCCCAAATCAATAAAAACAAGAAAAGAAGTTGGATTCCTACCTTGTTTAGTTGAATTCTTGTTGATTTGATGTCTTAGATGGAAGCAACTCTTGATAAGACTTGAAGAGAGGTTGACTATGGAGTGGAGATGAGTGTGTATGGAAAAGAAATAGAGAGTGGTCAGCTCCTTATGCCGGCCAAAATTCACAAGGGCAAAGAATGGATTGAACACAAACTTATGAAGCAAGAATTCAAGTGATTGGTGGATTTTGTGGAGTTTCAACTTGATTTTGTGGCTGCCATCTTTGGCTGAAAATGGCACCAGATGTAAGGGCATTTTGGCTAAATCCTAGCCATTTATCCTATGGCACTCATAACATAAACTCTATTGGTTGCTGCGATAGTTTAAGATACCTTAAATCTTACCGATTCCCTTTAAATCGGTAAACCGGTTTTTTGGAAAATTCCCTAGTGGTTTCCTATGATTCTAATCTAATTCTCTCAAGGTTAATTCTTCTAAATCTTACTTAATTGGCTTTGATCAAATGCATAATCGAATTCTAATTAATCCCAATTAGTTGCTAAAACCCGAACAACTCGGTTAAAGACGATTAAAATTTTTCGGACGTTACATTACTACCCTCCTAAAAGAAAATTCTGTCCTCAAAATTTGATTATGAAACTAGCTAGTTATAATCATAACAGTTTAAATAAAGTTCATACATAAGCACATATCAGATGTAAAACCACTTAGCATAAAAGGATCGACTAAAACTAAGTTAGCCAATTCCTTATTTTAGTTTATCCCTAATTTTCACTCTAGCTCCTCTAGGGTGTAGTCCCTTTTGCGTTTTTAGTAAAACTTCATCCCGAATGTTATGATTTAGAAGTCGATGGCTAGTTCTCCTGGCATTCTCTGATTATATGTTCGGGCTTGCCACGTCTGAAACACACATACTGTTTAACCAGGCAAAGCTTAATTCCATGATTTTTCCCACACTTCGGACATCGTAGCTTGACCATCGATTCTTGCAGCTGCTTGCCCTCATATTTGCTAAGGTGAAATTGCTTCTTTGGTGGTGAGGCATATTCAAGTTCCTGGTTTTCAGGTGGCGGCCTCTTTCCATAAACATCAGACTGGGTAATATCTAACTCCTTATTATAGTCTTCCACAAGTCGGAACTTGTTTACCAAGTTGGAAAATCCCTTATTTCCATAGGGCCCATTGCTGGGAGGATATCTTCCCTCAATCTGCCTTCAAATTTGACACGCTTCCACACCTTATTTGGATTCCGCTGATAGATTGTGAAAAACTTGCATAGCTCCTCAAACTTAGCGATGTATTATGACATGCTACTACTTCGCTGGCAGAGTTGCATAAATTTCAACTCCTTGGCATTCTGAACTGATGGAGGAAAGTATTTCTGGTAAAAAGAGTCCTTGAACACAATTTAGGTGACCTCTATCTAGACTCTTCTAATAGCTGCTTCACACTATTCCACCAGAATTTTGCGTCTACATTGAGCATATAAGTGGCGAAGGCCAGTTTTTGGTGGTCAGTGCAGTCCAGAACAAAGAAGACCTTTTCCATTGTTTTAATCCACTTGTCAGCCCTATTAGGATGAAAAGCTCCTCTAAAACTAGGCGGGTTTGCCTCTCAAAATTCTGCAAACTTGAGGTATTCCAGGTCTAATCTTAGGCCATTCAAGTTTCCACCGTGACCGGCTCCAGGTTGTCTTCCCAGTCGGTCCATCATTTGGTGTGCTGCAGCAGCTTGTTCGCGCATGGCATATGCCATCTCTCATAGCGTCTCCATGAAATTAGCGGGGTCTTTTGAAGTGGGTGTAGTTTGTGGCCTACCATGCCCCCTGGAAGCCATTAGTTCCTAATCACATACAACAAAAAATATTGAGTTGATCAGGCTCAATAATAAGAAAAGTGTGATGGTAACTAATAACAATCACAGTTTGGCAGTCATGCATATCTAATTTCCTATATCTTATCTGAACATATAAGATTTATCGCATGACATTTTCTAAGGATTCCAGAGTGCACTGGAAGCATGGTCAGTTTAGCCCTCAGGTTCGGTTAAGACCAAATTGCTCTGATACCATTTTGTAATGTCCTCCTTGGTATAGTGCTATGCTTAAGTCAAAGTACCACACTCAGGAGTTGTTATTATTACCTGAGTGGACCTTATCTGACGGCAACTTCAGCCACCTTTGAAATTTCTTGAACTATCTGGAGATAACACGAAAATAAGAGTGAAAATTTTAAATTCTCAATAGGAATCACCAAGAAATTTCATACCGTGTCATCGTTATTATCTCCAGCTACTTCGATTTATTATGAAAAAGGTGGACATATTATATAAACTATCTAATTTTATAGTTCGAAAATATATTTTTCGAAGTAGAGTCCATTTTATTTATACATTTGTCATTTGGGTGAGCCAATACAAAAATCAATTCATGAGTTATACTATGAATAATAATTGAAACGTATTAAAATATAATAATACCATATACTAAAAACTTAGAATCTGCATATGTCTTTACTTGTACTTGAATTTAGGCAGATACACATAATTTTCTTTTCTTTTTTTTCGTCTTCCTTTACTTGTCATACATATTTCAGAGTATGATCACCATGTCATACTCTATCGGGGTGTGATCACCATCTCACACTCCTTAAAAATGTATTCATCCTGCCATATCCCAGAGTATGATTGCCATGTCATACTCCATCGAGGTGTGATCACTATGTCACATTCCTTAGGGGGTGGGATCATCATGCCACATTCTAGAGTATGATCGCCATGTCATATCCCATCAGAGCGTGATTGCCATATCACATTCCTTAGGGGGTGGGATCATCATGCCACATTCTAGAGTATGATCGCCATGTCATATCCCATCAGAGCGTGATCGCCATGTCACGTTCCTTAGGAATATGGACTCATCATTATATCTTTTATCATAGCATCTTCATTATAACTTTAATCATAATCATGAATGCATATGTATCAAAGTGTATTTGATAACCTAGGTATGGGCTCTGCCGAAATTTCGACAGCATGACGGATCGAGTCTGCTTCTCTGTGAATAGTGCTAGGCTACCAGGAAATTTTAATCAAACAGCAAACCTAATATAGAACATCATATCTCCATTAGTTATCACACACAACAAAGTCTTATGAGCAAAGCTTAGGTAGTTAGGTGTAAGTTTTAAAATCTTAAGTCTTAATCTATCTTGCAAGCTTTTAACTTCTATT
This sequence comes from Pterocarpus santalinus, assembly GCA_031439595.1. Lineage (NCBI taxonomy): Eukaryota > Viridiplantae > Streptophyta > Magnoliopsida > Fabales > Fabaceae > Pterocarpus > Pterocarpus santalinus. The sequence continues at coordinate 557,519 of JAVHNO010000089.1, read as the reverse complement.
GATGTTCCCGAGTTCGATTTCCAAGATTGAATTGGGTCCGAGTTCTTAGATTATATAAGTTTCGATCTCCGGGATTATGTTCGATCTCCGAGATTGATTCTGGATCATGTTTCGAGGTTATATGCTTACTAAGATACTGAGTTTTGGAACTACATGTATAAGAGTGTTAAAGCGTCCAAGTTCTCGACTTCCGAGATTCGAGTATAAGGTCTCATATTTTGGTACTAACTTCCGAGTTTATGTTGAAAATTCTCGACTTTCGAGTTTAAGTATTTTAGGTTTTATATTTTTGTCCTTGACTTTCGATTTCGAAGTGTTTTATGTACTGTGTAATTTCCGATTTCTGACATTAATCCATAATTGTTCTTCCAAGACTTTTATGAATATGTTTCCTAAGTTCCAAGTTCTGACATTAATTTTTACCAATCTAGTTTTCTATTCACTTAGTTCCGAGTTCAATATTAAGTATACCCGATCTAGCTCTCTTTTGCTAAGTTCCGAGTTCCAATATTGACTCAAGTTATTCATGTTTTATTCCAGACTGTCTTATTTCTAGCCGGAATTACACTCTTATAAGAACAAATTCACCAAAAATAGAAATCTGGGTGAAATCATGCAAAATTTATATCAATGTAAAGCTAAAAGTGTAAGCTTTCAAATGAAATAAGTTGCATATCATTTGAATAAGTATAATTCAAGCTATAAGCCATGAAACTTGACCCAACTGAACTACCCTGTTCTAGCCTGGATTGAACTTACGTTGAATTCATTTATGTACTGGGGATAGTTCGCAATAAATCTAACTTTAAAATTTTTGTGGATGTTTTCTCATATGTTAGCTTTCGAACAACGTTGGATTCACTCAATTTGAAGTTGTGTAGGGTGAGTTACACCTTTCTCAACTTACACTACCCAAATGAAAGTCCTAATTTCTAGGTCAAACTTCAAAAATTCATAACTATCTCTATACTGATCCAATGACCTTATATTATATATGTATGGAAAGCCCTGAATGTCTAGTTTTATATAAAAAAAGATTAATGAAATTTAAACAGCTGTAGGCAGAACCATACACTCCGCCATATAGACTGCCGAGGAAAAATCCTAACAGCTTGAGTTTTCTCTTTTCTTCAAGTTCTTTCATACTAATTCTAATTCTAATCACAACACACATGCAAGTTCAATCATAAACCACCATCATCACTTCAAATCACATCAATATCATGAGGAAAACAAGATCCCCTCATAGCCGTAAATCAATAAAAATAAGAAGAGAAGTTGGATTCCTGCCTTATTTAGTTGAATTCTTGTTGATTTGATGTCTTAGATGGAAGCAACTCTTGATGAGACTTGAAGAGAGGTTGAAGATGGAGTGGATGTAACACCCTCTATTATATAAGCCATGCTCGAGTCATGGAGTTATATTAAGAGGTTGTCACTATACTAAGAAAATCTTCACAATATGGAAAATATAATATATGACCCTTTAACTGCTTACTTTATTACTGACTAATAATCTCTGATACATAAAGAATAAAATAATTACACTTTAAAAGAAATTGTGACTGATATAGTACACAGCGTTTTCATCCGACTAGTCGTGAGCTGGCTTCAAGAGTCTCTTGGTCTGGCTTACGCCCGATTCTTGCTCAATGAAAGGCCTTGTACTTTGCCTCGCACTTGATTTCCAACTTGGGTGCTGGAATGTTTACGGAAAAGAAAAACATACAAGCAGGCAATGAGAACCTAAGGTTCTCAGTAGGTAAACTCAAACCAACCTTACAATGTCATCATAAACATTCCAGCCACTTCGGTTTATTATAAAATTATGAGCACATATAAACAAGTAGTGGTTCAATTTTAAGTTGAAAACACCTTGCTCGAAGCAGGATAGGTTGTAACAGCCACTTGCCATTCCATATGACAGACATAGAAACATGAACAGAGTAATATACTTCAATAAGAATCATAATAATATCATGACATAATGAGATAATTAGGAATTCATATGTAGATGCTTGTACTTGATTGTATGCAAATGCACTTAACTTAATTTCTCTCTTTCTTGAACTTGCATCTTGATTTGGCTCTTTTATGTACTTGGTCCCCCGGAGGTGAATGGCCTCTCTCACCCCTGGGTAATAGCCTGCTTTTCAGGTCTGAGCTCGTACCTATACATGAGTGATGGGTTTACTTTCCCAAACCCTCACACCGATCTATTCCCCTTAAATCTAGTCGAGGGCTGGCCCAAGTCTTAGACAGTACCGCTAGCTTGGTATGTCTTTCTTGCAAGTTCTCATAAATTTTATTCTTCTTCGGACATGATTATACATGCTTATGCTACATGCAATCATTCATATACTTCATATCATAAATCATTCTTGCATATATGAATCTCATTAGTATAACATATAAATGTATAACATTCATATAATTCACATATTTCTTTAATTTTAAAGATAATGGATCGAGTCCGCTTCCCCATGAATAGTGCCAGAAAACCAGTACAATCTTTCAAACTTGCATTCCAATATGGATCAACCATTACATAGATATTCATAGCATCATTCTCCAAGTTCAATTCAAGCATCTATCGGATTTTCAGTGTACTCTCTCTTATTCTGCCCGATTTTGTTATAATCCACTCTTTGCTCAATTCAACTCATCTAAGTCTAAAATTTGGATATGTCATAGCCTTATGTGTCTAGTTTACAACCCTTTTGGTCCCATCTCATTTTGATTTGTATAACTCAAGTTATTAGTAATTTACTTCAGACTGCTCTGTTCTTAGCCAGAATTATACCCTTTTAAGTGAAAATTCACTAAAAATAGAAATCTACATGAAATTCTACGAAATTTATGTCAAATTAAAGCTAACAGAACAATCTTTCAATTGGGATAAGTTTCATACCATTTCCACGAGTATATTTTGAGTTATGAGTCCCGAAACCTGACCCTACTAGACTACACAGTCTCAGCCCGGTTTAAACTAAGGTCAAGTTCACTGGTGCGCTGGGAACAGATGGCAACGACTTTGGTTCTTAAATTTTTATGAGATGTTCCCTTACATGTTAGCTTTCAATAACCTTGGGTTCACTCAATTTGGAGTTGTGTAGGATGAGTTATACCCTTCTCAACTCATACTGCCCAGTAAAAATCCAGATTTCTAGGTTAAACTTCAAAAATTCATAACTAATTCTATACTAATCCAATGGCCTTATATTTTATATGTATGGAAAGCTCTGAATGTCTAGTTTCATATAAAAATAGATTCATCCACTTTATACTGCTGTAGGTGGAGCCATACACTCCACCAGTACGGACGCCGTAGGGTTTTCTCACAAAACAGATTCTGCCTAGCTCCCTTTTGAGTTTTTGATAAATTCTTCAACTGAAACCAAGTTTCCTCACCTCAAAACATTAGAAGAATATCAAAGCACCATCATACAAGTATGGCATAAGAGGAACATAGCAGCAACATAGTCACATAATACATCAAACAACTAAGGATTTAAGCTACCTACCTTGAAATCCTTGAAGCTATAGAAGCAAAGAGGTCAAGAACCAACTCCTAGCCTTCTTCCTTCATCATGGCAGCAGCTCATATGAATGTGGGGAGGCTCTATTTGATGCTTAATCATGAAATTGTTAGAGGGCTTTTGTAGAGAAGGAGATGGGGATCAATTTTCATAAAAGAAGCAAGAGGATTTGAGGTCAAGAGGGCTTCCAATCTTGAGCTTGAAGTTCTTGGCCATGGAAGTAAGGAAAGAAAGGAAGAAGAAGGAGAAGAAATAGGAGAAGGCTGAAGCATTGGTGGAGGCACAAAAATGAGGGAGGTGGGTGAGATTTTTCTAGGCTTTATGACTAGATAAGGATGACTTGAGATATTTTGTTTCAATAGTTATGATTTGGCCAAATTTCCCCATCCTATGGCTGCCATATGGCGCCATCTACGGTGGTGGAGGTGGCTGAATTTCAGCCGTTCAACCAAAGGTTATCAATGTAAAATTTTACTGATTTGGCTCTGGCAGTTTAAAACACCGAATAGTTACCGATTTCTTCCAAACCGATAAATCGTTACTTAATAGTTTGTAAGATATCTACATATTCATTTTAATTTATCTTAAGCCTAATCTCTCTAACTAATAATTAATTAGCTCTTGATTAATATTTAATTAACTTCTAATTGTCCTTACATAACTATTGAAATCGAATAAGTGAATTAACGGAGTAAATTAGACATTTTCATAAATCCGGAGCCTTTCTGTTTCCTATTTTCTGTAACTAATGGCATTTTTGTAATTTTGACCAAGTCCAGGGGCACCCCACGTCATTTCACACTAGGCTGACTCCATGGCCCAATCGGCAGAGATTTAAACTTCTACGGTTTCGCCACGTAATTCTGCTCCACTTACAACTCCATTTTGCTAATTCTACCGATGTGGGGACATAAATGTCATTTTATGAAAAGTCCTAGGATTATTGTGGAATTAATTCCTTAGGGTCAAAAATGTAATTCCAAAAATCTTGGGCATTTTTGTAATTAACAAAAGTTTATAGGGGTACTTTTGTCATTTCTTAATTTTTAACATACGGCAGTGCCATATTCTCAACGGCAGTATTACACTACCCTATACTTCCAAGTGTGAGGATCGTCATGGCATAGCGCTGCCTGAGAAATTCTCACACTGCTTAGGGGAATTAATTCAAAGTTTCCATCACGTTCGGTTTACTAAAGTAGGGATGCTACAGTGGAGATGAGTGTGTACGGGAGAGAAATGGAAAGTGTTCAGCTCCTTATGATGGCCAAAATTCACAAGGGCAAAGAAGGGATTGAACACAAACTTGTGAAGCAAGAATTCATATGATTGGTGGATTTGTGTTGGAGTTTCAACTTGATTTTGTGCTTGCCATCTTTCACTGAAAATGGCGCCACATGTAGGGGTGTTTTGGCTAAATCCTAGCCATTCATCCTATGGCACTCATAACATAAATTCTATTGGTTCGGCTCCGACAGTTTAAGATACCGAAATCTTACCGATTCCCATTAAATTGGTAAACCGGTTTTTTTAGAAAATTCCTAGGTGGTTTCCTATGATTCTAACCTAATTGTCTCAAGGTTAATTCTTCTAAATGTTACTTAGTTTGCTTTGATTAAAATACTTAATCGAATTCTAATTAATCCCAATTATTTGCTAAATTTCGAACAACTCGATTAAAAACGATTAAAATTTTTCAGACATTACAGCATTCACCTAGTACTCATCATTACCCCCAAATTCCATACAAAGCTGGGCTAATATGAAGCGATTACTCCATGACAGATTTTTCAAACAGTAGTGTAACACCCTAATAATCTCATACTACACTTAAGTCGTATTATGTATGATTATCAGTTGTTACTTATGCTCGCAGAAACTTAAACTCTTTTGGAAAATATGTTACACAGAAAATAGGGAAATTTTTTTTGAAGCAGTCATTATTTTTGGTGCAATAAAAATTTGAGCCTCGGGTGTGAATAGAGAAGTCAAGTAAGCATGGCGCATAGATCCATATCAAAATAGTAACGAATAAAACATGAAGACAAAATATAAAACATTAATACATAATAGGTCTCATGCTTTCAATTCCACATGATTAAACTTATAGAGTTGAGAATTACACAGAAGACAACTTATGGATATGCTATGATCTTGATACCCAATACAAATTAACATAGTAAGGCTCTGAGCAAAGTAAAAATACTTGAAAATGTAGAATTATAACAACTACTCGCCTCAAAGCCAAACATAGCCCTAACTTCCATCTTTTGTGGCACACCCCATGATCCTATGGAAATCACGACCTGGAGTGCCTACTCCTTCCGGTTCCTCATGCTTAGAGCACAAAAGGCGTACAGATGATACGGGGATGCCTACTCAACACCTCAATATGATGCACACGGAGACTAGACTTGGCCTCGTGTGGAGTGCAATGGGCAGTAGAAGACTGCTCCTTAGACGTCAGGGTTATACCCGGGTGGTACTCCAAGTATGGCGGAGAGCCGATGGCAGTCTTGGGAGTGGCAGTGGAGCTCAACTCTATGATTGGGATCACTGGCTGAGGCTGAAGCTCAGCCGCTAGTAGCTTAAGGGACATCTGCTCCATCTCGATGTCCGGTAGTGGTTTAGGTGGAAAATCCCAAGGACCCAGTGGTTGCTCGAATGATGCTTCAGGAATGTCGGTGGAATAGGTGGAATGTCGAGCTCTGCTTCCTCACATATGTGACTAGGATAAAAGTAGGTGCGAACAACTGTGGTGATCGTTACCATGATTGCCCATGCATCCTCGTCATATGACCACTCACATTGGGGTGGATCCATGATTCATTCCACCAGTTAAGCTATTAGGATCTGGTGATGATATAGACAATGAACAAGATATGAAATAATATTTCTTGATAGGACTCTAACTCAACGTGAAAGTATCTTCGTTATTGTCCTAGACACTTTGATTTTGTCAAAGAAAATTTGCAGACATACATATGGTTCAATTATTTAGTTTTCGAAAACATCATTATCCGAAGTGGGTTCACTTTTAAACATTGGCAAGTGTCGCAGCCTGCTCCAAATTACAATTTTAAAATACTTAATTACACTAAATTTGAAGTATAGTGCAACCAAGGTCATCTCCTAAGGATGTTGTTACTATCTAGTTAAGTAACAAGGGGGTATGTGCAAACATGCAGTCAATAAGCTATAAAAGAAAATTAGATGAAAATAAAAACACTAGTTCAAAGAGTTCCTTAGGCATAAGGTGAATCAATCATTAACGCACAATATATCAAACACATGGAGTGCGGCTAATTTGAGCTATTAGAGAGACCTTTACTAACAACCCCACAAGTCTTCCTAGAGAACTCTAGGAATTCAACCAACATATAATTGATTAGATAATTAAGACCTCAACTCTAATTAACCTATGTTGATTTCTAGCCCCAAATGTATTAGCCTAGGTTTGAACCCAAACCCAATTCCTAATTCTTTAACTAACCAAGTTCATACCAATTGACCAATTAGCAATCACCCAACTAATTCCTCATTCATAAACCCACATATCAATATCATTCAATGCAAGTTGACAAATAAAAGAGAGCAAAGAATCAAGAAAACAAACATGATTGAAATTCAAGTATAGGGTTTCAAGATTACAACCATAATATCCTTGAAGTCTCCTTGAACTAGCTTGAAGTCCTACTCCTCCACAGCAATGAAGGTTACAAACTAGAACCCAAAACAAGTATCTTACAAAATGAAAGGAAAAGAAAAGAAAAGAAGAGGAGAGGAAAAGAGAAGAAAGAAAAATGAAAAAATATTGGCCATGAGAGTCCTCCTTCGCGTCTTGGTTTTCTCTCTTCTTATCAAACCTCATATGTCAAAATTCAAAAATACCCTTGAGCCCAACTTAATCCTCTGCCTCTTAGCTTTAAGTCGACACCCAATTTTCTTAATTTGGACTTAAAATGAGAGACTTATGGCCCAATCTTTATAGCAAGTCTAGGTTGCATCTCTATCCACATTAGTCAAATTCAACAGCCAATAAGTCTATCAAGATGTCATTATTTTGGAGAGTGCTCTTCATATGAATTGAAGCTTTATATCTTAACTTTCAATTGGCACCAGTTTCACCTCAATCCAATGTCTACAACTCACGTTATGGCCCAATTAGTGAACACTAAGCAGGTTCCAGTGTAACAGCCCTGTTCTGACCTTGTGGCCCAATTTGGCCCACTAGACATCTGAATTTTTGACTTCTTCATCAAAGTTGTAGATCTTTCTCTTAGCTTTCCTACAATATAAAATTTGTAATTTTTAGATATCTATAACTCAAGATACAGCCATAATACAAAAAGAGTATAAATTTGTAATAATGCTGAAAAATACAATTAAGCCCAATTAGAGTCCAAGCTTATAAAATGTGTCCAATATTATTCAATTAATCACAAATAACTAAATATGAGAGTTAATCAATGTATCAAAATGTTGCTTATCAAACATACATTCTTATCATGATAGATACATCAAAAAATGTATGAGAGTAAATATAATTAGATGCATCATACATGCACATCTTGAGAGTTTCTTCCTTTTCTTTTTCTTTTTCTAGGTTGCACCAAGGTCCCTTTCTTTCGTTAGGCATGACTTCATCATAAGTCTTTTATTTACCACCCTTTAAACTTAAATGGTAATGAGCTCATACCGTGGCCATTGCCACCATTATTGTTGGTACTCACACTAGCTGGGTTCTTTGCCATGCTTCGAGAACTTAATGTGAGTCACTTTCCCTTTTGAAGGACCATACTCTTAGTGTTATCTTTTCTTATTTAATTCTTATGGCACTAATATCATGCTAAGTCCATAACTTTTGCAAAAATCCGATAGCATAATGGCTAGACTGGAGCTTCCTAAAATTTGCCAAATAGAGAGATCAATCACAAGACATCATTATACATTTCACAACATCATATTCATTATAATAATTATCACTAGCATATTTGTCATAATAATCATTGTCATATTTGCACATGGAGATATATATATATATATATATATATATATATATATATATATATATATATATATATATATATCACAAGTAAAGTTTTATGAGCTTAGCTTAGTAAATTAGGTGCAAGCTTTTAGTTGGACTTTCATTTTATTTGATTCTTTTATTATTCATTTTAAATCTTTTAAGTTGAAATATGAAGTTCCAATGTCTTAAGTTGATGATTTTAGGGTCTTCAAGTTTGTTTTTCATTATCCCTTAAAATTAGCCTTAACCAGAATGCATATTTTACTATAAGGCAGCAACTTAAATTCACCAAAATTTTATCTTTTACTATATTGACTTGATTTTTTGTAGGGTTATAGTTGTTTGAGTCTTTTTTTAAACAAATCAAGCCCCACTAAAAAAATTGAACTTTAACTTGAGTTATACACTTTTTAACCTAACTGCTCAGTCTTTTAAGTTTATCTCAGAATAGTGTTTTGTCAACTCTACTGGGAGTTCCTCATAAGGAGTCTGTCGAAACTATTTTATGGGAGTATTCTATTATGTCTTAGCTTTCTGAAAAATAATTTGTATAGCTCAAGTTATAAGGGTTTTATTATAGGTTGTTCAGTTAGAAACTTCACCAGATACAACCTACTTTAAAAATTCATATCTTGCTCATTTTAAATCCAGTGCTCGCATATTTTATATCTATAGAAAGCTCTGTGAGTCTGTTTTTACTCAAAATTAGTTTCATTACATTTTGAGTTGTATAGCATGAGTTATCATTTTCGCAACCCAGACTGCTACATATGCCAGCATTACCATTACCAGAATTCTTCTTCTTCACTATTTTGTAGAAATATTGAAGTTCTTCATCAAATGACCATTTTTATCTCCAATTTACCATCATATTTTGACATTTCACCCACAAATCAGTATTTAGACTACAAATCAAGTGTGATACATAAAAGTGCTCATAGAACTTAGTCACATTTTAAGAGAGCAAGTTAATCACAAAGAAAAACTTCATGGAAGCAAGATATGGTCATGAAACCTTAGAGCAAGCCCTAAAACCACTTAGCTATGAAAGCTTAAGAGTTTTAGTTCATGAAAACACAAAAGATAGAAGGGTTAGAGTCACTACCAAGAGGAGCTTCTTGAAGAGTTTGAAGAGTGAAGAAGGCTGGAGATGGCCTCCCTCCTTTTGAGCTTGAAAATGGGGCTATGTGTGTGCTTAAGTGTGCTCTTCAAAGAAAAAAGAGGTGGTCCTTGAAGGGCTTGTGAGAATGGTGGGGGGAATAAGGATAGTTGGAGTAGGAAGGCAAGAGAAGCAAGAAGAAGAGTAGAAAGAACAAAGAGAGGTTTAGAGAGAAGCGAGAGCTTGTGTGTCTTAATGAGATAATGAAAGTCAGAAAATGAGAGTGGGGTGGGCTGTTTTGGGGCGTCACTTTTGTGGCTAAAGGGGCCAAGTGCTTTGCTTTATTCACAAGCAAGAGGAGTCAATGACCATGGGTGAAAGATTAGATTATGTTTCCCTTGAGTCTATACATGGGCAAGGACTCTTTTGTGTTTTCTTGAGTAGTTAGAGACAATGTTTATGCCATTTATGGAATTTTTCACTTGAGGGTTAATACCAAATATGGTATGATCTATGTGAAGGATAACCTTCTTTTGGTTAATCTTGCTAAAAGTGATATAACCAAAATAAGCTTTGATCTAATGGTGGAAGATTTAGAAGCAAATGAATGGTGGATGATGGGGCTACGATGCCTGAATTTTTCATGCTAGGTTAGGGTGAGGATTTTGAATTTTCATTGCTATTCGGATTGTCTAAGTGTTAATTAAATGGATTAGTTTATTTGCTCTTTAGACAAATTTGGTTGATTACACCTTTGAGACTTCTTTTCTCTAAAAGGAATGATTCTTACTAATTATGTACTTAGTGTGTAAGGATCAATCTGTCATGCACTTAATTAATAAGAGTATATTACCTTAATTACTTTCTAGATCATGAATTAGTGAGATTTAAATGATTAGGCCTTAATTAAAGCATTTAGCATTTTATGATTCCCTGGTTAACTTTTAGTTGACTTATCTCTAATTTACTAAGCTCTCACTTTTGAGATTAGCTGATTAATCCTCAATTAACCGCTAACTCCTCTAATTAGTTCAGTGGCACTGAGCTAATTAGCTTAAGCAGAATTAGGGATGTTACAAGTAGCAACCTCCAAGCACACACGCCATGCTCCAGTCATGAAGTTGTATTTAGAGGTTGTTACGGTATTGTGGAAGACTATAAAATAAGAAAATATATTATAATGGCCCTTAAACTTCATGTTTCATTGTTGAGGAAAGAATTAAAGTTGCCAAATATTTGATACATATAAGATAAAATAATTGCAATTTAAAAGAAACTTAAATAATGTCATATACAAAACTTGAATTGGCCGCTTGATCAATTGGATTTTTATATACTTATTTTCCCTTATTCCTAGCTCATTAATTCTCTTTTGTGCCTAATTGTTTTGAATTGGACCATTTTGTATTGTTTGGATTTTGTTTGGATTTGAGTTAAATTTTCCAGCATTAGGCAAATTCTGACACTATTTTGGTTTTTGGGTTATATCTTGAGTTGTAGAGCTCATTTTATTGTGATTCTTGATTTGTATAAAAGCTGAGAGATGAGCCTACAAGTTATATGAAAGAGATCAGAGGCCAATTCTGGTGTTAAGAAGCTGAAATTGGGCCTAGAAGTGAACTGAAGTGGTGCAGCCGCCGATTCTGAGCAGGGGGTGGTATTTGGGCCATATCTCGGTCCACAAATGTCCGATTGAGCCCATTCCAGTGGCATTTTGAAGCTGACATCCAAGGCTACAATTCTTCTTCAAAGTGGAAATCCAAACAGAATCGTTTTGATAGCCAAAATGGTAGAAGAATATTACTCACGGAATTAGTTATAATGATTTCATGTTTTTAGTGTAACTTTCTTTCTATAATTCGGATTTTAGCAAATGAGATGTCTAGATTCAAAGGAGAGAGAAAGGATTAATGTAGTAATTACAATTTAATAATTTTAGGTAGTTTTGATTTTGATTTTGGCCGGTTTTTGAAGGAGGCCAGACTTGTAACTCGAGACAGATTTTTGGATAGGAATATTTCTGGTTTTTGACTTCTTCTTCCTTTCTTCTCTCACGCCCCCTCCCCCCAACCTTGCAATTTGTGTTCCTCCATTCATGGAGGAGTAAGCTGCCATCTAGTCCAAGAATTAAAGGAACATCATCACTCAAGAGTGTAACATCCCCATTTTACCTAAGCTAATTAGCTCGGTGTTCCCGGCTAATTAGAGGGATTAGCGATTAATTGAAAACTAATCGATTAATCCTGAGAGCAAGAGCTTAGTAAATTAAGTCTAGCCAACAATTTAATCATAATGTCCTAAGCGTTTTAATAAAACCTTAATCGTCTAATCCTTAATTACTCGAAGGTGCCAAAACAAAAGTAAGACAACCTAACCTTACTAATTAAGTTTATAATGATTAAGACACTTAAGATAACTCTTGAAAAATTAAACCCCAAATTAAGCATATGCTTAACCGTAATGCAAGACATCATAAAAAGTGTAATTGACAAGAGTTAACTCATGGGTAATTAAGCCAATTAAGCTAAGTTACATTTAAATAATTCTAATAACATTTTGAGATAAAAGTTCTTCCATGCATATGCCCTAAAAAGACATACCAAGGAGGAGCAACATCTCACCCTTCATTCAATCTCGTTAATCCTACACCATTAGATCAAAAGCCAAGACTAGGATCCTTGTCATCCACCATTAGATCTTGACACTTGGATGAGTCTTAGACAAGCAACCAAATTCTAAGAGGGGTACTCCCCTTTAACCCCTAGAGAAAAGCATAAATTGGGCATTAGAATGCCTCCAAGACTCAAGGAAAAACAACTCACCCTTTTGCCCCATGGTTTTTCCCACTCCTTAGCTTGTGTAAGAAGCCAAAGTCACCTCACCTTTCCTCCCTCAAACTCGCCACCCATCAGCCCTCCTCTCTCCTCATTTTCATTCTTTCACTCTCCCAAAGACACACACAAAGCTCTCTTCTCTCTCTTCAATTTCAAAATTCTCCTCCTTCTCTCTAAACTGTCCAACTTCTCTCTAGAATCCTCCCACTTTTCTCATCCTTTCCTCTCCTCATCCCACTCACAAACTCTTCAAGAGCCACCATTTCTTGCTCTTGGAGAATCAAAGACAATCACATATCAAGCCTCTTTCAAGATCCAAGAGGAGGACCGCCACCACCATCATCTTTTTCCATCACAAGTTCCTTCAAAGAAAGCTTCTTGGTAGTGGCTCTAAACCCTTTTTCTCTCTTGTTTTTCAAGCTTTAGAACTCCTATGCTCTCCATAGCTAGGTGGTTTTAAAGATTGATTATGGGCATCATAGCCATTCTTGTCATAAAATGAGATGTTGTTGCTAGTATGGTTGTTTGTTGAAAACATGTTTTTCGGTATGGTGTGATGCATGGCTGAACTCAATATTTTTGAACTCCAACATGTTAGTTTTTCACTAATCTTTCATGGTATATGAGTGTTTTATAACTTGAGAATGGTTTCTTGAGAGTGAGGTTGAGTGTTTTGGAGAAAACATGAGAAAAAGCAAAACGTGAAATCTGGATTTTCTGGCAGTCTGTAAAGCGAACGGTATAACTTTTTCCAGAAAACTCAGAAATTAGTGGAACCAATTTTATATGAAAATAGACTCAGAGAGCTTTCCATGCATATAAAATACATAAGATTCGGAGTTAAAATGAGCGAGATATGATTTTTCAAAGTGGGCTGTTCTCGGATTGGTTTCTGTCTGGGCAGTCTACACTAAAATGTGTATAACTCGAGCTACAAAAATGATTTTTGAGTGAGACCAAGTTTTAATGAAAGCTAAGACATAGAGGGACAAACCCACAAAACAGTTTTCTCAGATTCCTTCTGAGCAATTATAATGAGAAGTAACAATCCACTGTACAGGGAGTGAACTTAGAAACTGAACCAGTCAGAATAAAATATGCATAACTGGAGTTAGAAAATGAATTTTTGAGTGGGACTTATTTTGTTAAAAACTAGACTCAGAACCCTATAAGCATATAAAATTTCGCATTAAAATGATAAAATACCGAATTATGGTGAATTTTTGAAGTTACTGCCCCACTGTAAAAGTAAAACTGGTTAGGGTAAAAGTTAAAGGTTAATAAAGAATAAGCTTTAAGACATTAATACCCTTATATTAAGTATTAGAAAAACTTAATAATTCCACTCAAAAAGTATCAAAAAGGACATTAGACAATACGGGTCCCACAACAATTAAAAGAGGACACCCAAGAGGTAACTTAAATTAAAAGCTTGCACCTAATTTACTAAGCTAAGCTCATAAGACTTTGCTTGAGTATATGCCTATGTTTATGTTGCAAGCATGATGTTATGATGATGATGTGATTATGATGCTATGACAATGATAGAATGATGATGATATGATATGATGCTATGATACTGGTTTTCTGTTTGGCAAAATTTTGGGATGCTTCGGTATAACCGTTATGCTGCCGAAATTTTGTAGAAATTGTGGACTTGGAAATATTTTGCATCATAAGTTTAATAAGAAAAGATTTAATAAAGTGTGTGATCCTTCAAAAGGGAAGGTGACCTAATCTAAGTTCCCCTCACCCACGACTCACATGAGGCATGGCATGACCCAGCTAGTGTGAGTATAGGGGATAGGGCTTACATGAGGCATGGCATGACCCAGCTAGTGTAAGTACCGAAATTTTATGGTGGCGACGGCCACGGTATGAGCTCATTACCACTTATGTTTAGTGGGTGGAAAGAAAGGACTTAAGATAAGTCAAGTTAAGGAAAGAAAGGGACTTCGGTCCAACTCAAGTAAAGAACATAACTCTCAACCTGTTTATGTATGTCACGAATAGTCATATAAGCTTGCATGTATGCCATGATGTTGTTAATACAACGAGGATAAGTACTAAAAATGGGACCCACTTCGGATAGTAACGTTTTCGAAAATCAAATAATTGAACCTATTGTATGCCCACAGTTTTTCATTTAAAAACCGAAGTGGCTGGGGCGATGACGATGACACCAGTGTGTCAGGGTCGAATCCTACTGAGAAATCTTATTTCTCATCCTAGTTGTTTTTCCGTCTCGTCACCATATACTCATGGAGCCTCACGTGGCATGGAGCATGGAGCCTCCCCACCATGAGTGGGCCTATGACGAGGACGCGCATGCTATCGTGGCCACGACCACCACGATAGTTCGCACTTACTTCTACCCGGGTCGAGTTTTTGAGGAACCAGAGATCCTGCCAGCCCCTGTGGACGTATCATCCTCACGCCTTGGACAGCCGTTGGGTCCTTGGGATTTCCCGCCCGAGCCATTGCCCGAGATCGAGATGGAGCCTATGTCTCCCGGTCTACCCATAGCGAGGCCTGTGCATTGCCAGAGGTTCCCGTGGTCGAGGTGAGTTCGACGGCCACCCCTAGGGCTGCAGCAGCTTCGCCGCCACTCCCCGAGTATCAGCCTGTCGCATCGGAGGAAGATCCCTCCGAGGCACGTTCTTCGATGGGCAGCTATGTTCCTGGCCGTCGCATTCGCCGTATCGAGGTGATTAGCAGGCACCCCCGCATCATTCGCACTCCGCGCGTTCCCCGAGGCCGAGCAGCATGGGGGACTAGACATTCGAGGACCTGAGTCCGTTCGATGGAAGGGCATGGAAGGGGCAGAGAAGTCAGCATATATCTACGTGGGCTTATTTTGATTTGCGCTCCTTAACTCTTGTATTTCATTTTGTATTGGATTTTATCAGACTTGTGTACCTTTGATGTTTGGGGCCATGGCATGACCATGAGTTTCCTTTATATGTATTTATTTGGATATTATGAGATTAAGTATATTATGTAGTTGATGTTATAATTTGAATGTATGATATTATGATTTATCTCTCGTCCTTTCCATTTATATCGAAATCTCCGTGATACGCTCGTTTACTGCTATCTTCTCGCGCAAGGCTTTACTTTTCAAAAGCAACGACATATTTCAAAAAAAAAAAATTTACTGTATTTTCCGCGTAATTTAACTTTAAGTGAAGTTTAGTTTTCCACGAGCATAAGTAACAACTAATAAAACGCCGTAATACGACTTAAGCGTAATATGGATTTATTAGGGTGTTACAAAGAGTGTAACACCCTACTAATTTTATGTTATGCTTAAGTCATAGCATGAAACTAGTCAGGTTGTGTTACCGTGTTGATACTTTACTTACCTTTCTTGTTTTTAATTTCTCTTTAAATCGTCTCTGTTGACGAAACGACGTACTGTTATATTAAAAATGAAACAAACAAAATATCACCAAGATAAGTATAGTACAACAATGTTACTGCATACGTGTAAACATGTATATGTATCAGAAATCATTTGTTAGGTTTATGTACAAAGATTTAAAGTAGAAATACATACATGGTGGCGTATCAAAAGACCATCGCCTCATCTACCAATATACCCTATGGTCCTCAAAGGACATTTCGTAATCTACTACTAACTCTACAGTCAAACCCATGACCCAAAGCTACATGCTGTCCAAAAGAGGTTCATACTGTACAACATACCCTGCCGCTAAGCTACTCCGTCAGGTAGCCGTTAGCCATGCCAGGCTCGGCCGGAGTATAGTCTGCGCTAGGTCCCGAGGAGGAAGAGGGCGATGAGCCGGTGGCCTCGGAGGGGTCACTCTCTGAACTCGACGGGATGTTGGGGACTGCCTGCGGTGGTGACTCAAGGGCAGGGTCAGCGGGAGCTGCGGGTGCAAGAGGTGCAGGATGTGGGTGCGCCATATGTAGAGGGATGGCAATATACAGGGTAGCAGGGTCGAAGAGGGGATGGTGTAAAGGAACATCAAAGTTCCTGTCGCTGAATAAGTACAAACGAAAGTTGCACGAACCGGCTATGTACAAAGAGTCCAACTCCAGGTCATGGTGGGCGTAATGCAGGAATCTCAATAAAAAGGGTGGCTGTGGAGTCCATCGCCAGAGTCTGAGAATGATGCGGGAGATGCAAAAGGGGTGAGAATTTCAAGAAGATTCTCAGTAGGGTTTGGTTATACTAATACTGACATCACATACATTCTCAATTACCTCGGGTTTTACTTCATTATGAAAATATGTGTTCAAGCTAAAAAGTCCATTTTCATGAGTTTAAAAACATGTCTGGTCCGAGGCAATGTTCAATTTTACTTTAATCGGCTTAAGAAACAAAATAGATTACTAATACTGATACATAGAATGATGAACGAAATAAATGAATGAATAGCAGTGGGCAATTATAACTGACAATTGTAAACATCTTGATGTAACTATTTCATGTGTTCATGCATTCATATAATCATGTAGACTCATTCTTGAACTTTCTTTCATAGACTCTTTCATTACTTTCTATCATTTTCCATCTCTCTTGGTCCCCTGGGAGTTCTTGGCCATTTTAGACTCCTGGGTAATAGTCTGCTTATCAGGATCGAGCTCGTTCCTATATAGGAATGCCGGGTTTACTTTCCCCGATCTTCCCACCGATCTATTCCCATTAACTTTCTATCAGGTGGCCCAAGTAGTATGGAACTTGCATAATAACATACTTCTTTTCATAACTTTCATGGCTTTCTTAAGAATGCATATGCATTAGCATGTAATTCATAACTTGTACATGGGTTCTACCGAAATTTCGGCAGCATAATGGAACGTGTCCGCTTCCCTATGAATACTGCCAGCTAATCAATACATCAATTTATCACAAGGAACACAAATTCACATTTATATTCCAACATAGAACTCAAATCCATATCAAATTCATTAAAGCGTAAATCACGCCAAGGCATACTTAACCAACCCTGTTCTTGTAATTCATGCCACAATTTCATTTTAACTCATTTGGACCTCAAATTTGAGTATGTTACAGGGTTGTGTGTCTATTTTCTAACCTCTTTGGTCCCATCCAATTTCGGTGTCTATAACTCAAGATATCTAAACTTTATCTCGGCCTGCCCATTGGCTAGCCAGAATCAGGCAACTAAAAGTAGAAATTCACTAAAAATCGAAAACTCACTCAAATCAGACGAAATTGGCCTCATATACAACCTTTCATATACAAAAAGTTTCATTTCATTTGCCTCAGTAGGGCTCGAGTTACAAGCCCCGAAACTTAGCCTTTCTGAACTGCCCTATGTTGGCCTGGTTTGGACATAGGGTAACTTCTTCAAATCACTGGGAACAACTGAGTTGATAACAAACTCGGAATTTCTTTGGATATTGTTCTCCTATATGTAAGCTTTCCAACAAAGTTGGTTTCACTCATTTTCATGCAGTATAGGTCGAGTTCTACCCTAAATAACCTAATCTGCCCAGAGCCAGAGTCAAAACCCTAGGTCGAGATTCAAAAATTCATATCTTCCTCAATTCTGATCCAAAACCCTTATATGATATGTCTATGGAAAGCCCTAGATGTCTAGTTTCATCTAAAAATAGTTTCATCGGATTTGACCGATCATAGGCGGCGCCGTACGCTCCGCCATATGGACTGCCGTGGACTCTCCACCAAGACAGCACCTCCATCCATTTAATCCTCTTAGTTTTCTTCTTCTAATTCTAATTCTAACTCGAAATCTTCTATTAATCCAAGCATAATTATTCAATTCACACATCAATCAAGGTGAAAATGATTCAGCCCAGCCAGCCAAGTGCATGGATTTGATGCAAGAAATTAAAAACCCCTACCTTTGATTTAAGCATTTTGTGCTGAATTCTTGGAGGTTGGGTGAATAAGGCTGGAACTTAGCTTGAGTTTTGGATGTGTGAGTAAGAGAGAAAGAGAGCTGAAGGAGAAGAGGAATGCAACGTGAATGAGGGTCTGAATTAAAGGAGGAGGGTGTGTTATATAGGCATGAGTGGGAGTTAACTTGGAAGGTTTTGATTGGCCTCTAAACATAAGGCCAAGTTTCAGCCAACCTTACTCTCCACGTTGCCCTCTTTGTGTGGTAAAATCACTCTCCACGTCGCCTAAAGTGGGAGTAGTTTCTAGCATATTCTGGAAACGAAATCGGAACTCGTACGCTCTATAAAGTCGGACCTCGTGAACCTCCTATATATGAAGTCGGAACTCAGAAAACATCCAGTCTAATTGAAACTTGAAAGCAGAGCCTGGTGTGAAGCCAAGCACTTAAGGTCGGAACTCGGAAATTATAAAATTTCTATCCCGGAACTCGAAAAGATATAGAAGTGGGAGCTACTAATATTGGACTCAAGATCGGATCTCGTACCATTTGTGAATCATAATGTCGGAATTCGGAATATAGCCAGTTCATTTGAGCCTTAGGAAAGAAGTCGGGAATCGAACATTTTGCTCTTTGATCGCTAAGGTCGGAGGTCGTAAATTGTGCTGAAGTCGAAGACGAACTAGCAAGTGGGAAGCATCAGTCACTTCATTTCAGCTCTTGAAATCGGAAATCGGAATTCATACTGACGAGGTCAAAATTTATACATGCTTACAAGGTCGGAAATCGTAAGCTTCATTTATTAAATCGGAGACCGTAAGCTGCATGCATGAGGTCGTAAATCGGAAGAAGTCCCTTGTAAGCCTTGAAACGAAGTCGGAAGTCGAAGCTAATATTGAGGTCGGAAGCGGAATGTAAGGCAACTCGGAAATCAGAAATATCAACAATAGAGGGGATCGGAAGTCGGAAATCGCGGATGTTACAATACCACTCCCCTTAAAAAAAAATTTTGTCCTCAAAATTTAGTGCTGGAGAATAGTTCAGGATACTCTTTCCTCATGTCCGATTCTAGTTCCCAAGTATAGTCCTCAGCACCTTCTTTTCCCCATGCTACTTTTACTAGCTGTACAGATTTATTTCGGAGTTGTCTGCTGCTTCTATCTACAATCCGTACTGGTTGAACCTGGAAGGTCAGGTCCTCCTTCAACCTTATTGATTCGGGTTCAAGGGAGTGCGTACGGTCAGGTTGATACCTTCTGAGTTGGGAGACATGAAAAACATCATGGAGGTTTGATAGATGTGGAGGCAAAGCGACTCGGTAGGCCACTGACTCGATTCGCTTTAGGATTTGGAAGGGACCAATAAAACGAGGATTTAGCTTCTTGACTTTGATTGCTCTACCAATCCCGGTTGTAGGAGTAACCTTCAGAAATACATGGTCTCCTTCCTGAAATTCCAGAGGTTTCCTCCTGGTGTCTGCGTAACTCTTCTGGCGACTCTGAGCGGTAAGCATCTTGCTTCGTATTTTCTTGATCTGCTCGGTGGTCTGCTCGACTAAGTCAGGCCCTAATAGAGTTGACTCTCCTGTCTCATACCAACATAAGGGAGACTGGCACTTCCGTCCGTACAATGCTTCGTAAGGAGCCATGCCAATGCTAGCGTGATAGCTATTGTTGTACGCGAACTCGGCCAATGGTAAATATCGATTCCATTTCCCGCGTTGCTCCAGTATATAGGCTCGTAACATATCCTCCAAGGTTTGAATTGTTCTTTCTGTTTGGCCGTCCGTTTGCGGGTGGTATGTAGTGCTTAGGCATAACTTAGCACCGAATGCCTTTTGTAAGGCTCCCCAAAACCTTGAAGTAAACCTTGGGTCTCGATCGGAGATAATGGTTGAAGGGGTCCCATGCAGCCTTATAATCTCTTGAATATACAGTTGTGCCAATTTTTCCAATGGATAATTCACTCGGATGGGTAGAAAGTGGGCAGACTTGGTCAATCTGTCCACGATGACCCATATGGCATCGTATCCTGTTGGTGTTCTTGGCAATCCCATCACAAAATCCATGGAAATACTCTCCCACTTCCACTCAGGGACTTCCAAGGGTTGTAGCATCCCAGAAGGCTTCTGATGTTCCGCCTTCACCTTTTGACAAATCAAGCATTTGCCAACAAAGTTTGCTACATCTGACTTCATGCCTGGCCACCAAAACATCTTCTTGAGGTCTTGATACATCTTAGTTATGCCAGGATGTACGGCAAACTCGCCTCTATGCGCTTCTTCTAAGATTCTCTTTCGGAGATCGTCCCTTTCAGGAACACATACTCTGTCGTGGCACCGCCAGATGCCCTCTTTATCTTGGGCAAAGCCTGCTAGTTTCCCTGATCTCACGAGACTAAGTGTATGTTGAAAGTTAGCATCTTGCTGCTGAGCTTGCCGAATCTGGTCCTTGAAACTACTGGTTATCTGAATTTGGTGTAGCTGAAGAGTCTTGGGAGTTATAAGAATTCCCAAATTAAGATTCCAGAAACTTTCAATAAGTTCCGTCTCTTTAATCATCATCCACGCGACAATCAATGATTTTCTGCTTAACGCATCTGCCACGATGTTCGCCTTACCTGGGTGGTATTTCAATTCAAACTCGTAGTCTTTAAGGAGTTCCATCCATCTCCGCTGCCTCATATTCAATTCTTTCTGATCGAAAAGGTACTTCAAACTCTTATGATCAGAAAAGACCTCGAACTTTACTCCATACAGGTGATGTCTCCATATTTTCAAAGCAAACACTACTGCTGCTAATTCAAGATCATGAGTCGGGTAATTCCTTTCGTGTGGCTTTAATTGCCTGGAGGCATACGCGACCACTCTTCCAGCTTGCATCAACACACATCCTAACCCTTGTTGGGAAGCATCGCAGTAGACCTCAAAAGGTCCTTGAGGGTCTGGTAAAGCTAGCACTGGTGTCGTGGTCAACCTTCTCTTCAAATCCTGAAAACTCTGTTCACACTCCGGCGTCCACTCGAAAGGGACATTCTTTCTGGTTAGCTTGGTCAAAGGCAAGGCTATTCGAGAAAAATCCTTAACGAATCGCCTATAATATCCAGCTAAGCCCAGAAAACTTCTAACTTCAGAGACTGTAGTTGGCCTTTCCCAGTTCAGAACTGCTTCTACTTTGCTGGGGTCGACAGAGATTCCTCCAGATGACACTACGTGGCCAAGAAATTTTACCTCTTTCATCCAAAATTCACATTTGGATAACTTGGCATAGAGCTTCTTTCCTCTTAAAATTTGCAGAACTAGCCGTAAGTGTTCCACATGTTCTTGTTCCGTCTTTGAGTAGACAAGTATATCATCGATGAAGACCACTACAAATTTGTCCAGATATGGGCGGAATATTCGATTCATGTAATCCATGAATACCGCTGGTGCATTCATCAGCCCAAACGACATAACGGTGTATTCATAGTGCCCGTAACGAGTTTGAAAAGCTGTCTTAGGGATATCTTGTTCCCGAACTCGAATTTGGTGATATCCAGAATGCAAGTCGATCTTGGAGAATACCGTTGCACCCTGTAGTTGGTCCATGAGATCATCAATCCTCGGCAGCGGATACTTGTTCTTGATCGTCACTTTGTTCAACTGCCTATAATCCACGCATAAGCGCATGTTTCCATCCTTCTTCTTGACCAACAAGACCGGAGCTCCCCATGGCGACGCACTTGGTCGTATGAATCCCTTTTCTAAAAGCTCTTCGATCTGTCTTTTTAGTTCCGTCAACTCCATAGGTGACATTCGATACGGAGCTATGGATATTGGTCCCGCACCTGGAACCAACTCGATGGTAAACTCAATCTCTCTCTCTGGAGGGAATTCAGGAATATCCTCTGGGAAAACATCCGGGTATTCCCTGACAATCGGAATCTTCTCCAATTCCTGATCAGCTTCTACCGCATTAGTTGACAGGAGGATATACCCCTGATCCTTTGGCCTGAAAGAGTTCAGATAGAAGAGTATTGCGGTTTGGGATTCAGAAAGTAAGACAGAGGGAAGTACCACCGTTTTATCAGAGCAATTGAGTACAACATGATTGGTAGAAAGCCAATCCATGCCCAGAATTACGTCGAGACCAGATAGAGGGAGGCAAATCAAATTAGCGGCAAAGGTCCTGCCCTCAATTCGAAGAGGAACTTTGATGCACATTTGACTAGTTCTAACAGGCCCATTGGTAGGAGTAGAAACCAACAGATCATAAGGTAATTCAGAAATTGGCAATTGCAAAGCAGCTACACAATCATGAGAAATAAATGAATGTGAGGCACCCGAATCATAGAGTACAGTTAGAGTCTCACCATTCACATCACAATTGCCTTGGATCAATCCTTCTGACTTATTGGCTTCTTCCGCATTCATAGTAAAGACCCGTCCTTGTCGCTGGGGTCGAGGCGGCTGTGATGAGTTTCTGGTTGGACACTCGTAAATTTTGTGGCCTGGCTTGCCACATCCATAACAGACATTCTCGCCTGCCAAGCACGGCCGATCGCCATGATTCTTACCGCATTTTGTGCAAGTTGAATTTGGAAAAGGCCTTTGAGGCTGCTTGCCTTTGTTGCCTCTTGGCGGAAATCTCCACTGTTGTTGTACATTGGGCTTGAATCTTAGGCCCTACGGGGCTAACCCCCTCTTGAAATTCCCACCAAATGCCCTGGCTGCAGCTAACTTCGAGTGGCAATCCTCCACAAGTCGGCATTTGTTCACTAATGTAGGGAAATCCCTGATCTCCATCGGGCTGATTGCAGTGAGAATGTCCTCTCGTAACCCACCTTCAAATTTGATGCACTTCCAGGCTTCATCTGGGTTCCTTTGGTAAATGGTGGAGAATTTGCATAGCTCCTCAAATCGGGCAATATATTCGGATACTGTCCGATTTCCTTGGCGTAGCTGCATAAACTCGAGTTCCTTGGCATTTCGAACTGAAGCGGGGAAGTACTTCTGGTAAAATACATCCCTGAACATTGTCTAGGTGACCACTGTCTGAGATTCCTCGAACAACCTTCGTACGCCGTTCCACCAGAACTCAGCGTCTGCTTCAAGTGTGTAAGTGGCAAAAGTCACTTTCTGATGATCCGAGCAATCCAAGACGGAGAAAATCTTCTCCATGGCTTTGATCCACTCGTTAGCTTTATCCGGGTCGTATGCCCCTCGGAAACTTGGTGGATTTGCCTTCCTAAACTCCGCAAACCGGAGGTAGTCCAGGTTTGCTTCTGGACCTCGTGGGTTTCCTTCACAGCCTGCTGCAGGCCGCCTGCCAAGCTGCTCCATCATTTGATGAGCTGCCGCGGCTTGTTCTCGCATTGCTTGAGCCATTTCCCGCATTGTGGCCATCACGTCAATCGGGTTCTCTGGAGCAGGTTCTGCACGTGGTTTTCCTCGCCTTCCTGAAGCCATTAAGTTCTGAACACACAAAACAAAAGTTATTGAGTTGATCAGGCTCAATACTAAGTTTAATGTGCTAGTAAGTAACAGCCCACCCGGTCAGGCACTTCATATATATGCACAACTATATCTCCACCATACAGGCAATATCTGGTGCACATTATCAACTAAAGTACAGAATATGTGTGAAGCATAGTCAGTCCAATCCTCAGGCCTTAGCTAGGACGAACTGCTCTGATACCAAAATGTAACACCCTACTAATTTTATGTTATGCTTAAGTCATAGCATGAAACTAGTCAGGTTGTGTTACCGTGTTGATACTTTACATACCTTTCTTGTTTTTAATTTCTCTTTAAATCGTCTCTGTTGACGAAACGACGTACTGTTATATTAAAAATGAAACAAACAAAATATCACCAAGATAAGTATAGTACAACAATGTTACTGCATACGTGTAAACATGTATATGTATCAGAAATCACTGTTTCAGTTTATGTACAAAGATTTAAAGTAGAAATACATACATGGGCTGGCGTATCAAAAGACCATACTGCCCTCATCTACCAATATACCCTATGGTCCTCAAAGGACATTTTGTAATCTACTACTAACTCTACAGTCAAACCCATGACCCAAAGCTACATGCTGTCCAAAAGAGGTTCATACTGTACAACATCCCCTGCCGCTAAGCTACTCCGTCAGGTAGCCGTTAGCCATGCCAGGCTCGGCCGGAGTATAGTCTGCGCTAGGTCCCGAGGAGGAAGAGGGGATGGTGTAAAGGAACATCAAAGTTCCTGTCGCTGAATAAGTACAAACGAAAGTTGCACGAACCGGCTATGTACAAAGAGTCCAACTCCAGGTCATGGTGGAACTGTAATGCAGGAATCCCAATAAAAAGGGTGGCTGTGGAGTCCATCGCCAGAGTCTGAGAATGATGCGGGAGATGCAAAAGGGGTGAGAATTTCAAGAAGATTCTCAGTAGGGTTTGGTTATACTAATACTGATATCACATACATTCTCAGTTATCTCGGGTTTTACTTAATTATGAAAATATGTGTTCAAGCTAAAAAGTCCATTTTCATGAGTTTAAAAACATGTCTGGTCTGAGGCAATGTTCAATTTTACTTTAATCGGCTTAAGAAACAAAATAGATTACTAATACTGATACATAGAATGATGAACGAAATAAATGAATGAATAGCAGTGGGCAATTATAACTGACAATTGTAAACATCTTGATGTAACTATTTCATGTGTTCATGCATTCATATAATCATGTAGACTCATTCTTGAACTTTCTTTCATAGACTCTTTCATTACTTTCTATCATTTTCCATCTCTCTTGGTCCCCTGGGAGTTCTTGGCCATTTTAGACTCCTGGGTAATAGTCTGCTTATCAGGATCGAGCTCGTTCCTATATAGGAATGCCGGGTTTACTTTCTCCGATCTTCCCACCGATCTATTCCCATTAACTTTCTATCAAAATTTGGCCCAAGTAGTATGGAACTTGCATAATAACATACTTCTTTTCATAACTTTCATGGCTTTCTTAAGAATGCATATGCATCAGCATGTAATTCATAACTTGTGCATGGGTTCTACCGAAATTTCGGCAGCATAACGGAACGTGTCCGCTTCCCCATGAATAGTGCCAGCCAATCAATACATCAATTTATCACAAGGAACACAAATTCACATTTATATTCCAACATGGAACTCAACTCCATATCAAATTCATTAAGGCAGAAATCCTGCCTCAGCATACTTAACCAACCCGGTTCTTGTAATTCATGCCACAATTTCATTTTAACTCATTTGGACCTCAAATTTGAGTATGTTACAGGGTTGTGTATAACTCAAGATATCTAAACTTTATCTCGGCCTGCCCATTGGCTAGCCAGAATCAGGCAACTAAAAGTAGAAATTCACTAAAAATCGAAACTCACTCAAATCAGACGAAATTGGCCTCATAGTAAAGCTAACAGGACAACCTTTCATATACAAAAAGTTCCATTTCATTTGCCTCAGTAGGGCTCGAGTTACAAGCCCCGAAACTTAGCCTTTACGAGCGCCTGTGTTGGCCTGGTTTGGACATAGGGTAACTTATTCAAATCACTGGGAACAACTGAGTTGATAACAAACTCGGAATTTCTTTGGATATTGTTCTCCTATGTGTAAGCTTTCCAACAAAGTTGGTTTCACTCATTTTCATGCAGTATAGATCGAGTTCTACCCTAAATAACCTAATCTGCCCAGAGCCAGAGTCAAAACCCTAGGTCGAGATTCAAAAATTCATATCTTCCTCAATTCTGATCCAAAACCCTTATATGATATGTCTATGGAAAGCCCTAGATGTCTAGTTTCATCTAAAAATAGTTTCATCGGATTTGACCGATCGTAGGCGGCGCCGTACGCTCCACCATATGGACTGCCGTGGACTCTCCACCAAGATAGCACCTCCATCCATTTAATCCTCTTAGTTTTCTTCTTCTAATTCTACTTCTAACTCGAAATCTTCTATTAATCCAAGCATAATTATTCAATTCACACATCAATTAAGGTGAAAATGATTCAGCCCAGCCAGCCAAGTGCATGGATTTGATGCAAGAAATTAAAAACCCCTACCTTTGATTTAAGCGTTTTGTGCTGAATTCTTGGAGGTTGGGTGAATAAGGCTGGAACTTAGCTTGAGTTTTGGATGTGTGAGTAAGAGAGAAAGAGAGCTGAAGGAGAAGAGGAATGCAACGTGAATGAGGGTCTGAATCAAAGGAGGAGGGTGTGTTATATAGGCATGAGTGGGAGTTAACTTGGAAGGTTTTGATTGGCCTCTAAACATAAGGCCAAGTTTCAGCCAACCTTACTCTCCACGTTGCCCTCTTTGTGTGGTAAAATCACTCTCCACGTCGCCTAAAGTTGGAGTAGTTTCTAGCATATTCTGGAAACGAAATCGGAACTCGTACGCTCTATAAAGTCGGACCTCGTGAACCTCCTGTATATGAAGTCGGAACTTCGAAAACATCAGTCTAATTGAAACTTGAAAGCAGAGCCTGGTGTGAAGCCAAGCACTTAAGGTCGGAACTCAGAAATTATAAAATTTCTATCCCGGAACTCGAAAAGATATAGAAGTGGGAGCTACTAATATTGGACTCAAGATCGGATCTCGTACCATTTGTGAATCATAATGTCGGAATTCGGAATATAGCCAGTTCATTTGAGCCTTAGGAAAGAAGTCGGGAATCGAACATTTTGCTCTTTGATCGCTAAGGTCGGAGGTCGTAAATTGTGCTGAAGTCGAAGACGAACTAGCAAGTGGGAAGCATCAGTCACTTCATTTCAGCTCTTGAAATCGGAAATCGGAATTCATACTGACGAGGTCAAAATTTATACATGCTTACAAGGTCGGAAATCGTAAGCTTCATTCATTAAATCGGAGACCGTAAGCTGCATGCATGAGGTCGAAAATCGGAAGAAGTCCCTTGTAAGCCTTGAAACGAAGTCGGAAGTCGAAGCTAGTATTGAGGTCGGAAGCGGAATGTAAGGCAACTCGGAAATATCAACAATAGAGGGGATCGGAAGTTGGAAATCGCGGATGTTACAAAGAGGATTGGCTAACAAGAGTTCAACTATTCCTTCAGTTTCTTCTATCCTTTCTCTCATCTTAATTCGGTTTTGGAATTGAAGGTTTTCATTCTAAAATTCTGATCAAGAGTTCAATTGTGTCATATCAATTTGTAATTGTTTCATTCAATTGTTGAAAGAAGAAGAATTAGAACTCAGGTTTGAGTTCTAAGGTTAATGCATTGGTGATTAAAACTGATACAACTTGACTAGGTTTTAGAGATTTCTGAACATTGGTTGATTATGTGTTAGTCAAATGCATGAAGGTTTTTGTGTGAATGCTAAATTTGGATTGAGGTTTCATTCAATTTTATGATTAACCATTGAGTTTAATTGTTGATATATGTCTAGAATTCGATGATAGAGTGATAATTGTTGCCTTTTGGTTCTTGGATTGGATGTTCAAAATTCTGTTCATTTCTTTTCTATTTATTTCGGTATTTTAAATTCTTAAACCCCCCCCCCCAATTTCCTGGTCATATAACATTGTCATCATTGGGAAATGACTCGGGTTGCACCCTTGCTACGAGTTTAGTATAATTCGGTTTTTATTGTGATTTGACCGAGCTTGACACTCGAGTCACCGCTCACTTTAGTTTCCCAGATTGGGCTCGAATCCAAATCTTGCGCTTGGTTAATGCCCTGAGAAATTTACTGCAGGCTTGAAGTCCAATTTATGTATTGGAATGTTTATGGAAAATATACAATAGGTAGTGAGAACCTAACATTCTTAATAGGTATACTCAATCCACTAATTATACAGGGTGTCATCATAAATATTCCAGCCACTTTGGCTTATTATGAAATCGTTGACATATTCACATAGGCATTAGTTCAATTTTAAGTTTGGAAATACATTTCTCGAAGCAAAATTACTTTTGACAATCATTTGGCATGGTTCATATCAAACATAATAGCAATAACAATGTAGAATTTCAATCATAAATTATCATAATATTGCAGTATAATAATAATATGTTCAAATATGCATATGCTAATGCACCTTCTTGACTTATGCAAGTGCATTTGACTTTCTTATCTCTTTCCTTAATTGCAACTTGATCTTCTACACTTGGTCCCTTGGAAGTAAATGGCTTCTCTCACCTCTAGATGATAGCTTGCTTTTCAGGACTGAGATCGTTCCTATACATGACTGATGGGTTTACTTTCCCCAACTCTCACATCGGTCTACTCCCCTTGAATTTGCTCAGGGGCTGGCCCAAATCTTAGAT
Source organism: Pterocarpus santalinus (assembly GCA_031439595.1). Lineage (NCBI taxonomy): Eukaryota > Viridiplantae > Streptophyta > Magnoliopsida > Fabales > Fabaceae > Pterocarpus > Pterocarpus santalinus. The sequence continues at coordinate 528,875 of JAVHNO010000089.1, read as the reverse complement.
AGTATTGCCCTGGCTCACTGTGAGATGGAGGCTTAGTATGTCCCTTTGCAAGTTTTTATTATCTTTCTTCGTTCTTGAATACGATCATGCATACACATGCTATATGCACTTATGCACATATTCATACTTTACTTTCAACATTCTTACAAGCATGATTTTCATGCACATAATATATATATCATCATAACATCTATGAACTTTTTAGAAATTTTCGACAATGACATAACAGCTAAAGCATAGAGGTCCGAAAATAGGCAATATGTCTAGTTAGCTAGCCAATCATAGTAGTCATATTCATTATGGATAATATATCAATATAGCATTATATTAGTGTAAAATTGCATAAAACTTATACCTTTGAATCTTCTATGGCTTATAGGACCCTTAAGTCAAGACATCTTTAAGTTATGCCTCTGCCCTATTTTTCTAAATTATACCAAAATTCCATTTTAACTCATTTTAATTTGACACTTTAATATGTTGTAGCTCTATTAGTATACTTTTAAACCTCTTCGATTTCACTAAATTTTGAGATGCATAACTTGAGTTATTAAATTTGACTCAAGACCGTCGTGGTTCAAGATAGACTTGTACGCTTAACTTTAGAAAATCACTAAAATTCATCCTACATCATTTTTATCTAAAATTGGCATTAACATGTAGCTATTTGCATCTCTTTCAATCCCAATAAGTTCCATTCCAATTGGGTAACTGGAGCTCAAGTCATGAGCTCCTCAAGTAGGCTGCCCTATTTTCATCTGAACAAAGCATAGGTCAAATTTAAGAAATTACTGGGGAAAATCTACTCGTGATCTAGTCCTGAAATTTTTATGGCATAATCTCATGTGTAATAGCTTTCTAGCAAAATTAGTTTCACTTATTTTGGAGTTATATTAGGTGAGTTATGCCCCTTACATCACAAGTTAATCAGGATAGAGAAGACGAAAAAGGGGGATGACGATCGCCTTTAGGCACTATTGCGATTTCTGGGGGCAGAGTAATTCGATGTTGAAGCACCTACATCTAAGATGGGTGATGGAGGTTAGGAACTTACAAAGGCACACGTTGCAACCAAGGGAATTGCATTTGATCTCTATAAGGCTGAGATAGTAGTAAAATAAGAGATCTCTATCGATTGAGACAAAGATAAGTAATCTCGCACAAATAGTAGGACACCATGAAAGGTAAAGGAGGAAATCTTACCCTCGGTAAGGACTCACTAGAAGAAGGCATGCCATCCAGTTTGAATTTAGAGTTCAAGTGAAAGCTTAAGGAGTCTAATATACTAGCTTATTGCAGTGTTGGTAACGACATCATTTGAACTACTGGACTCTTTTGCTATTGCTTGATGCATCCCAAGAAGGACTAGGTGATGCACTAAGACAAGATCAGGAAGTTGCAAGTCATGCTTCGTGGTAGTTAAGGTTACGTCACAAAATCAATGGATTCTCAAGCTTGAGCTGTAACACCCTATACTTTAAGCAAAATTTGAGCAAATTTTTTTTGTTTTTATTTGCGAAAGCTATCAAAACTCCTTTCTTTATTTAGTTGGTTTACCCATTATATATTAAGTCCATTTATCAATTCTAATCAATAATTAAATAGCTACTTTATATTACATCCCATAGGTAATCTAAGCTTTACACAACTGACTAGTAGGAATATGTATTATTCAGTTACATCTTTAAAATTACAAGGGGGACACCTAAGTTACAAGCCAAATGACAGACACAGACGCCCATAACTTCTCATGAAGCTAATGCTCAATAAAATACAACTTTGCTATATAATCTTTTTCCTCATAGAGACAAGATCTCATGCTACTCTTATCTCCATTATTATGGCAAATTCTGCTAATCCGGAAACAACAAGAAAACAGGGTGAGAAAATTCTCCTAGAAAGGTGGTGTTTTTAGAGGAGTCTTACTTCATCCCAAAAATGCTGAGAATAAGGTGGAAGTGCAGCGATATGCATAACACATAATAGTTCAAGTCACATATAAAATCATCAGAACATTTAGCAGTAAAATGGTTCATAATAAGTCACAAGTAGTAAGTAAGATAAATTATTATTCTCAGTCATTTCATAATGTCAACCAAGATGGCAGTGCATAGTAATAAGCATGAACAATAAAATAGCAAGGTAAATATCATCATCATTTATATAACTCTTAATTATTGGCAAGTGTACTATCAAATTCCTTTCTACTAGTTACTGATATTTTCTGATGGCTAAAGTCTGCAGGGTCTACATCATATATCGAGATCTATGAGAGCTCTCATTACTAGGGCATCCCCTAGTCAGATCAGTGATTGCCAAGTCCTTGTCCGCTATTATGGCGAGGCTCAAGGCATCACATTATGATCACCAAGTCCTAATCTGCTAGTATGGCGGGACCTAAGGTGTCACACTACGATCACCAAGTCCTGATTCGCTAGCACGATAAGGCCAAAGGTGCACTTAGTGAAATGCACGATTTGTCTACTACACTATGGGGCCTATACACTCACTTATTCATTTATCACTTATAGCAGCCATATATCTTATATTCAACAACTTAATGCACAAATATTTCAAATCCATCACATAGTGCACAAATAATTTATTTCCATCACACGGTGCACAAATATTTCATGTTCATCATATAGTGCACAAATAATTCATAGCAATACTTCATGCCATAGAATCTTATACTCAACATAATTAAAGTCTTTGTACTTCACTCTCCAAGTCATAAGATAACATTAACATTACTTATATACTTTCAATGTAAAGTGCATATAAACTCATATTTCTTGACATCCTGCTTAACTATCATAAAATTCCACAATTTACTCATGCAAATACTAATCACATAGTTGCAAATATTCATAAGTTCACAAAGCATGGATACTAAATAAGGCAACATAGTATAATCCTTTAAAATAGCCATATTCACATAGTGCACATAGTTCTCATATTCATTACATAAAGTCATCAATTAAATAGTTTTGCCTCATACTCAATTCAATCAAACATTGCTATGTTAACTTCAAGCCACTCAAACATAAGCATCCTTTACTAACAACTTATAATACAATAGCACATAATTCAAGCCAAACTTCCATACTGGATATTCGAATATACATAAGAAAAATAGACATATTCTCATGCAAAAACAAATCAAACAAAGTCTTAAAACAGCTCTCAAAGAATAGTTCAAGAAAACACTTGCTCTTATAACAAGACTTAGAAAACCACTTCAAGTATGGAACTAGCTAGCTTGCATGAAATTTCTAATGGGACCTTAACTTAAATAGTTATGTTTAAGGTTATTTAGTGTGATTAAAAGTATGTTTAAGTCCAATGTCCATAATCATAGTCCAAAGTCCATAATCCAATGTTTAAGCACAAGTTCTCTGATGCATAGGCATGATCATAAGAGGTCTCATATATGTACAAGCAAGTCTCAAGGTCTCATAATAGCCCAAATAAGTTCATACAAGATCCAATAACATAGGTCAAGGTACATAAAGTCATAGACCCCAAGCATAGGTCATAGTTCATTTTATTAAGTGACTTCTAGTGTCTTGTTAAGTCTTAATGGTCTCAAAAGAAACTATCACATAAACCATACTAATTCAAACGTGCTCAAAGGTTTGAAAACATTTTCATCAAGCAAACTAAATAAAATAATTTCCATGAATCAAAAAGGCACATGGCCGAATGCATGTACATGGCTAAAACTAAGTCTTTTTGTTTCAAAACTTCTTAAACTTGTGTACAAAGCTACATCAAGTAAAAATACATTATTTAACCCATCAAACTAAGTTTATAAATAATGTAAATAAGTGCAAAAGTATGGTAAGGCTGCTGCCCAAAAATAGAGTAGAATAGATAGATATATATATTACATGTTCTAAGTGCTATAATTAAGAATATAAGCATGTATCTTTAGAGTATAGGTTCCAATGATTTTCACAAGTGAAAGTTTGTCATTCAAACCACTTAATCAACACTTTAAACACTTAAATCAAGCCAAACAAGATTAACTAAGGTGCTTCCCAAAACAGGGTAGTCTTCAAATTTTACTTAAATCTCGTAGTTAATATACCAAACACAAGTAAAATTGGCATACAAGCATGTAGCATCAAAATATAGGTTCTATACCTTTAAATTATCATTTTTGCACCCTTGACATACTTAATTAACATGCTGGAAACTACTAATTAAAATTGGGCAGCAAACATATATAAGATTAAGTTAGCTTATACTTGTCTTAAATTAGACTCTATTCAAGAAGTTCAGTTAAATCACACCAACTTATTAAAGCATTATTCTTTTATCATGCAAGAGAGAAGGCATAAGAACAACCTCAAAACCATGTTAAAAACATGAGACAAGATGCAGCTCCAAGTTTTTTTTTTTTTCTCATATAGCATGAACTACACTCAAAAACATCACCAAAATCATGTATTTTCAAGTTCTTATGCTTTACAAACAAAGGGATATATATCTGTACGAATCCAACTCTTAAATTTCATCCAAAATCAATCAAAAACAACTCAAAAACATGACTGATAGTTGCTGCCCTGCACGTGGCCAAGATTGAGTTTTTAGTGTAGTTTTTGGTTATATTGCTTCCAAACTTCAAATTCAAACACACAAAGCTTCATCATATGAAAATACATCATCTAAGGTATCAAATCAAAGCTTTTTAAGTCATTAAATAGTTGAATAAAAATAGATATAACTACTATCCAAATTGGGTAGTGACCTCAAGAGAAGGTAGTAAGAGTTATGCTTCACAAAAACAAGCGAAACTTCATAATCAAGTACATAAACACTAAAACCACAAGTCAGGCATGCAAGCATGATCAAAAGCCACCATTTAAACATCCAAACTCATCCGCAAAGTCTCAAATCTAGTGTAGGTCATGAGCTTTGTAACGTCCAAAATATTTTATTGTTTTAACCAATTTGTTCTATTTTAACGAATAAGTGAAATTAATTAGAAATCAATCAGACATTTAATCAGAAGCCAATTAAAGGCTAACTAGAAATTAATTAGATGTTAATTAGATGGATTAGACTTGAGGGAATTGGAATAAACACATAGAAATCCTCACAAAAAAAAAATTTCCAAACCATTTTACCGATTTGAAGGAAAACTGGTAGAATTTCAGTATTTTAAACTGGCGAAATCGAAACATCAAAATTATGCCCCTAAAACCCTAAAATGAGTGGCTAAAACTTAGCTACTCTCATTCAAATTTGGGCCTACAGCTGCTGCCCAAAAGAAGGAAGAATTTGGCTTCATTATAACCACTCAACCTTTCCTCCAATTACAAGCCTTCATTCTAACCTTACCTTTTAAAAATATCACAATTCTCTCTAATCCCTTCCCTTTTTGGAATGCCATCTGCTGCCTTTTCTCTTCTTCAATTCTCCTTTCAGCTTATCCCCAGTCCCCTCCATCTTCAATTCCTATTAGCTCTTGGCCACAAAAATCTCAAACTAGCTAGTGTTGGTATCAAGTTGAAGGTAGGATTCACTTACCTAGTTTTCTTGGATTAAGGATGATTAGAAAGTTTTCTTCTACTCATATAAATGATGATCTATGTTGATGATGTGATAATTTATGATTGATTTAGCATATGTTTGATTGGGTTAAATTGGATATTGAATGATGAACACCAGAATCAACAAAATAGAACCAAGTTTTCCTCAAAATCCCTACGGCATCCATACTTGCGCACTGTACAGACTCTCCTATAGGCACCAAATTGAGATGAAACTAATTTTAAATGAAACTATACATTTAGGGCTTTCCATACATAATTGGGTTACTATTGAGAGAGATATGAATTTTAAAAGTTTACCCTAGGTTTCTGAGTTTGATTTTAGGCAGAGGAGGTTGTTTAGGGTAAAACTTGCCCTATACAGCTTGGAATGGAGTGCAACGAAATTTACAAGACATAGGAGAACATGCTATAAAAATTTCATGATCAAATTCGTTTTCTATAATTCCCAATAAATTATTGAAGTTGCTCTTTGTTCTGTTGGAACAGAGGCAAGGCAATCCGAGTCTATCAACTTTGTGAGCTCATAACTTGAGCTTGAGCTCTCCTTAGTCAAACGAAGTGAAACTTTTTGGGTATGAAGATTTGATCAATAAGCGTTAAATCGACATAGGTTTGGTATGAATCCAAGTAAGTATTGATTTTTAGTGAATTTTCACTCTTGAGTGTACAATTTTAGCCAGTTACAGGGCAGGCCGAGATAGAACCCTAACAACTTGGGCTACACTTATCAAAATTAAATGGGACCAAAAGAAGTTAGAAAATAGACACATAACACTCAAACATATCGAAAATTTAGGTCCAAAGGAGTTAAATAGAAATTATGAATTATTTTCAAAAAATCGGGTAGACATGAATAACATAAGCAGAAACTTATACTTAGGTGTAGATATTGAGTCTTTGGCAATGTTATTAAATGATGTTGAGGTATGAATATGTTATTGTGGTTTCTCTGTATAATTGGTTGTCTGAGTATTGCCATTATTCATGGGGAAGCAGACACGATTCGTCGTGCTACTGAGATTTTGGCAAAGATTTTATATATAAATTATGAGACACACATTGATACATGTGCATACTTGCATAAAACTTATAAGAATTATGTTGTGAGGAAAGTTCCATAATATTTAGGTCAGGCCCGAATTAAAGTTAAAGGGAATAGATCGGTGGGAAGGTTGGGGAAAGTAAACCCAACATTCTCGTATAGGAACGAGCTCGATCCTGAGAAGCAGACTATTACTCAGGAGTTATACGGTCATAAACTCCCAGGGGACCAAGTATGGAAAAGCATAAATCATATGAGTTAAAGGATCACTAAAGCTAAGTGCATTTCACTTCCATTCATGTTTTCATATGGTTTTATTTATTAATCCTGAGCTAAATACATCATTATCTATATATCTCTTGTGCTTATATTCTTGTTTATATTTTGGTAATATACAAATCATATTAGGAACATGTATCTATTTCCGCTTCTTCTTATTTCAAGTAAAATTTAAGTCTTGCTTTGGGTTTTGCATTTCTTAACTTTAATTGAATAGAATATCATAGCTATGTTACACTTGTTTTTAATTTAAATAATAGCTGAAGCAACTGAGGATGATGGTGACATCAGCGTAGTATAGTTTAGAATCCTACTAAGAATTTCTTAAAATTCTCACGTTATTGTACATTTTCGCCTCATTCTCAGACCATGAACTTGAAGGCGACTTTCACCCTCTTCGTCAAGCTACCTAATCTCCAGACTCACTCTAACCCCCTGTTTGATTCTATGTACATAGTCAATACCTGTCATTTCCCCTTGTATATGTTTTCTCGTAACCACTTCGCTGTTCCACCACCCGATATTTGATCCAACCACACCCTACATAGCCATCCCCCTGCACATGGCTCAGCTAGCACTAGCACCCTTGCCAGCACCTACTTCACCGCCACCACAGGTGGTACTTGTTATCTTATCCGACAGCGATATGTCCGAGGAGGTGGCTTCCTCACCTTTTTCTTCAGGTTCAAATGGAGACAGCTATGCCCTGGCCAGCTCTAGCATGGCCAACGGATTCCTTTCTTTGGAGTCTGATTAGACAGGGTCCATCCACCAGCAGATACACGTGTACAGTGTGACCCTTTTTTGACATCGATGAGGCTTGGGCCATAGATCTAGGTTTCTTTCAGAGTATGTAGGTCTACACTTCATGAGTATGGGTCAATTCATTTTGTGTAATGGCCCAACATTTTTGTACCTATAGTGTTTTATGTAGCTATGATTTTAAACTCAACACTTATGTACATATGCTAAGGAAGGTTCCATGAATGTATGATACTATTTTCTATCTAACTTATCTGTTTTCTATTAGTACACTGCACCTCACTGAAGGTGTTTGTAGCATTCATGAATAGCAGCAAGAAGATCATAATAAATGAATTAACTATATATATATATATATATATATATATATATATATATATATTAAAAATAGTAACAATAGAGATTTTGACATCGAAATAGTGAAACGTCAATGAATTAAGATTAATTTGATATAAGAAATAATCACACATAACAGACTGCCAGGTAGCATATGATGACTTAAGTATAGTATTATATTTGGTAGGGTGTTACAAGCTTCAAGAGGAAAGTATGAAAGTTTTAGCTCCCAATAACACACAAAATCAAGAACTAACAAGTGTAGGCTTGAAAATCCTTTAAAATAAATCAAAACTCCATACTCTTTAAGATCTATAGAAAACTTCAACAACTTTCAAAAGATAACATAGAATTTGGAGCTAATGTTTAAAAGCTTCAAAGAATCCAAACAACCATACAAATCATGCACATGGAACCTAAAGGTTTAGAGAGAAAACCCTACTTGTTCATGTAGCTTGAAAGTTGAAATTGCAAAGGTTCGACGATAGCTTCTTCTAACTTTTTGATCCTTGTTTGAATGCTTAAATTCAAGTTATGAGGGTGGAGGATGATGGTGTTTGAGGGTGGTTAGAAAGGATGAGAACTTGGAGGTGTTTAGATGGAGTTTTAGTGAAGTTTTTGAGAGAAAATGGAAGTAGAAGAGGAAGAGAAGTGCTCAAGCTGGAGGGGCTAATTTGGGTAGAAGCTAAGGGTTTCTAAAGGGTATGGAGGTCAGTTAGTGAAGGTATTTTTATAGAGAAAGGGATGGTTTACTTAGTATTAATCATAGGATTAGTTTAGACATAATTTAAAGTAGTTTAATTAGTTAATTATGTCATCAATGCTTAATTAATTTAACTATCAATTAAAACTAATTAAGATATGTAACGTCCTCCTTGGTATAGTACTATGCTTAAGTCACAGTACCACACTTAGGAGTTGTTACTATTACCTGAGCGGACCTTATCTGACAGCAATTTCAGCTGCCTTTGAAACTTCTTGAACTATTTGGAGATAACATGGAAATAGGAGTGAAAATTTTAAATTCTCAGTAGGAATCACTAAGAAATTTCATACCGTGTAATCATTATTATCTCCAGCTGCTTCGATTTATTATGAAAAAGGTGGACATGTTATATAAACTATCTAATTTTATAGTTCAAAAACATATTGTTCGAAGCAGAGTCCATTTTATTCATACGTTTGTCATTTAGGTGAGCTAATACAAAAATCAATTAATGAATTATACTATGAATAATAATTGAAACGTATTAAAATATAATAACACCATATACTGAAAACTTAGAATCTGCATATGTCTTTACTTTTACTTGAATTTATGCAGATACACTTAATTTTCTTTTCTTTCTTTGTCTTCCTTTACTTGTCATACATATTCCAGAGTATGATCACCATGTCATACTCCCTTGGGGTGTGATCACCATGTCACACTCCTTAAAAATATATTCATCCTACCACGTCCTAGAGTATGATCGCCATGTCATACTCCATCGAGGTGTGATTGCCATGTCATATTCCTTAGGGGGTGGGATCATAATGCCACATTCCAGAGCATGATCGCCATGTCATACCCTATCAGAGCGTGATCGCCATGTCACGTTCCTTAGGAATATGGACTCATCATCATATCTCTCATCATAGCATCTTCATTATAGCTTTAATCATAATCATGAATGCATATGTATCAAAGTGTATTTCATAACCTAGGTATAGGCTTTGCCGAAATTTCAGCAGCATGACGGATCGAGTTTGCTTCACTGTGAATAGTGCTAGGCTACCAGAAAATTTTAATCAAACAGCAAACCCAATGTAGAACATCATATCTCTATTAGTTGTCATACGCAACAAAGTCTTATGAGCAAAGCTTAGGTAGTTAGATGTATGTTTTAAAATCTTAAGTCTTAATCTATCTTACAAGCTTTTAACTTCTATTGATGTTCCTGAGTTCGATTTCCAAGATTGAATTAGGTTCAAGTTTCGAGATTATATAAGTTCCAACCTCCGGGATTATGTTTGACCTCCGAGATTGATTCTGGATCGTGTTTCGAGGTTATATGTTTACTGAGATACCGAGTTTTGGAATTACGTGTATAAGAGTGTTAAAGCATCCTAGTTCTTGACTTCCGAGAGGTCTCATATTCTGGTACCAACTTCCGAATTTATGTTGAAAATCCTCGACTTCTGGGTTTCAGTATTTTAGCTTTTATATTTTTGTCCTTGACTTTCAATTTATGTGTTGTGTAATTTTGATTTTCGACATTAATCCATAATTGTTCTTCCAAGACTTTTATGGATGTGTTTCCTAAGTTCCAAGTTCTGACATTAATTTTCACCTATCTAGTTTTTTATTCGCTTAGTTCCAAGTTCAATATTAAGTATACCCAATCTAGGGCTCTGTTTGCTAAGTTCCGAGTTTCGATATTGACTCAAGTTATTTGTGTTTTATTCCAAACTGCCCTATTTCTAGCCAGAATTACACTCTTATAAGAAAAAATTCACCAAAAATAGAAATCTAGGTGAAATCATGCAAAATTTATATCAATGTAAAGCTAACAGAGCAAGCTTTCAGATGAAATAAGTTGCATATCATTTGAATGAGTATAATTTGAGATATAAGCCCCGAAACTTAACTCTACTGAACTACCCTGTTCTAGCCTGGATTGAACTTAAGGTGAATTCATTGATATGTTGGGGATAGTTGGCAACAAATTTGACTTTGAAATTTTTATGACATGTTCCTTCATATGTTAACTTTCAAACAACATTAGATTCACTCAATTTGAAGTTGTGTTGGGTGAGTTGCATCTTTCTCAACTCACACTGCCTGGATGAAAGTCCTGATTTGTAGGTCAAATTTCAAAAATTTATAACTACCTCTATACTGATCCAATGACTTTATATTATATATGTATGAAAATTCCTGAATGTCTAGTTTCATATAAAAATAGATTCATGAAATTTAAATGGTTGTAGCCAGAGCCGTGCACTCTGCCATATGGACTGCCGAGGAAAATACCCTAATAGCTTCTTGAGTTCTCTTTTCTTCAAGTTCTTTCATACCAATTCCAATTCTAACAACACACATGCAAATTCAATCATAAACCATCATCATCACTCCAAATCACATCAATATCATGACGAAAATAAGATCCCCTCACAACCCCAAATCAATAAAAATAAGAAGAGAAGTTGGATTCCTACCTTATTTAGTTGAATTCTTGTTGATTTGATGCCTTAGATGGGAGTAACTCTTGATGAGGCTTGAAGAGAGGTTGAAGATGGAGTGGAGATGAGTGTGTATGGAAGAGAAATGGAGAGTGGTCAACTCCTTATGCTAGCCAAAACTCACAAGGGCAAAGAAGGGATTGAACACAAACTTATGAAGCAAGAATTCATGTGACTGGTGGATTTGTGTTGGAGTTTCAACTTGATTTTGTGGCTGCCATCTTTGGTTAAAAATGGTGCCACATGTAGGGGTGTTTTGGCTATATCCTAGCCATTCATCCTAGGGCACTCATAATATAAATTCAATTAGTTCGATTCCGAGAGTTTAATATACCGAAATCTTACCGATTTCCTTTAAATCGGTAAACCGTTTTTTTTTGAAAATTCCTAGGTGGTTTCCTATGATTCTAATTTAATTCTCTCAAGGTTAATTCTTCTAAATGTTACTTAATTGACTTTGAGTAAATACTTAATCGAATTCTAATTAATCCCAATTATTTGCTAACAATCGAACAACTCGGTTAAAAACGATTAAAATTTTTCGGACGTTACAAGATACACTATAATACTCATCTTATATGTTGATTAAGGTTTTAGAAAATATTAAAGTGGTTTAAGACTTAATTAGTGCATAATTAGTAGTTTTACTCAAGTTTAGATTAGACTTTAAGTTTTAATTTATAAAATAATTAGCAAAAAATTAAATTTCTTTAATCTATCGTCAAATCCATGTTTAATTATGTGTTATAAGATATCCCTGAATTTTCAAAAAAAATTTCTACAATTTTTAGTATTTTTACCTTAATTATGCCTATTTTGAGTTAATTAATATAATTAATTACCTATAAATGAAATAAATAATTTTTGACTATAGAACCATGTGTTGCTATGTTGATTCATTAAGTTTGAGGGGACAAATCCTTCAAAAATATGATTTAGTCAAAGAGTCTTTGATTTTTGGTAAAACTCATAATTACACAGCAACTTGATCATCTCTTGGTAAAATTTGACTAATCCTTGTCCACATTAAGGCAAAAATTGAAATTAGGGGCTGGAGGCTCTTAGGGTTGTCCATGGATTGAGGGGTTAGGGTTTTCTATTTTAATTTAATTTATTTTATGTTTTATTAAGTAATTATGGCCTTTTTGGTGTGATTAGACCCATATTTGCTTCAAAAACTGTGCTGCCCAATTTAGCAACAACTAAGGCCCATTCACATGGCCCATCAAGGCCAGGCCTGAAAATCCATTGATTCTTTTTTGTACTACAAGTTAAAGTGGTCTTATAAGGTTTTCGGGGCTCGTTTTGCATTCCGGTGAGATTATTTTTGTATAACTGTGTAAATATTGCTCAATTTTGATAAAAATTGTTATTTATCTTCAAAAATATGTTAAAAATGTATGTATAATTTTTTTGGAATTTTTCAGGGTCTTTCGACTAACTTTTTGGCCTTGTATAAGCACTTTAGTGTTTTCTGTCTATTTTCTATCTTAGTTTTTTTTGCTGTATTCTCTATTTATTTTTTTTTGTATATAATGGCATTTCTATAATGTTAAGCAAGTCCTAGGGGCATCCTATATCATTTCACACTTGAATACCTCCATGGCTCAATTGGCTGAGATTTATGTTTCTATGAAATGTTGCTCTTCAAGTTGGAATGGAAGGTTTGAAGAAGTGTTTGTCCAAGTTCTGCATGTGTTGGGGTTGGTTTCCGGCAGTGTGGATGCTTAACTAGGAACTTGGAACTCGTGGGAACAACGAAGATACAAATTCTCTAATGAACTTGAAACTCGGTATCTATGGACAAGGAAATAGTGAACACTTATGAATTCAAAAACCGAAAGCCAACTCTCCCATGAATTCGAAACTCAGTATCATGGAAATAGGAGACGGAGAAGTGAACTCTTTCTTAAAACTGAAACTCGAACCTTGGGGATCAAGTGGAAGTGAACTTCACCACTTAACTCAAAACTTGGAATATGGGAACAAGTTGTGGATTGTCTCTCAATGGACTCAGAATGCGGAGGGATTATGGGAATCAGAAGTGAGCTCTTTCATGAGCTCAAAACTCAGAATATGGAACCATGAAAACTACAATGCAATTAAATCGTAACTTGAAACTCGGAACAATTCAGATTTTGAAGTAAATGAGAGGTCAGTTGACATGAACCCAGAAGTCGGTCAATACAAGATTGCTTTGCTATGTAAGGTTAGGTATCAGAAATCGGAACTTTCCAAATGGTTACAGACTCACTATGTAAACTCGGAAGTTGGACATCAAACAACCCTAACCACGATTTCCAGTTTTTAGATTTGAGTAATAATCCATACCCTTCAACTCAAATTTTTCCTAATTTTTAGTATATGGCAGTGCTATAATTTCAACAACAGTGTTACACCGCCCTATAGTTCTCGATGCGAGGATTGTCATGATATAGTGCTACCTAAGAAATTCTGACAATGTCTAAGTGAAATAAATCAAAGTTCTTATTATGCCATATTAGGAAAAGTGGGGATGTTACATGGGCAACCATAACAAGTCACCACACCTGTGGTTACATTAATTGCGAGATACCAATGACCTTAGTGTCATTGAGCAAAGTTAGGTATATGATAGTGGTAGCGAGTGTTGTAGCTCGCTCCAAATTACAATTTTAAAATACTTAATTACACTAAATTTGAAGTATAGTGCAATGAAGGTCATCTTACATGGATGTTAATGACTATTTGATCCAAAATACAAAGAAAAAAGGGCATTGGGGGTTTTTATCAAATAGTTTCTATGCAAGAAAACTAAAAGAATAAAATAACAAAATTAGAAAGCACTAGTCCAAAAACCTTTGGTAGGAAGGTTTCGAACTCCTTCAAGTTTCCAGTTTCATTAGTTACCTAAGGTTCCAGGTTACGATATTAAGGAATAGGGTTTCGAGCTCCGATCTAGAGAAAGGGTTTACTTCTTTCCTGGCTTCCCAAGTTTCGAGTTCCAAGATTAAGGGAAAGGGTTCACTTTCTTTCATTCCACAAGTTCCTAGTTTTGACCTTGTGGGGGCGTTTGGTATGCATGCATCTTTTTATATTCCCAGTAATGTGAAAACATTCCCATATTTGGTAGAAGGTTTGAAGCAATATTCCCGGGAATATTACAATCCCGAGAATGAATTTCACCCCCAAAACATTACCACTTCCCCTAATAGGAATCCAACATTCCCATGGGAAGGGAATGTTTGCCATTGTGAAAAGATCAAAATACCCTCATTGCCACCCAAAGCTGTTTGCCATCGATCACTGGTCTCCATCATCCACTGCCTGCCACCACTTCCGGCCACCGCTGCCTCCATCATCCACTGCCTGCCATTGCCATTCGCCACCTTTCGGTGCTGGTCACCGCTGCCGTCCGCCGTCTGCCGCCTACCGCCGCCATGCGCCACCTTCTGGTGCCGGCCACCACCACTATCGGCCACCTTCTTGCACCGTTTGCTGGCCACCGCTAGCCCTGTTGGTGTTGCTACCGGCTAGCCACTTGCCACCACCTCTATCAAAGGTATTTTGGGAAATTTATTAAATATTCCTAGGAATTCAATTTGTATACCAAACACTCTAAAATATCATACCCAAGAAAGTTATTCCTGGAAATAGCATTTCTGGGAATCTTATTCCCAACAATAAAAATTCATTCCGTCTACCAAATGCCCCTATAGGTTACCCAAGACTCCAAGTTCACTTTTTCCTATACCCCGATCTCTAAGTTCCTATCTACCTAGCTACTCGAGGTTCCGATCTTAAGAGAAGGGTTCCCTTCTTTCCATAGGCCTCCAGGTTCCAAGTTGAAGGAAAAGGGTTTGCGTTTCTTTCATCCCTTGAGTTCATTGCTCCAATTATAAGGGAAAAAGGTTCACTCTTTCATCATTCACCGAGTTCCCAGGTACGAGTTTAAGAGAGGGTTATCTCCTTTCTAGGTTACCGAGGTTCTAAGTTTGAGAGAGGTCATTTTTCCCCTTGACCCCAAGTCCTGAGTTCTGAGTTCAAGGGAAGTGTTTGTGGGTTGAACTCGATTTCTATCTTGTTTGGTTCTAAAATTCATATCTAATTTATTTAGACTTGGATGGCCAAGATTTTTAGTTTATATACTTTACTTTTCTTGTGTCGACAAGGAAAAATGAATTCATCCTTATAAGATTACCTAATTAGTGCAATTTTTGTTAAACATCTCCATTATCCTTTCTTAGATTCCTATTTTATCTTCCTTTTGGATGTTTAGTTCTTTAAAGCTATTCTGCCCAATTTCTATGGGCTCCCCTCACTCCAATTCCTCCTCAAAGATCTCAAGAGAGTTATTATGGACTAGCTAAACATTTATTTCTATTCTTATGAACCTAGAAACACATGCACATAGAAGCATCAACAACCAAGTATAAAATCAAACTTAAATCAACATTTAAAGGCATACCATCGTATAATCACATAATCAACACCATAATCCAACCAACCAACATAGGATTTCAGTTGGAAGCCTAGGTCTAGGGCAGAACATACAGCATAAAAGCTTAAAGGGAAATAACTTAGGATTTGAGCTACCTACCTTAAGATTCTTAGAGCTATGGAAGCAAAAAAGCCAAGAACAACTCCTAGCCTTCTGCTTGTCCCATATTCACAACATACATGAGATGAGGAAACTCCACTTGATGCTTGATGATCCAATTGATAGAGGGGTTTGATAAAAGGGAAGGTGAGGATTAATTTTCATAAAAGACCATGGTGTTTTGTGGCCAAGAACATCATCAACCATGAGCTTGAAGTCCATAGCTTTGGTGGTGGTAAGGAAGAAAATGAAGAAGAGATAACGATGATGGTGTGGGTGTGTGTAGAGTAAAATGTAACATCCCCATATAATGTTATAGGAAATACTGAAAATGTCTTTGGGCAAACTTTTATTATTTACAACCTTGCCCTTGAGCTTTTTAAAAAATGACCTTTAGGTCCTAATAATTTATTTACAGTCTTGCCCCTGAACATTTTAGAAAATGACATTTAGGTCCCTATATCAACAGGACTAGTAAAATAAGGTTTTAAACGAAGTAGAATCACGTAGCGAAAACGTAGAAACCTAAACCTCGGCTGATTGAGCCACGGAGGTATCCATATGTGAAACGACATGGGATGCCCCTAGACTTATCCATAATTACGAAAATGCCATTAGCCATTAACAACAAAAGACCAGAAAGGCTCTCAACTTGCAAAACGTTTAATTTACACTGTTAATCGATTTATTCGATTTTATTGAATCCTTAAGATTAATTAGAAATTAATTAAGGGTTAAATAGATGTTAGATTAGAGAGATTAGAATTAGAAATAATTAGAATAGAAACATATAAAACTTCACAAATTTCTTCAAAACCGTTTTACTGATTTGAAGGAAATCGGTAAGATTACGGTATTTTAAACAGTCGGAACCGAACCAATAGAATTTCAACTCATTAACCCTACTTAAAGTGGCTGAGAACACAGCCACTTAACCCCCAAATGTGGCACCACTTTGGCCACAATTCATGGGGAGGCTTGGCTGAATTTCAGCCATATAAGCTCCACCAATCAAATGCCAAAGAGAGCCACCTATATATACTCCTTCAATCAGATTTTTTCTACCCTTTCTTCATCCATCAGACTGCACCTCTCCTTTCAGCCCTCTTCTTCTCTTCTTCACTTACACAACTCTATCCAACCATCAAGCCTAATCAAGCCTTGCTCATCCAAGCCTAAAAAATCAAGCAAAATCGCTTATAACAAAGGTAGAGGTTTAATTCTTGCATCAATTCTGTGGTCTTGGCTGGCTGCGGTTAAATTATTTTCACAATCTTTGATGTGTTAAATGAATGATTATGATGATATATGACTGGTTTTGGGCTGTTTGTTTGGTTAAAATCGAATTGGAAGCAAGAAAGAATGAAAATAGGAAGAGCTGAGGGGCAGGAGAACTAAAAACCCTCGATAGTCTGTACGGCAGAGTGTACGGCTCCGCCTATAGCTGATTAAATCTGATAAAACCATTTTTATATGAAACTAGACATCTAGGGCTTTCCATACATGTATCATATAAGGCTTTTGGATTAGTATTGAGAGAGATATGAATTTTTGAATTTTGACCTAGGGTTTTGACTCTAGTTCTGGGCAGACTGGGTTTTTCAAGGTAGACCTCGCCCTATACTACTTGAAAATGAGTGAAACTAATTTTTTTAGAAATATTACACATAGGAGAATGTCCCATAAAAATTTCAGAATTAGATAAGGTCCCATTTGCTCCCAGTGATCCAAGAAAGTTGCCGTATGTCCAAACCGAGCTAGAACAGGGCAGTTCAAGAGGGCCAGAATACGGGGCCTATAACTCGAGCCCTAATAGATCAAATGGGATGGAACTTTTTGCAAATGAAAGATTGTCCTGTTAGCTTTAATATAAGACCAATTTAGTATGATTTGGATCCATTTTCTATTTTTAATGAATGTTTACTTTTAAGTGTGTGATTCTAGCCAGCCACAGGGCAGGCCGAGATAAAACTAAAATAACTTGAGTTATCAAATCAAAATTAGATAGGACCAAAGAGGTTAGAAAATAGACACATAACATTTTAACATATCCAAAATTGAGGTCCAAATTAGTTAAAATGAATTTAAGGCTTAATTTCTAAAAATCGGGTAGAATCAAAGAGAAGTGGCAGAAAACTAATTCAAGACCAAGGTTATAAAAATTTATTTGATTGTTGAAGCATCTATACTTTGTATTGATTTTTTTCTATATAAGTGACTGTATGGTGGGCTAGCACTATTCACGGGGAAGCGGACATGTTTCGTTATGCTGCCGAAATTCCGACAGAAATATGTGCATTACATGAATGTGATAATTATTTATGTGTTATGTTCATAAGAGTCATATATGTAAGAATGATTTAAGTATGACATAAAGTATATTAATGAAATTATGATAGTTTCTGTTATGAATATTCATGATATGAATATGAAATTCTATACACAAGGATATATGAAAGTAAATGATGAAGCATATGCAAGCATCCCACTCACATGAGGCATGGCGTTGACCCAGCTAGTGTGAGTATAGGGGATAGGGCTTACATGAGGCATGGCATGACCCGGCTAGTGTAAGTACCGAAAAGGATATGATGAAGGTCCCATATTCCTAGGATCATGACATGGCGATCACGCTCTGATGGGGTATGATATGGCAATCATACTCTGGAATGTGGCATGATGATTCCACACCCTAAGGAATGTGACATGGCGATCACATCCTGATGGAATATGATGTGGCGATCATACTCTGGGACATGACAGGATGGACCTATCCCTAAGGAGTGTGACATGGCGGTCACACCCCGATGGAGTATGACATGGCGATCGTACTCTGGGATATGTGTAACAAGTAAAGAAAGATTAAGGATAATATGTGTATTTTGCATAAAATCCGAATATAAGCAAAGGTGTGTATAGATTATATGTTTTCAGTATATTGGTGTTATATAAGTTAACCTGTTCCAGTTATTATTCATAGCATAATTCACGAATTGATCTTGTATTGGCTTGCCTAAATTACAAGTGTATGAATAAAATGAACTTTACTTCGGAAAGTATGTTTTCGAACTGTGAAATTAAATAGCTTGTATAACATGTTCTCCTTTTTCATAACAAACCGAAGCAACTGGAGATGACAACGATGACATTATGTATGACAGTGACAGAACCCTACTGAGGATTCATAATTCTCACTCCTATATTTGTTTCCGTGTTATCTCCAGATAGCTCAGAAGTTCCGAAGAAAGCCCTTCGAGGCGGAGTTGACTAGTAAGATTGAAGATGACCGAAGGTTGCTGCCAGACAAGGTCCGATTAAGTAACAGTAACAACTCCTAGAGGAGGTATTATGACTTAAGCATAGTACCGTACTTGGGAGGGTGTTACATTAATGGTATCAGAGCAATTTGATCCTCCCTGAACCTGAGGATTTGGACTGACTACGTTTCCAGTGCACTCTGGAATCTTTAGAAAATGTCATGCGACAAATCTCATCTGCTCAGATAAGATATAAGGAACTAGGCATGCATGACCACCTAACTGTGAATGTTATTAGTTGCTGTCACACTTAACTTACTATTGAGCCTAATCAACTCAATATTTTGTTGTATGTGATTAGGAACTAATGGCTTCCAGGGGGCATGGTGGGCCGCAAACTGCACCCACTTCAGAGGACCCTGCTAATCTCATGGACACACTACAAGAAATGGCAGCTGCCATGTGCGAACAAGCTGCTGCAGCACGTCAAATAATGGACCAACTGAGAAGACAACCTAGGGCCGATCATGGTGGAAACCTGAATAACTCAGGACTAGACCTGGAATACCTCAAGTTCACAGAATTCTGAAAGGCGAACCCGCCCAATTTTAGAGGAGTTTTTCATCCTGATAAGGCTGACGAGTGGATTAAGACTATGGAGAAGGTCTTTTCCGTTCTGGATTGCACTAACCATCAGAAAGTGGCCTTCGCCACTTATATGCTCGAAGCAGAAGCAGAATTTTGGTGGGATAGTGTGAAACGACTATTAGAAGAGTCCCAGACAGAGATCACCTGGACTGTGTTCAAGGACGCTTTTTACCAAAAATACTTCCCTCCATCGGTTTGGAATGCCAAGGAGTTGGAATTCATGCAACTCTGCCAAGGAAACAACAGCATGTTATAGTATATCGCTAAGTTTGAAGAACTATGCAAGTTTTCCACAATCTATCAGCGAAATCCAGATGAGGCGTGGAAGTGCATCAAATTTGAAGGCGGATTGAGGGAAGTTATCCTTGCAGCAATAGGTCCAATGGAGATCAGGGATTTTCCTACCTTGGTAAACAAGTGTAGACTTGTGGAAGATTATAACAAGAAATTGTAGATTTCCCAGTCTGATACTTATGAAAAGAGGCCTGCACCTGAAAATCAAGAACTCGAACATGCCTCACCACCAAAGAAGCAATTTCACCTTAGTGAATATGAGGGCAAGCAGTTGCAAGAATCGATGGTCAAATAATGATGTCCGAAGCGTGGGAAAAATCATGGAAATAAGCCTTACCTGGTTAAGCAGTATGTGTGTTTCAGATGTAGCAAGCCAGGACATATGATCCGAGAATGCCCTGAAAACCAACCATCGCCTTCTAAACTGCAACATTCGGGAAGAGTTTTCACTATAAAAACGGAAAAGGCGACACCCCGAAGGAGCCATGGCGAGCATTAGGGATAAAACCAGAATAACGAATTGGCTAATTTAGTTCTGGTCGACCTTATTTTGCTAAGTGGTTTTACATCTACTGTGTGCTTATATGTGAAACCTTATTTAAACAGTTATAATTGTAACAAGTTAGTTTATTAATCGAATTTTGAGGACAAAATTCTTTTTAAGGGGGGTAGTGTGTAACATCCCCATATAACGTTATAGGAAATATTGAAAATATCTTTGGGCAAACTTTTATTATTTACAACCTTGTCCCTGAGCTTTTTAAAAAATGACCTTTAGGTCCTTATATTTTATTTATAGCCTTGCCCATGAACATTTTAGAAAATGACATTTAGGTCCCTATATCAACAGGATTAGTAAAATAAGGTTTTAAACGAAGCAGAATCACGTAGTGAAAACGTAGAAACCTAAACCTCGGCCGATTGAGCCATGGAGGTATCCATATGTGAAATGACATGGGATGCCCCTAGACTTATCCATAATTACGAAAATGCCATTAGCCATTAACAACAAAAAACCAGAAAAGCCCTTAACTTACAAAATGTTTAATTTACACTGTTAATCGATTTATTCGATTTTATTGAATCCTCAAGATTAATTAGAAATTAATTAAGGGTTGATTAAGAGTTAATTAGATATTAGATTAGAGAGATTAGAATTAGAAATAATTAGAATAGAAACATATAAAACATCACAAATTTCTTCAAAACCATTTTACCGATTTGAAGGAAATCGGTAAGATTAAGGTATTTTAAGCTGTCGGAACCGAACCGATAGAATTTCAACTCATTAACCCTACTTAAAGTGGCTGAGAACTCAGCCACTTAACCCCCAAATCTGGCGCCACTTTGGCCACAATTCATGGGGAGGCTTGGCTGAATTTCAGCCATACAAGCTCCACCAATCAAATGCCAAAGAAAGCCACCTATATATACTCCTTCAATCAGATTTTTTCTACCCTTTCTTCACCCATCAGACTGCACCTCTTCTCCTCTCCTTTCAGCCCTCTTCTTCTCTTCTTCACTCACACAACTCTAGCCAGCCATCATGCCTAATCAAGTCTTGCTCATCCAAGCCTCAAAAATCAAGCAAAATCACTTATAACAAAGGTAGAGGTTTAATTCTTGCATCAATTCTGTTGTCTTGGGTGGCTGAGGTTGGATTATTTTAACAATCTTTGATGTGTGAAATGAATGATTATGATGATATGTGACTGGTTTTGGGTTGTTTGTTTGGTTAAAACCGAATTGGAAGCAAGAAAGAATGAAAATAGGAAGAGCTGAGGGGCTGGAGAACCAAAAACCCTCGATAGTCCGTACGGCAGAGTGTACGACTCCGCCTACAGCTGATTAAATTTGATGAAACTATTTTTATGTGAAACTAGACATCTAGCTCTTTCCATACATGTATCATATAAGGCTTTTGGGTATTGAGAGAGATATGAATTTTTGAATTTCGACCTAGGGTTTTGACTCTAGTTCTGGGCAGACTGGGTTGTTCAGGGTAGAACTCGCCCTATACTACTTGAAAATGAGTGAAACGAACTTTGTTAGAAATATTACATATAGAAGAATGTCCCGTAAAAATTTCAGAATTAGATAAGTTCCCGTTTGCTCCCAGTGATCCAAGAAATTTGCCCTATGTCCAAACCGGGCCATAATAGAGCAGTTCAAGAGGGCCAGACTGCGGGGCCTATAACGTGAGCTCTACTAGGTCAAATGTAATGGAACTTGCAAATGAAAGATTGTCCTGTTAGCTTTAATATAAGACCAATTTCGTATGATTTGGATCGGTTTTCTATTTTTAGTTAATTTTTACTTTTAAGTGTGTGATTCTGACCAGCCACAGGGTAGGCCAAGATAAAACTAAAATAACTTGAGTTATACAAATCAAAATTAGATAGGACCAAAGAGGTTAGAAAATAGACACATAAAACTTTAACATATCCAAAATTGACGTCCAAATGAGTTAAAATGAATTTAAGGCTTAATTTCTAAAAATCGGACAGAATCAAAGAGAAGTGGCAGAAAACTAATTCAAGACCAAGGTTATGAAACTTTATTTGATTGTTGGAGCATCTATACCTTGCATTGATTTTTTTCTGTATGAGTGATTGTATGGTGGGCTGGCACTATTCACAGGGAAGCGGACACGTTCCGTTATGCTGCTAAAATTCTGGCAGAAATATGTGCATTATATGAATATGATAATTATTTATGTGTTATGTTCATAAGAGTCATATATGTAAGAATGATTTAAGTATGACATAAAGTATATTAATGAAATTATGATAGTTTCTGTTATGAATATTCATGATATGAATATGAAATTCTATACACAAGGATATATGAAAGTAAATGATGAAGCATATGCAAGCATCCCACTCACATGAGGCATGGCGTCGACCCAGCTAGTGTGAGTATAGGGAATAGGGCTTACATGAGGCATGGCATGACCCAGCTAGTATAAGTACCGAAAAGGATATGATGAAGGTCCCACATTCCCAAGGATCGTGACATGACGATCATGCTCTGATGGGGTATAACATGATGATCATATTCTGGAATATGGCATGATGATTCCACACCCAAAGGAATGTGACATGGCGATCACATCCCGATGGAATATGACATGAAGATCATACTCTGGGATGTGGCAGGATGGACTTATCCCTAAGGAGTATGACATGGCGGTCACACCCCTATGGAGTATGACATGGCGATCGTACTCTGGGATATGTGTAACAAGTAAAGAAAGATTAAGGATAATATGTGTATTCTGCATAAAATCTGAATATAAGTAAAGGTGTGTATAGATTTTATGTTTTCAATATATCGGTGTTATATAAGTTAACCTATTCCAGTTATTATTCATAGCATAATTCATGAATTGATCTTGTATTGGCTTGCCTAAATTACTAGTGTATGAATAAAATGAACTTTGCTTCGGAAAGTATGTTTTCGAACTGTGAAATTAAACAGCTTGTATAACATGTTCAACTTTTTCATAATAAATCGAAGCAACTGGAGATGACAATGATGACATTATGTATGACAGTGATACAACCCTACTGAGGATTCATAATTCTCACTCCTATATTTGTTTTCGTGTTATCTCCAGATAGCTCAGAAGTTTCGAAGAAAGCCCTTCGAGGCGGAGTTGACTAGTAAGATTGAAGGTGGACGAAGGTTGCTGCCAGACAAGGTCCGATTAAGTAACAGTAACAACTCCTAGAGGAGGTATTATGACTTAAGCATAGTACCATACTTGGGAGGATGTTACATAAAACAAAGGAGGAGAATAGGATAAAGCGTCTTGATATTTGTAGGAGGAGTGGTGGTGATAATTCTACTAATCAGGGCCAGTATGGCTCATCTCTAGCCACATACTCTAGCTACTCTCATGACATGTCTATCTAGTCTTTGTAGGATTATTTTCCTAGATTTGTCATGCCCAAAGACAATATAGGACCCTTGAGAATTAATTCATGGTATTCGACTATTAATTTGAGTGCTTTGAGTTACGCAAGATTTTATATATTGTGTTGTGTGTTGAAGATATCAGTTATAAAGTTATTACATATATTTTAATTATCTACTAATGTTGTGGGGCTTACATCTTCTTAGAATCAAGATTTTACTCTTAATGTCCCTCCTAATAGCCGTAAACCTTTATTTATAGCTTTGCTATTGTGATCTTATAATTACAATTTTGCCCCTTATTTTACTACAGTTTACCTATTTACGATTTTGCCTTTGCCTCAGGCCCAAGCTGTAACATCCTGAGCTTTGAAGGTAGATCGGGATAGAAGGAAGTTTGGACCTAAGATAAGGGCACAACTGTAAAAAGGAAAATTGTAGAAAAATAAGGGGTGAAATGGTAATTTTAAGACAACAATGACAAAGTCGAAAATAAGGATATACAGTTATCGAGAGGGGCAACAGTAGAAAAATCATGAATTTAGAGATTTTGTTGATCTCATGACATTGATAGTAACAAAATACTTATAATAACTTCAAATTGATATTTCCTACCCACAATTTTAAATAAACGTGTGAGATGACTCACACAATTTGCTGTAACTCGGGTGACTTAAAATACTCGAATTGATAACTAGGCACCTTGAATTAATCCTCAAGGGTCCTATTATGAGTATTATTAGTTAAGATGGCTAAAGATAAGGCACACAAATTCAAGCACAGGAGAATTTAATTTTGCTTCAAACCCACCAATGAAATTTAACCCACAAAGCTTAAGTTACAAGCCAAAATTTCCACCAATCAAAAGCCTATGTAAGTCATTTTAACTTATCAAGGAAGGAGATCATGTTCTCCCTATTTTAGCCTTGAATTTTCATGCTTCCCACCATCTTCATTTTCTTTCTTCCATCACCTGCATGGTTAAGAGCTTCAAGCTCAAAGATGAAGGCTTTCTTGACCTCAAATCCTCTTGCTCCTTTTATGAAAATTAATCCTCATCCTTTCACTACAAATCCTCTCTATCAATTTGATGATCAAATGGAGTCTCTCTACCTCTATATGAGTTGCAGCCATGATGAGAAAGGAAGGCTAAGAGTTGCTATTGTCTTCCTTGCTTCCATGGTTTCAAGGATTTTGAGGTAGGTAGCTCAAATCCTTAGCTTTGTTGGTGTTTTTGGGCTATGTGGCTGATGTGTTCTTTTATGCCATGGTGTGTGCTTGTATGATATTAATATGACTTGTTTCTAGTGATTTAAGATAGGAAAACTTGGTTTAAGTTGAAAGATATATCAAAAGATCAAAAGAAAACCAAAACAAGGAAGCTATGAGATGGAACCCTAATACGTTGTCCGTATACAAAGCTAATAACTCAACACGTAGAACTCAAATTTAAGTGAAACTAGTTTTAGATAAAACTAGACTTCAAGAGAATTCCAACATATAAATATAAGACCATTGAAATTTAAAATAAATTAGTTATGATTTTTAAAAGATGGCTGTTGAAATTCACTCTCTGTCCTGACTAGAGTATAATGTAAGGGACATAACTCACCTTATGAAACTTCAAATAAAGTGAAACTAATTTTATTAGAAAGCTAAAACATAGGGCATTATGCCATAAAAATTTTAATATTAGAACCTATGTGGTTTTTCCCTAGTAATTCCTTGAAATTGACCTAGGCTCTGCTCATGTTGAACTAAGATAGATCATTTAAGGAGCTCATAACTTGAGTTCCACTTATCCATTGGAGTGAAACTTGTGGGGATTGAAAGATGATTCAATTAGCTACAAGTTAGTATAAATTTCAGGAAAAAATGACAAAATATGGATTATTTTTATGATTTTCTAAAGTTAAGTATACGAGTCTATCCTAAAACAAGGCAGCCTTAAGTAGAACTTTAATAACTCAAGTTACAGACCTCAAAATTTAGTGAGACTAAAGAAGTTTAAAAATAGACAAACAAGGCTACAACATATCCAGAGTAAAATGACTTAAAATGAAATTTTAGTGAAATTTAGAAGAATAGGGCAGATTTGAGAAAAATGGAATAACTTAAGAAAATCTTGACTCAAGGGTCTCATAAGCCAGAAAGATTCAAAGGCATAAAATTAATACAATGTCACACCAATATAATGTTATATTGATGTATTATTTATGATGAACATAATTGATATGACTGACTAACTGTCTGTATAATGGGATGCCTATATGTTCAGCAGTTATGCTACCAAAGTTTTGACAGAAGTATATAAATGTTATGAGTATATTCATGAAGATCATGCATGCAAGAAATGATTGAAAGTAAGCTATCGAGCATGTGCATACATAATCATGTCTAAGAAAGAAGAGATACAAGAACTTGCAAAGGGACATATTGAGCCTAAGTGTAACATCCCCATTTCTACCTAAGCTAATTAGCTCGGTGTTCCCGGCTAATTAGAGGGATTAGCGATTAATTGAGAACTAATCGATTAATCCCGAGAGCAAGAGCTTAGTAAATTAAGTCTAGCCAACAATTTAATCATAATGTCCTAAGCGTTTTAATAAAACCTTAATCGTCTAATCCTTAATTACTCGAAGGTGCCAAAACAAAAGTAAGACAACCTAACCTTACTAATTAAGTTTATAATGATTAAGACACTTAAGACAACTCTTGAAAAATTAAACCCCAAATTAAGCATATGCTTAACCGTAATGCAAGGCATCATAAAAAGTGTAATTGACAAGAGTTAACTCATGGGTAATTAAGCCAATTAAGCTAAG
This sequence comes from Pterocarpus santalinus, assembly GCA_031439595.1. Lineage (NCBI taxonomy): Eukaryota > Viridiplantae > Streptophyta > Magnoliopsida > Fabales > Fabaceae > Pterocarpus > Pterocarpus santalinus. The sequence continues at coordinate 502,146 of JAVHNO010000089.1, read as the reverse complement.
TTACATTTAAATAATTCTAATAACATTTTGAGATAAAAGTTCTTCCATGCATATGCCCTAAAAAGACACACCAAGGAGGAGCAACATCTCACCCTTCATTCAATCTCTTTAATCCTACACCATTAGATCAAAAGCCAAGACTAGGATCCTTGTCATCCACCATTAGATCTTGACACTTGGATGAGTCTTAGACAAGCAACCAAATTCTAAGAGGGGTACTCCCCTTTAACCCCTAGAGAAAAGCATAAATTGGGCATTAGAATGCCTCCAAGACTCAAGGAAAAACAACTCACCCTTTTGCCCCATGGTTTTTCCCACTCCTTAGCTTGTGTAAGAAGCCAAAGTCACCTCACCTTTCCTCCCTCAAACTCGCCACCCATCAGCCCCTCCTCTCCTCATTTTCATTCTTTCACTCTCCCAAAGACACACACAAAGCTCTCTTCTCTCTCTTCAATTTCAAAATTCTCCTCCTTCTCTCTAAACTCTCCAACTTCTCTCTAGAATCCTCCCACTTCTCTCATCCTTTCCTCTCCTCACCCCACTCACAAACTCTTCAAGAGCCACCATTTCTTGCTCTTGGAGAATCAAAGACAATCACATATCAAGCCTCTTTCAAGATCCAAGAGGAGGACCACCACCACCATCATCTTTTTCCATCACAAGTTCCTTCAAAGAAAGCTTCTTGGTAGTGGCTCTAAACCCTTTTTCTCTCTTGTTTTTCAAGCTTTAGAACTCCTATGCTCTCCATAGCTAGGTGGTTTTAAAGATTGATTATGGGCATCATAGCCATTCTTGTCATAAAATGAGATGTTGTTGCTAGTATGGTTGTTTGTTGAAAACATGTTTTTCGGTTTGGTGTGATGCATGGCTGAACTCAATATTTTTGAACTCCAACATGTTAGTTTTTCACTAATCTTTCATGGTATATGAGTGTTTTATAACTTGAGAATGGTTTCTTGAGAGTGAGGTTGAGTGTTTTGGAGAAAACATGAGAAAAAGCAAAACGTGAAATCTGGATTTTCTGGCAGTCTGTAAAGCGAACGGTATAACTTTTTCCAGAAAACTCAGAAATTAGTGGAACTAATTTTATATGAAAATAGACTCACAGAGCTTTCCATACATATAAAATATATAAGATTCGGAGTTAAAATGAGTGAGATATGATTTTTTCAAAGTGGACTGTTCTCGGATTGGTTTCTGTCTGGGCAGTCTGCACTAAAATGTGTGTAACTCGAGCTACAAAAATGATTTTTGAGTGAGACCAAGTTTCAATGAAAGCTAAGACATAGAGGAACAAACCCATAAAACAGTTTTCTCAGATTCCTTCTGAGAAATTATAATGAGAGGTAACAATCCACTGTACCGGGAGTGAACTTAGAAACTGAACAGTCAGAATAAAATATGCATAACTGGAGTTAGACAACGAATTTTTGAGTGGGACTTCTTTTGTTAAAAACTAGACCCAGAACCCTATAAGCATATAAAATTTCGCATTAAAATGATAAAATACCAAATTATGGTGAATTTTTAAAGTTACTGCCTAGGGTAAAAGTAAAACTGTCAAAACTTAACCTTAAGTAAGACTATGCATAAATGACTTAAAAAGGTAAAAGGCCTTAGCCTAAAGTAATGAAACTTCATAATTTACTTAATGAAGACTAGATAGAATAAAATACTAAGCTCACCTAATCCTTAACAAGAGAAACGAATACAACGAAAGCTAACGTAAAAGCTTGCACCTAATTTACTAAGCTAAGCTCATAAGACTTCGCTTGAGAATATGCCTATGTTGATGTGCAAGCATGATGTTATGATGATGATGATATGATAATGATGATATGATGATGACGATATGATAATGATGATATGATGATGATTATGATGTGATGATAGTATGCTATGATGATGATGATAGCATGATAATGATAATGATGATATGATATGATGCTGTGATACTGGTATTCTGTTTGGCAAAATATTGGGAAGCTTCGGTCTAGCCGTTATGCTGCCAAAATTTTGTAGAAATCGTGGACTTAGAAATATTTTGCATCATAAGCTTTAATAAGAAGAGAAAGTAAACTAAGGGTGTGATCCTTCAAAAGGGAAGGTGACCCAAAGTAAGTTCCCCTCACCCACGACTCACATGAGGCATGGCATGACCCAGCTAGTGTGAGTATAGGGGATAGGGCTTACATGAGGCATGGCATGACCCAGCTAGTGTAAGTACCGAAACTTTATGGTGGCGACGGCCACGGTATGAGCTCATTACCACTTATGTTTAGTGGGTGAAAAGAGAAGGACTCAAGATGAGTCAAGTTAAGGAAAGAAAAGGATTTAAGAAAAAGTCAAGTTAAGAAAAGAAAAGGGACTTCAGTCCAAACCCTTAAAGAGAAAAGGTTAAGAGAAGCTCACAGCACAGTCATGCATGTTTTATGTGATTTTATTTATGCTCAAGTATGTTATGATATAAATGATTAGGGAGTATGTTAAAATTGAATCCACTTCGGATATTCATGTTTTCGAAAACCTAAGAACTGAATCTTATGCATGCTCACTGTTTTCATTATAAAACCGAAGTGGCTGGGACGATGACGATGACACCTCCGTGTCAGTTTCGAGTCCTACTGAGAAATCTTATTTCTCACTCTAGTTATTTTTCCGCATCGTCACCAGATTTTTGTTGGCACACCCAATGGAGTGGAGCTTGGAGCCACCGCACTACGAGCGGACGTACGACGTGGAATGCCAGACGAAGCTATTTTGGGACTCATAGCGACCGTCACCCTACATCTTCGCTTATTCTTTTTGAGAGGAGCTTTGCCATTGAAGTCTGTAGTAGTACCTAGTACTTAGGTCATGGCATGACCATGAGCTTTTTTCGATGTAATGTTTATATATATATATATTATGAACTCATATGGATGTAATGATCAGTTAATGCAATGTATTTGTGAATTTGTATTTAGTTACCTTTCTCTTGTCTTATGATATTTGGGTATTTATTTTATGCGACACGCTCTTTCTCTATCTACCTTCTCGCTCAAGACTTTACTTTCCAAAGTAATGACGTATTTCAAAAAAAAAAAAAGAAGAAAATCTTACCGTATTTTCCGCGTAAATTAATTTCAAGTGAAGTTTAATTTTCCACGAGCATAAGTAACAACTAATAAAACGCCGTAATACGACTTAAGCGTAGTATGGGTTTATTAGGGTGTTACACTAAGCAGTACTATTAATAACTTGGGCCAGCCTTTGACTAGATTTAAGGGGAATAGACTAGTGGATGAGTCAAGGAAAGTAAACTCGGTAATCCTGTATAGGAATGAACTCGATCCTGAAAAGCAAACTATTATCCAAAGTTGAGAAGAGGCCATTTACCTCCAGGAGGCTAAGTACAGAAGACAAGATGCAAGTTAAAAAAAGAGATAAGAAAGCCAAGTGCATTTGCATAAGTCAAGTACATGCATAAGCACATGCATATTTAAACATCTCATTATGTTATATTGTTGTTATGATTATGTTTGAAATATTATATTATTATCGCTATTATACTTGCCCTGAATATGCCAAGTGAGTGTTAAAATGTAACTCGCTTCAAGAAATATGTTTTCAAACTTAAAATTGAACTTGTGGTTATATATCTGTGTTCACATTTTCATAGATAGGAAACCGAAGTAGCTGCAATGTTTATGATGACACATGTTATGACTAGTGAATTGAGTATACCTACTGAGAACCTTAGGTTCTAACTACCTATTTGTTTCTATAAAATTGTAATTACTTTATTTATATGTATCAGAGATTTGAGATTTTAAACCCTTATTTAGTAATGAAGTATATAGTTTAAGGGTCATGTATTATATTTTCTTATTTAAAATGTCTTTTGCAGCACCTGTAGCAGCCTCCAGATACAACTTCATGACTCAAGCATGGCGTATGTGTTTGGAGGATGTCACACGATCTTCCTTCTATATTGATCTATCCTCAGAAATAGGGATTTTACATAGTCTCCTAATGAATAAACTCTCTTGTATTTTAAGTCCTTATCGGATTAATTTATTGTGTTTTGAGAAACTGTTCTTAAAATTTTTTCAGTACGATTAAAATTATATTTCTGTAGAAATTCTAACCATGCACTACTACTACTTGTGTTATCCTACACTTTCATCTCTATTTTATAAATTTAGTATTAATTAATGTCGAATAACGTTAACTATAGACACAACTAAATCGGGGTGTTACAGATAAGGTCATCCTCTATGATTCTTCAACATTTTGGGTAGACCTGGGTTGCAGCAGGCTATTGCAATAGGCTATTACAACTGCTTCCCATTGAAACCTCTAGCTTGAAATGGCTTCTTTGACAGTTAGGGCTTCAATTTCTAATCCTAAGGTGCCAACTTCTTCTTGTATGCCTCAAACTCGGTCGCAGCTAGTTTCTTGTTACACTCTTCGACCAACCTACTCTTGTAGATCAAAGATGCGCAACTCCTTATCTCCATTGAGCCCACTGATGCTAGTTTCTTGTATGCTTCAAAGCATGGCAGCAACTAACTACATTCACCACTAGACAGTCATGCACATGTAATTCCTATATCTTACCATACTGATAAGACTCACGACACGACTTAACTAACATATAACAAAATATGCTTAGTATAGTCAGTCTAATTCTCGAGCTTTATCAAGATGAACTACTCTAAAACAAAATATACTAGTCTTATACTATACTTAAGTCATATTATGGCGAGTTATTAGTTGTTACTTTTGCTTTGCCGAAGATCTTTAAACTTTAGGATAATAAGTTAGGCAGAAATAGTGAGTGAATTTTTCTTTTGTTGACTTAATAATATAACTTTGAAAAACATGAACCCTAGCGCATAAAGATTGTATACATAAATGTCATGACATACATAAGTGTTTATATAGCAAACACTTAAAAATGATTGCATACACGGAAACAGCATCATCTATAGTCATTACTTTTGCTTTGTGGAAGAACTTTAAACTTTAGAATAACAAGTTAGGTGGAAATAGTGAGTAAAGTTTTTTTGTTGATTTATTAAAATAACTTAATTTGAAAAACATGAACCTTAAGCACGTAAAGATCGTATACATAAATGTCATGACATACACAAGTGTTCATATAGCAGAAACTTAAAAAATGATTACATACATGCTGATAACTCATTTTAGTGAGTCATATTTTTAGTTAGTTTTTATTTAATTTAGGATGTAGTTGTTTAGTGTAGTTACTATTTTGTTTTATTTTAGTTAAGTAGTTTAGATTAGCTAATACTTTTAGTTTCTTATATTTTAGATACTTATTTATATTTTTGTCTAATTGTCATTAGGTACAAGCATTTAAGTTGGAATTTGGAGCTATAAGAGAGCTTATTTTATATGAAGTCAGGAACTTTTAGCATTGGAAATTTTTTTATCTAGCACTCTAGAAGTCGAATTGTGATGATTCGAGATTCTTTGGAAAGAAAAGAAGAAGCTCTCCAATTTTGATGTTGGACACTTTTTTCACTTGTTGAGTCTTCTAGGAGAAAAAAGCAAAACAAGATTGAAGCTTCATCTCATCTCTGATGCTGTCAAGTCTAACCTTTCATTCATATTTCATCCATAACTTGAGCTATGGAACTCCAATTAAGGTGATTCTTGTTGCAGTGGAAATCCTAGTCAAAGATTTACAATTGTTATTTCTAGCTCTAAGGGCAAATTCCAACTATTATGACCGTTATAAAGCATGAAAGTGTGTAAAAGAGTTTAGCATTGTCGGGCAAGCACGCTGCAGCACAGCCATTGTGCTATAGTGCGATATTGTTTGGCCCCAAGAGATTTTAGTTGCGTTACAGCTTAACCCCGACTGCATAATTAGTGGGCTTGAGTCAAATTTTGAGAAAAGGGATCTGCGGACTATAAATGCAACACTTAAGGTCAAAAAAGAGATCCCCAAACACACCTACACACTTTCCAAGATAGAAAACATTTTCTAGAGAGATTGAAGGTGAAGATTCAAGGTTTCCAGAGCTCAAACTCATCACGAAGAGATCCACATTCTTCGGAATCTCTTGTCTCTAGGCTACATTCTTTATGGTGTTCTGTTCTTTTGTGTTTGCATTTCCATATTCTTTTATTGTTTACTTTTCTTTAGTTATGAACTAATTTTTTTTTTGCTAGGGTGTTAATGGACCCATTTTGTATGACAATATTGCTTATGAATTAATGTTAATCTTGTTTCAATCTCAATTGCTTAGTGCTTTTGTTTATGCTTAATGCCTTTAATTGCTTGATCACTAATCAACTGGATTTTTATATAATTATTTTCCCTCATTCCTAGCTCATTAATTCTCTTTTGTGCCTAATTATTTTGAATTGGACCATTTTGTATTGTTTGGATTTTGTTTGGGTTTGAGTTAAATTTTCTAGCATTAGGCAAATTCTGACACTATTTTGGTTTTTGGGTTATATCTTGAGTTGTAGAGCTCATTTTATTGTGATTCTTGATTTGTAGAAAACTTGAGAGATAGGGCTACAAGTGATATGAAGAGGTCAGAGGCCAATTCTGGTGCTAAGGAGCTGAAATTGGGCCTAGAAGTGAACTGAAGTGGTGCAGCTGTGGATTCTGAGCAGGGTGTGGTACTTGGGCCATATCTCGGTCCACAGATGTCCGATTGAGCCCATTCCAGTGGCATTTTGAAGCTGACATCCAAGGCTATAATTCTTCTTCAGAGTGGAAATCCAAACGGAATCGTTTTAATTGCCAAAATGGTAGAAGAACGCTACTCACGGAATTAGTTAGAATGATTTCATGTTTTTAGTGTAACTTTCTTTCTATAATTTGGATTTTAGCAAATAAGGTGTCCAGATTCAACGGAGACAGAGAGGATTAATGTAGTAATTACAATTTAATATGTTTAGGTGGTTTTGATTCGGATTTTGGCTGGTTTTTGAAGGAGGGCCAGACTTGTAATTGGGGAGAGATTTTTGGAAGGAAATTTTCAGTTTTTGACTTCTTCTTCCTCTCTTCTCTCACCCCCTACCTTACAATTCGTGTTCCTCCATTCATGGAGGAGTAAGCTTCTATCTAATTCAAGAATTCAAGAAACATCATCACTCAAGAGGATTGGCTAACAAGAGTTAAACTATTCCATTCGGTTTCTTCTATCCTTTCTCTCATCTTAATTCGGTTTTGGAATTGAAGGTTTTCATTCTAAAATTCTGATCAAGAGTTCAATTGTCTCGCATCAATTTGTAATTGTTTGATTCAATTATTGAAAGAAGAAGAATTAGAATTCAGGTCTGAGTTCTAAGATTAATGCATTGGTGATTAAAACTGATACAACTCAACTAGGTTTTAGAGATTTCTGAACATTGGTTGATTATGTGTTAGTCAAATGCATGAGGGTTTTTGTGTGAATGCTAAATTTGGATTGAGGTTTCATTCAATTTTATGATTAACCATTGAGTTGAATTGTTGATATATGTCTAGAATTCAATGATTGAGTCACAATTTGCCTTTTGGTTCTTGGATTGGATGTTCAAAATTATGTTCATTTCTTTTCTATTAATTTCGGTATTTTAAATTCCTAAACCCCCCCATTTCCTGGTCATATAACATTGTCATCATTGGAAAACGACCCGGGTTGCACCCTTGCTATGAGTTTAGTGTAATTTGTAACATCTCCATATAACATTATAGGAAATAATGAAAATATCCTTGGACAAACTTTTATTATTTACAACTTTACTCCTAAACCTTTTAAAAAATGACCTTTAGGTCCTTATATATTATTTACAGCCTTGCCCCTGAACATTTTAGAAAATGACATTTAGGTCCCTATATAAACAGGGTTAGTAAAATAAGTTTTAAACGAAGTAGAATCACATAGCGAAAACGTAGAAACCTAAACCTCGGCCGATTGAGCCACGGAGGTATCCATATGTGAAATGACATAGGATGCCCCTGGACTTATCCATAATTACGAAAATGCCATTAGCCATTAACAACAAAAACCAGAAAGGCCCTCAACTTGCAAAATGTTTAATTTACACTGCTAATCGATTTATTCGATTTTATTGAATCCTAAAGATTAATTAGAAATTAATTAAAGGTTGATTAAGAGTTAATTAGATGTTAGATTAGAGAGATTAGAATTAGAAATAATTAGAATAGAAACATATAAAACTTCACAAATTTCTTCAAAACCGTTTTACCGATTTGAAGGAAATCGGTAAGATTACGATATTTTAAACTGTCAGAACCGAACTAATAGAATTTCAATTCATTAATCCTACTTTAAGTGGCTGAGAACTCAGCCACTTAACCCCTAAAAGTGGCGCAAACAAAGCCACAAGAAAGGAGGAGGCTTGGCTGAATTTCAGCCATATGTGCTCAACCAATCATAACCTTCCTCCATGCCTTTATATACACACACTTCCTCTCCTTCCTTCAGCCATTTCTGTGCCTCCTCTCCTCTGCTCCAGCTCTCTCCTTCTCTTCTTCAATCACTCAACTCCATCAAACTATCAAGTTCAACCAAGTTTTGTTCGTCCAAGCTCCAAAATCAAGTCAAATCACAACATAACAAGAGGTAGGGGTTTAATTCTTGTCTTGATTCTCTGAGCTTGGGTGGCTGGTGGTGGTTTGATCTCTCAGTTTTTGATGTATTGATTAAGTGATTATGATGATATATGGCTGGTTATTGGCTATTTGTTTGGTTAAAACTGAATTGGAAGCAAGAAAGAATGAAAATAGGAAGAGCTGAAGGGCTAGGAACCAAAAATCCTCGGCAGTCCGTACAGCGGAGTGTACGGCTCCACCTATTGCTGATTAAATTCAATGAAACCATTTTTATATGAAACTAGACATCTAGAGCTTTCCATACATATATCATATACAGCTTTTGGATTAGTATTGAGAGAGTTATGAATTTTTGAATTTCAACCTAGGTTTTTGACCTTTATTCTGGGCAGACTGGGTTGTTTAGGGTAGAACTCGCCTTATACTACTTGGAATTGAATGAAACCATCTTTGTTAGAAAGCTTACACATAGAGAATGTCCTATAAAAATTTCAGAATTAGATAAGGTCCCGTTTGCTGCCAGTGATCCAAGAAAGTTGCCCTATGCCCAAACCGGGCCAGAACAGGGCAGTTTAGTAGGGCTAGATTTCGGGGCCTATAACTTGAATCCTACTAGGTGAAATGGAATGGAACTTTTTGTAAATGAAATATTGTCCTCTTACTTTAACATAAGACTAATTTCATATGATTTGGATCAATTTTCTATTTTTAGTGAATTTTTACTTTTAAGTGTGTGATTCTGCCGACCACGAGGCGGTAGAGATAAAACTTAAATAACTTGAGTTATACAAATCAAAATTAGATAGGACCAAAGAGGTTAGAAAATAGACACATAACACTTTAATATATCCAAAATTGAGATCCAAATGAGCTAAAATGAATTTAAGGCTTAATTTCTAAAAATCAGGCAGAATCAAAGAGAAGTGGCAGAAAACTAATACAAGACCAAGGTTATGAAACTTTATTTGATTGTTGGAGCATCTATAGCTTGCATTGTTTTTTTCTGTATGAATGACTGTCTGGTGGACTGGCACTATCCACGGAGAAGCGGACACGTTCCGTTATGCTACCGAAATTTCGGCAGAAATATGTGTATTATATGAATGTGATAATTATTTATGTGCTATGTTCATAAGAGTCATATATGTAAGAATGATTTAAGTATAACATAAAGTATATTAATGAAATTATGATAGTTTCTGTTATGAATATTCATGATATGAATATGAAATTCTATACACAAGGATATATGAAAGTAAATGATGAAGCATATGCAAGCATCCCACTCACATGAGGCATGGCGTCGACCCAGCTAGTGTGAGTATAGAGGATAGGGCTTACATGAGGCATGACATGACCCAGTTAGTGTAGATACTGAAAAGGATATGATAAAGGTCCCATATTCATAAGGATCGTGACATGGCGATCATGCTCTGATGGGGTATGACATGGCGATCATACTCTGGAATGTGGCATGATGATTCCACAGTAGTAAGGAATGTGACATGGCGATCACATCCCAAGGGAGTATGACATGGCGATCATACTCTGGGACGTGGCAAGATCGACCTATCCCTAAGGAGTGTGACATGGTGATCACACCCTGATGGAGTATGACATGGCGATCATACTCTGGGATATGTGTAACAAGTAAAGAAAGATTAAGGATAATATGTGTATTCTGCATAAAATCTGAATATAAGTAAAGGTGTGTATAGATTTTATGTTTTCAGTATATCGGTGTTATTATAAGTTAACATGTTCCAGTTATTATTCATAGCATAATTCATGAATTGATCTTGTATTGGCTTGCCTAAATTACAAGTGTATGAATAAAATGAACTTTGCTTCGGAAAGTATGTTTTCGAACTGTGAAATTGAACAGCTTATATAACATGTTCACCTTTTTCATATTAAACTGAAGCAACTGGAGATGACAACGATGACATTATGTATGATAGTGACAGAACCCTACTGAGAATTTATAATTCTCACTCCTATATTTATTTCCGTGTTATCTCCAGATAGCTCAGAAGTTCCAAAGAAAGCCCTTCGAGGCGGAGTCGACTAGTAAGATTGAAGGTGGCCAAAGGTTGCTGCCAGACAAGGTCCAATTAAGTGACAGTAACAATTCCTAGAGGAGGTATTATGACTTAAGCATAGTACCATACTTGGGAGGGTATTACATAATTCGATTTTTATTATAATTTGATCGGGCTTGGCACTCAAGTCAATCACCAATTAATTGATTTCGGGATTTACAATAACTCGAGAGAGGTTTGTGAATAAAGCCTCTTATCATAAACACCGTGAGCTGAGTAAAAACTAGAGATAGACAAATGCGATTCATGCAATCAATATAGGAATCCATAGGGCTTCAATCTTTACCTAGATTAGTTTGTACTAAGAGATTAAGTTATCACTTTAGGATAAAGAGTATCGCTAGACCTTGAGAAAAACTAGGAATAAATTAAGGGAAACCGACTGTGAGTCAATTAGGATAGGAACTAATTAACAAAAATTCATAGTAAATGCGTCTACAATAGGTGAAATTAATTAGCCTCAACATCCATTCCATTGCATTTGTCCACACCATTAGCATATGTTTACATTACTATTTTTCTTGTTTATTTTATTTAATTTTCATTTTAATTTTCAACATTCGTAAATTCATTCCGTCCAAATAGTTATTTCCTTAAACTTTCCGGTATTTGATCTATTCTCATAGGAATGATACTTTACTTATCACTTTATTACTTGTACAACCCGGTATACTTGCTGGAGCCGCATCAAGTTTTTGGCGCCATTGCCGGAGATAATATCAATATCATTTCTTAGTTGACTTTATTTTTTATTTTTTTCTTATTTTTGTTAGGTTTTGGTTTTAATTTTATTTTACTCCTACTTTCACTTGTTCTTGTGTTTTATTTTCTAATTTATGCGAAGGAGCCAATCTGCAGGAGATTTACTATTTGATTCGGAGATCAAGTGTTCCTTGTGTCGACTCAAGAGAGAATAAAGAGCAATTGAAGAAGTCCCTGAAATTACCATGGCTAACGAAAATGAGCTAAATGACAGAGTCATGAAGGATTACTTGGCACCCACTTTCCAAGGGTGCTCATCCAGTATTGTCAAGCCGCCGGTATAGTCAAATAATTTTGAGTTAAAGATGTCACTCATTCAGTTCGTGCAACAAAACTGCCAATTTGCTGGGCTACCTATTAAGGATCCTAATGAGCATCTTAGCAATTTTCTAGAGATCTGTGACACCATAAAAATTAATGGTGCCACAGATAATACTATTTGGTTGAGATTGTTCCAATTCTCATTGAAAGACAAGGCCAGAGCTTGGTTGAAGTCTCTACCTCAAAAAACACTCATCACTTGGGACATGGTGGCCAAGAAATTCCTAGATAAGTACTTCCCTCCTGCTAAGTCTGCTAAGATGACAAATGACATCACTTCTTTTACCCAAGTAGAGAGCAAATCTTTTTATGAGTCTTGGGAGAAGTATAAGGAGCTGTTGGCAAAGTGCCCACATTATAACATCCCACTTTGGATGCAAATCCAAACATTCTACAATGGTCTCCTGATGTCTACTGAGATCATGGTGGATTTAATAACAGGTGTCTCTCTGAATAATAAGACACCAAAGCAGTCCTGGGAGTTGTTTGAAGTGATGGCTAGCAACAACTATCAGAGGCCTGGTAAGTGAACTCAGAAGAGGGGAGTTTTGGAAGTTAACACTGCCATTGCCCTCTTAGCCTAGATACAAGCCCTCTCTATCCAAAATGTAGTCATTTAGAAGTAATTAAACATGCTTAGCACCACTTCACTAGCACCAGTCTTGTAGTGTGACTTTTGCCATGGGAATCATCCTAATAGAGAGTATCTTACAGCTCCTTTTTTCTGATGAGCAGGTTAATTACATAAATGCTCAGAGGCATAGCTTCCACTCCAACACCTATGTTCCTAGGCAACAATTCAATCAACCTCCACAAAAGAAGAAGCCCAACCTGGAAGACATGTTTTAGTAGTTCATAAGGAGCCATATGTCTTTTGTGGAGAGAATAGAGGCTTAATTTAGAGCTCAGATGCTGCAATAAGAAACCTAGAGCATTAAGTGAGGCAAATTTCCAAGCAAATAACTGAAAGGCCACTAAGTTCCTTACCTAGCAACACCATTGAGAATCTAAGAAAGCAAGTGAATACATCATATTGAGAAATGGGAAAGAATTGGCTGAATTTGAAAAGAAAGAAGCAAGTATATAGAAGAAAAGCCAGCTAAAGATTCCAATATGGCACCACTTGAGGAGAAAAGATATATGGCACCTCCAGCTTATGATGTAATACCCTAATAAACCCATACTACGCTTAAGTCATATTACAGCATTTTATTAATTGTTACTTATACTTGTAGAAAACTAAATTTCATTTATAAATTAAGTTACGTGAAAAATATAACATCCTCAATTTCTTGTCGTGCTAAATTACCTCAGTAACCCTGAGTAATTAGGCACTTAATGAGAAATTAGGAGATTAAGGCTTAATTAAGGGGTTAATGAAGAGTTTATGGGTCGACTCGTATGAGAAAAGTCAAGAGAATGCTTAATCGAGATTAGATAATCTCTAATTAATCAAGTCAGAGCCTTTATAGCTTAATTAGGCACTAATCACCCTTAATTAGCTTAATCGAGTTTAATTAAGGTTAATTAAGCTTAATCGCAAGATTAATTTTTGTTAATCATGTTCTTGTGTATTAATCACTAATCTTTGCTTAATCATCTTAATTAAGTTGCAAGAGCACTTAATCATATGATTAAATTCAACTTTAGTCAATTAGATAACAAAGTAAAAAGTGATGTCATTAAAGCATAAAGCATAAGATAAGGTTGCCTTTTGCAAGAGGTTGTACATGCTTTGTTCCCCTATCATCAAATTTGTTCCCCTAAACCTTAATTAACACAAAATAACACAAAAATATCTCCCTCCCTCCCTTTGAAACTCACGGCCACTATTCACCCACGTACACACTTTTACTTTTCATTTTCACACTTTTATTCTCTCTCTAAGTTTCCTACTCCTCCAACTTCTCTCTAAAATTCTCTCTTCTTCTGCTTGCATTCTCCACCTCCATAACCAAACCTTCTTTTGGTCTTTGAAGAAAAGATATAAACACTATAATCTCCATTTTCATAAGATCTCAAAAGCTTCTCTTTCCTCCTTGCAAAATCGCCACCATCATCATCAAGAGGAGCCATCATCTTCTTCTTTCTCTTCTCTTGTTTTTGCGCCATTTTCAAGAAAGGTAGTGATCTTCATCTTTTTATTTTGTTTACTTAAGAAAGCTTGAAGCTTGGTTCTTCTCATAACCAAGATCTTTGAATGAAAACTTGAGACAATCTTTCATGCTCTTCATGAGCAAAAGTTTATATTTTTGGTTAAATATGATCTTGTTCTTCTTCAAGTGTTCTTGATGTTTCTACTTTTGGAAAAATATGATCTTGTTCTTCTTCAAATGTTCTTGTTGTTTCTACTTTTGGAAAAGTATGTTCATGTTCTTATTCTTGAATGTTCTTGATATTCTTGAGGGTATCTTGCTTAAAGTTGCTCTTTTTCTTATGATGAGTTTATGATTAGAAAAGTTTCATCTTTACATGTTTTTCATGATTTAATAAGACTATGAACATCCTAAAAGCTTAAAGCTTTAAAAAAGTTTGCTTCTTGATTCCTTAAAAGTGGCGCAACCTTTGTGCTTCCATAAAGTTTTGTTTTGTTTTGTTTTGTTTTGAAGACAAGAATATATGTAAAAGTCTAAACTTTTTGGAATAATAAGCCTTTTTGAGTTAGAAAAATGATGTCTTGTCACTTTATGTTGGAATAATAAAGTTTTAAACTTTAATCAAGAAGGTGACTTTAAGGCATAAAGTTATAAGTTTGCACACTAAGTCTTATAAAGGTGGAATCTTGAGATGAATATATTAGTAAAGTTCCAAGCTTTAAGCAAAAAAATAGCATTTTTGAGTCATAAAGGTATTGACGTTTATAAAGATCAAGACTTTATAACTTTAAAGCTAATGTCTTATATCACTAGTTGATAAAGTAGGAACTTTTTTAATTTAGAGATAACTTTAAAATCATAAAGATGAGACCTTAAAAGGCTTAGAATAATTAAAATAGTCAACTTACACAAAGAACAAGACCTTTTAGTTAAAGGCTAGTAACTTGTATCATTATTTCATGAAGATCAAATCTTTAATATAAGAGTTTAATTTAAAGGCACTTACTTTCATAAAGAATAAAACTTTATGACTACTATATCAAGAATGATAAATTTTATAATACTTAAAGTAAGATCTTGTTATGTTAGTGATAAAAGCTTGAAACTTTGTAACTTGGTTAAGTTAAAAATCACCCTTGGTGTTTAGTGAACATGGTGTTGTTGGGTTCATGATGTAGTTATGTGTTGTCATGACCCAAGAATTAGAGGGATGTCGAACTCCTTGTGAACAGAAGTATGATTAGGGCCTCTGAGTATACCATGAACCTAGGAATCACTAAGTACATTATCTAAAGGAAAGGAAATAATCACTTAACTTAATTAACTTGAACAAGTGTTCCATAAGACATGAACTCAAGTTAAGAATAATTTCCTATGAGATCTAAGTAACTAAAAGACTACATACATATATCTTAATTATATGATTCTCTCATGGGTAACCACGAGAAATCATGTGATGATTCATAAGATTTTTCACAAAGAATAACACAACTATAAACCCTTTTAGGGTATGAATGTATGATGCCATTTAGCATGATGAATGACAAGTTTGATTGAGCCTTGTCTCATAATTGAATGATGAGTGTGGTGATATGATATAAATATGATAAACTGTTGGTTGAAAGTGGATGATTGACATTTTGGGGAAGCTCCGATGGCTACCGGATTTCCGTCAAAATTATGGACTTAGTCATAACATTGCATGTGTCTAGTCAAAGAAGAACTATGCATGTACAGTATAATGATAAGAAAAGAATTAATGGCACATGACCCTTCAATCACTTCGATAAGGGAAGTGAGAGACGGTGATCCATAAAGACTCAAGGAACCTCTATGAGGGAGGCAAAGGTGACATGGAGGACCCTCCAACTTAGGAGTAACCAATATCGGCTTAGTCTAATTTGGTTTAATACTACGTGACAATAGTCACGGAATGAGCTCATGTCCAAAAGTAGTCTATTTCAAAGGAAAGTAAAGAATGTTAAGCACATGCTAAAAACGAGAGTAAAGTTAAGTATAACCATGGTTAAGTCTATGATGATGCATGTTTGTGCATGTGTTTATGTTGCCCATTTGCATTATGAATGTTTATTCTATGCTTTAGTATGTATGATTAGTTATGATGATGTAGTTATGATATTAAGTTTAAAAGTAACCCGCTTCGGAGTTTAAATTTACAAAATCATTAAAATTGAACTTATATCTGTCCACTGTTTTTATAGTTAAACCCAAAGTGGCTAGGATGATGATGATGACATAGTGTTTGTCTAGTCGCGATCATACTGAGAAATCTAGTATTTCTCACTCTTATGTTTCCATGTCATCTTCTGAAGATGTCGATGTTGAGCACGGTGGTGATCTTCATTAAGTTTCCAGTATGGTGTTGACACTTTGACCCAATGCTAAATGCCTCAGTGATGTCTACGAGGGCAGCGATGAAGGTCTACATCTTCCATGACCGTCCATTTCAGACTCCTATGATGAGCTCCTTTTTCCGACCACATCAGCCATTTGGCGAGGTTCCCTTGGATGACATTCATCCTTACTTGCAACCGCTGAGGTACCCCACTAACAATGAGACCGACTCGGATACAAGTCTGACTCTGACTGTTTCCTTGGATTTCGACCCTTTGGAGCCTTCCCACCCGAGCTATCATGTGGAGACTAACCCATCTGAGCCCTCCCATCTATCTGTGATACATCTGACGTCTGACTCATCTTCTTCTTCAACTGTTCCTTACCCCTAGTTCGCAGTCGCAGGTTCATTCATACTCATCCAGTGCCTCGAGGGTGTGGGCGTGCTCGAGGAGGGGAACGTGGTAATGTTATTCCCGATGGATTCAGGAGTGGTTTCCTCCCACCTGACGAGTGATGTGGTGATTGCATGTGGAGCCAAGCATGAGGATAGCCCCTTTTAGTTGTAGTTATAGGTTTATTTTACTGTATGGCATGCTTGGGGTGTAGGGATTTCTGATGTATTTTCTTTTATCATGTATCTAGTAAGGTTCATGTGTAGGGCCGAAAGTAGGTATCGAACCCATTATTATCTATATGTATGACTTCTAATAACACTATTAGCATTATATTAGCTATGAATGGCCGTGGAATGAATATTATGATTATCTAAGTTATTGTTATTCTTGTTGCTTCTGTTTATTATTATTCGCACGGTATATATAAGATAGCGTTGTTTATTATATGCATTCACGATGCACTCATAGCTCTTGGTTTTCAAAACTATTTACTCGTTATTGTTCAAAAAATATTTACCCTTATTTTTAGGTAAAGTAATTTAAAAAAAGTAATGTTAGTTCCGCGAGCAAAAGTAACAACTAGTAATTCCACAATATGACTTAAGCATAGACTGGAACTATGAGGGTGTTACATTTTGGCATCAGAAGTTCTTCCTTGAAGAGCCTGGGAATGGACTGATTATGCTTCTAAGCATACTTGTTAGTTAAGTCATGCTTTGAGTCTTGTCTATATGATGGGACGAAGGGATTAGATATGCATGATCGTTTGTTCTGAATGTGGTTAGTTGCTGGTTCACTCAACATAAATATTGAGCCTGATCAACTCAATGTCTTCTGTCTCGTGTACCAGGAACTAATTGCTTTAGAAAGATGTGGTAGGCCCCGTAATAAGTCGGAAGATCCCGAGAAAGTCATGGGGATGCTCCGTGAAATTGCTACTACCATGAGGAAGCAAGCTGCTACTGGCCATCACGTGATGGAGTGAATGGACCTAAGGGATGAGGAGAATCCCGAAGGGCACAATGGAGGTGCTGAGGTAGATCTTGAATACCTCAAGTTTGCTAAGGTCAGGAAGGCAAATCCGCCAAGCTTTAGAGGGACATACAACCCCAATCAAGCTGACGAATGGATCAAGGAGATTGAGTTTTTACTATAAACGTGGAAGGGATTGCACCTCAAAGGAGCCAGAGTGAAAATTAGCGATAAACTAGAATAAGGAATTGGCTAACTAAGTTTTAGTCGATTCTATTATGCTAAGAGATTTTACATCTATTGTGTGCTTATATATGAACTTTATTTAAACTATTATGATTATAACTAGTTAGTTTCATAATCGAATTTTGAGGACAAAATTTTCTTTTAGGAGGGTAGTAATGTAACATCCGAAAAATTTTAATCATTTTTAACTGAGTTGTTCAGTTTTTAGCAAATAATTGGGATTAATTAGAATTTGATTAAGTATCTACTCAAAGCCAATTAAGTAACATTTAGGAGAATTAACCTTGAGATTATTAGATTAGGATCATAGGAAATCACCTGGGAATTTTCTAAAAAACCGGTTTACCGATTTAAAGAAAATCGGCAAGATTTCGGTATCTTAAACTGTCGGAACTGAACCAATAGAATTTATGTTATGAGTGCCCTAGGATGAATGGCTAGGATTTAGCCAAAACACCTCTACATGTGGCACCATTTTCAGCCAAAGATGGCAGCCACAAAATCAAGTTGAAACTCCAACACAAATCCACCAATCACATGAATTCTTGCTTCATAAGTTTGTGTTCAATCCCTTCTTTGCCCTTGTGTATTTCGGCCAGCATAAGGAGCTGACCACTCTCCATTTCTCTTCTATACACACTCATTTCCACTCCATCTTCAACCTCTCTTCAAGTCTCATCAAGAGTTGCTTCCATCTAAGACATCAAATCAATAAGAATTCAACTAAACAAGGTAGGAATCCTACTTCTCTTCTTACTTTCCTTAGTTGGGGCTATATAGGGTACTATGTTTCTTGTGATACTAATGCGATTTGGGGTGATAATAATGGATTATAGTTGATTATGCATGTATGTTGTGATTAGAATCGGAATTAGTATGAAAGAACTTGAAAAGTAGACAAATGTCAGGAAGCTGTTAGGGTTTTTCCTCGGTAGTGTATACGGTGGAGTGTACAACTCTGCCTATAGCCATTTAAATTGGATGAAACTATTTTTATATGAAAGAAGACATTCAGGGCTTTCCATACATATATAATATAAGGCTATTGGATTAGTATTAAGGGAGATATGAATTTTCAAAGTTTGACCTAGGTTTTTGAGTTTGAATATGGGCAGACTAGGTTGTTTAGTGCAAAACTTGCCCTATATGACTTGGAATTGAATGAAACCAACTTTGTAGAAATCTTACACATAGGAGAACATCCCATAAAAATTCATGGTTAGATTCAACCCCGTTTGCTCCCAGTGGTTCGAAGAAGTTGCCCTATGTCCAAACTAGGCCAAAACAAGGCAGTTCAGGAAAGTCAAGTTTCAAAGCTTATATTTTGAATTATACTCATTCAAATGATATGCAACTTATTCCATCTGAAAGATGGCTCTGTCAGCTTTACATTGATATAAATTTCGTATGATTTCACCCAGATTTCTATTTTTGGTGAATTTTCTCTTATAAGAGTGCAATTCTAGCTAGAAATAGGGCAATCTAGAATAAAACACAAATAACTTTAGTTAATATCAGAACTCGAAACTTGGCAAACAATGAGCTATGTTGGGTATACTTAATGTTGAACTCGGAACTTATTGAATAGAAAACTAGATCGGGTATAGTTATTGTCGGAAACGTGGAACCAAGCAAATAGAAAACTAGACTAGTAAAAATAATGTCGGAACGTGAAACTTAGGAAGCAATCATAAAAGTCTCGAAAGACCAATTAGGGATTAATGTCGGAAATCAGAATCACATAGCACATAAAACACTTTGAAATCGAAAGTCAAGGACAAGAATATAAAGCCTAAAATACTTAAACCCAGAAGTCGAGGATTTTCAACATAAACTCGAAAGTCGGTACCAAAATATGAAACGTTATACCTGAGTCCCAGAAGTCAAGAAAACTAGGATGCTTTAAAACTCTTATACACGTAAACTCGATCAAGAATCAATCTCGGAGATCGATTCTAAATATAGCCCCAGAAGTCAAGAATCAAAACATTAACCTTATATACATAACCCCGGAAGTTGGAACTTATATAATCTCGGAACTCGAACCCAATGTAATCTTGGAAGTTGGTCCTAAGCTCAAATTCGGGAACTTTAATAAAAGTTAAAGACTTGTAAGTTAGATTAAAACTTAAGATTTTAAAACTTGCATCTAACTACCTAAGCTTTGCTCATAGGACTTTGTTGTGTGTGACAACTAATGGAGATATAATGTTCTATATTGGATTTATTGTTTGATTAAAATTTCCCGGTAGCCTGGCACTATTCACGGGGAAGCGGACTCGATCCGTCATGCTGCTGAAATTTCGGCAAAGCCTGTACCTAGGTTATGAAATACACTTTGATACATATGAGTTCATGATTATGATTAAAGCTATAATGAAGGTGCTATGGTGAGAGATATGATGATGAATCTATATTTCTAAGGAATGTGACATGGCGATCACGCTCTGGTGGAGTATGACCGGGTGATCATACTTTGGAATGTGGCATGATGATCCCACCCCCTAAGGAATGTGACATGGCAATTACATGTCGATGGAGTATGGCATGGCGATCATACTCTGGGATATGGCAGGATGAATATATTCCTAAGGAGTGTAACATGGTGATCACACCCCGATAGAGTATGACATGGTGATCATACTCTGGAATATGTATGACAAGTAAAGGAAAACAAAGAAAGAAAAGAAAATTATGTGTATCTGCATAAATTCAAGTTCAAGTAAAGACATATGCAGATTCTAAATTTCTAGTATATGGTGTTATTATATTATTATCCATAGTATAATTCATGAATTGCTTTTTTGTATTTGCTCACCCAAATGACAAAAGTGTATGAATACAATAGACTCTGCTTTGAACAATATGTTTTCAAACTATAAAATTAGATAGTTTATATAATATGTCCACCTTTTTCATAATAAATTGAAGCAGCTAGAGATAATAACGATGACACGGTATGAAATTTCTTAGTGATTCCTACTGAGAATTTAAAATTCTCACTCCTATTTCCATGTTATCTTCAGATAGTTCAAGAAGTTTCAAAGGTGGCTGAAGTTGCTGTCAGATAAGGTCCGCTCAAGTAATAATAACAACTCCTGAGTGTGGTACTATGACTTAAGTATAGTACTATACCAAGGAGGACGTTACACTTTAATTGCACACTTTATTACTAAATAATAGTTCATAAGTTTTGTCATCTCTAATACATAGAGAATAAAATAATTACAATTTAAAAGAAATTGTGACTAACATAATACACAGAACTTGCTTTCGACTAGTCACTAGCTAGCTTCAATAGTCTCTTGGTCTGGTTTGCGCCCGAGCCTTGCTCAGTGAATGTCCCAGTACTCCACCTCGCACTTGATTTCCAACTTAGGTGTTGGAATGTTTACGGAAAAGAAAAACATACAAGTAGGTAGTGAGAACATAAGGTTCTCAGTAGGTAACCTCGAACCATCACTCTTACAGTGTCATCATAAACATTCCAGCCGCTTCGATTTCTTATGAAAATATGAGCACATATATGCAAACAATGGTTCAATTTTAAGTTGAAACATATTTCTTGAAGCGAGTTATATTTTAACAACCACTTGGCATATTATATGATAGACATAGAAACACGAATACTATAGTATACTTCAATAAGAATCATAATAATAATATGACATAATGAGTTAATTAAAGATGCATATATAGGTGCTTTGTACTTGGCTGTATGCAAGTGCACTTGACTTAATTCATCTCTTTCATTAACTTATAATTTGATTTTGCTCTTTTGTACTTGGTCCCCCGGAGGTGAATGGCCTCTCTCACTTCTAGGTAATAGCCTACTTTTCAGGTTCAAGCTCGTACCTATATATGAGTGATGAGTTTAGTTTTCCTGACCCTCACACCGATCTATTCCCATTAAATTTGGTCGAGGGCTAGCCCAAGTCTTAGACAGTACCACTCTAGCCCACGCTAGCTGGGTCTATGCCATGCCTCACGTGGTAGCTTAGTATGTCCCTCTTGCAAGTTCTTATTATCTTTTCCTTTCCATATCTTATCATGCATGCGGATGCTTTGTGCATTCATGGATATGTCTCACGTTTTACTTCTCATATCATATTCTAATTATGCTTGCATGCATGACATACATGAACATGACATGTAAATGTAAATATATTCAAAGCGTAATCACCCATAGTATAAGTTCTTATAACTTCATAAACTTCTGCCGAAAATTCGGCAGTATAATGGATCAAGTCTACTTCCCTATGAATAGTTCTAGCCAACTCAATTAACAGAGATCTCATAGGCATATATCTTCACTTCAATAGTTTAATAAAGGCTTTAATCAAGGAAACTAGCTAAACCTATGAATTAGAGTTCAAGAGTGTTGCCAATTCTTAAGGTTTCTTATTCTATTTTATGCCCTCTATTCTATGTGATTTTTGTAAATTCTGCCATAATTTCTACTTAATGTATTAAATTATGAATTTTTGATATGTTGAAGTATTATGTGTCTAGTTTTTAACTTCTTTGATCCCATTTGGTTTTGATAAGTATAACTCAACTTATTGGAGATTTACCTCACCGCCTACTGCAAATTTGTGATTTGTACACTCAAAAGTAAAAATTCACTAAAAATAGAAACATGGTTGGAATCATACGAAAATTATATCATATTAAAGCTAATAGAACAAATTTTCATTTCCAATAAGTTTCATAGTTTCATCTCATTTGAATAAGAAGAGCTTGAGTTATAAGCTCTTGAATTTGACTAATATGGACTGCCCTGTTCTAGCCTGGGTTAGACTTAGGACGATTTTATTGAACTACTAGGAGCAATTGGGATAGAATCTAGTTCTGAAATTTTTATGGTATATTACTATATGTCTTAACTTTCTAAAAAAATTAGTTGCACTCAATTTGAAGAAGTATGGGGCAAGATATATCCTTAAAATCTAGTCTGCTCAGAATGAGGGTCAGAATTCTACGGTAAACTTAAAAAATTCATATCTCTCTCAATACTAATAATGACCTTATAACTTATATGGTTGGAAACCCCTAGATGTCTAGTTTCACATAAAATTAGTTTCATCCACTTTCTACGACTGTAGGTGTAGCCGTACACTCTGCCAGTACAGATGTCGTAGGGTTTTCTCACAAAAATAGATTCTGCTTAAATCCTTTTTGAGTTTTTGATAAATTCCTCAACTTAAACTAAATTTCTTCATTTCAATTCATAAGAAAAACATCATAACACAAGCATACAAGCATGGAACAGCATAGCATAAGGAGCACACAACAGCCATATAGTCACATAACACAGCAAATAACTAAGGATTTGAGCTACCTACCTTGAAATCCTTGAAACTATGGAAGCAAGAAGGCCAAGAACCAACTCCTAGCCTTCTTCCTCTACCATGGCAGCAGCTCACATGAGTGTGGGGAGCCCCCACTTGATGTTTACTCATGAAATTGTTAGAGGGGTTTTGCAGAGAAGGAGATGAGAATCAATTTTCATAAAAGGAGTTAGTAGATTTGAGACTAAGAAGACCTCCAATCTTGAGCTTGAAGCTCTTGGTTATGGAGGTGAAAGAAAGAAAAGGAAGAAGGAGATCATAGGGCTACAGAAATGAGAGAGAGAAGGGTGATATTTCTAAAGAGAAAAAGGGCAAAAATGATAGCTTAGTAATTAAGTTATTGTGGCTTGATTGGCAAGCTTTGGTAGTGGAGAATTTGCCAAGTTACCCCTCATCTTGGGCTGCAATGTGGCGCCATTTATAATGGTGGAGGTGGCTGAATTTTTAGCCACCCATCTTAAGATTTTCAGTATAAAATTCTACTGATTCGATCCTTACGGTGTAAAATACTGAATCTTTACTGATTTCCTTCGAATCGGCAAAACATTTCTAAATAACTTTGTGAAATTTTCTACATCTCCATTCTAATTGTTTTTAAGTCTAATCTCTTTAATTAACACCTAATTAACTTCTAATCAACCTTTAATTAATTTCTAATTAACCTAGCTTAGTTAGCAAAATTGAATAGATTGATTAACAGCATAAATTAAATGTTCTGTAAATTCAGAGTCTTTCTGGTTTCTATTTTCCGTAGGTAATGGAATTTCTAAAATTTTGAGCAAGTCCAGGAACACCCCACGTCATTTCACATCAGACTGCCTCCATGGCCCAATCGGCAGAGACTTAAACTTCAATGATTTCACCACGTGATTTTGCTCTGTTTAAAATCTCATTCTGCTAATTCTACAAATGTGAGGACATAAAGGTTATTTCATGAATAGTTCTAGGGTTATTGTGGGAATAAGTCTTTGGGGTCAAAATATAATTTCTAAAAATTCTGGGCATCATTGTAATTAATAAAAGTTTATAAGGGCACTTTTATTATTTCTTAATTTTTAACATATGGCAGTGCCATATTTTCAACGGCAATGTTACACTACCCGATAATTCTAAGTGTGAAGATCGTTATGGCATAATGCTGGTAGAGAAATTCTCACACTGCCTAAGGGAAATAATTCAAAGTTTCCATTATGTTCTATTTACGAAAGTGGGGATGTTACAGCATACATGGAGGAAAAAGCCACATTGGGCATGTAGCAAATAAAATGCAAAATTTGCAGCAGCAATAGGGCGCTATTAAGGGAACAACAGAGTCTTACATTTTTAGGCTCCGAGCGCAATACTTGTACTATAGCGCAGCCCGTTTCCGGCAAAGTGCGAATTTGGGGCTTTTTTATGCATGGAGGACATTGAGATCTCCAACAATGGTGATAATTAGCACCAGGGAGTAACTTTCCTTTCCCTCTTCTAGTTTTATTTTCATGTACTGGGGACAATGCATAATTTTAAGTTAGGGGTTGGAAAAGTCCATTGTTGCACTGTCTTATTTGTTCCTACTTCCTTTTGTTAGTTTAGTTATTAGGTTGTTAATTTTATTAGTTGTCAGTATTCTTGCTTTTATATGAAAGAAAAAAACCCAAAAAGATTTTTTGTTTTAGTCCTTTTTTCTATTTTTTTCTTTTTTGGTTAGTTAACTAGTTGTTGTTTGCCTATGTCTATGATATCAATATTTCTCTATTTGTTAACTTCTAAGTAACTATGTATCTTGATTTGAGTCTTGAAAATCTTTTTATGCTTTCATTATTGAATTGAGAAGGATCATTTTCTTGCACTTTGATAAGAGTTAGCAACCTAGGATAGGTGATCTTTATGCTTTTATCCTTTATTTTGGTTGAGACATGCATTCTTGTTCATGTGAATCTTTCTTGAAATATACGTGAGTGAATCTTAGTCGTAGAGATGATTTAGACCATGTTTGGTAGCCACAATTAAGCCTCATTGCCCACCCTTTTTAGCACTAATCCTTGGTCACCCAATTTGTGCCTTAAAGCCTATTCTTTGATTGAACCACATTATGAGCCTATTTCCTTTTCGCTCTTTGATCCCATGGTTTAACCTCAAGCTTTAGCTTCTAAACTCATTTGAATAGGGCAATACCTTCACTACCACAACATCATGCTTTCTAAAGTCAAAAGTGGAGTGGATGAATATTTGAAGAAAAAAAAAAGGGGGAAGAAGAAAAAAAAAAAGAGAAAGAAGGAAGGAGGAACGAAGAGTAAAGAAATAAAAAGAAGAAAAGATGGAAATATAAGAAAAATAAAATGCCAAGGTTTAACAAGAAAAGCATGATGGTTACAAAGCAACTAAGTTGCAGTTCACCCAAGGAAATTGAGTTAGGGGTAAAGGTTCATTAAGTTGAAGGAATTAATTGAGCTTAAATGACTATTCGATCATATCCCTCACCTTAGCCTACCATTACAAGCTAAGAAAAAGTCTTTTTGATCTTTGGCTAAGTGGCATTCATGTAGAAATAGAAAATGAGGATTATGGATATTGTAATGCATTCGTCTTTTCTTAAAAATTGCATAAGCATAGGTAAGTCAATTCTTCGTTGCCTTTCCCTTATACACATAATTGATCTATTCCCTTGACAATGTGGTTGTATAATTAGATAGTCTTGATACTTAGACTTTGATTCTTGATAACTTTTGAGTTAAGTTATGTAGCAGTGATGAGGAATTCTATAGGTAACAATTTCTATCTTGACCATTTTGTCTAGTGAGTCCTTTGTTTTCTTATTTTGAGTCTTGCTTGGGGACAAGCAAGTTCTTAAGTTGGGGATTGTGATAACTCCTTTTAGTGAGTCATATTTTTAGTTAACTTTTATTTAATTTAAGATGTAGCTGTTTAGTTTACTTAATATTTTGTTTTATTTTAGTTAAGTAGTTTAAATTAGGTGGTACTTTTATTTTCCGTTATTTTCTTATATTTTAGACACTTATTTATGATTTTGCCTAATTGTCATTAGGTACAAGCACTCAAGTTCAAATTTGGAGCCATGAGAGAGCTTATCTTGTATGAAGTCAAGACATTTTAGCATTGGAAATTTGACATCTAGCTCTCCAGATGTTGGATTATGATGATTTAAGATTCTTTGAAAAGAAGAGAAGAAGATCTCCAACTTTGATGTTGGATACTTTTTCTAGTTCTTGAGTCTACTACGAGAAAAAGGCAAACCAAGATTGAAGCTTCATTTTGTCTCTAATGTTGTCAAGTCTGACCTTTCATTAGTATTTTGCCCATATCTTAAGCTACAGAACTTCGATTGTGGTGGTTCTTGTTGCATTGGAAAGCTTACTCAAAGATCTTTCTATTTCTACCTCTAAGGGCAAATTCCAAGTATGCTGACTGCTACAGAGCTTGGAAGTGTGTAAAAGAGGTTAGCATTATCAGGCAAGCATGCTATAGTACGGCCATTGTCCTATAGCGTGATATCATTTGGCCCCAAGAGATTTTAGTTGCGCTATAACACGACCGTGACTACATAATTAGTGGGCTCAAGTCAAATTCTGATAAAAGGGATCCATGAACTATAAAAGACAACACTTAAGGTTAGAAAAGAGATCCCTAGACACACCTACACACTTTCCAAGATAAAAGACCTATTCTAGAGAGTTTGAAGGTGAAGATTCAAGGTTCTAGAGCTCAAACTCATCACGAAGAGATCCGTATTCTTCCGAATCTCTTCTCTCTAGCCTATATTCTTTATGGCATTTTGTTCTTTTTTCTTTTACATCTCCATACTCTTTTGTTGTTTATTTTTCTTCAATCATGAACTAATTTTCTTTTACTAGTGCGTTAATGAACCTTCTTTGTATGTCAATTTTACTTTTGAATTAATGTTAATCTTGTTTCTATCTCAACTACTTAGTGTTTTTGTTTGTGCTTAATGCCTTTAATTGCTTGATCACTAAGTAATTGATTTGGGGATTTACAATAACTCGAGAGAAGGTTTGTGAATAAAGCCTCTTAACATAAACACCGTGAGCTGAGTGAAAACTAGAGATAGACAAACATGGTTCATGCGGTCAATATAAGAACCTATAGAGTTTCAACCTTTACCTAGATTAATTTGTACTAGGAGATTAGCCTATCAGTTTAGGATAAAGAGTATTACTAGACCTCGAGAGAGCTAAGAATAAATTAAAGGGAATTGACCGTGAGTCAATTAGGATAGGAACTGATTAACAGAAATTTATAGTAAATGCGTCTATAATAGGTGAAATTTATTATCCTTAGCATCCATTCCATTACATTTGTCCATACCATTAGCGTATGTTTACATTACTAATTTTTTTGTTTGTTTTATTTAATTTTCAGCATCTGTAAATTCATTCTATCCAAATAGTTATTCCCTTAAACTTTCTGGTATTTGATCTATCCTCATGGGAATGATATTTTACTTATTACTTTATTACTTGTATGACCCGGTATACTTGCGAGAGCTACATCACATGCATAAATACCATATATTGACAAGGCCCTATACTAAGCCAACATAAGAACTATAATAATGCAAACACATTAAACACTAATAGCATCCTTATATAACCAATGCATGCCAAAAGAAGTGACTGTAAAATATATAATTACCAAAAGAGAAGTCACATAAACATCATAAGGCTTAAGCATGCAAGATAGAGATACACCCTAACCCTAACTACATACTAAACCAAACTCTCTGAACCTATGAGGAGACAAAGCTATTTCCCCAACCTCCACAACCATGTCCCTCAAATCTACTCTCCCTGGTAGATGATACGTTAAAATCCAAATTAGTGACGTGCATAGGAGTAGCCTCAGATGGATTAGTCTCAATGGAAGGGACTATAGCCATGGAAGGATCTAAATGAGAATAGGAAGGTTCGGCAGACACGAGGCAGATAGGGTGCGCCCCATACACGCTGATGCCAAAATATGGATCTTGTAAGCTAAAGTGTTGGCTAATCATGTTAAGTGCAAATGGACAATGGAAGAAGATATAGACCCTTAGAGCAACTTTGACCATCAACATCAATGATCCCAAAGCTGGGTCATAATGCAATACCTATGTGGGACACTTAAGAAAGACAATCATCAACTCCATTAGCAATGTTTTAAGACAATACAAAAAATAGGAGTGAGTAATAAGAATTTTTCTATACAACTCTAACCAGATAATTAAGTGTCATTGTCATCACCCCGGCCACTTCAAGTTATTTTAATGCCTAATAATATTGTTTCATGATTGGTGGGAAGTAAGCCATTAGCCCATTCCACGATCTCTAATATTTAGACTAAGTACATAATAACCTCCAATGATGTGTAATAGTCCTACAAAATGAATACATTAGACAATAAATATCACATTAAGAGACCTTTGTTATAGTTTAGTTAGATGTGTAAACATAAATTAGCAACTTAGTAAATAAGGACTTTCCTTCTCTTCAATAATGTGCTCAACACAAGCAATTTCATCATCCATATTAGAACATAGATTTACATTACTAACCTCACAAATCTTTCAACTTCTCTAACAAGTGGACAATGTGTAACTCTACTTGGTCCGTTCATAGACTAGTGGATAATAGATGAATTTATTTATCCATTAAGTGAAGGCAAAAGATATAAAGATCCTTATAGCTACATCAAGTAATAATGTTAAACAGCGGGCGCAAGTCCTATAGCAACATGAATCCCTAACTCGTGACTGGGTCATGGATGATGGTCAACTCCACCCCCAGTATGATCATGATATGAGCCATTAGGATGTGAGTCTAGAAGCACCAAAGCAAAGTAATGAGATATGGAATCTTAATAGGAGTTAATACTCCTAGGGGCCGACCAGGCGCCCAAAAACTCCCATGCTTGTATAGGCAGATTTAAAAATAAAAAATAATAGGCAACATATAGTAACGAATATGGCAACATACAACAACATGTATACTAGCAAATGACAACAATATATATATATATAGAATTGAGCAGATAAATAATTTAAGCCAAACAACACAAGTAAACTTAAAGTAGATAAGGAGTGCAAGTGGTAAAAATTAATATGCAGAGTGTAGAATATATCATGAGATGCACTTTTCTTTCCTTTATTGGGTTTTTCCTCTTCCTTAACTCCACAAGAGAGAATCCAGAGGGAAAACCATAATCTAACGAAAGCTCTCCTTTCAGGATGTCCCTTGACTTAGATCCAACATCATAATTGTAAGGCCTTTGCCTCGGTATGTAACATCCTCAATTTCATGTCGTGCCAAATTATCTTAGTAACCCTAAGTAATTAGGCGCTTAATGAGAAATGATGGAATTAAGGCTTAATTTAGGGGTTAACTCGGATGAGAATAGTCAAAAGAAAGCTTAATCGAGATTAAATAATCTCTAATTAAGCAATTCAGACCCTTAATAGCTTGATTAAGCATTAATTACCCTTAATTAGCTTGATCGAGTTTGATTAAGGTTAATTAAGCTTAATCATAAGATTAATCTTTGTTAATCATGTTCTTGTGTGTTAATCACTAATCCTTGTTAAATCATCTTAATTAAGTTATATGAGCACTTAATCACATGATTAAATTCAAATTTAGTCAACTAGACAATAAAGTAAAGAGTGATATCATAAAAGCATAAAGCATTAGACAAGACTACTTTATGTAAGAGTTTGATCATGTTTTGTCTCCCTATCATCCCATTTGTCCCCTTAATCATTAATTAACACAAGATAACACAAAGTGAAGCAAAATTATCTCTCCCCATGCCATTACAAGTTTCGGCCACTTCACACACATACACACACACACACACACACACACACACACACACACACACACATACACACATTCACTTCATTGTCAACTTCTCATTCTCTCTCTAAAGTTCTCAAACTCTCCAACCTCTCTCTACATTTCTTCTTCTTCTTCTTCATCTTCTTCATCATTCTCCATATCCATAACCAAACCTTCCTCACTAAGCCCTTCAAAGATCACATCTTTTGGTCTTTGAAGACAAGATCTAAACACGACAACCTCCATTTTCACAAGATCTCAAGAGCTTCTCCTTCCTCTAAGTCAAAACTGCCACCATCATCATCAAGAGGAGCCATCATCTTCTTTTTCTTCTTCTCTTGTTTTTGTGCCATCTTCAAGAAGAGGTAGTGATCTTCATCTTATTCATTTTGTTTGCTCAAGAAGCTTGGAGCTTGGTTCTTTCATGACCAAGATTTCTAACTGAAAACTTGAGAAAATCCTTCTTGCTCTTCAAGAGCAAAAGTTTCCCTTTTTGGCAAAATATGTTCTTGAATATTCTTGATGGTATCTTGTTTAAAGTTGTTCCTTTTCTTATGATGAGTTGATGAATAGAAAAGCTTCATCTTTTTATGTTTCATGATTTGATAAGACTATGAACATTTTAAAAGCTTTAAACTTTAAAAAGTTTGCTTCTTGATACACAAAAAGTGGCGCAAGTTTTAGTGCCATCATAAAGTCTTCTTTTGTTTTGTTTTGAAGGCAAGAATACATGTAAAAGTCTAAGCTTTTTGGTATAATAAGCCTTTTTGAGTTAGAAAAATGATATCTTGTCACTAATGTCTTAGAAATCAAACCTTAAAGAAAAGACCTTTTATAAAGTTTCAAACTGTAATCAAGAATGGGACCTTTAAGTCATAAAGGTGTTGTTTTGTAACATTTAATTCATAAAGTTTAGATCTTGAACAACAATGCAAAAAGGTGTTAATTTTTATAAAGACCAAGACTATTTAACCTTAAAGTTAATGTTTCATATCACTACTTGACAAAGTAGGAACCTTTTTAATATAGAGACAACTTTCAGTCATAAAGTTGAGACCTTGATGGTCTTAGAATAATTAAATGAGTCAACTTTCTTAAAGAACAAGACTTTTTAGTTAAAAAGCTAGTAACTTGTATCATTATTACATAAGGATCTAATTTTTAAGACAATAGCTTAATTTTAGGGGCACTTACTTTTATCAAGAATAAAACTTTGTGACTACCTTATAAGAATGATAACTTTAATAATGTTTAAGGTAAAACCTTGATATGTTAATAATGAAAGCTTGAAACTTTGTAAGTTGTATAAGTCAAAAATCACCCTTGGTGATCAGTGAACATGGTGTTGTTGGGTTCATGAGTATGGTTATGCATTGTCATGACCCAAAGATTAGAGAGATCTCGAACTCCTTGGGAACAGAAGTATGATTAGGGCCTCTGAGCATACCATGAACCTAGGAATCACTAAGTGCACTATCTCAAGGAAAGGAAACAATCACTTAACTTAATTAATTTGAACAAGTATTCCATAAGACATGTACTTAAGTAAAGAATAATTTCATATGAGAACTAAGTAACTAAAAGACCACATACACATATCTTAACTATGTGATTCTCTCATGGGTAACCATGAGAAATCATATGATGATTCATAATATTCTTCACAAAGAATATTGCAACTATAAACCCCTTTAGGGCATGAATGTGTGATGCCATGCGGCTTGATGAATGATGAGTTTGATTAAGCTTTGTCTCATGATTGAATGATGAATATGATGATATGATATAGATATGATGAACTGTTGGTTGAAAGTTAATGATTGGCATTTTGGGGAAGCTCCAGTCTAGCCGTTATGCTGTCGGATTTCTGTAACATCCTCAATTTTATATCGTGCTAAATTATCTTAGTAACCCTGAGTAATTAGGCACTTAATGAGAAATTTTGAGATAAGGGCTTAATTAAGGGGTTGACTCGGATGAAAAGGGTCAAGAGAATGCTTAATCGAGGTTAGATAATCTCTAATTAAGCAAGTCAAAGCCCCTATAGCTTACCTAAGCACTAATCACCCTTAATTAGCCTAATCGGATTTAATTAAGGTTAATTAAGCTTAATCGCTAAATTAATTTTTGTTAATCATGTTCTCGTGTGTTAATCACTAATCCTTACTTAATCACCTTAATTAAGTTGTATGAGCACTTAATCACATGATTAAATTCAAATTTAGTCAACTAGACAATAAAGTAAAGAGTGATATCATAAAAGCATAAAACATTAGACAAGAGTGCTTTATGTAAGAGTTTGACCATGTTTTGTCTCCCCATCATCCACTTTGTCCCCTTAATCACTAATTAACACAAGATAACACAAAGTGAAGCAAAAATATCTCATCCTCCCTCCTTAAAGTGGATGCCACTTTTTCTCTCTCCCTCCCTCATTCATTTTCATTTTCACTTATTTTATTCTCTCTCTTCAAGCCAAGTTCTCTAACTTCTCTCTAAACACTTCTTCATCTTCTTCATCTTTCTCTTCCTTTCTCCACCACCACCACCCTAAACCACTCACTTAGCCCTTCAAAGACCTCATCTTTGGGTCTTTGGAGACTAGACCAAAACACTACAACCTCCATTTCCACAAGATTTCAAGAGCTTCTCCTTTCTTCTTGCAAAACCGCCACCTTCATCATCAAGAGGAGCCATCATCTTCTTCTTCCATTTCTCTTGTTTTTGCGCCATCTTCAAGAAAGGTAGTGATCTCCATCTTTTTCATTTTGTTTACTCAAGAAAGCTTGGAGCTTGGTTCTTTCATGAACAAGATTTCTAAGTGAAAGCTTGAGAAGATCCTTCATGCTTGTCAAGAGCCAAAGTTTTCATTTTTAGTAAAATATGTTCTTGATGTTCTTCATGTGTTCTTGAGTTTCCTCTTTTGGAAAAATATGTTCTTGATGTTCTTCATGTGTTCTTAAGTTTCCTCTTTTGGAAAAATGTGTTCTTGATGTTCTTCATGTGTTCTTAAGTTTCCTCTTTTGGAAACATATGTTCTTATTGTTCTCTTGTTTAAAGTTGTTCCTTTCTCTTTATGATGAGTGAATGATTAGAAAAGCTTCACCTTTCTATGTTTCCATGATTTGATAAGACTATGAACCTTCTAAAAGCTTTAAACTTTAAAAAGTTTGATTCTTGATTCCTTCAAAGTGGTGCAACTTTTAAGCTTCTATAAAGTTTTATTTTGTTTTGTTTTGAAGACAAGAATACATGTGAAAGTCTAAACTTTTTGAGTTAGAAAAATGACATCTTGTCACTTTAGGCTTTAGAAATCAAACCTTAAAGAAAAGACATTTCACAAAGTTTCAAACTTTATTCAAGAATAAGATCTTTAAGTTATAAAAAGGTTGTTTTATAACATTTCATTCATAAAGTTTAGACTTTGAACCAAAATAATGCAAAAAGGTGTTAACTTTTATAATGAACAAGACTTTTTATTCAAAAAGCTAGTAACTTGTATCATTATTTCATAAAGATCCAATCTTAAGATAAGAGCTTAATGTCAAAGGCACTTACTTTCATAAAGGATAAGACTTTATGACTACTTTATAAAGAATGACAACTTTAATAATGTTTAAGGCAAAACCTTGGTATATTATTAGTAAAAGTTTAAAACTTCGTAACTTGAATAAGTTAAAAGTCACCCTTGGTGATTAGCGAACATTGGTGTTGTTGGGTTCATGATGTAATTATGCGTTGTCATGACCCAAGGATTAGAGGGATCTCGAACTCCTTGGGAACAGAAGTATGATTAGGGCCTCTGAGCATACCATGAACCTAGGAATCACTAAGTGCACTATCTCAAGGAAAGGAAGCAATCACATAATTCAATTAATTTGAACAAGTATTTCATAAGACATGTACTTAAGTAAAGAATACTTTCATCCAAGGACCAAGTAACTAAAAGACTACAAACACATATCCTAACTATGTGATTCTATCATGGGTAACCATGGGAAATCATGTGATGATTCATAATATTCTTCACAAAGAACAACACAACTATAAACCCCTTTAGGGTATGAATGTGTGATGCCACTCGGCATGATGAATGATGAGTTTGATCGAGCTTTGTCTCATGATTGAATGATGAGTGTGATGATATGATATAGATATGATGAACTATTGGTTGAATGCTGATGATTGGTATTTTGGGGAAGCTCCGGTCTAGCCGCTATGCTGCCGGATTTCCGTCAAAATTATAGACTTAGTCATATCATTGCATGCGTCTAGTCAAGGAAATGTTATGCATGTAAAGTATAAAGATAAGAAAAGAATCAATGGGACGTGACCCTTCAATCACTTCGGTAAGGGAAGTGACAGGCGGCGATCCATAAGGAACCTCTATGAAGGAGGCAAAGGTGTTTTGGAGTACCCTCTAACTTAGAGGTAACCAATATCGGCTTAGTTTGATTTGGTTAGTACTGTGTGACGACGGTCACAGAATGAGCTCATGTCCAAAAGCAGTCTATTTCAAAGGAAAGTAAAGAATGTTAAGCACGTGCTAAAAATGAAAGTAAAGTCTAAGTATGACCATGGTTACGTCTATGATGATGCATGTCTTTGCATGTAAGTATATTGCCCATTTGCATTATGAATGTTTATTATCATGATGATGTGGTTATGATCTTAAGTTAAAAAGCAACTCACTTCAAGGTCTAAGTTTTCAAAACCATTAAAAATTGAATTTATATCTGTCCACTGTTTTTATAATTAAGCCCGAAGTGGCTGGGATGACGACGATGACACTGTGTTTGTCCAGTCACAATCCTACTGAGAAATTTAGTATTTCTCATTCCTACGTTTCCGTGTCATCTTCAGAGGATGTCGACGTCGGGCATGGTGGTGATCTACATTGAGTTCCCGGTGTGGCGTTGGCGCTTTGACCCGGTGCTGAACACCTCTGTGCTGTCGGCGAGCGCAGCGATGAGGGTCTACATCTTCCACGACCGCCAGTTTTAGACTCACGTGATGAGCCCATTTTTTCGTTCGCATCAGCCATTCGGCGAGGTTACTATGGATGACATCCGCCCCTACTTTCAGCCACCGAGATACCCCATTGATGATGATGAGACTGACGCGGATACCCGTTTGACTCTGACTATTTCACTGGATTCCAATCCCTCGGAGCCGTCTTATCCGAGCTTCCATGTGGAAATCGATCCGTCTGAGCCCCTCTACCCAACTCATTCTGGGATCTCACTGTTCGGGTTCGTCGCAGCCTTCGGTGATTTGTCTATCTTCTGATTCTTCTGCTTCATCTGCTGGCCCAGCTTCACCCCCGGTTCGCGGGCGTGGGTTCATTCGTACCCGCGCTGTGCCCCGTGTGCGAGGACGTGCTCAAGGAGGGGGGACGTGGTGGCACTTCTCCTGGTGGATATGGGAATGGTTTCCTCCCACCAGATGTTTGATGTGACGACTGCATGCAGAGCCGAGCACGAGGATAGCCCCTTTTGGTTGTAGTTATAGGGTTATCATTTTGTTATGTGGCATGCTTGGGTAGTCGGATTTTCTGATGTATTTCCTTTTATCATGTATTGGTAGGCTTTTGTGTAGGGCCAACGATAGATATCGGACCCACTATTATCTTATGTATGACTCTTATATGACTATTATTGTATTATCATGGATGGTCGTGGAATGAATGTTACATTTATCTAAGAATTGTGGTTACTCTTATGGTTTCTATGTTTGTTAAATGCGACGTATGTATAGGATAGCGGTGTTACTTTATATGTTCATGATGCGCTTATGGCTTTCAATTTCAAAAATGGTTCACTTGTTTTGTAGAAAAAATTTTACCCCTATTTTCGGTACAAAGTAATTTCTAAAAGGTAATGTTAGTTCCGCGAGCAAAAGTAACAATTAGTAATTCCACAATATGACTTAAGCATAGAATGGAACTACTAGGGTGTTGCAATTTCTGTCAAAAATTATGGACTTAATCATATCATTGCATGTGTCTAGTCAAAGAAGAACTATGCATGTAAAGTATAATAAGAAACAAAAGAATGGGACATGACCCCTCGATCACTTCCGGGAAGTGAGAGAACGGCGATCCACAAGGAATCTCTATGAGGGAGGCAAGGGTATGGAGGACCCTCCAACTTAGAGGTAACCAATATCAGCTTAGTCTGATTTGGTTTAGTATTACGTGACGACGGTCATGGAATGAGCTCATGTCCAAAAGCAGTCTATTTCAAAGGAAAGTAAAAGAATGTTAAGCACGTACTAAAAACAAAAGTCAAGTAAGACCATGGTAAAGTTGATGAGTTGCATAGTCATGCATGTTATTATATTCCTTATGTGCATTATGAATATTTATTATGTATATTAGCATGTATGCCTATATATGACACTATGGATATGATGATAAAGTTAAAAGTAACCCGCTTCGGGATTTACATTTTCTGAAACTATTAAAATTGAACCGATATCTATCCACTGTTTCCATATTAAACCCGAAGTGGCTGGGATGATGATGATGACACTATGTTTGTCTAGTCGTGATTCTACTAAGAAATTTAGTATTTCTTACTCCTATGTTTCCGTGTCGTCTTCAGAGGATGCCGACGTTGGGCACGGTGGTGATTTTTGTTGAGTTCCCAGTGATGCATTGGCACTTTGACCCAATGCTAAATGCATCTGTGATGATTGCTTAGGCAACGATGCTGGTCTACATGTTCCATAGCCGCCAGTTCCGTGCACTTGTGATGAGTCCATTTTTCCGCCCTCATGAGCCGTTCGAGGACATCACTATGGATGACGTTTGCCCGCCTTTCCACCCTCCGAGATCCCCACTGACGGAGATTCTGACTCTGACACTTGCCTAACACCGACAGTTTCATTTGATTCTGATCCTTCAGAACCGTCCTATCTGAGCTACCATGTGGAGATGGACCCATCTAAGCCTTTTCTCCCATCCGTGATTTGGCTGTCATTCGATTCGTCTTCTTCTTCAGCAGCCCTCGTCGCACTCCACCCCTGATTTGTAGTTGCAGGTTCATTCATACTCGTGCCGTGCCTCGTGGGCATGGCCGTGCCCAAGGAGGAGGACGTGGTGATATTTCTCCCGGAGGATTCGAGAACGGCTACCTCCTGCCAGATGAGTGAGGTGTTGATTTGCATGCGGAACTGAGTATGAGGATAGCTCCTTTTTGGTTATAGCGAGGGTTATCATTTTCTTTCGGCATGTATAGGCGGATTGGGATTTCTTATGTATTTCCTTTTATCATGTATTTTGTTAGGGTACTTTGTAGGGCCGACGGCAGGTATCGGACCCATTATTATCTTTGTGTATGACTTCTACTATTACTACTATTATATTAATTATGGAATGGCTATAGAATGAATGTTATCTTTAACTAAGATTGTGGTTATTCTTATTGCTTCTATCTATGTTAAATGCGATGTATGTATGAGATAGCAACATTTGTATTATACGTTCATGATGCGCCCATAGCTCTCGATTTCAAAAACGGTTTACTCGTTTTGTTCAAAAAAAAAATTTACCCCTATTTTCATTTAAAAGTAATTTGTAAAAGGTAATGTTAGTTCCGCGAGCAAAAGTAATAACTAGTAATTCCACAATATGAACTAAGCATAGAATGGAACTATTAGGGTGTTACACGGTATCCATGGTCATCCTGAACTTCATAATCGCAGGGTCGTTGCCCCGGTACCACTACAGCCTATGTGACCCTTGCCTCGGAATCACACAGTCATCCTCAACAAGCTAGAGCATCATATTTTTCATAACTTCTCATATTACGTTCTCACACATGAACATTCACACATTTACTATGCCATGCACATTAGTCTTTTTATATGCATGCGACATACTTCTTTCTTAATGATGTGATGCTATATCCACAAATATGCTCATGCGCGACATATAACTCATGTAATTATGTCATGTCTCATCATATGGATTTGAGTTCACACACATTATTGCAACAAGCACATGAGTATGCATGAAAATGTCATATGGATCATATTTGACATATACAAGCCCAATATATAACATGGCAAAGCATATAAAAACACCACTTTATCTGCTAATTAGGTCGGGCCCTTAACTAATTTTTTTTGCCTCATCCCTTTTCTTTTGCTTTTGTTACCTAGTACTTATATTTATTATATTCATTCTAATTCATCAAAATTTGGGAAAATTAACATTTTTATTATATTTCTTTTGTTGGGCCAAAAATAAGCATAAAAGCCTAATCTAAACACATATTCCTACAAAAATAGCATAGCTTTCCCAAAAAGCAAATTATTGAGTAAATTCTTAAAAATAGAATTTCTTCTAAAATTCATAAAAATTTACGTTCTCTAGAGTGTCAAGTTCAATATATCCAAATTTCGAATTAGGATTTAAAGAATAGATAGGGTAACAAAATTAGAATAGCTCGAATAGTTCAAAACAGGGTTTCAGCAAGTCTATTTCAGCTTCTTAAGTTTATTAAAAATAGCAAACTAACTCCTAACACCACAAATTTACATAGTTATATTTCAAAATGTTATTAACATCATATCCAAATTTCGAGCCAAGATTCACAAATTTAATGAGGTAACAAAAATAGACAAATTCAATGGCCTGATAAAAAAATCATAGGTCCAAAGCATGGCAGATTCTATCCATAATTATTAAAAATAGCAAAACATCATGAAAAATTCTAAAATTTTACAGACAAGAAGTTTGGGATGTAACTTATCATATAAAATTTTTAGGTCAAAACAACATGGTTTGATATGCTAGAAAAATTGCACAAATAAACTATCCAACACCCAAAATATATTTCAAGCAAATCTAGCATATAGGAAGACAAAAATATGAGCTTATACACATCACAAACATCAAATAAAACAAGTATCATCATCCAAAATCATGCAAGCATTAGAGATAT
Organism: Pterocarpus santalinus; assembly: GCA_031439595.1. Classification (NCBI taxonomy): domain Eukaryota; kingdom Viridiplantae; phylum Streptophyta; class Magnoliopsida; order Fabales; family Fabaceae; genus Pterocarpus; species Pterocarpus santalinus. The sequence goes on along the minus strand of JAVHNO010000089.1, from coordinate 463,172 downwards.
AAAGCTATCATGCAAGATAAATCAAGATAAATAAATCCTAAAATCACCCATGGCAATAAAATCAAGGCCTTCCCATGAAGCCTCACCCAAACCCCTCATAAGTTTACAAACCAATTCCTCATGCTCACCACAAATTACAACATCAATTATACAATAAAAATCACTCACTCATAGTACAAAGAAGCAAAATAACTCCTCCCAAGAGTCATGCAAGCTGTAACCATGAAGAAGTAAGGGGACCAAGGTTCTCATGTGAAATCAACGACAACTTACATTAGAATTGACGAAAAGATAATTCCAAGGGAGAGTCAAACAAAGGAAAAACCTCCTACCTCTTAGAGAAACAAGAAAAACTTGATGGATATAGTGTGATAAGGGGGGAGAATTGGAGCTTTCAAGAGGAAAACAAGGGGATCTCCAAACACCTACACGCACAATCTCATGTAGTGTTTCACTCAATGGCTTTTCCTCCTTAATGTTGAAGGAAAAGAAAGTGAAAGAAGAAACACTCAAACCTTCACCCTCCAACTCTTTCTACAACCATAACTATCATAAAAGAGAAAGAGAGTTTTTGTTCTATCATTTAACTTGCAAAGAAAGGAGATGCCCGTACTTAAATAACCTAATTTAATTATTCATTGTACTTTTAATAATAAAATAAAACAACTTCTTCACTAAGACTAAATCATAGCATGACAAGTGTTTGTAATGAATGGTGAGGATTTCTTCTTATCTTTGTGAGACTGAAATATCTAAATTTTATCTATTTTCTTCAAGTTCTACTAATCTAGCTTGAGTTTTATTAATAGTAAATTTAGATAGCAACTTACTCTTATTTAAAATTACTCAAAAAATTATATTTGGTCCTTCTAAATATGCTAATCATACCTCTAATTTTTTAGAATTTTTTTTTTGTCATTTACCTATTTTTAATTTATTTTTCTTAAGCCTACAATTTACTAATTATTATCCAAAAATAATAAAAATTCTAGATTAATTCAAAAATTCTTGATTTTAATTTTGCACGTTAATGTCATCATATTTAGGCTACAAAAAAAAATTTCATAATTTTCTACAATTTATTTCTATCTTTTCTCAATTTTTATTCAATATTAGGCACTTTTAAATTGATTAATAATCACTTAATTATCTAGAAAAATTCTAATAAATTTTCTATTGGTTATTTACATTATTTAGAGTCAAACTAGCAAGCAAGAATTTTATTATGAGTTATCTATAATTATTTCAAATTTTCTATTCTTAATTCTATTAATTTTATTTAATTTAGCCTAAAAGATACTTAAGCATAATTAATTAGAACACACAACTAATAACTATAGGGAATGTTACGTTATCCCCTCCTTCAAAAAATTTTGTCCTTAAAATTTTAGATCATGTTGCTTCTCTAAAAATGCATGGATTGTAACACCTAAATAAACATATATTACACTTAAGTCGTATTACAGGAATTTATTAATTGCTACTTATGCTTGCCAAAAAAATAAGAACTCTGCTGCAAAATACGGTAAAATTTTTTCTTTTTAAAATACATTGTGGCTTTGCAGCATTTTGGAAGGTGAAACCTTGAGCGAGAATAAAGATATTGAGAGAGCGTGTTATATATAATTCACATCACAATATCATAAAACATGAGAGTGATAATTAAATAGTAATAATGAATGCATCGCATTACATAGCGAGTCATTCCATCCATATGAGTTCATAATATAAAAAGAAATATATAGAGGAAGGCTCATGGTCATGCCACGGCCCAAATACTAAATATCAAATACAAACTAAAATGACATAGTTCATCACAAAAAGGAACACATGAAGATGCAGAGCGACAGAACCAAAAGCCCAAAACAAAATATCCTAGCATCCATGCTCCAGTCCTACTTCTCAATCCTATGGAATCAAGTCCTCGAGTGTCTATTTCCCCTCACTCCTCGGCCTTGGGGTTTAGAAGGCATGCAGATGATGCATGGATGCCAACTGAGTACCTCGATGCGGCGAACGCGGTGACTCGGCTTGCCCTGACAAGGAGCACAGCTGGCCACAAAAAACTACTCTTCAGAAGGATCTTCCTCAAAGGTCAGAGCGGCCTCCAGATTATACTCGAGGTAAAGCAGAGAGGCAGCTGTGGTCCCACGAGAGGTCATGGTGCTCAACTTGATCCTAGAATCGCTGGTTAGGGGCGGGGCTCGGCTACAAGTAACTCCAAGGACAACTCCATCTCGACGTCTGGCAAGGGTTTCGGCAGGAAATTTGTAACACCCTCCCAAGTATAGTACTATGCTTAAGTCATAGTACCTTACCTGAGAGTTGTTACTGTCACTTGATCAGACCTTGTCTGGCAACAACCTTTGGCCACCTTCAATCTTACTAGTCAACTCCGCCTCCGAGGACCTTCTTTGGAACTTTTGAACTATTTGGAGATAACATGGAAATAAACATAGGAGTGAGAATTTTAAATTCTCAATAGAATTCATTAAGAAATTTAATACCGTGTCATCGTTATTATCTCCAGCTGCTTTGGTTTATTATAAAAAAAATTGAACATATTATACGAACTATTCCATTTTCTAGTTTGAAAACATAGGGTCCGAAGCAGAGTTCATTTTATTTCACGCACTTGAATCACATTGGCAATATTTCATATTTAGAATGATAATCACCACATAAGTAGATAGAATAGTCTCAGCATCAGTAAAACATGAGATATAATTATGTAAATGCCCATATTTAATTTCATGCAAATGCACTGGTGCTTCCCTTTAACTTTCTTTGCTTTCTTTTCTTGGTAAACCTAGGCGTTACGTATTGTCGTCCCTAAGGTGCTTGGACATTCTTTAATCTTTAGTCTTTACTGCCTTGGCCCACCAATCATAAGTGGTTATGAGCTAATACTATGAAAGTCACTGCCATAAATTTTCGGTACTTACACTAGTTGGGTCATGCCATGCCTCATGTAAGCCCTATCCCCTATACCCACACTAGCTGGGTCGATGCCATGCCTCATGTGAGTGAGATGCTTGCATATACTTTAATCTTTAGTCTTTACTGTCCTTGGGTAGTCTGATCTAGGAGTGAGCTCGTCAGCTCAAGTCATGACCATCGGTGTTCAAAAATATTGAGTTCAGTCATGCATCACACCAAACCGAAAACATGTTTTCAACAAACAACCATACTAGCAACAACATCTCATTTTATGACAAGAATGGCTATGATGCCCATAATCAATCCTTAAAACCACCTAGCTATGGAGAGCATAGGAGTTCTAAAGCTTGAAAAACAAGAGAGAAAAAGGGTTTAGAGCCACTACCAAGAAGCTTTCTTTGAAGGAACTTGTGATGGAAAAGATGGTGGTGGGGGTGGTGCTCCTCCTCTTGGATCTTGGAAGAGGCTTGCTATGTGAGTGTCTTTGATTCTCCAAGAGCAAGAAATGGTGGCTCTTGAAGAGTTTGTGAGTGGGATGAGGAGAGGAAAGGATGAGAGAAGTGAGAGGATTCTAGAGAGAAGTTGGAGAGTTTAGAGAGAAGGAGGAGAACTTTGGAATTGAGGAGAGAGAAGAGGATGAGTGAAATGAAAATGAAGAGAGAAAGAGAGAGGGATGGAGGCGTACAAGGGGGGGAAGGGGGCTGATGGCTCTTGCTTCTCCAACAAGCAAGGGGAGTGGGTGAGTTTAGCTTCTTTTGCAAGCAAAAAGGCTAAGAACTTTGGGGTAAAAGAGTGAGTTGTTTTTCCTTGAGTCTTGGAGGCATTCTAATGTTCAATTTATGCTTTTCTCTAGGGGTTAAAGGGGAGTACCCCTCTTAGGATTTGGTTGCTTGTCTAAGACTCATCCAAGTGTCAAGATCTAATGGTGGATGACAAGGATCCTAGTCTTGGCTTTTGATCTAATGGTGTAGGATTAAAGAGATTGAATGAAGGGTGAGATGTTGCTCCTCCTTGGTGTGTCTTTTTAGGGCATATGCATGGAAGAACTTTTATCTCAAAATGTTATTAGAATTATTTAAATGTAACTTAGCTTAATTGGCTTAATTACCCATGAGTTAACTCTTGTCAATTACACTTTTTATGATGTCTTGCATTACGGTTAAGCATATGCTTAATTTGGGGTTTAATTTTCAAGAGTTGTCTTAAGTGTCTTAATCATTATAAACTTAATTAGTAAGGTTAGGTTGTCTTACTTTTGTTTTGGCACCTTCGAGTAATTAAGGATTAGACGATTAAGGTTTTATTAAAACGCTTAGGACATTATGATTAAATTGTTGGCTAGACTTAATTTACTAAGCTCTTGCTCTCGGGATTAATCGATTAATTTTTTTCAATTAATCGTTAACCTCTCTAATTAGCCAGGATCATAGAGCTAATTAGCATAGACAAAAATTGGGGATGTTACAATCTCCCCTCCTAAAAAGAATTTTGCCCACAAAATTCGTTACTGAACAAAGTTCAGGGGCATGCCGTAGATGCAATAGTTTGGAAAATGCCCAGGCCGTCCACATTTGAAGCAGACATTTTGTCCAAAGATAGCAAAATCCTTATGTTGTTTCTCACACTTCGGGCAGGTGGGATTCATTGCAGGCTTCGGGGGCTGGTCGGCGGGTCTTGGAGGATTGGCGGAGGGCTCCTGTGGCTGGTTGCCCTTGGATCCTTCATCGTAGTAGGGCTTCTTTTGCAGGGGCTCCCTCGAGTGCTGCTCTTGAGACGCCTGTCTCCTCTTACGGGTCTCTGATCTCTGAATTGCCAACTTCCAACCACATTCTTCCACCACACGACTCTTATTAACAAGTGCCGCATAGTTCCTTATCTCCAATGGGGCCACTGATGCCAGAATGTCAGCCCGTAATCCTCCTTCATACTTCATGCATTTCCAATGCTCATCCGGGTTCCGCTGATACAGTGTAGAAAACTTACACAACTCCTCAAACTTCGCCGTGTATTCAGCAATGCTCATACCTCCTTGGTAGAGCCTCAAGAACTCCATCTCCTTCGCGTTCCTTACGGACATCGGGAAGTACTTCTCATAAAAAGCCACCCTGAAGGCATCCCATGTGATCTCCCCCTGATCACTTTCCATCAAGCTTTTCGCTCCTCTCCACCAGAACTCAGCATCTGCCTTCAACATGTAAGTGGCAAAGGCCACCTTTTGGGTCTCTGAGCAAGCTAGCACGGAGTAGATCTTCTCAATCTCTTTGATCCATCCGTCAGCTTCATCAGGGTTGAAAGCCCCCTTGAAACTGGGCGGGTTCGCCTTTCGAAACTCCGAGAACTTCTGATACTCGGCATCGGCTCCATTTACACCAACAGACTCTTTGGATCTTCGGTTCAGCTGGTCCATCATATGCTCAGCAGCTGTAGCTTGAGCTTGCATTGCGTTTGCCATTTGCTGGAAAGTCCTCATGAACTCAGTGAGATTCGCACTGTCGCTGTTCTCGTTGAAGGTACGTCTGCGAGTCGCCATTAGTTCCTGAACACACCATACAAAGATATCGAGTTGATCAGGCCCAATATTAAGCATAAGCATGGCAGCAACTAAAGGCAATCTCACATGACGGTCGTGCATTCTAAATCCTACATCCCATCATACAGATAGGATCCATAGCACGACTTAACATAGCGCACGTAGAATTATGCTTTGGAAGCATAGTCAGTCCAACCCCAGGCTTTAATAGGATGAACTGCTCTGATACCATAATGTAACACCCTAATAAACCCATACTACGCTTAAGTCGTATTACGGCGTTTTATTAGTTGTTACTTATGCTCGTGGAAAATTAAACTTCACTTGAAATTAAATTACGCGGAAAATACGGTAAGATTTTCTTTCTTTTTTTTTTTTTTGAAATACGTCATCGCTTTGGAAAGTAAAGCCTTGAGCGAGAAGGTAGATAGAGAAAGAGCGTGTCGCATAAAATAAATACCCAAATATCATAAGACAAGAGAAAGGTAACTAAATAGAAATTCACAAATACATTGCATTAATTAACTGATACATCCATATGAGTTAATAATATATATATATATATATATATATATATATATATATATATATATATATATATATATATATATATATATATATATATATATATATATATATATATATGTAAACATTGCATCAAAGAAAGCTCATGGTCATGCCATGACCTAAGTACTAGGTACTACTATAGACTTCAATGACAAAGCTTCTCCCAAAAGAATATGCGAAGATGTAGAGTGACGGTCGCTGTGAGTCCCAAAATAGCTTCGTCTGGCATTCCACGTCGTACGTCCGCTCATAGTGCGGTGGCTCCAAGCTCCACTCCATTGGGTGTGCCAACAAAAATCTAGGGACGATGCGGAAAAATAGCTAGAGTGAGAAATAAGATTTCTCAGTAGGGCTCGAAACTGACACGGAGGTGTCATCGTCATCGTCCCAGCCACTTCGGTTTTATAATGAAAACAGTGAGCATGCATAAGATTCAGTTCTTAGGTTTTCGAAAACATGAATATCCGAAGTGGATTCAATTTTAACATACTCCCTAATCATTTATATCATAACATACTTGAGCATAAATAAAATCACATAAAACATGCATGACTGTGCTGTGAGCTTCTCTTAACCTTTTCTCTTTAAGGGTTTGGACCGAAGTCCCTTTTCTTTTCTTAACTTGACTCATCTTGAGTCCTTCTCTTTTCACCCACTAAATATAAGTGGTAATGAGCTCATACCGTGGCCATCGCCACCATAAAATTTCGGTACTTACACTAGCTGGGTCATGCCATGCCTCATGTAAGCCCTATCCCCTATACTCACACTAGCTGGGTCATGCCATGCCTCATGTGAGTCATGGGTGAGGGGAACTTACTTTGGGTCACCTTCCCTTTTGAAGGATCACACCCTTAGCTTACTTTCTCTTCTTATTAAAGCTTATGATGCAAAATATTTCTAAGTCCACGATTTCTACAAAATTTCGGCAAAGATAACTGCTAGATCAAGCTTCCCAAAATTTTGCCAAAATGTAATACCAAAGATCACAAAGATCATATCATATCATCATTATCATTATCATGCTATCATCATCATACCATCATTATCATATCGTCATCATCATATCATCATTATCATATCATCATCATCATAACATCATGCTTGCAACATCAACATAGGCATATTCTCAAGCGAAGTCTTATGAGCTTTAGTAAATTAGGTGCAAGCTTTTACGTTGGCTTTCGTTTTATTCGTTTCTCTTGTTAAGGATTAGGTGAGCTTAGTATTTTATTCTATCTAGTCTTCATTAAGTAAATTATGAAGTTTCATTACTTTAGGCTAAGGCCTTTTACCTTTTTAAGTCATATATGCATAGTCTTACTTAAGGTTAAGTTTTGACAGTTTTACTTTTACCCTAGGCAGTAACTTTAAAAACTCACCATAATTTGGCATTTTATCATTTTAATGCGAAATTTTATATGCTTATAGGGTTCTGAGTCTAGTTTTTAACAAAATAAGTCCCACTCAAAAATTCATTTTCTAACTCCAGTTATGCATATTTTATTCTGACTGGTTCAGTTTCTAAGTTTACTCCCGGTACAGTGGATTGTTACTTCTCATTATAATTGCTCAGAAGGAATCTGAGAAAACTGTTTTATGGGTTTGTTCCTCTATGTCTCAACTTTCATTTAAACTTGGTCTCACCCAAAAATCATTTTTGTAGCTCGAGTTATACACATTTTAGTGTAGACTGCCCAGACAGAAACCAATCCGAGAACAGTCCGTTTTGAAAAATCATATCTCGCTCATTTTAACTCCGAATCTTATGTATTTTATATGTATGGAAAGCTCTCTGAGTCTATTTTCATATAAAATTGGTTCCACTAATTTCTGAGTTTTCTGGAAAAAGTTATACCGTTCGGTTTACAGACTGCCAGAAAAATCCAGATTTCACGTTTTGCTTTTTCTCATGTTTTCTCCAAAACACTCAACCTCACTTTCAAGAAACCATTCTCAAGTTATAAAACACTCATATACCATGAAAGATTAGTGAAAAACTAACATGTCGGAGTTCAAAAATATTGAGTTCAGTCATGCATCACACCAAACCGAAAACATGTTTTCAACAAACAACCATACTAGCAACAACATCTCATTTTATGACAAGAATGGCTATGATGCCCATAATCAATCCTTAAAACCACCTAGCTATGGAGAGCATAGGAGTTCTAAAGCTTGAAAAACAAGAGAGAAAAAGGGTTTAGAGCCACTACCAAGAAGCTTTCTTTGAAGGAACTTGTGATGGAAAAGATGGTGGTGGGGGTGGTGCTCCTCCTCTTGGATCTTGGAAGAGGCTTGCTATATGAGTGTCTTTGATTCTCCAAGAGCAAGAAATGGTGGCTCTTGAAGAGTTTGTGAGTGGGATGAGGAGAGGAAAGGATGAGAGAAGTGAGAGGATTCTAGAGAGAAGTTGGAGAGTTTAGAGAGAAGGAGGAGAACTTTGGAATTGAGGAGAGAGAAGAGGATGAGTGAAATGAAAATGAAGAGAGAAAGAGAGAGGGATGGAGGCGCATAAGGGGGCGGGGGCTGATGGCTCTTGCTTCTCCAACAAGCAAGGGGAGTGGGTGAGTTTAGCTTCTTTTGCAAGCAAAAAGGCTAAGAACTTTGGGGTAAAAGAGTGAGTTGTTTTTCCTTGAGTCTTGGAGGCATTCTAATGTCCAATTTATGCTTTTCTCTAGGGGTTAAAGGGGAGTACCCCTCTTAGGATTTGGTTGCTTGTCTAAGACTCATCCAAGTGTCAAGATCTAATGGTGGATGACAAGGATCCTAGTCTTGGCTTTTGATCTAATGGTGTAGGATTAAAGAGATTGAATGAAGGGTGAGATGTTGCTCCTCCTTGGTGTGTCTTTTTAGGGCATATGCATGGAAGAACTTTTATCTCAAAATGTTATTAGAATTATTTAAATGTAACTTAGCTTAATTGGCTTAATTACCCATGAGTTAACTCTTGTCAATTACACTTTTTATGATGTCTTGCATTACGGTTAAGCATATGCTTAATTTGGGGTTTAATTTTTCAAGAGTTGTCTTAAGTGTCTTAATCATTATAAACTTAATTAGTAAGGTTAGGTTGTCTTACTTTTGTTTTGGCACCTTCGAGTAATTAAGGATTAGACGATTAAGGTTTTATTAAAACGCTTAGGACATTATGATTAAATTGTTGGCTAGACTTAATTTACTAAGCTCTTGCTCTCGGGATTAATCGATTAATTTTTTTCAATTAATCGTTAACCTCTCTAATTAGCCAGGATCATAGAGCTAATTAGCATAGACAAAAATTGGGGATGTTACAGGTGGAGGTGGAAATGGATGGGCCACGTAAAAGGGAATGGTAATATAAGAGACAAGGGGGTCAAAAAGCGAGTGCATGAGCGGTACAGCAAAATCTCTCTGAAAGAAAAAGTAAAGGCAAAACTGACATCTACTGGATATGTACACAGAGTCTAAGAACAGGTTGAGGTGGATGTGGAGCTCGGGGAACTCAATGAATAGAACTCCGGTTGCTGTATTCTTCATGGTCTGAGAATAACACGGAAATATATAGTAGGGTGAGAAATAAAGATTTCTCAGTAGGAATTCCTAGTTTCTACATATCTGTCATCGCTGTCATTCCTAGTTGTTTCAGTCTTTCCATATTTTAAAATAGTATGACGCAATAGTAATATTTAACTTAAATACTTATTTATAAAATACACACCGAAACAAGCTTAATTTTAGTAAACAGATATGCTATTGCAATTCAAACAATAACTATAAGGAGACATTAATATATCAAGAATAATAAATAGGTAACTAGAACAGTCAAATAAGGAGCGTCATACTGTACATATTACTGTGTAATTGGAAAAATGCATCTTATCATTAAAGGCTTTCGCCTCTTAGAAATTATTTCCATCCTTTGTCCCCTAGGAGTTATTGGCCATATACTCTGGGTAATGGTCCGCCTTTCAGGATCGAGCTCGTTCCTATATAGGATTGCCAGGTTTACTTTCCCCGACCTTCCCACTGATCTATTCCCCTTAAATTCGTTCAGGAGCTGCCCCAAGTGATATGGAATCCTTTGCAATACTCATGAACTACATGCATAACTAACTCTATTCTTTCAAACATCATGTGTTCATTTCGACAGCATAACGAATCGAGTCCACTTTCCCATGAATAGTGCCAGGCAACCAGTACAATTGTACAAACTTGCAATTCAATATGGACCAGCATATATATATATATATATATATATATATAGTATCATTCATCAATTTCAATTCAAGTATCAATAGGGTTTTTGGTTTATTCTCCCCTGTTCTGCCCAACTTTGGTATACTCCACCCTTAGTCCAATTCAACTCATTTAAATCAAATTTTTTGATATGTCATAGCCTCATGTGTCTAGTTTCTAACCGTTTTAGTCCCACCTCATTTTGATATGTATAACTCAAAATATAAATATTTTACCTCAGACTGCCCTAGTCTTAGCTAGAATTGGGTTCTTGTAAGTAAAAATTCACTAAAAATAGAAATCTAGGTGAAAACATATGAAATTTATATCAAATTAAAGCTAATAAAAAATTTTCAAGTGAATTAAGTTTCATGTCATTTGCATAAGTATATTTTGAGTTATGAGTCCAAAACTTGACCCTACTGGACTACCCTATCCCAGCCTGGTTTAAACTTAAGTCAACTTCATTGGTGTGCTGGGAATAAATGGCAATGAATCTGGTTCTGAAATTTTTATGGGATGTTTCCTTACATGTTAGCTTTCAAAAAATCTTAGGTTCACTCAATTTGGAGTTGTGTAGGTTGAGTTATACCTTTCTAAACTCATACTACCTAGATAAGAATCCAAATTTCTAGGTTAAATTTTAAAAATTCATAACTAATTCTATACTAATCCAATGGCCTTATATTTTATATGTATGGAAAGCCCTGAATGTCTAGTTTTATATAAAAATAGGGTTACCAAATTTAATTGGCTGTAGGCGGAGCCATGTACTCCATCGTACGGACCACCGAGGAAAACCCTAACAGCTTCTTGGTTTGTCTCCCTTCTTCAAGCTATTTGCTATCAATTCTGATTTTAATCACATCATACATGCAAAATTAGTCATAAACCATCATCATCACTCTACATAACATCTATATCTCATGTTATACATGACCACCATGTAGCCCCAAATCAGAGAAAGTAAGAAGAGAAGTAGGATTTCCTACCTTGTTTAGTTGAATTTGTGTTGATTTAGTGTCTTTGATGGAAGCAACTTGTGATAAGACTTGAAGAATGGATGAGAATGGAGTGAAAATGAGAGTAAAGAGAAGAGAATGAGATGAGCTTCAGCAGCTAATGGGGTGGCCGAAAATGACAAGGAGAGAAGGAAAGAAAAGGCGAAGATTTTTGGAAGCAAGATGCATGATGATTGGTGGATTTCACTTCATCATCCAATTTTGCTTAGCTTCCCTCCCTCAATCGCTGATCAAGGCACTACATGAGGGGGTGGTTTGCTAAATCCTAGCCATTGATCCTAGGGCACTCGTAGAAAAATTTCTATCGGTCCGGTTTTGACAGTTTAAAATATCGAAATCTTACCGATTTCTCTTAAATCGGTAAACCGGTTTGAAAATTTCCGTGAGGTTTCATTAAGCCTTATCTTTTTGAATCACATTTAATTGGCTTTAAGTAAATGTTTAATCAAATTCTGATTAAACCCACTTATTTGATAAAAACCGAACAACTCAGTTGTTAACGATAAAATTTTTTGGGCGTGATAAGTGCATTTTATTCACTTATTTTATTTTCTTTTCTATGCTTGTTCGTAGCTTTAATCATGTAAATATTATGTTTTTATTTTACTATTTGTGTTTTGTAGGAAAATAAAGCTTAAGGATGATTTTTGAGCTGAACAAGAGTAAAATGACTCAATTTGGAGGTAATTCAAGAAAATGTTAAGGATTGAGTGTTGGACAGCATGAGCAGTATGTCTTTCCAAGGGCATAACTTTTTCCTCCGAAGTCAAAATCACATGATTCCACTTGGAGATGAAAGTAGACATCTAGAGCTTTAATTTGACACCAAGACCACTCAAAAAGTCCAACGGACCAGAAAGATTGAAGCTGCTAAAGTTGGGCCTCACGCTGACCCGTCACTGCATTCAATGCAGTTTTGCTCAATTTAGTTCTCCCTTGATATAAGCCCAAATGGGATGATTCCAGAGCCAAAAATGAAGCCCAAGATGTTAACTTTTCAATGGTGGTCGAATTACTCTCATCCAAGTCCATTTGGTCAATGAAATTTGCGTGTGAAGCAGAGCTGCCAGAAAAAAACCAAAACTGTCAATTTTAATCAATGAATGGTGGGCCAATTGAGTTCAATTCATTTGTGGGTTTTCATTGTCTGATTATAGGTTGTTAAAACTTAATTATCAGAATTATTTCTGATAATCACCAATTCTTTGTGAGAATGTAACCTATGAAGCTAGTTTAATGTGGAGTTACACTTGGAGCAGTTACAATTTGGATGGCTGAGGTTACATTTTGGCAAGGGACCAGCAGCCAAGGGGGCGTGAATCGAGCATTTTTTTCTCTTTCTAGAGGGAGAAATTTTCGTGGAGAGAGAAAGAGGTTTCAGCCACTCATCCTTAGAAACCATAGTTACAATATTGGAGTGGGAGAAGTGACATTTTTCATCAAGCTTGTAGTCAGGGACATCACTTTCTGCTGTTCTTTAAGGATTTAATTGAGGACAAGAAGAAGAAATAGGTGTTGAAGATTAGAGTTTGGGCAACTTTACTTTCACCCTTTAGTCTGCACATGTTTTCTTTCTTTCTTAACTTATGTCATGTATTCTTCAATTTGTGATATGGTTTTCTTTAGAATGTTAGGCTAAGTTACTTTTGTGGTTATGGGTGAACTTTGAACCCTAAATTATCATGTAATTAAATTGATTTTCAGGCCTCTATTTTCTTGAGAGTTAATTATATTCTCCTACTCACTTCATGATTATGGTAGTAATGTGACATGTTTGGATTGGCCACCCTTCTATTTCATGTTATGGCTGATTGCTAGATTTAGGATTATGATGTTCATTATCCTTTATCCATATGTAGTAACTTGTGTGCAAACTTAATGGTCAAGTTTTGATTGTATGCAAGGGAGAATATAACTTAAGTCACTTAGTCCTATGTTAGAGACCAAAACTTAGATCAATCTGTCCTTCTAGTTGCAATTGTTAATTGAACTTAGTGGATGTTCCCTATGTCAATTAGTGATTAGAATAGGTTAATGGATGTTCCTTAATCTATTTAAAAGAAGGTAGGTAATAGAATGTTTCATTGCCTAAGATGGTAACTATAAAAGGAGAATTGGAGGCTGAAATTGAGAACTAATTGCATGATATAATTTGGAGGGGAAAAGGGATCCCATAACCAATTTTAATTGATTTCAACAAACCAGCATCATTTGCTCTTGTTTATTTTTTTTATTTTCGTGTAATTTTTTTATATAATTTTTGTTTGAATTATAGAAACAACAAAACCCCCCCATTTTGTGTTACTTTGTGTTTTTTTTAGAGTTTATTAGAATCAGAATCTAAAATAAGCTAAATAATTAGATTAATTCAATTCCTTGTGGATCGACCCTTTGCTCATTACTAAACTAATTTTTCCTAAACCAAGGAAAGGTTTTTAATTTGGTAGTTTAACGACATATCAAATTTTGGCGCCGTTGCCGGGGAATTGGCATTAATTGGATTATTTTGTTCATTTAGGTTCTGTTCTATTTTGTTAGTGTTCTTTAGTATTTTTATGTTCTGGTTTAGTCTTGCTTGTTTTTGTGTTTTTCTTTGTTTCATTAAGTTTTGCTTACATTGTTCTTAAATTTGTATTTGTCTAATCATTTTGTTGGAGTTTTGCTTTCTTGGTGTTCTTTAGGTGCATGTCGGAGAACAATTTTTATATTGAGAGAAATAGAAGACTCAACAATTTCTTTGAAGCTAGAAGACACATTTTTGCACCAATACCACCACCATTGCTACATTCTCCATCCTCATCATCTTTAGGCTTTTCACCATCCCAAATTGAACAAGCCATCAACACTGCCCTTTCAAGTTCAACATCTGAATTTTCAGAAGAAGAAGAGATGATGGCAGGAAATCAAACCTTGAGGGAGCTTGCTGCTCCTAATCTTGATCAACAACCCTTGTGCATAGAATTTCCAGTCATTGAAGGTGGATTTGAGTTGAAGTCAGGGATGAACCATTTAGTTGCAAAGATTAATGGTGTTGCAGAGAAGACCTAAACAAGCACCTTAAGGAATTTCAAGTTGTTTGCTCTACCATGAGACCTTCAAACATCTCAGAAGAACAAGTGAAGCTAAGAGCATTTCCATTCTCTTTGGATGGTGCTGCAAAAGATTGGCTCTACTACTTACCTCCAGGCTCAATTGGTTCTTGGGTTGAACTGAAAAGAAGCTTCCTTGAAAGATAATTCCCTGCATCCAAGGCCGCCAACATAAGGAAGGAAATCTGTGGTATTAGACAGATGAATGGGGAAACATTACATGAATATTGGGAGAGGTTTAAACGTCTCTGCATAGTTGTCCTAATCATCAAATTAGTGAGCAACTACTTATTCAATATTTTTATGAGGGACTCACGCCAATGGACAGGAGTATGATTGATGCAGCTAGTGGCGGTGCTTTGATGAACAAGACTCCTCAAGAAGCAAGAGATTTGATTACCAACATGGCAGCCAATACTCAACAATTTGGCACTAGACAAGATATGAGGAGGGTCAATGAAGTGTCATCATCTTCCTTGGAGCAACAAATTTCTGCCAACACTCAACAGATTTCAAATTTGGCAACCTTAATGCAACAACTCATGGTTGGTAATGTGCAGCAAGTAAAGGCTTGTGGAATTTGTTCAAATTTTGGGCATCCTACTGATATGTGCCCCACACTTCAAGAAGAAGATTGCAATGCAATTGGAGGATTTCAAGGGCAACCACAACGCCCTCAATATGGAGGTTGGAATAATCAGCAAGGTTTTAGTTCTGGAGGAAGTCAACAACCTCATGCAATGTTTAATAAACCACCTGGTTTTTTTCAAAAGCCAGCACATTTTCAACAAAGACCTCAAGAGCAACAAGGTTCTAATGATGAAATGAAGGAGATGATGAAGACTCTTGCTTCAAATACAATCCAATTGCAACAAACTGTTTCTCAAATGCAATCTGGCATGAAGAATATGGAGAATCAGATTGGACAACTTGCAACATCTTTAAGTAATTTGGAGGCTAAAGTGTCAAACAAAATTCCTTCTCAAACTATAGTGAATCCTAATGTTCAGAATGCTAGTGCCATCACTTTGAGGAGTGGAAAAGAGCTTACAAATCTTGCACCCAAAAATTGAGGAATGATGAAGAACAGGAAGTGGTGGTTACCAAAGAAACTCATGATTCCACCCAATCTCCAAAGAAGCATACATCTCCAACACTTGACACTTATGTGCATCCTCCACCTTTCCCTCAAAGGCTTGCAAAGTCCAAAAAAGAGGAACAAGAAAAGGAGATTTTGGACACTTTTAAAAAGGTGCAGATCAATATTCCATTGCTTGAGGCTATTAAGCAAGTTCCCAGGTATGCCAAATTTTTGAAGGATTTGTGCACAAACAAGAGGAAGTTAAAAGGTAATGAAAAGGTTTGCATGGGAGAACAAGTTTCTGCTGTTTTTCAAAAGAAATTTCCTCCAAAATGTAAAGATCCTGGTTCATTTACAATTCCTTGCATCATTGGTGATAAAATTTTTGAGAGATGCATGTTAGATCTAGGTGCTTCTATTAGTGTAATGCCTTTTTCTGTTTACAAATCTTTGAATCTTGGTCCATTAGAAGAAACTGGCATCATAATTCAGTTAGCTGACAGATCTCATGCATATCCTAAAGGAGTTGTTGAAGATGTTCTTGTGAAAGTGAATGAACTTGTTTTTCCTGTTGATTTTTATGTTCTAGATATGGAGGATGAGGGTGCACTTAACCCTACTCCTATTTTGCTTGGGAGACCATTTTTAATGACTGCTAGAACTAAGATTGATGTGTGTGAAGGAACTCTTTCTATGGAATTTGATGGGCATGTCATTAAATTTAGTTTGTTTGATACAATGAAATACCCTTATGATTCATCTTCTTTATGTTCCATTGAAGTTATTGATGCACTTGACTTATTAGTGCAGCAAGTGTTTGAATTAGGGAAGGAAGATAGCTTGGAAGTGGCTCTTGTCAGCAATCTTGAGTTAAGGAAGCTTAATGAGCCAAAGTGGGAGCTAGAATTGCAAGATGACATCATTGAAGAGGTTGCTGCCTTGGAAGCCATGTCTCCCATTCTTCTACACATGGTGTCATACCTTGAGCTTCCTACACTTAAAGAAAAGCTTTCCCCATCCATTGTTAAGGCACCTGAGCTTGAATTGAAGCCTTTACCAGGTCATCTCAAATATGCATTCTTGGGAGAGAAAGAAACACTTCCTGTGATCATTGCTAACAATTTGACACCATCCCAAGAAGAAAGGCTTATTAGAGTGCTTAGAGACCACAAGACAGCCATTGCATGGTCAATTGCGGATATTAAGGGAATTAGCCCTTCTGTGTGTATGCATAGGATCTTAATTGAAGGTGGAGCAAAGCCAAGCAGAGAACCTCAAAGAAGACTTAATCCTAACATGATGGAGGTTGTGAAAAAGGAAATTCAGAAACTGCTTGATGCTGGTATCATCTATGCCATCTCTGATTCAAAATGGGTGAGCCCTGTGCAAGTGGTTCCTAAGAAATCTGGCATCACAGTGATCAAGAATGAAGACAATGAGTTGGTTCCAACAAGGGTGCAAACTGGTTGGAGAATGTGTATTGATTATAGGAAGCTTAATTCAGCCACAAGGAAGGATCATTTTCCTCTTCCTTTCATGGATCAAATGCTGGAAAGATTGGCTGGACACTCTCACTTTTGCTTCCTTGATGGTTATTCAGGATACAACCAAATTGTGATTGCTCCAGAAGATCAAGAGAAGACCACATTCACATGTCCTTATGGTGTCTATGCTTATAGAAGAATGCCCTTTGGTTTATGTAATGCCCCTTCTACTTTTCAAAGGTGCATGGTAAGTATCTTTTCTGATTACATTGACAGCATTATTGAGGTATTTATGGATGATTTCTCTGTTTATGGTAATTCTTTTGATAAATGCCTTGATAATTTGTCTCTCGTTTTGGAAAGATGCTTAGAAACAAATCTTGTTTTAAATTGGGAAAAATGTCATTTTATGGTTGATCAAGGAATTGTTTTAGGACATGTGATTTCAGCTAAAGGAATTGAGGTAGATAAAGCTAAAGTAGACCTTGTTAAATCCTTACCATACCCCACTTCCGTGAGGGAGGTTCGATCCTTTCTTGGACATGCAGGTTTCTACAGAAGATTTATCAAGGATTTCTCAAAGATTTCTCATCCTTTATGCAAGTTGCTGCAAAAAGAAGTGGCATTTGATTTCAATGAGGAGTGCAAGATGGCATTCAACAAGCTTAAAGAGCTTCTCACTTCAGCTCCTATTATTCAGCCACCTGACTGGAGCTTACCTTTTGAGGTTATGTGTGATGCAAGTGATTTTGCTATTAGTGCTGTTTTGGGTCAGCGAAAAGGGAAGTTGCCTCATGTCATTTATTATGCTTCTCGCACTCTAAATGATGCGCAACTAAACTATTCTACCACTGAAAAATAATTTCTTGCTGTAATCTTTGCTTTGGAGAAGTTTAGGTCTTATTTGGTTGGATCTAAAGTTGTTGTTTATAGTGATCATGCAGCACTTAAGTATTTGCTTTCTAAGAAAGATGCAAAGCCTAGATTGATCAGGTGGATTCTTTTATTGCAGGAATTTGACATTGAGATCAAAGACAAGAAGGGAAGTGAAAACTTAGTGGCTGATCATCTTAATCGCTTGGCTCTTGAAGAGGATGCCTTACCTTTGGAAGAGAAGTTCCCTGATGAGCAACTCTTAGCCATTAATGTCAATGTTCCTTGGTATGCTGATATTGTCAATTTTAAGGTCACAAAGGAGCTACCAAAGGATTTAACTCGAGCTCAAAAGGACAAGATTAAGAGTGACTCCAAGTATTATATTTGGGATGACCCTTATCTATGGAAGCATTGTTCTGATCAGGTAATAAGAAGGTGTGTCCCTAAATCTGAGTTTAACTCAATTTTAAGTTTTTGTCATGCTTATGCTTGTGGTGGCCATTTTGGACCAAAGAGAACAGCTCTTAAAGTGCTTGAATGTGGTTTTTATTGGCCTTCTCTGTTTAAGGATGCATATTTGTTTTGCAAAGCATGTGATAGATGTCAACGTGTTGGTAATTTAAGCCCTAAAAACCAAATGCCCCAATCACCCATACTTGTTGTTGAAATTTTTGATGTTTGGGGAATTGATTTTATGGGACCATTTGTTTCTTCCTTTGGTAATGTTTACATTCTTCTTGCAGTTGACTATGTCTCTAAGTGGATTGAGGCTAAGGCCACTAGGTTGAATGATGCTAAATCTGTTTGTAATTTTGTGAGAACTAATATCTTTGCAAGATTTGGTACTCCTAAAGCTATTATTAGCGATAGGGGTACTCATTTTTGTAATAGGTCTTTTCAAGCTCTCTTGAAGAAGTATAATGTTGTCCATAGAATTTCCACTGCATATCATCCTCAAACAAGTGGACAAGCTGAATTGTCAAATAGAGAGGTGAAATCCATCTTGGAGAAAACAGTGAATCCAAATTTAAAGGATTGGAGCTTAAGGCTTGATGATGCATTGTGGGCTTATAGGACAGCCTATAAAACGCCTTTGGGAATGTCTCCATACAGGTTGCTTTATGGCAAACCTTGTCATTTACCTGTGGAGCTTGAACATAAAGCTTATTGGGCTGTTAAGCAATGTAACATGAATTTAGATGAAGCTGGAATTCATAGAAAGTTACAATTGCAAGAACTTGAAGAAATCAGGAACAATGCATATGATAATGCAAGAATCTATAAGGAGAAGACAAAGATGTTCCATGACAAGATGATTTTGAGGAAGGATTTTTCCATTGGTCAAAAAGTTCTTCTTTTTCATTCAAAGCTAAAACTGTTTCCTGGTAAGTTAAGATCAAGGTGGATTGGACCTTTTGTTGTCACTAACATATTTCCCCATGATGCAGTTGAAATTAAGGCTTTGGATACAGGGAAAGTATTCAAGGTTAATGGTCATAGATTGAAGCCTTATTATGATTTACCATCTTCTGGTTTCGATGAGATTGAGGAGATAAAGTTGGAAGAGCCTTCTTATGACCATCTTTGATCTTCTAAGGCAAAGTCAGGCTGAGGACAATAAACCAAGCGCTTTTGGGAGGCAACCCAATGGATGGAGAGCTTTGGAAATCAGATTTGATCTCTCTTATTCTTTATCATTTTACTCCTTTATTTTGCTTGCTTTTGCAGTTTGTTATTTTTCTCTTTTCCTTTTCATTTTAATTCATATTTTTTTCTTACATTGAGGACAATGTAAGGATTAAGTGTGGGGGGAATGGTTTAGGATAATTTCTTGTTTATTAAAAAAAAAAATCAAGCTTTAAAAAAAAAAATTCTGGTTGTGTTTTTTTTTCATAATTTTTTTTTTAAGTCTAGTTTTAGGTTGTTTTTATTCTTTCTAGAAAAATGATGAGATTTTGAGCTTTAATTCATAGCTTTGATTGATAACAAGTTTAGAGTTGGATTTGACTTCATTCTCTTGTTAATGCATTTTTATAATGTTATACTCTTTTAAATGTTACTTACTTTGCTTTTGGTACAATTATAATGCATACTTTAACCTTGCTTGCATTCTTGAAATTTACACCTGGATAGTCATTAGATTTAATTGTTTGATTGTTGAGCTGAAAAATTCTCTTTTGAAGTGCTTTTGGATTTGAAACTGATTTTTGCCACTTTGGAAAATGATTAAGGCATTTTGTTGTCTAACACCATGGCCAAATGGACCTGTTCCTTACATTTTGATGTTCCAAAGTGAACACAAATCCTTAGTGAGCCAATTTGAGCCTTCATAGAATTTAGTCTTATTTTCTTTGGCACCCTTATCTTCTTTACCTAGCTTGATATAAATTTTTGTCCTAACCTTTGTTTCTTTGATGGAATAGAGTTAGAGACTTGATTGATGTGCAAGGTATTGGTAATTCAAGTACGGTAAAGATGAGAAGTGTAGGGGAATTTGTTATCTTTCAACAATTAGTGGAATGAAAAAAAAAAGAGAAGAAAAGACACCAAAAAGTGTTCAATAAACTC
The DNA here is from genome assembly GCA_031439595.1 of Pterocarpus santalinus. NCBI lineage: Eukaryota > Viridiplantae > Streptophyta > Magnoliopsida > Fabales > Fabaceae > Pterocarpus > Pterocarpus santalinus. The sequence continues at coordinate 442,797 of JAVHNO010000089.1, read as the reverse complement.
AGTTGAAGTTCAAAGTATGTTACAGTGTTACAAGAGTAAAGAAAGGTGAAGGAAGGGTCCACATTAAAAAAAAATTTGACCCTCATGTTTGTTCTATGGAGTTTTGACTTAAACATGGTTGCATTATCATTTTCATGTCTCTGTTTCTAGGAATTCAAAGAAACTCTTGTGTATTTCCTTTTCCCTTTATTTCTTAAGATACATTACAACCCCCATTGACCCCATTACAACCAAAGAAAAGACCTTTTGATTCCATTGTGGTGTTTTGATGATGATTTGACATTTGCATGAATTAAGAGAATTTGATGCTTGACATGATTACATGAAAATTGAAAGCTTGAATTGTGGAGATGGAAAGAGTGAGGCTTGTTTAAAGTGTTGCACAGTTTTTTTTTTCACCATTAGCGTAGTTGTTTCATTTACTTGAGTATGATGTTCATTGGATGCATTATCTTGAGAATGGTTGATGATAACATTTTTCTTGTTTGATTTCAAGGTTGTGTATTTCTAGTTCTCGAAAAATCTTTGAAAGAATAGGTGTTTGTGGGTATCATCACTGGAAGCCCTCACGAGACTATAACTCGTCCTCTATGGGCCACCTAGAGGTTTAAAGGCTTGTTGCATATGCTAAATGCAATCGTGATTTCCTACGAAAGTGGATTAGCTTAGGTTTTATTTTAGTCTTGCTTGAGGACAAGCAAGGTTCAAGTGTGGGGGAAATTGATAAGTGCATTTTATTCACTTATTTTATTTTCTTTTCTATGCTTGTTCATAGCTTTAATCATGTAAATATTATGTTTTTATTTTACTATTTGTGTTTTGTAGGAAAATAAAGCTTAAGGATGATTTTTGAGCTGAACAAGAGTAAAATGACTCAATTTGGAGGTAATTCAAGAAAATGTTAAGGATTGAGTGTTGGACAGCATGAGCAGTATGTCTTTCCAAGGGCATAACTTTTTCCTCCGAAGTCAAAATCACATGATTCCACTTGGAGATGAAAGTAGACATCCAGAGCTTTAATTTGACACCAAGACCACTCAAAAAGTCCAACGGACCAGAAAGATTGAAGCTGCTAAAGTTGGGCCTCACGCTGACCCGTCACTGCATTTAATGCAGTTTTGCTCAATTTAGTTCTCCCTTGATATAAGCCCAAATGGGATGATTCCAGAGCCAAAAATGAAGCCCAAGATGTTAACTTTTCAATGGTGGTCGAATTACTCTCATCCAAGTCCATTTGGTCAATGAAATTTGCGTGTGAAGCAGAGCTGCCAGAAAAAAACCGAAACTGTCAATTTTAATCAATGAATGGTGGGCCAATTGAGTTCAATTCATTTGTGGGTTTTCATTGTCTGATTATAGGTTGTTAAAACTTAATTATCAGATTTATTTCTGATAATCACCAATTCTTTGTGAGAATGTAACCTATGAAGCTAGTTTAATGTGGAGTTACACTTGGAGCAGTTACAATTTGGATGGCTGAGGTTACATTTTGGCAAGGGACCAGCAGCCAAGGGGGGCAGAACTGAGCATTTTTTCTCTTTCTAGAGGGAGAAATTTTCGTGGAGAGAGAAAGAGGTTTCAGCCACTCATCCTTAGAAACCATAGTTACAATATTGGAGTAGGAGAAGTGACATTTTTCATCAAGCTTGTAGCTGTGGACATCACTTTCTGCTGCTCTTTAAGGATTTAATTGAGGACAAGAAGAAGAAATAGGTGCTGAAGATTATAGTTTGGGCAACTTTGCTTTCACCCTTTAGTCTGCACATGTTTTCTTTCTTTCTTAACTTATGTCATGTATTCTTCAATTTGTGATATGGTTTTCTTTAGAATGTTAGGCTAAGTTACTTTTGTGGTTATGGGTGAACTTTGAACCCTAAATTATCATGTAATTAAATTGATTTTCAGGCCTCTATTTTCTTGAGAGTTGATTATATTCTCCTACTCACTTCATGATTATGGTAGTAATGTGACATGTTTGGATTGGCCACCCTTCTATTTCATGTTATGGCTGATTGCTAGATTTAGGATTATGATGTTCATTATCCTTTATCCATATGTAGTAACTTGTGTGCAAACTTAATGGTCAAGTTTTGATTGTATGCAAGGGAGAATATAACTTAAGTCACTTAGTCCTATGTTAGAGACCAAAACTTAGATCAATCTGTCCTTCTAGTTGCAATTGTTAATTGAACTTAGTGGATGTTCCCTATGTCAATTAGTGATTAGAATAGGTTAATGGATGTTCCTTAATCTATTTAAAAGAAGGTAGGTAATAGAATGTTTCATTGCCTAAGATGGTAACTATAAAAGGAGAATTGGAGGCTGAAATTGAGAACTAATTGCATGATATAATTTGGAGGGGAAAAGGGATCCCATAACCAATTTTAATTGATTTCAACAAACCAGCATCATTTGCTCTTGTTTATTTTTTTTTTATTTTCGTGTAATTTTTTTTTATATAATTTTTGTTTGAATTATAGAAACAACAAAACCCCCCCATTTTGTGTTACTTTGTGTTTTTTTTAGAGTTTATTAGAATCAGAATCTAAAATAAGCTAAATAATTAGATTAATTCAATTCCTTGTGGATCGACCCTTTGCTCATTACTAAACTAATTTTTCCTAAATCAAGCAAAGGTTTTTAATTTGGTAGTTTAACGACATATCAGGACGTTACATTTCTGCCCTCCTCAAAAAAAAAAAAATTTGTCCTCAAAATTTAGTACCTGAGAATAATTCGGGGTGTTCCTCCTCATATCAGATTCTAACTCCCATGTATAGTCCACTGAGTCTTCGTGTCCCCATGCTACCTTTACCAGCTGTATGGCTTTTTTTCGAAGGTGTTTGATGCTTTTATCCACTATCCGTATTGTGGGTACATGAAAAGTTAAGTCATCCCTTAACTGGATTGATTCAGGTTCCAAAAGGTGAGTAGGGTCAGGTTGGTATTTTTTGAGTTGAGAAATGTGGAAAACATCATGAAGATTTGATAGATATGGAGGTAAGGCGACTCGATACGCAACTGGCCTGATTCGCTTTAAAATTTGAAAGGGACCTATAAAGCGAGGGCTTAGCTTTTTGACTTTAATGGCTCTACCTACTCCAGTTGTGGGTGTGATTTTTAGAAGCTCGTGGTCTCCTTCTTGAAACTCCAAGGGTTTTCTCCTGACCTCCGCATAACTCTTTTGACAGTTCTGAGTTGCAAGTATTTTGCTATGGATTCTTTTGATCTGCTCTATAGTTTGTCTGACTAGTTCCAGACCTAGTAGACTCTGTTCTCTTGATTCATACCAACATAGGGGAGATTGACACTTCTGTCCATATAAAACATCATATGGAGCCATGCCGATGCTAGCATAGTAACTGTTGTTGTATGCAAACTCAGTTAACGATAAGTATCGATCCCAACTCCCCCATTGTTCCAGAATGTATGCTCGTAACATATCTTCCAAAGTCTGAATTGTTCGTTTCATTTGACCATCTGATTGCAGATGATATGCAATACTTAGACATAGCCTAGTATCAAATGCCTTCTGGAGCGCTCCCCAAAACCGTGAGGTGAACCTTGGATCTCAATTTGAAATGATTGTTGAAGGAATACCATGTAACTGTACCACTTCTTGAATATGCAGTTGAGCCAACTTCTTTAGAGGAGAATTTGCTCGAATGGGTAAAGTGAGCAGACTTGGTTAGTCTATCCACTATGACCCATATAGTGTCATATCTTGAGGGGGTTCTTGGTAAGCCTATCACGAAATCCATAGAAATGCTCTCCTATTTCCATTCCAAAATCTCTAAAGATTGTAATGTGCCTGCCAGCTTCTGATGCTCTACTTTTACCTTCTGGTAAGTTAGACATTTATTCACAAAATTGGCCACATCTGTTTTAAGGCCTGGCCACCAAAACATCTTCTTGAGATCTTGATACATTTTGTTAATGCCAGGATGTATAGTAAACTCACTCTTATTGGCTTCCTCCAAGACCTTTCTTCCTGAGGTTGTTCTCCTCAAGTACACATATCCTCCCTTGATATTGCCATATTCCTTCTGCATCCTGAGAAAATCCTGTTAGCTTGCTAGATTGCACCAGTCGCACTTTATGCTAGAAGTCATCATTTCCTTGTTGTGCTTGCTGGATTTGATCTTTGAAAGTACTAGTTATCTTAAGTTGGTGTAATTGAATCGTATTGGGGGTTACAGAGATTCCCAAGTTGAGGGTTTGGAAACTTTCTATAAGTTCCGCTTCTTTGATTATCATCCACGCCACCGTCAAGGATTTTCTACTTAGGGCGTCTGCCACCATGTTTGCCTTGCCAGGATAGTACTTTAGGTCGAACTAGTAATCTTTAAGAAATTCTATCCACTTTTGCTACCTCATGTTTAAGTCCTTCTAATCAAAAAGTTATTTCAAGCTTTTATGATCAGAAAATACTTCAAACTTCACTCCGTAGAGATAGTATCTCCACATCTTCAAAGCAAACACTATCGCTGCTAGCTCGACGTCATGTGTTGGATAGTTTCTTTCATGAGTTTTCAATTGCTTGGAAGTATATGCTATGACATTCCTATTCTGCATTAACACGCACCCTAATCCTTTCTTAGAAGCATCACAGTACACTTCGAACGAGCCATGAGGATCCGATAAAATAAGTATTGGGGCTGTTGTCAACTTTTTCTTTAATCCTTGGAAACTCTGCTCACACTCGGATGTCCATTCAAATAGGGCGTTCTTCCTGGTTAACTTTGTTAGGGGTAGGGTTATCTGAGAGAAGTTCTTAACAAATCTCCTGTAGTATCCTGCTAACCCTAAGAAGCTCCTGACTTCTGTAGCTATCCTTGGTCGTTTCCAATTTAATACTGCTTCTATCTTATTAGGATCTACTGAAATTCCCCCATGGGATACCACATGGCCAAGAAATTTTACTTTTTTCATCCAAAATTCACATTTGGATAGCTTGGCATAAAGTTTCTTTCCTCTTAGAATTTGCAGAACCAATCGCAAATGTTTTACGTGCTCCTGTTTCGTCTTCGAGTAGACAAGTATGTCATCAATAAACACCACCACAAATTTATCAAGATATGGTTTGAATATTTGATTCATGTAATCCATGAATACTGCCGGTGCATTCGTCAATCCAAAGGACATCACAGTATATTCATAATCTCCATAACGAGTTCGAAACACCGTCTTCGGAATATCTTCTTCTCGAACCCGAATCTGGTGATATCCAGACTGTAGATCAATCTTGGAAAATATAGTAGCCCCTTGTTGTTGATCCATAAGATCATCAATCCTTGGCAACGGATAATTGTTCTTGATTGTCACCTTATTCAACTGCCTGTAATCTACACATAGTCGCATGCCTCCATCTTTCTTCTTAACTAACAAGACTGGGACTCCTCATGGTGATGCAATTGGCCTAATAAATTTCTTTTCCAGGAGTTCTTCAATTTGCCCCTGAAGTTCGGTCAGTTCCAAGGGTGACATACGGTATGGCGCTAAAGATATTGGTCCCACTCCTGGCACTAATTCAATGGTGAACTCAATCTCTCTCTCAAGAGGGAACTCAGGAATATCTTTGGGGAACACATTAGGATATTCCCTAACAACTGGAATATTGTTTAACTCTTGATTAACCTCCGCTACACTGGTTGATAAGAAAATATACCCTTGACTTCCATTCCCACAGTGGTGTACTGTTAAGAAACTTAAATAAAAACTTACAGGGATTACTGATTCAGAAGATGAAACAGGGAGAAGTATAATGGATTTATCAGAGCAATTTAACAGGGCTTGGTTGGCAAAGAGCCAATCCATACCCAAACTAATATCAAGTCCGGACAAAGGAAGACAAATTAAATTAGCCAAAAAAGTTCGACTTCCTATCTGACAGGGAATATTTATACAAATATGATTGGTCCTAACGGGCTCACTTGTAGGAGTAGAAACTAGCAAGTCATAGGGTAATTCAGAAATAGGTAGCTACAAGGCTGTCATGCAATCATGAGAGATGAAGGAGTGAGATGCACCTGAATCGTATAAAATGGTTAAGGTCTTACCATTCACTTCACACGTATCTTGAATCAAATCTTCTGACTTGTTGACCTCCTATGCATCCATAGTGAAAACTCTCCCCTGGCGTTGTGGCTTGGGAGTCGGTTGAGGGTTTCTGGCAGGGCATTCATAGATTCTGTGGCCTTGTCTACCGTATCCAAAGTAGACATTTTGACCTGCCAAGCAGGGGCGGTTGCCATGATTTCTGCCGCATTGGTTACAAGTCTGGTTCCCAAAAGGCCTCTGAGGTTGCTTACCTCTATTGTTCACCGGCTGAAACTTCCTTTGTTGCTATAAGTTAGGCTTGAACCTCGAGCCTTGCGGAGCTAACCCCTTCTTAAAGTTATTGCCGGTTGACCTAGCAGCAACTAACCTCTTGTTATAGTCCTCCACTAGGTGGCACTTGTTCACCAAAGTAGGGAAGTCTCTGATCTCCATTGGTCCCATGGTGGCAAGGATGTCCTCTCTCAGTCCACTTTCAAATTTCATACATTTCCATGCTTCATCGGGGTTTCATTGATAAATGATGTAAAATTTGCACAACTCCTCAAATTTAGCAATGTACTCTAACATGCTACTATTCCCTTGACGAAGGTGCATGAACTCCAACTCCTTGGCATTACAAGCAGACACAGGGAAATACTTCTGGTAGAATGCATCTCTGAATACGTCCCAAGTAATATCTTTCGGGATCCTTCTAGTAATTATCGTGCACTATTCCACCAGAATTCTGCATCGGCTTCTAACATATAGGTGGCAAAAGTCACCTTCTGACGGTCTGTGTAATCTAACACGGAGAAAATCTTTTCCATAGCTTTAACCTATTCATCTGCCTTATCTGGGTTAAAGGCTCCCCTCAAGTTGGGTGGGTTAGGCTTCTAGAACTCAGCAAATTTGAAGTATTCCAGATCCATTCCAGGGCCATTATGATTCCCTCCACGATCTACCTATGACTACCTTCCTAGTTGGCCCATTATTTGAGTCGCCGCAGTTGCCTGTTCACGCATAGCGTGCGCCATCTCTCGCATTGTGTCTAGGAACTCCGTAGATTCTTTCTGTGCTGGGGAAGTCCGTGGCCTACCTCGCCGTCCAGAAGCCATCAAGTTCTAAACACACAAAACAAGAGTAATTGAGTTGATCAAGCCCAATACTAAGTTCGGTGTGCTAGTAAATAATAGCATACGGTTAGGCAAACTCCCTCACGTGCATCTTATCCATATGGACAAGACTCAGGGCATAATAATTTCTACAAAATGCAAAGCATATGCAAAGCATAGTTAGTCCAATCCTCAAGCCTATATTAGGACGAACTGCTCTGATACAAAAAATGTAACACCATACTAGACAAGTACTATGCTTAAGTCATAATAAATTATCTAATAAGTGATTACATGTAGTGAGCTGATTAAATTCTGTTTTCTGTATTATTATTAATTACCCACATAAAGATGACTATTTGTGTAATAAAATTTTCTGCTTGATAGGGGAATAAATACTAGTTAATTGGTATACTGTAAATAACGTAACATAAATAAAAATGTAATAAAGACAGAACTACTACAAAATACATCATAAATATATACATAGACGTCTGTTTTCAAAGTTTGTCAAAACGATATAGGGTAAAAAAAAATGAGGCCGCTAACACAAAACAAAATGGCCAGTCCCTATGAACAATACCCCGATGGTCCCCATGGGACATTTCATGTACACCTCCGAACTTCTACCCATCTGCCCATGACCCAGACTGCCAAAAGAGGGCTATTCTGTACATTTACTATTGCTACGGCAGGCCCACTATCTAAATGGAATTTGAAGAAAGAAATCCATTCGCCATGTTGGCGTCTACAGGAGGTTGGCCCACGCTTGGAGCAGAGGATGAGGAAGAGGAACTCGCCACCTCAAACAGATCCTCTTCAGACATCGAGACTGAGGGCATCTGTTGCAGTGGTAAGGTAGGGGGGCCATAGGAGCTGGAGTTGCTGCTAGCGGTCGAAATGGATTGGCCATGTAAAGAGGAATGACAATATAAAGGATAGCGGGGTCAAAAAGCGGGTGCATGAGCGGTACAACAAAATCTCTCTGAAAGAAAGAGTAAATGCGAAATTGACATCCACCAGATATGTACACAGAGTCTAAAAACGGGTCGAGGTGGATGTGGAGCTCAGGGAACTCAATGAATAGAACTCTGGTTGCTGTGTTCTCCATGGTCTGAGAATGATGCGAAAATATACAGTAGGATGAGAAATAAAGATTTCTCAATAGGAATTCCTAGTTTCTACATATCTGTCATCGCTGTCATTCCCAGTTGTTTCGGTCTTTCCATATTTTAAAATAGTATGACACAATAGTAATATTTAACTTAAATACTTATTTATAAAATACACACCGAAATAAGCTCAATTTTAGTTAACAGATATGCTATTGCAATTTAAACAGTAACTATAAGGAGACATTAATATATCAAGAATAATAAATAGGTAACTAGAACAGTCCAATAAGGAGCGTCATACTGTACATATTACTGTGCAATTGGAAAAATGCATCTTATCGTTGAAGGCTTTCGCCTTTTAGAACTTATTTCCATCCTTTGTCCCCTGGGAGTTATTGGCCATATACTCCTGGGTAATAGTCCGCTTTTCAGGACCGAGCTCGCTCCTACACAGGATTTCCGGGTTTACTTTCCCCAACCTTCCCACTGATCTATTCCTCTTAAATTTGTTTAGCGGCTGACCGAAGTGATATGGAATCCTTTGCAATACTCATGAACTACATGCATAACTAACTTTATTCTTTCAAATATCATTTGTTCATGCCATTGTAATTTACACACATATGAACTTCTTACCGAAATTTCGGCAGCATAACGGATCGAGTCCACTTCCCCATGAATAGTGCCAGGCAACCAGTACAATTGTACAAACTAGCAATTCAATATGGACCAGCAAATACATATATATTTTCATAGCATTATTCATCAATTTCAATTCAAGCATCAATAGGGTTTTTGGTTTATTCTCCCCTGTTCTACCTGGGTTTGGTATAAGCCACCCTTAGTTCAATTCAACTCATTTAAATCATGTTTTTTGATATATCATAGTCTCATGTGTCTAGTTTCTAACCCTTTTGGTCCCACTTTATTTTGATTTGTGTAACTCAAGATATAAATATTTTACCTCAGACTACCTTGTTCTTAGCCAGAATTGGGGTCTTTTAAGTAAAAATTCACTAAAAATAGAAATCTTAGTGAAAACATATGAAATTTATATCAAATTAAATCTAACAAAACAAGCTTTCAAATGAATTAAGTTTCATGTCATTTTCATAAGTATATTTTGAATTATGAGTCCCGAAACTTGACCATACTGGACTACTGTGTCCCAGCCCAATTTAAACTTAAGTCAACTTCATTGGCGTGCTAGAAACAAATCGCAAGGAATCTGGTTTTGAAATTTTTATGGGATGTTCTTTTACATGTTATCTTTCAAAAGACCTTAGGTTCACTCAATTTGGAGTTGTGTAGGGTGAGTTATACCCTTCTCAACTCATACTTCCAGGATAAGAATCTAGATTTCTAGGTTAAATTTCAAAAATTCATAACTAATTCTATACTAATCCAATGGCCTTATATTTTATATGTATGGAAAGTCCTGGATGTATAGCTTTATATAAAAATAGATTCATCATATTTAATCAGCTGTAGACAGAGCCGTGTACTCTGCCGTACGGACTATCGAGAAAAACCCTAACAGCTTCTTGGTTTGTCTCCCTTCTTCAAGCTATTTGCTATCAATTCCAATTTTAATCACATTATACATTAAAAATTAGTCATAAACCATCATCATCACTCTACATAACATCCATATCTTAGGTTATACATGACCACGATGCAGCCACAAATCAGAGAAAGTAAGAAGAGAAGTAGGATTTCCTACCTTGTCTAGTTGAATTTGTGCTGATTTAGTGTCTTTGATGGAAGCAACTTGTGATAAGACTTGAAGAATGGATGAATGGAGTGAAAATGAGAGTAAAGAGAAGAGAATGAGATGAGCTTCAGCAGCTAATGGGGTGACCAAAAATGACAAGGAGAGAAGGAAAGAAAAGGTGAAGATTTTTGGAAGCAAGATGCATGATGATTGGTGGATTTCACTTCATCATCCAATTTTGCTTAGCTTCTCTCCCTCAATGGCTGATCAAGGTGCCACCGGAGGGGTTGGTTTGCTAAATTCTAGCCATTGATCCTAGGGCACTCATAGAAAAATTTCTATTGGTCTGGTTTTGATAGTTTAAAATACCAAAATCTTATCAATTTCTCTTAAATCGGTAAATTGGTTTGAAAATTCCCGTCAGGTTTCTTATGTTCCTAATCTAATTCCATTAAGCCTAATCTTTTTAAATCACATTTAATTGGCTTTAAGTAAATGTTTAATCAAATTTTGATTAAACCCACTTATTCGATAAAAACCGAATAACTCAGTTGTTAACGATAAAATTTTTTGGACGTTACATAAGGCAAAGACTTTTCCTTTAATCTGGGGTCTATGAGCAGGACCCGCACATTTTCTCTGGGGACAGTCCTTCAAGTAGTGTCCTTGTTATCCATAAGCATAGTATACTCCTTGTCTAGCCATTTAGGGTTAATTACCAAGATTCTTCCCACACTTATATCAAGTAGTGCCTGCTCCCTTGTCTAGAGTTGCTCTATTTCTTTCTGGATCACTTCAAAATATGGAATTATGGCCTTCTTCTCTTTATGATTCTCACTTTCTTTTGAGTTAATTTTGATATTTCTTTACTACATTAGCCAAATTCTGTTCTATGATCCTGCACTTGTTCACAAGCATTGCATAATTGTGGATCTCTAGGAGTGCCACACTGTGTTGATTTTTGCCTTCAAGCCACACTCGTACTTGATAGGCTTCTATATTTCATCTTGATTGCCCTTCAAGTATGTGGAGAATTTTGTAAGCTCGTCGAACTTAGCGGTATACCGATCAATGGTCATACTTCCTTACTTCAATTGAAGAAACTCCACTTCTTTTTGAATCTAAACACTCTCGGGGAAATATTTCTCCAGAAACATGGCCTTGAAGTCATCCTATGTGAGTTGGGCTCCTTATGCATGAAGTAAAGTGCTTGTTCCTCTTTACCAGTGTTTAGCCTTTCCCACCAACATGTAGGTGGCATAAGTAGCCTTCTAATTGTCAGTGGAAGTGAGGACTTTGAAAATCTTTTCTATCTTCATCAGCAAATTCTCAATAGTTGTAGGATTATATTCCCTACGGAATGATGGTGGCTATATTCGCTAGAATTTAGAGAGTCCTTAAAATTGTAGATTGAGCACTGGAACATTAACAGCTACATTATTGTTTGCCTTCATCTATTGTAACATTTGATTGGTGAGAGCTACTTGCTCTCTAATAGTACCAGCCATGTCCTTCATGGTATCTTTGCTACCGGTCTCATGTCCCAAGTCAATAGCTCTTTGCCTAATGCTCATGATTCTGCAAATAGATATGAAAGAGTTAAGTATTAAGGTGATCAGTCTAAATAAATACCATCCTATCTGCTAGACTCATGACACACAATGCAATAAAGTATAAATTCCTACTTACTAACTCATTCAATCTTAACGATGACTTGCAGCGGCATTATCATTGACACTATCCACTTAGCAGTTGCTAGGATCAACTGTTTTGATACCATAAAATGTAATACCCTGCTAGCTTAATTATTAACCTAATTACCATCAATTACAATTAATAACTAATCTAGTATATGTCACATTGATAAACTTGCTCTAGTTAGAAAATTCGAGTTTACTTATTAATAATCTCAGATTAATCTTGTTATTTTTCTGATTGTACTATTTAAGTCGACTTTTTAACTGTGCATACTAGTGTCAAGCAAGACACATATAATATATTCTAAATAACATCATAACCATAACATGTCATCAAGGTCCACAAGTCTATGTTCTAATCCCTGAAAGTTCAAGACACAGTCATCCAAAAAGAAGATAAAGATAAAGTCTAAGAGCTAGCATGTCAAATATAATATAGTCATCCATAAGGATAACTCTGCTTGATCCATACACAGACCAGTGGATAATAGAGGAATTTGTTTATCCATCAAGTAGAGGCAAAAGATATAAAGATCCTAATAGCTACATTAGGTAATAATTTAAAACAATGGGCGGATGTCCTGTAGCACCTCGAATACCTGACCTGTAACTGGGTCATGGATGATGGTCAACTCCACCTCCAGTATGATCATGATACCAACCATCAGGATGTGAGTCTAGAAGCACCAAAGCAAAGTAATGAGTTATGGAATCTTAGTAGGAGGTAGGACTCCCCAAGGCTTACTGGGTGGCTAAAAACTCCCAGATTTGTATAGGCAAATTTAAAAATAAAAAGTAATATACAAAATATAATAACAAATATGGTAGCATACAATAACAAGTATAGTAGCAAATGACAATAATGCATATTTAGAATTGAGCAGATAAATAATTTAAGTCGAATAACGCAAGTAAACTTAAAGCAAATAAGGAGTGCAAGTGGTAGAAAGTAGAATATATCATGAGATGCACTTTTCTTTCACTCCACAAGAAGGAATGCACAAGGAAAACCAAGATCACGAGAGCTCTCCCTTCAAGGCATCCCCTAACTCAAATCCAATATCATAATTGTAGGGCCCTTGCCTTAGCACCACTATGGCTCATGGACCTTTGCCATAGTATCCATGGTTATCTTCAACATCATAACCGTAGGGCCCATGCCTCTGTACCACTACGGCTAGGGATGTCAAAAAAACCCGTACCCGCGGATACCCGCAGGTAATACTCGCAATGGGACAGGTATAGGGGGAAGATTTTGCTCCCGTGCGTAATGGAGATAGGGATTTTAAATACCCACATGTTAAATGGAGCAGGGGTGGGGATCACTATCCCCATACCTGCGGGCACCCGCCATGAAATTACTAATTTACCCTTAAATTATTAACTTAATTAAACCAATATTATTTTTATTTAAATTGATTAAACTAAGGTCTAAATTTATAAGTTATATTTATTTGTACTTATTATATATTAGACTAATGATTAGATTACTATTATGTGTTTATTTTTATTTTAAGTTGTTAGAATTTAGATTGTAGAATTGGATTATTGTACTTATTCTTTGTTTATTTTATGTGTTTATTTTTATTTTAAGTATATTAAATTGTTAGAATTTGAATTATTAAATTAGATTATTATTTATGGTTATTTTAAGTATTTTATGATATTAGAATTTTCATATTTAATTTAAATTTTTTAAATTGTTAGTATTTTAACGGGTATCCATGGATATCACAGGTACCCGTAGGTAAGGAAAAAACGAGTACCCGCACGAATATGGGACGGAGGACGGAGGCGGGTATTTACTTACTGGGCGGGGGACGGGGGTCTATTCCCCCCATACTGCCCCGTTGACATCCCTAACTATGGCCCATGTGACCCTTGCCCCGGCATCACTTAGTCATCCTCAACATCATATCTGACTGCATTATATATATATGTACATAGATGTCTATTTCAAAGTTTGTCAAAAAGATACATAAATAGTACAAGGTTTATAAAAAATGAGGTAGCTAGAACAAAATAAATCGACCTGTCGCTATGGAACGAAACCCTATAAGGTCCCCATGGGACATTTCATATGCTACCCCCATCCACTAACCATCTACCCATGGCACAAACTGCCAAAAGAGAGCTATTCTATACACCTCTTCCTGTTGCACTACGTAAGCTCCTTAGATGGATTCCAAGGAAAGGAATCCATTGGCCATGCCGACATCTGCCGAGGCATAGCCACCACTGGGTGCAGAAGATGATGATGATGAACTTGTCGCCTCAGAAGGTTCCTCCTCCTCAGAAAATCAGATGGAGGGAGCCTACGGAGGTGATGACGCCAGTGGTGCTGCAGGGGCAACTGCTGCGGCTGCTATTGGTGTAACATCCGCGAATTCCGACTTCCGATCCCCATTATTGATGACATTTCCGATTTCCGAGTTTCCTTACACTTGGCCTCCGACCTCAACACTAGCCGACTTGAGCTTCGTTTCAAGGCTTGCAAGGGACTTCTTCGATTTCCGACCTAAGGCATGCGACTTACGCTCTCCGATTTAATGGATGGGTAGCGATTTCCGACCTTGTAGCGTGGATAAATTTTGACCTTCTGGTATGAATTCGACTTCCAATTTCGCGAGATGAAATGAGAGTGGTGATGCTTCCAACTTACGAGTTCATTGTCGACTTGGCATTCTTTACGACTTAGATCTTATCGATCAAAGAGTAAAATGTTCGATTTCGACTTCGTCTCTAAGGCTCAGATGAACGAAAGTATTCAATTCGACATTATGATTCTAGCGAATGCGAGATCCGATCTTGAGTTCAATATTAGAAGCTCTCACTTCTATATCTTTTGAGTTAGGGATAGAAAGTTCATGATTCTGACTCCGACCTTAAGTGCTTGGCTTCTCACCAGGCTCTACTTTACGTTTCAATTAGGCTGGATGTTTTTACGAGTTCGACTTCATATCACGGGAAGTTCACAGTGCGACTTTATGTAAATCACGAGTTCGATTTGTTTCAGTTATGCTAGAAACTCCTACCACTTGGCGACGTGAAGTGATTCTACCACACAAAGTGTGCAACAAATCACAATCTTCCAAGTTAACTCCCACTCATGCCTATATAACACACTATCCTCCTTTGAATCAGACCATTATTCACGTTGCTTTTCCTCTTCTCCATCAGCTCTCTTTTCTCTTGCTCACACATCCAAGACTTAAGCAAAGTTCCAGCCTTGTTTATCCAAATTTCAAGAGCTCAGCACCAAAACACTTAAATCAAAGGTAGGGGTTTTAAATTTCTTGCATCAAATCCATGCACTTGGCTGGCTGGACTGAATTAGTTTCACCTTAATTGATGTGTGAATTGAATAATTATGCTTGGATTAATAGAAGATTTTGAGTTAGAAGTAGAATTAAAAGAAGAAAACTAAGAGGATTAAATGGCTGGAGGTGCTGTCTTGGTGGAGAGTCCACGGCAGACCATATGGCGGAGCATACGGCGCCGCCTACGATCGGTCAAATTCGATGAACCTATTTTTAAATGAAACTAGACATCTAGGGCTTTCCATAGACATATCATATAAGGGTTTTGGATCAGAATTGAGGAAGATATGAATTTCTGAATTTCGACCTAGGGTTTTAACTCTGGCTCTGGGCAGATTGGGTTATTTAGGGTAGAACTCGACCTATACTACGTGAAACTGAGTGAAACCAACTTTGTTGGAAAGCTTACACATAGGAGAACAACATCCAGAGAAATCCCGAGTTTGTTATCCACTCAGTTATTCCCAGTGATTTGAAGAAGTTACCCTATGTCCAAACCAGGCCAACACAGGACAGTTCAGGAAGGCTAAGTTTCGGGGCTTGTAACTCGAGCCCTACTAAGGCAAATGAAATGGGATTTTTTGTATATGAAAGTTTGTCCTGTTAGCTTTAATACGAGACCAATTTCGTCTGATTTGAGTGAGTTTTCGATTTTGGTAAATTTCTACTTTTTGTTGCCTGATTCTGGCCAGCTAATGGGCAGGCCGAGATAAAGTTTAGATATCTTGAGTTATAGATACCGAAATTAGATGGGACCAAAGAGGTTAGAAAATAGACACACAACCCTGTAACATACTCAAATTTGAGGTCCAAATGAGCTAAAATGAAATTGTGGCATGAATTACAAGAACCGGGTTGGTTGTATATGCTGAGGCAGAATTTCTGTCTTAATGAATTTGATATGAATTGGAGTTTCATGTTGGAGTATACATGTGAATTTGTGCTTCTTGTGATATATTGATGTATTGATTGGCTGGCACTATTCATGGGGAAGCGGACACGTTCGTTATGCTGCGAAGTTTTGGTAGAACCCATGAACAAGTTATGAATTTCATATGAATGTATATACATTCTTAAGAAAGTCATGAAAGTCGTGAAAAGAAGCATATCATTATGCAAGTTCCATACTACTTGGGCCAGCCCCGGATAGAAAGTTAATGGGAATAGATCGGTGGAAAGGTCGGGGAAAGTAAACCGGCATTTCTGTATAGAAACGAGCTCGATCACGATAAGCGGACTATTACCCAGGAGTCTAAAATGGCCAAGAACTCCCAGGGGACCAAGAGAGATGGAAAAATGATAGAAAGTAATGAAAGAGTTTATGAAAGAAAGTTCAAGAATGAGTTTACATGATTACATGAATGCATAAATCCATGGAATAGTTGCATCAGGATGTTTACAATTATGCATTACAACTGCTTCGCTATTCATTGATTTATTCCATTTATCCTACATGCACTAGTATTAGTACTTATTTCGTTTCTTATGCCAATTAAAGTAAAATTGAACCTTACCTCGGACCAGACATGTCTTTAAACTCACGAAAATGGGCTTTAGTTTGAATACGTATTTTAATAATTAAGTAAAACCCGAGGTAACTGAGAATGTATGTGATGTCGGTCGGTGTAGCGAACCTCATCGAGAATTTTCTGAAATTCTCACCCGTCTTGTGTATTAGCATCATTCTCAGATTGAGCGATGGACTCACTGACCACCCTTTTTATTGAGATCCCCGCACTTCGGTTCCACCATGACACGAGTTAGACTCTCTGTACATAGCCGGTTCGTGTAACTTTCGTTTGTACTTATTTAGCGGCAGAACTTTGATGTTCCTTTGCACCATCCCTTATTCGACCCTCGCTACCCTTATATTGCCATCCCTCTACATATATGACCAAGATCCTCGCCCTCCTGCACCCAAAGACACAGCCGACTCAAGCCCCGAAGTCACCACCACGAGCAGCCCAGGCGTCCCTACGAGTTCGAGAGTGACCCTCTGCGAGGCCACAGGCTCGTCGCCCTCTTCCTCCTCGGGACCTAGCGCGGACTATACTCGGCCGAGCCTGGCATGGCTAACGGCTACCTGACGGAGTAGTTTAGCGGCGAGGATGTTATGCAACATGACCTCTTTTGGGACGGTATGTAGCTTTGGGTCATGGGTTTGGATCAGTAATTAGCAGAGATTATGAAATGTCCTATGAGGACCATAGGGTAGGTGATAGATGAGGCGGTATGGTCTTTTGATACACTAGCCCATGTATGTGTTTTACTTTGAACCTTTGTACATAAACTAAAGCGGCATCTTGATGTATATATATATACATATGTTTGCACGCATGCAGTGACCTTATTGTACCATACTTATTTGATGATAGTCTATTCGGTTCATTTTGTTGATATTTCGTTTATTTTGTTTGTAATATAACAGCACGTCGTCTCATCAATAGAGACGAGTTAAGGAGGACTTAAAGACAAGAAAGGTAAGTAAAGTATCAACACGGTAACACAACCCGACTAGTTTCATGCTATGACTTAAGCATAACATAAAATTAGTAGGGTGTTACATTATTGGTATCAGAGCAGTTCGTCCTAGCTAAGGCACGAGGATTGGGTGACTATGCTTAGCGCATATTACGTACTTTAGTTGATAATGTGCACCGGATCTTACTGTATGGTGGAGATATAGTTGTGCATATATATGAAGTGCCTGACCGTGTGGTACATTATTTACTAGCACATTAAACTTAGTATTGAGCCCGATCAACTCAATAACTTTTGTTTTGTGTGTTCGAACTTAATGGCTTCGGAAGGCGAGGAAGACCACGCGTGCGTAACTCGCTCCCAAAACCCGACTGACGTGATGGCCACAATGCGGGAAATGGCTCAAGCAATGCGGGAACAAGCCGCGGCCGCTCACCAAATGATGGAGCAGCTTGGCAGGCGGCCTGCAGCAGGCTGTGAGGGAAACCCCCGAGGTCCAGAGGGAAACCTGGACTGCCTCAGGTTCGCAGAGTTTAGGAAGGCAAATCCGCCAAGGTTCAGAGGGCATATGACCGGATAAAGCTGACGAGTGGATCAAAGCCATGGAGAAGATTTTCTCCGTCTTGGATTGCTCGGATCACCAGAAAGTGACTTTTGCCACTTACACGCTTGAAGGCGGCCGAGTTACGGTGGAGCAGCGTGCGAAGGTTGTTCGAGGAATCTCCGACGCGATCACCTGGACAATGTTCAAGGATGTATTTTACCAGAAGTACTTCCCCGCTTCAGTTCGAAATGTCAAGGAAGTCGACTTCATGCAGCTGCGTCATGGAAATCGGACAGTATCCGAATATATTGCCCGATTTGAGGAGCTATGTAAATTCTCCACAATCTATCAGAGGAACCCAGATGAAGCCTGGAAGTGCATCAAATTTGAAGGTGGGTTGCGAGAGGACGTTCTCACCGCCATCAGCCCGATGGAGATTAGGGATTTCCCTACATTAGTGAACAAATGCCGACTTGTGGAGGATTGCCACTCGGTTAGCGTGCGGCCAGGGCATTTGGTGGTAATTTCAAGAGAGGCTAGCCGCAGGTCTAAGATTCAAGCCCAATGTACAACAACAATGGAGATTTCCCAGAGGCAACAAAGGCAAGCGACCTCAAAGGCCTTTTTCAAATTCAACTTGCACAAAATGCGGTAAGAATCATGGCGGCCGGCGGTGCTTGGCGAGGCGAATATACGCTATGGATGTGGCAAGCCAGGCCACAAAATTTCACGAGTGTCCAACCAGGAACTCATCACGGCGCCTCGACCCAGCGACAAGGGCGGGTCTTTACTATGAATGCGGAGGAAGCCGATAAGTCGGAAGGATTGATTCAAGGCAATTGTGATGTGAATGGTGAGACTCTAGCGTACTCTATGATTGGTGCCTCACATTCATTTATTTCTCCGATTGTGTAGCTGCCTTGCAATTGCCAATTCTGAATTACCTTATGATCTGTTGGTTTCTACTCCTACCAATGGGCTGTTAGGACTAGTCAAGTGTGCATCAATGTTCCTCTTGAATTGAGGTAGGACCTTTGCCGCTAATTTGATTTGCCTCCCTCTATCTGGTCTCGACGTAGTGCAGGCATGGATTGGCTTTCGCCAATCATGTTGTACTCAATTGCTCGATAAGGCGGTGGTACTTCCCTCTGTCTTACTTCACGAATCCCAAACCGCAATACTCCTCTATCGGAACTCTTCAGGCCAAAGGATCAAGGGTATATCCTCTTGTCAACTAATGCGGTAGAAGGCGAGCAGAACTAGAGAAGATTCCAATTGTCGTGAATACCGGATGTTTTCCCGAGAGGATATTCCTAATTCCTCCAGAGAGAGAAATTGAGTTTACCATCGAGTTGGTTGGTTCCTGCGGGACCAATATCTATATCTCCATATCGAATCTCACCTATGGAGGTAACTCAATTAAAAAGACAGATCGAAGAGCTTTTAGAAAAGGGATGCATACGACCAAGTGCGTCGCCATGGGGAGCTCGGTCTTGTTGGTCAAGAAGAAGGATGGAAGCACGCGCTTATGCGTGGATTATACGCAGTTGTACATAGTGGCGATTAAGAACAAGTATCCGCTGCCGAGGATTGATGATCTCATGGACCAACTACAGGGTGCAATGGTATTCTCCAAGATCGACTTGCGTTCCGGATATCACCAAATTCGAGTTAGGGAACAAGATATCCCTAAGAACGACCTTCGAACTCGTTCACGGACACTACGAATATACCGTAATGTCGCTTTGGGTCGACGAATGCACCAGCGATATTCATGGATTACATGAATCGAATATTCCGCCCATATCTAGACAAATTTGTAGTGGTCTTCATCGATGATATACTTGTCTACTCAAAGACGGAACAAGAGCATGTGGAACACTTGCCGCTAGTTCTGCAAATTTTAAGAGGAAGGAAGCTCTATGCCAAGTTATCCAAATGTGAATTTTGGATGAAAGAGGTGAAATTTCTCGGCCACGTAAGTGTCATCGGAGGAATCTCTGTCGACCCAAGCAAAGTAGAAGCGCTTCTAAGCGGGAGAGGCCAACTACAATCTCTGAAGTTAGAAGTTTCCTGGGCTTAGCTGGATATTATAGGCGATTCGTTAAGGATTTTTCTCGAATAGCCTTGCCCTTGACCAAGCTAACTAGAAAGAATGTCCCCTGCCAGTGGACGCCGGAGTGTGAACTGAGTTTTCGAGATTTAAAGAGAAGGTTGACCACGGCGCCAATACTAGCCTTACCGGACCCTCAAGGACCATTTGAGGTCTCTTTGCGATGCTTCCCAACAAGGGTTAGGATGTGTGTTGATGCAAGCTGGAAGGGTGGTCGCGTATGCCTCCAGGCAATTAAAGCCACATGAAAGGAATTACCCACCCATGATCTTGAGTTAGCGGCGATAGTGTTTGCTTAGAAAATATGGAGACATCACGTGTACCGAGTAAAGTTCGAGGTCTTTACTGATCATAAGAGTTTGAAGTAAGTTTTACATCAGAAAGAATTGAATATGCGACAGCGGAGATGGATGGAACTCCTTAAAGACTACGAGTTTGAATTGAAATACCACCCAGTGCAAGGCGAACATCGAAAGGCATATGCGTTGGCAGAAAATCATTGGTATCGCGTGGATGATGATTAAAGAGGCGGAACTTATTGAAAGTTTAGGAATCTTAATTTGGGAATTCTTATAACTCCCAAGGCTCTTGACTACACCAAATTCAGATAACGGTAGTTTCAAGGACCCGGTATTCGGCAAGCTCAGCTGAAGAAGATGCTAATTTTCAACATACACTTGATCTCGTGCGATCAGGGAAACTAGCAGGCTTTGCCCAAGATAGAGAGGGCATCTGGCGGTGCCATGACAGTATGTGTTCTGAAAGCGATCTCGAAAGAGAATCTTAGAAGAAGCTCATAGAGGCGAGTTTACCGTACATCCTGGCATAACTAAAATGTATCAAGACCTCAAGGAGATGTTTTGGTGGCCAGGCATGAAGTCAGATGTAGCAAACTTTGTTGGCAAAGGCTTGATTTGTCAAAAGGTAAAAGCGGAGCATCAGAAGCCTTCTGGGATGCTACAACCCTTGGAAGTCCCTGAGTGGAAGTGGGAAAGCATTTCCATGGATTTTGTGATGGGATTGCCAAGAACACCAGCAGGATCTGATGCCATATGGGTCATCGTGGATAGATTGACCAAGTCGGCCCACTTTCTACCCATCAGAGCAAATTATCCGTTGGAAAAATTGGCACATTTGTATATTCAAGAGATTATCGGTGCATGGGACCCTTCAACCATTATCTCCGATCGAGACCCAAGGTTTACTTCAAGGTTTTGGGGAGCCTTACAAAGGCATTCGGTGCTAAGTTATGCCTAAGACCGTGCATACCACCCGCAGACGGACGGCCAAACAGAAAGGACAATTCAAACCTTGGAGGATATGTTACGAGCCTATATCTTTGAGCAACGCGAATTGGGATCGATATTTACCATTGGCTGAATTCGCATACAACAATAGCTATCACACTAGCATTGGCATGGCTCCTTACGAAGCATTGTACGGACGGAAGTGCAGTCTCCCCTGTCTTTGGTATGAAGCGGGGAATCGGCTCTACTAGGGCCCGATTTAGTCGAGCAGACTACCGAGCAGATCAAGAAAATACGGAGCAAGATGCTTGTCGCTCAGAGTCGCGAGAAGAGTTACGCGGATACCAGGAGGAAACCTAAGGAATTTCAAGAAGGAGACCATGTATTTCGAAGGTTACTCCTGCAGCGAGGATTGGTAGAGCTATCTAAGTCAGGAAGCTAAATCCTGCTTTTATTGGTCCCTTCCAAATCTTAAAGCGCATCGGGCCAGTGGCGTACCGAGACGCTTTACCTCCCATTTATCAAACCTCCATGATGTTTTTCATGTCTCCCAACTCAGAAGGTATCAACCTGACCCTACGCACTCCCTTGAACCCGAATCGATAAAGTTGAAGGAAGACCTGACCTTCCATGTTCAGCGATGACGGATTGTGGGCGAAGCGGCCAGGAACAACTCAGAAATAAATGCATGCTTGCTAGTGAAAGTGGCGTGGGGAAGAGAAGGTCTTGAAGACTATACTTGGGAACTGGAATCGGACATGAGGAAAGAGTATCTGAACTATTCTTCCAAAGACTAAATTTTGAGGACAAAATTTTTAAGAGGTGGTATTGTAACATCCGCAATTCGACTTCCGATCCCCATTATTGATGACATTTCCGATTTCGAGTTTCCTTACACTTGGCCTCCGACCTCAACACTAGCTTCGACTTGAGCTTCGTTTCAAGGCTTGCAAGGGACTTCTTCCGATTTCCGACCTAAGGCATGCGACTTACGCTCTCGATTTAATGGATGGAGTCGACGATTTCCGACCTTGTAAGCGTGGATAAATTTTGACCTTCTCGGGTATGAATTCGACTTCCAATTTCGCGAGATGAAATGAGAGTGACTGATGCTTCCAACTTACGAGTTCATTGTCGACTTCAAAGATTCTTTACGACTTCCGATCTTATCGATCAAAGAGTAAAATGTTCGATTTCCGACTTCGTCTCTAAGGCTCAGATGAACTGAAAGTATTCCGAATTCCGACATTATGATTCACAAATTACGAGATCCGATCTTGAGTTCAATATTAGAAGCTCTCACTTCTATATCTTTCGAGTTAGGGATAGAAAGTTCATGATTTACGAGCTGCGACCTTAAGTGCTTGGCTTCTCACCAGGCTCTACTTTTACGTTTCAATTAGACTGGATGTTTTCTGAGTTCCCGCTTCATATACGGGGAAGTTCACGAGGTACGACTTTATGTAGAGTCTGAGTTAGATTTTGTTTCAGTTATGCTAGAAACTCCTACCACTTGAGCGGCGTGGAGAGTGATTCTACCACACAAAGAGGGCAACCAATCACAATCTTCCAAGTTAACTCCCACTCATGCCTATATAACACACTATCCTCCTTTGAATCAGACCATTATTCACGTTGCTTTTCCTCTTCTCCATCAGCTCTCTTTCTCTTGCTCACACATCCAAGACTTAAGCAAAGTTCCAGCCTTGTTTATCCAAATTTCAAGAGCTCAGCACCAAAACACTTAAATCAAAGGTAGGGGTTTTAAATTTCTTGCATCAAATCCATGCACTTGGCTGGCTGGACTGAATTAGTTTCACCTTAATTGATGTGTGAATTGAATAATTATGCTTGGATTAATAGAAGATTTTGAGTTAGAAGTAGAATTAAAAGAAGAAAACTAAGAGGATTAAATGGCTGGAGGTGCTGTCTTGGTGGAGAGTCCACGGCAGACCATATGGCGGAGCGTACGGCGCCGCCTACGATCAGTCAAATTCGATGAACCTATTTTTAAATGAAACTAGACATCTAGGGCTTTCCATAGACATATCATATAAGGGTTTTGGATCAGAATTGAGGAAGATATGAATTTCTGAATTTCGACCTAGGGTTTTAACTCTGGCTCTGGGCAGATTGGGTTATTTAGGGTAGAACTCGACCTATACTACGTGAAACTGAGTGAAACCAACTTTGTTGGAAAGCTTACACATAGGAGAACAACATCCAGAGAAATCCCGAGTTTGTTATCCACTCAGTTATTCCCAGTGATTTGAAGAAGTTACCCTATGTCCAAACCAGGCCAACACAGGACAGTTCAGGAAGGCTAAGTTTCGGGGCTTGTAACTCGAGCCCTACTAAGGCAAATGAAATGGGATTTTTTGTATATGAAAGTTTGTCCTGTTAGCTTTAATACGAGACCAATTTCGTCTGATTTGAGTGAGTTTTCGATTTTTAGTAAATTTCTACTTTTTGTTGCCTGATTCTGGCCAGCTAATGGGCAGGCCGAGATAAAGTTTAGATATCTTGAGTTATAGATACCGAAATTAGATGGGACCAAAGAGGTTAGAAAATAGACACACAACCCTGTAACATACTCAAATTTGAGGTCCAAATGAGCTAAAATGAAATTGTGGCATGAATTACAAGAACCGGGTTGGTTGTATATGCTGAGGCAGAATTTCTGTCTTAATGAATTTGATATGAATTGGAGTTTCATGTTGGAGTATACATGTGAATTTGTGCTTCTTGTGATATATTGATGTATTGATTGGCTGGCACTATTCATGGGGAAGCGGACACGTTCCGTTATGCTGCGAAGTTTGGTAGAACCCATGAACAAGTTATGAATTTCATATGAATGTATATACATTCTTAAGAAAGTCATGAAAGTCGTGAAAAGAAGCATATCATTATGCAAGTTCCATACTACTTGGGCCAGCCCCGGATAGAAAGTTAATGGGAATAGATCGGTGGAAAGGTCGGGGAAAGTAAACCCGGCATTTCTGTATAGGAACGAGCTCGATCCTGATAAGCAGACTATTACCCAGGAGTCTAAAATGGCCAAGAACTCCCAGGGGACCAAGAGAGATGGAAAAATGATAGAAAGTAATGAAAGAGTTTATGAAAGAAAGTTCAAGAATGAGTTTACATGATTACATGAATGCATAAATCCATGGAATAGTTGCATCAGGATGTTTACAATTATGCATTACAGCGCTATTGCTATTCATTGATTTATTCCATTTATCCTTCTGTGCACTAGTATTAGTACTTATTTCGTTTCTTATGCCAATTAAAGTAAAATTGAACCTTACCTCGGACCAGACATGTCTTTAAACTCACGAAAATGGGCTTTAGTTTGAATACGTATTTTAATAATTAAGTAAAACCCGAGGTAACTGAGAATGTATGTGATGTCAGTCCCAGTGTAACCGAACCCTACTGAGAATTTTCCTGAAATTCTCACCCCGTCTTGTGTATTCCGCATCATTCTCAGATTCAGGCGATGGACTCCACAGCCACCCTTTTTATTGAGATCCCTGCACTTCAGTTCCACCATGACCTGGAGTTAGACTCTCTGTACATAGCCGGTTCGTGTAACTTTCGTTTGTACTTATTTAGCGACAGGAACTTTGATGTTCCTTTGCACCATCCCTTATTCGACCCTGCTACCCCTTATATTGCTATCCCTCTACATATGGCGCACCCGCATCCTGCTCCTCCTGCACCCGGCAAAGACCACGACCGCCTCCCGAGTCACCACCACAGGCAGCCCCCGAGCGTCCCTCGAGTTCCGAGAGTGACCCCTGCGAGGCCACAGGCTCGTCGCCCTCTTCCTCCTCGGGACCTAGCGCGGACTATACTCCTGGCCGAGCCTGGCATGGCTAACTGCTACTGACTGGAGTAGTTTAGCTGCGAGGATGTTGTACAAACATGACCCTCTTTTGGGACAAGATGTAGCTTTGGGTCATGGGTTTGACCGTAGAATTAGCAGTAGTTTATGAAATGTCCTATGAGGACCATAGGGTAGCCTGATAGATGTGGGCAGTATGGTCTTATGATACACTAGCCCATGTATGTGTTTTACTTTGAACCTTTGTACATAAACTAAACAAAGATCTTCTCGATGTATATATATATACATATGTTTGCACGCATGCAGTGACCTTATTGTACCATACTTATTTGATGATAGTCTATTCGGTTCATTTTGTTGATATTTCGTTTATTTTGTTTGTAATATAACGACGCTCGTCTCGAATAGAGACGAGTTAAGGAGGACTTAAAGACAAGAAAGGTAAGTAAAGTATCAACACGGTAACACAACCCGACTAGTTTCATGCTATGACTTAAGCATAACATAAAATTAGTAGGGTGTTACAATTGGAGGTGGGAAGGGATGTGCCATATAGAGCGGAATGGTAATATAAGGTGCAGAGGGGTCAAAAAGCGGGTGAGTCAGTGGGACGACAAAATCTCTACTAAAAAAGAAGCAGAAATGGAACTGACAACTACCATATATATATATATACAGGTCAAGGTGGATATGCAGGTCAGGGAACTCGATATAGAGAATATTGGTTGCCGCATTCGCCATGATCTGTGAATGACGCGGAAACATACAGTAGGGTGAGAAATAAAAATTTCTTAGTAAGAATCCTAATTCTATACACTTTTATCATCGCTGTCATTTCCAGTTATTTCGGGTCTTTTCTTAATTTTAAATAGTACAACATAGTGGTAATATTCAACTTAAATTTATATCATAGAAAATATAACCCGAAACAAACTAAATTTTAAATTAGAGCAATGAAAATATAGCTAAACAAGTATGCCAATATAACCAAGATAGTAATTGTAAATAAATAGTAACATATCATGAGAATTAAATAGGTAACTATAAAAAAATCAGTTAGAAATTCTCAAATAGAGCATATAAATATATGAATTGGAAAATGCATTTTGTCCTTGAGAGCTTTCAACTTATATAACTTATATTTTCCACTCTTGGTCCCCTGGAAGTCTTTGGACATATACTCTGGGGCAACAGTATGCTTTTCAGAACTGAGCTCATTCCTATACAGGATTGTCGGGTTTACTTTCCCCGACTTTCCCACTGATCTATTCCCCTTAACTTACTCAAGGGCTGGCCCAAGTAATATGGAATCCTTCATAATCCTCATAATTTGTATACAAAACTAGCATTATCTTGCTTAAGTATCATATGTTCATATATTCATCTCACACAGTTTATGAATTTTCTGCCGAAATTTCGGCAGCATAACAATTGAGTCCGTTTTCCCATGAATAGTACCAGGCTACAAGTAAAAATCAATCAAGCTTTCAAATCAATATGGTACAGCAAACTTATAACCACAAATTAAAGCTAACAGAACAAAATTTTGTTTGAAACAAGTTGCACCTCATTTACTAAGTATAACTTGAGATATAAGCCCCGTAAATTGCATTTTTGGATTGCCCTATGCCAATTCGATTTGGACTTAAGGCAATTTCATTGATTGACTAGGAACCACTATGAATGAATGTAACTTTGAAACTTTTATGGGATGTTCAGCTACATGTTAACTTTCAGATAGTGCTGGTTGCACTCAATTTGGATTTTTGTAGGGTGAGTTACACCCTCCTCAACTCATACTACCTAGAAAAAGACCCAGAATTTTAGGCAAAATTTCAAAAATTCATAACTCACTCAATACTAATCTAATGGCCTTATATTTTACATGGTTGGAAAGCCATAAATGTCTAGTTTCATATAAAAATAGATTCATCAAGTTTTTATGGTTAGATTTTTGTCCGTACAAGACAATGTACAGACATCATAGGGTTTTCACATCAAGTTTTTATGGCTAGATTTTTGTCCGTACAAGATAGACGTATAGATATCGTAGGGTTTTCACCAAACAGCACCTTGATTCTTTCTATCTTCAAGTTATTCCCTTCCAATATCCATTCTAATCACCACATACATGCAATCAACCCTAACTCCTCATCTTTACTCAAAATAAGATCAGAATCATGGAAGAAAGAAAAAATCCAAGCTGCCCCAATCCATGACAACAAGAAAAGAAGTTGAAATTCCTACCTCTCCTAGGTGAAATCTTGTTGGATTAGTGTCTTGGATTGAAGAAATTTTTGATGAAGCTTGAGGAGTTGATGGACAAGGAGTGAAGATAAGTTGGGATAGAAGAAAAATGAGGGGAGATCTGCACCTAATGTAGCCAAAAATAATTAAGGGAGCTGGGAGGAATTAGTTGAAAACTTTTGAAGGAAGCTAGCTTTTGATTGGTGGATGTTTCTCACTCTTTCAACTTGACTTGGCTGCCCCTATGAAGGGCTGAGATTACGCCATTTGCAAGGGTAAGTTGGCTGAATCTTGGCCATTCATCCCAAGATTCTTACAATATAATTTCTATTGATTCGATTTCGACAGTTTAAAATATCGAAATCTTACCTATTTCTTTTAAATCGGTAAATCGATTTTAGAAAAATTCTATGAGGTTTCCTATGTTTCTAATCTAATTCTCTTTGATC
The DNA here is from genome assembly GCA_031439595.1 of Pterocarpus santalinus. Taxonomy (NCBI): domain Eukaryota; kingdom Viridiplantae; phylum Streptophyta; class Magnoliopsida; order Fabales; family Fabaceae; genus Pterocarpus; species Pterocarpus santalinus. The sequence continues at coordinate 414,863 of JAVHNO010000089.1, read as the reverse complement.
CTTCTAAATGTTACTTAATTAATTGGCTTTGGGTAAATACTTAATCAAATTCTAATTAATCCCAATTATTTGATAAAAATCGAACAATTTGATTAAAAATGATAAGATTTTTCGGACGTTGCACATGTCTCACACATCATGTGGATTTGAGTTCACACACATTGTTGCCACAAGCACATGAATATGCATGATAATGTCATGTGGGTCATGAAAATTTGACAGTTAATTCTTTAGGATGTGAAGGGTAGTTTATAAAAATTTTGAGTCAAAATCTAAAAGATAGCTGGGGTATTAAAATTCCTTAATGCATGTTGGCTTCCCCTCTCAATCGGGCAGTTTCAAGTTTCCAAATTTATTTAAATTAGTAAAACAATTATAAAAATCCCAAAAAAATTCTTAGTCATATTTTTAAGTATTATTAAGAAGTTGTAAAAATATTAGGTTAAAATTCAAAAAGTTATTATATAAACAAAAATGGTAAATTTTAGTGTGTCCAAAAATCTGTCATAGGTTCCAAAATAGGGCAGATTTATTACAAATTTTTAAAAATAGAAAAACTTCACTAAAAATTATGAAAATTTATAGGCTGGCACATCAACATGTTAGATTCAACATAGAAAAATTTTAGATTCAAAATAATGAGATTTACTATGGTAGAAAAATTGCACCAGCCAGCCACTCAATGAAATAGAATAAATTCCAACAGCATAACACAGTAGAGGATCAAGAGACAAGCGTGTAAACATAATCAATCATATACAAAACAATCATATGCATGCAAAATCATACTAGAGGCAAAAATATAAAGATTCAAGCAAGCAAGAACAAAAGCCATAGAAACTTAAAATCTACTCTTAGCAAGTATAGTTTAGCTTCCTTTATGAAGCTACCCCAAATAATCCCTTATTAAGTTACAAACCATCACTCCTCACAACAAATTTTCTCAACAAATTTACATCATTTTACACTCTCAATCATGATACAAAAGCAAGAAAATTCCTTCCAAGAAGAAGTTCCAGCCGTGGCCAAGAGAAAGAATTTGAGCCAAGATTATTCAAGAACCACATCAACAAGAACAACTTATTAGGATCAACTAAAACTATAGGATCCATAGGAGAGTTGAGAAAAGAAAACCCCTACCTTTTGTGAAGTGAAAAGAACTTGAAGATAGTGTGGGCTGAGATGGTGGTGGCGATCAAAGAGCTTGGAAGGAAGAGTAAGAAGATTGAAACAAGTCTCACAAGCTTATACTCTCAAGTGTTTTTCCTCTTGAAGTTGAAGAAGAAGAACAAGTGATTCACTCTTACTCACAAACTTTCTTCTTTTCTCTCTTGTTCCTTATTACCGAGGCCTTCACTTCAGCATAGGAGGGAGAGTTTCTTGACTCATAACACACACACACACACACACACACTTATTAACTTACACACACATTCACCTAATACATTATCCATGTCCTTTTTGAATCTTTGTTTGCAAAACTTGGTCACCAAGACCAAATCTTGCTTGGACAAGTGTCCAAGATCAAGGTCTCGTAGAATTTCTTGAATTTTTGTGAGTGATATTTTATTTAGTCATTTTTCTTGAAATTTTAGACATTTTACTTGTGGTAATTATGCTAGATTTAGTTAATTAACTTGCCCTAACTTTTGATTCCTCACAAAATTATATTCGATCCTTCTAATTATTGTAAGCATTTCTGTAAATTTTCAGAATTTTTCTCAATCATTTAACTATTTTTAAATTATTTTTCTTAATCCTACAATTTGCTAATTACTGCCTGAAAATCACAGAAAATTCAAACAAGCTCTAAAGGTCTAATTTTTATTTTGTAGGCTATGACAACCCTAATTGACCTCCAAAAAAATTTTCATAATTTTTGGGATGTTATTTCCATTTTTTCTAAATTATTATCATGTTTCAAGAATAAAAAATTTAACTAATAATTCCATAATTATCTATAAAAATTCTAGTAAATGTTCTAGTGTCTGTTAACCTTATTTAGGGTTAAACTGGCAAGAAAAATTATTAATATGAGTTTTTTATAATTATCTTGAATTTTTGGTTCTTTATATCAACAGTAAATTACTACTTAATTTATATCCAAGCATAATAAATCAAAATATTAATCTAATGACTATAGGGGATGTTACATTCTCCCCTCCTTCAAAATGTTTTGTCCTTAAAACTTGAGAATTTATCATTATCAAATATTGTGGGGTGGTCCTTTTTAAGGTCCTTAATTCCCGCGTGGCCTCCTAAAGAGTGAGTCCCTTCCACAAGACCTTTACTTGGGAGATGGACTTGCTACTGAGTTGCTTTTGACTCCTATCCAAGGCCTTCGTAGGTCTCACAAAGTAAGTAAGATCATTTCTTAATTGTACATAATCATTTTGGAGCGCATGTGAGGGATCAGGACAATATTTTCTCAATTGAGATACATGGAAGATATCGTGTATGTTGGACAGGTTTAGGGTTAAGGCTAGCAAGTAGGCTACTGGTCCAACTACTTTGAGTATTTGAAAAGGCCCAAGGAATTGGGGACACAGTTTCTTAGTCTTGAGGGCCTTGCCAACCTCAGTGGTGGGTGAGACACAAAGAAAAACGTGCTTGTCTTCCTCAAATTCAAAAGGTCTCCATCTCTAGTCAGCATAATTCCTTTGTCAATTTTGAGTCGTCATCAACTTTTCCCTAATCATCTTGATTTGTTCAGTAGTCCTTTGGATGATTTTTGGTCCTAACATCTTTCTTTCTCCTACTTCATACCAGCAGAGCAGGGATTTGCACTTTCAACCATAAAGAGCCTCGTAAGATGCCATGTACAAACTTGCATAATGGTTGTTGTTGTAGGCAAATTTGATTAATGGCAAAAATTTATCCCAATTTCCTTTGTCTTCCAACATGCATGCACAAAGCATATATTCTAAGCTCTAAATTGTTCGCTCCAACTGCTCATCTGTCTGTGGATGATAAGCCGTACTAAGGCTAATTCTAGTTCCAAATGCTTTTTGAAGAGCTTTCTAGAACCTTGATGTGAATTGAGGATCTCTATCTAACACTATGCTTACAGGGATCCTATGTAACCTTACAATCTCATCAATCTAAAGCTAGGCTAACTTAACCAAGGATGAAGTAGCTCAGATGGCTAAGAAGTGTGCCAACTTGGTCAATCTATGTATAACTACCCAGATGGCATCATGTCCTAACGAGGTGCAGGGTAAACACATCACAATGTCCATGGTGATGTAGTCCTATTTCCATTTGGGAATCTCAAGCAAGTAAAGCATCCCAAAGGGTTTCTGATGCTCAATCTTTAGCTTTTGACAGGTGAGACATCATGCGATGGACTCTGCAGCCTCTTTCTTCATGCCAAGCCACTCATATAGCTTCTTAAGATCCAGATACATCATAGTGGATCCAAGGTGGATAGTGTACTTGCTAGTGTGTACTTCTTGTAAAATCAGCTTCCTTAGATCTGAGTTTCCAGGAACATAGCCTTCCCTAGTACATCAGAGCACCATCACTTGAAAATACTAAACTCATCCCATAACTTGATCCTTGTACTCCTGGAAAAGTGAAACCACTTTCTATGCCTCAATTATTTCTCTTCTCGAGTTGTTTACCACAGTCAATTAGTTTAGAAAGATCTTATTAGGTTCCACTGATATGGAGATGCTCAAAATTTTGAAATTCTCCAATAGGTCCTATGCTTGGACCATGAGGGAAGAAATGTGTAGGGACTTCCTGCTAAGTGCGTCCGCCACAACATTTGCTTTTCCAAGGTGGTACTTGACCTCAAAATCATAGTATTTCATAAACTCAACCCATCTTCTTTGTCTCAGGTTCAACTCTTTCTGATCAAATGAGTACTTTAGGCTCTTATGATCTGTGAACACTTCAAATTAGGCTCCATAAAAGAAGTGCCTCCTAATCTTGAGTGCAAAAACAATAGTAGCTAGCTCCAAGTCGTGTGTAGGATAGTTTTCTTCATGCCATCACAATTATCTTGAAGAATAAGCTACTACATTTCCATCTTGCATCAAGACATAGCCCAAACCTCTTCTGAACGCATCATTGTATACCACAAAGTCTTTCTCTAGATTGAGTATCACTAGAATTAGTGCAAAGATCAACTTGTTCTTCAATTGTTGAAAACTCTCCTCGCATGCTAATATCTACACATAAGGGTTTCTCTTTGTGGTCAACTTGGTAAGCGGCATTGCTATTTGAGAAAATCCCTTAATAAACCGACAGTAGTATCCTGCTAATCCCAAGAAACTCTGATTCTTAGTGACTGACGAGGGTCTTTTCCAAGACATCACAACTTCTACCTTATTATAATCAACAGCAGTCCCACCTTGATTGGTGACGTGACCTAAGAATTTCACCTCCTTTAACTAGAACTCGCACTTTTCTAGCTTAGCATACAGCTATTTCCCCTTAAGAATACCCAAAACAATCCTTAGATACTCCTTATGCTCTTCCTCAGACTTGGAATAGATCAGGATGTCATCTATAAAGACCACTGCAAATCGGTCTAAGAAAGGCCAAAAGATGCAGTTCATGTAGTCCATAAATATTGCTGAGGCCTTCATCAATCCGAATGCTATGACTTGAAACTCGTAGTGACCATATCTTGTTCAGAATACGATCTTCAGGATGTCTTCTTTCTTAATTTGAATTTGGTGATATCTTGACTGGAGATCAATCTTGGAGAATATCGAAGCTCTTCTCAATTGATCCAGAAGATCATCAATCTGCAGAAAAGGGTACTTATCTTTAATAGTAACCTTGTTCAGTTGATGGTAGTCAATAAATAAGCGAAGACTCTCATCCTTCTTCTTCACAAATAGGATAAGGGCTCCTTACACGGAAGTACTAGGCTTGATGAAGTTCTTTGCCAGAAGATCTTCCAATTGTTCCTTCATTTCCCTTAGCTCGAGCCGTGATATCCGATATGGTGCAATAGATATGGGTCCAATGCCAAGCAGAAGAACAATTGAGAAATTGACTATCCTTTCTGGTGGTAGATTCTTTATCTTTGGGGGACACACCTTGGGAAAATCTTTGACAACTGGAATATCACCAATACTAGCAATAGATGTAGTCTCCAAAGAGTACAGCAAGATGCATCTCCCAGTCTTACTACCGACACACTTTTTAACTTGACAAACAAGTAAGTTCGCAGTCTCAGCTACGGAAGTTGTAACACCCTAATAAACCCATACTACGCTTAAGTCGTATTACGGCGTTTTATTAGTTGTTACTTATGCTCATGGAAAACTAAATTTCGCTTGAAATTAAGTTACGTGGAAAATACGGTAAGTTTTATTTTATTTTATTTTATTTTTTGAAATACGTCGTCGCTTTGGAAAGTAAAGCCTTGAGCAAGAAGGTAGATAAAGAAAGAGCGTGTCGCATAAGGTACATAACCCAATATCATAAAACAAGAGAAAGATAAATAAATAGCAATTCACAAATACATTGCATTACATAACTAATCATTACATCTATATAGGTTCATAATATTTATATACATACATATATATATAACAGCATTACATCGAAGGAAGCTCATGGTCTTGCCATGACCCAAGTACTAAATACAACTTAAATTGACATCATTTGTCACAAAAAGGAATTTATACGGCAACTACAAGTCCAAATAAACAGCGTCTAGCATCCCTCATCCTACGTCCGCTCGTAGTGTGGTGGCTCCAGGCTCCACTCCATTGGATGTGCCAACAAAATCTGGTGACGATGCGGAAAAGTAACTAGAGTGAGAAATAAGATTTCTCAGTAGGACTCGAACCCGACATGGAGGTGTCATCGTCATCGTCCCAGCCACTTTGGTTTTATAATGAAAACAGTGAGCATGCATAAGGTTTAGTTCTTAGGTTTTTGAAAACATGAATATCCGAAGTGGATTCAATTTTAACATACTCTTTAATCATTTACATCATAACATATATGGGCATAAGTATAATCACATAAAGCATGCATGACTGTGCTATAAGCTTCTCTTAACCTTTTCTCTTTAAGGGTTTGAACCGAAGTCCCTTTTCCTTTCTTTTTTTAACTTGACTTATCTTAAGTCCTTTTCTTTTCACCCACTAAACATAAGTGGTAATGAGCTCATACCGTGGCCGTCGCCACCATAAAATTTCGATACTTACACTAGCTGGGTCATGCCATGCCTTATGTAAGCCCTATCCCCTATACTCACACTAGCTGGGTCATGCCATGCCTCATGTGAGTCGTGGGTGAAGGGAACTTACTTTGGGTCACCTTCCCTTTTGAAGGATCATGCCCATAGTTTACTTTATCTTCTTATTAAGGCTTATGATGCAAAATTATTTTAATTCTTTTCCACATTTGGGCGTTATGTATCGCCGTCCCCAAATGTGATTCCTCTATCACATATCATTGAGCATCATATCCTTAACATATCATTTTCATACCATCATCATTATATCATATTATCATCATCATATCATATCATCATCATCATTATCATATCATCATCATCATATCACTATCATAATCATCATATCATATTATCATCATCATTATCAAATCATCATCATCATATCATTGTCATCATAATGATACATAGAGGCATACATATCACACAAAGTCTTATGAGCTTAGCTTAGTAAATTTGGTGCAAGCTTTTAATTGAGGTTGCCTCTTGTATAAATTCTTTTATTAGGCCTAGGGCCAATCTTATCTATTATCCTCTTTGAAACTTTTTATGTTGAATTATGAAGGTTTTCTAATGCTTATTATAAGGGTCTTAATGTCTTAAAGCTTATTTCTCCTTAACTTTTAAGACTTAACCTTATCTAGTTTTACTTTTACAGTGGGGTAGTAAATTCAAAAATTCACCATAATTTCATCTTTTACTCTTTTATTTCGAATTTTGGGATGCTTATACTTCTCTGAGTCTATTTTTAAACAAAACAAACCCCACTCAAAAATTCATTTTGTAGCTTGAGTTATGCACATTTTATTCTGACTGTTCAGACTTGAAAGTTCATCTCGGGTCAGTGACTTTTAAACATTACTGTGAACTCCTCACAAGGAATCTGCCAAAACTATTTTATGGGATGTTCCTCTATGTCTTATCTTTCTAACAAACTTGGTCCCACTGAAAAATTTTCTGTATAACTTGAGTTATGCACGTTTTATCACCTACTGCCCGAACAGAAACCCATCCGGGAACAGCAGACTTTGAAAATTCATATCTCTCTCGTTTTAAAGCCAAATCTCACATATTTTATATGTATAAAAAGCTCTATGAGTCTATTTTCATATAAAATTAGTTTGGTTCCATTTGGAGTTACATCGAAGAAGTTATTGGTTGTGCCATATAGACTGTCAGAGTTTTCCAGTTTCCACGGTTTTGTTTTCAAGGAGTTTTCTTGTACAAACATTTAGTCTTTTCTTCAAGTGACCATTTTACATATCCAAACCATCTTTAAACTTTGAGATCTTGGTAAAAATCAATATTTTGAGTTCTAAAAAATTGGGTTCAACATAAAACAAAATGCACAACCAAAGACATTTGCCAAGAAAAGAGCAAAATCACAAACAACCTCATATAATGAAAGCATGGCCATGAGGCCTTTAGAGCAAGCCTTAAAACCACCTAGCTATGGAGTGCTTAGGAGTTCTAAAGCTTGAAAAACATAGAAGAAGGAGGGGTTAGAGTCACTACCACAAGGATTTTCTTGAAAGCTTGTAGAATGGAAATGGTTGGAGATGACCTCCTCCTTCTTGAGCTTGATGATGGGGCTAGGTAAGTGTTTGTTTTTGTTTCTTCAAGAACCAAGAGGGTGGTCCTTGAAGGGCTTGTGAGAATGGTGATAGGAAAGAGAGTTGGATAAGGTGAGAAAGAGAGAAGAGGAACAAGAAAGGTTGGAAGAATAAAAGAGCTAGAATGAAGTTTAGAGAGAGGTGGGAGCTTGGGCTTGTAGTGAGAGGATGAAAATCACAAATGAGGGAGTGGGGGAGCGGCTAGTGGCGCAAAATGGGTGAGGGGAGGGCTGATTGGTTTTGCTTCTCCAACAAGCAAAGGGAAGTAGGTGAGTTTAACTTCTTTTTCAAGCAAGAAAGCTAGGGGCCTTAGGGTAAAAGGGTGAGTTGTGTTTTCTTTGAGTCTTGGCACTTGGGTAAGGACCATTTTGTGCTTTCTCAAGTGGTTAAGAGCATGACCACTCTTGGGATTGGCTTGGATGGATATGATCATTCCAAGTGTCACAATCCTAAGGGAGAAAGGTACTTCTCTTGTCTAGACTAAAAGGATACTACTAACATAGACTCTTGATCTAAGAGTGCATGATGAGAAGGCAAATAGATGGTTGGATTTTGCTCTTGTCCTTGGCCAAGATTTGGTGCATCAATTAGGAGAAATTTTTAAATCTTCATAGCTATTAGAATTACCTAAGTTGTTAATTCAACTTAATTAGTTAAATTGCTCTTTAACCGATTTCGGTTAATTACACTTTTAAAACATTTCTCCTCTAAAAGAATTGATCTTATGAAATATGTAATTAGGGTATAAGAATTTGTCTATCTCAATTGGTAAGGTGGAACAATTGTCTTGTACTTAATTAATAAGATTGGATTACCTTAATTATATTTCTAAGTTATGAATTAATAAGGTTCGAATAATTAGGTTTTAATTAAAACATTTAGTACGTTATGATTAATTATTGACTTGACTCAATTTACTAAGCTCTTGCTCATCGAGGTTAGCCGATTAGTTCTCAGTTAATCGTTAACCTCTCTAATTAGCCAGGATCACTAAGCTAATTAGCTTAGACAAAAATTGGGGATGTTACAGTAGTGGGGGTCAATTGGTCAAGGGGCAATCTACCTATCTTATTGTGGTAATCAAGGAGAACATGATCTGTGGATAACCAGTTCATTCCTAATATAACATCAATACGAATTATAGGCATACAGATAAGGTTTACTATATAAGTATACTGGTCAAAGATAATAAGACAGCTTAAGCAGACAATAAAGGTCAAGATTGTACTACCCGTAGGGGTAGACATTAGCAACTCATATGGTAGCTCAGAAATAGGAAAGTCAAGCATATTAACATATAAATCAAAAATGAAAGAATGTGTAGCTCTAGAATCATAAAGTACAATCAAAAAGTGATCTCGAATAAGACATTTACCTTGTATGAGGTTCGGATCTTAAGTCGCCTCCTTGCCACTCAAGGCAAACACTCTCCCTTTAATCTATGGTCTCAAGGTAGTACCTTTCTCCTTTTTCTAAGGACAATCCTTGGTGTAGTGATCTGGTAACCCGCATATATAGCAAATTTGCAAGCCAGCCTCACATGGTCAGTAGCCATGATCCTTTCCACATTTGGTGCAAGTAGTATTGACTTTCTTGTTTGGGGGTCCTCTAGGTCCACCAAACTTATTATTGTGGCCTCCAACACGATCAAACTCTTGCTTTCTCTTGAACTGACTCTACCATTCTCTGCCCATGTCCATGAGGCTCTGCTCTGTGATCTGGCACTTATTCACTAGCACGATATAGTTGCAAATTTCCAAATGTGCCATACTGCTTAATTTTTGGCCGTAGGCCAGACTCATACTTAATAGACTTCCAAGCTTCATCTGGAGCATTCCTCAGATAAGTGGAGAATTTAGCCAGTTAATTAAACCATGCAGTATGTAACACCCTAATAAACCCATACTACACTTAAGTCATATTACGGCGTTTTATTAGTTGTTACTTATACTCGTGGAAAACTAAACTTCACTTGAAATTAAGTTACGCGAAAAATACGGTAAGATTTTTTTTGAAATACGCCATCGCTTTGCAGCATTTTGGAATGTAAAGCCTTGAGCGAGAAGACAGATAAAGAAAGAGCGTGGCGCATAAAATACATACCCTAATATCATAAAACAAGAGAAAGGTAAATAAATAGTAATTCACAAATATATTGCATTACATAGCTAATCATTACATCCATATGGGTTCATAACCGAGTTGTTCGGTTTTTATTGAATAAGTGGGTTTAATCGAAATTCAATTAAGCATTTAATTAAAGCCCAATTAAGTGTGATTTAGAAGTGATTAGGCTTGATGGAATTAGATTAGGAACAAAGGAAAATCTCACAGAATTTTTCTAAACCCAGTTTACCTGTTTAAGAGAAATCGGTAAGATTTCGGTAATTTAAACTGTCGGAATCGAATCAATAGAAATTATACTGTGAGAACCATAGGATGGATGGTCAAGATTTAGCCAACTTATCCATGCAAGTGGTGCCATCTTAGCCCTCCATATGGGCTGCCAAACCAAGTTAAATAACCAACTCAAATCCACCAATCACATGTAACTTGCTTTAGAAGTTTTTAAAATTTTCCTTTTCTACCCTTGCAAGTTTCAGTCCATATATACTGACCTCTCTCTATTCTTTTCTCCATCGTTCATCTCATCTCAACTCATATCATCCTCCTCTCCCTACAAACCTTCAAGCCACAACAAGATTTCTTCAACTCTAACCACAAATCTAACAAGAATCATACATAGGAATCCAACTTCTCTTCTTATTTTATTGACTTGGGCTATGTGGGGATCTTGTTTTCTTCATGACATACATGTGATTTGAAGTGATGATGATGGTTTATGATTGAACTTACATGTGTGTTGTGATTGGAATTGGAATTTGTATGAAAGAACTTGAAGGAAGGAGAAAACTCAAGAAGCTGCAAGGGTATTTCCTCGGTGGTATGTACGGTGGAGTGTATGGCTCTGCCTACAGCCGTTTAAATTTCATGAATCTATTTTTATGTGAAACTAGACATTCAAGGCTTTCCATACATATATAATATAGGTCATTGGATCAGTATAGGGGTCATAGTTACGAATTTTTGAAGTTTGATCTAGAAATCAGGACTTTCACCCGAGCAGTGTGAGTTGAGAAGGGGGTAACTTACCCTACACAACTCCAAATTGATTGATTTGAATGTTGTTTGAAAGCTAACATATGAGGGAATATCCCACAAAAATTTTAGAGTCAGATTCGTTGCCAATTATCCCCAGTACGTCAATGAATTCATCGTAAGTTCTACCCTAGCTAGAATAGGGTAGTCCAGTAGGGTCAAGTTTCAAGACTTATATCTTGAATTATACTTATTCAAATGACATGCAACTTTTTTCATTTGATAGCTTGCTCTGTTAGCTTTACATTGATATAAATTTCGCATGATTTCACCAAGATTTCTATTTTTGGCGAATTTTCTCTTATAAGAGTGTAATTTTGTTTAGAAATAGGGCAGTCTGGGATAAAACACAAATAACTTGAGTTAATATCGGGACTTGGAACTTAGCAAACATAGAGCTAGATTAGGTATACTTAAGGACGAACTCAGAACTTAGCAAACATAGAGCTTATTCGGGTATACTTAAAGTTGAATTCGGAACTTAGCAAACAGAGAGTTAGATCGGGTATACTTAATGTTGAACTCAGAACTTAGTGAATAGAAAACTAGATCGAGTATAGTTAATGTCAGAATTCGGAATTCAGGAAACATACTCATAAAAGTCTTGGAAGACTAATTGTAGATTAAGGTCAGAGATCGGGATCACAAGCCCATAAAACTCTTATACACGTAATTCCAAAACAATCTTGGAGGTCAAACATAATCCCGAAAGTCAGAACTCATATAAGATCGGAACTCGGACCCCATTTAATTTTGGAAGTCAAACTCGGGAACATCAATAGGAATTAAAAGCTTGCAAGATAGATTAAGACTTAAGATTTTAAAACTTGCCTCTATTGATATTGCTATACTCTTGGTATGAATATAATGTTCTATATTGGATTTGCTGTTTGATTAAAATCTCCTGGTTGTCTAGCACTATTCATGGAAAAGCGGACATGATCCGTTATGCTGCCAAAATTTTAGCAAACATTGCAATTAATATGAATTTACAAGTTTTGCATGCATTGGTCAAAGCATAAGACAAGTAATGCCACCCTTATAAGAATGAAGAAGGATTTCTATGTGACTTGGGCCAGCCCCTGAACAAAGTTAAGGGGAATAGATCAGTAGGGAAGTCAGGGAAAGTAAACTCAACAACCCTGTATAGAAACGAGCTCGATCCTACAAAGTGTAACACCCTAATAAACCCATACTATGCTTAAGTTGTATTACGGCATTTTATTAGTTGTTACTTATGCTCATGGAAAACTAAACTTCACTTGAAATTAAATTACGTGGAAAAAACGGTAAGATTTTTTTTTTTTTTGAAATATGTCGTCGCTTTGGAAAGTAAAGCCTTGAGTGAGAAGGTAGATAGAGAAAGAGCATATTGTATAAGGTACATACCCAAATATCATAAAACATGAGAAAGGTAAATAAATAGTAATTCACAAATACATTACATTACATAGCTAATCATTACATCCATATGGGTTCATAATATTTATATACATACATATACATAACAGCATTATAACGAAGGAAGCTCATGGTCATGCCATGATCCAAATACTAGGTACTAAATACAAACTTCAATGACAAAGCTCATCTCAAAAAGAAATATGCGAAGATGCAGAGTGACGGTCGCTATAAGTCCCAAAATAGCTTCGTCTGGCGTCCCACGTCGTACGTCCGCTCATAGTGTGGGGGATCCATGCTCCAATCCACCGGATGCGCCGTCAAATTCTGGTGACGATGCGGAAAAGTAACTAGAGTGAGAAATAAGATTTCTCAGTAGAACTCGAACCCGACACGGAGGTGTCATCGTCATCGTCCCAGCCACTTCAGTTTTATAATGAAAATAGTGAGCATGCATAAGGTCCAATTCTTAGATTTTCGAAGACATACCTATCCGAAGTGGATTCAATTTTAAGTACATATTCTTGTTATAATAGCAACATCATGGTATACATAAAAGCTTATATGACAATTCATAACATGCATGAACATGTTGAGAGTTTCATTCTTTACTTGGGTCGGACCGAAGTCCCTTTCTTTTCTTAACTTGACTTTCTCTTAAGTCTTTTTCTTTCCTTAACTTGACTTATCTTAAGTCCTTTTCTTTTCACCCACTAAACATAAGTGGTAATGAGCTCATACCGTGGCCGTCGCCACCATAGAATTTCGGTACTTACACTAGCTGGGTCATACCATGCCTCATGTAAGCTCTATCCCCTATACTCACACTAGCTGGGTCATGTCATACCTCATGTGAGTCGTGGGTGAAGGGAGCTTGCTTTGGGTCACCTTCCCTTTTGAAGGATCATACCCTTGGTTCATTATCTTCTTATTAAAGCTTATGATGCAAATTTATTCTGATTCTTTTCCACATTTAGGCGTTATGTATCGCCGTCCCCAAATGTGATTCCTTTAATGTATATCATTAAGCATCATATCATCAATATATCATATTCATACCATCATCATATCATATCATCATCATATCATTGTCATCATATTGATACATGGAGGCATACACATCACATAAAGTCTTACGAGCTTAGCTTAGTAAATTTGGTGCAAGCTTTTAATTAAGGTTGCCTCTTGTATAAATTCTTTTATTAGGCTAGGGCCAATCTTATCTATTATACTCTTTGAAACTTTTTATGTTGAATTATGAAGGTTTTCCAATACTTAATGTAAGGGACTTAATGTCTTAAAGCTTTTTTCTCCTTAACATTTAAAACTTAACCATAACCAGTTTTACTTTTATAGTGGGGCAGTAACTTCAAAAATTCACCATAATTTCATCTTTTACTCTTTTGCTTCAAATTTTGGTATGTTTATACTTATCTGAGTCTATTTTTAAACAAAACAAACCCCATTCAAAAATTCATTTTGTAACTTGAGATATGCACATTTTATTCTGACTGCTCAGCTTTTAAGTTTATTCTCGGTACAGTGACTTTTAAACATTACTGCGAGCTCCTCACAAGGAATCTGCCAAAACTATTTTATGGGATGTTTCTCTATGTCTTAGCTTTCTAAAAAAATTGGTCCCACTCAAAAATGTTCTGTATGACTCGAGTTATTAAGATTTTATTACATACTGCCCGAACAGAAACACATCCGGGAATAGCACACTTTGAAAATTCATATCTCTCTCGTTTTAAGGCCAAATTTCACGTATTTTATATGTATAAAAATATCTATGAGTCTATTTTGATTTAAAATTAGTTTTGTTCCATTTGGAGTTATATGGAAAGAGTTATTAGTCACACCATACAGACTGCCAGTATTTTTCAGTTTCCACGGTTTTGGTTTCAAGGAGTTTTCTTGTAAGAACATTTAGTCTTTTCTTCAGAGTGATCACTTTCCTCTTCCAAACCACTTTTAATCTTTGAGATATTGATATTAACTCAATGTTTTAACTTCTAAAAATTTAGTTCAACAACAATAAACATTCCAACCGAAAATTTCATGCCAAGGAGAAGGACACAACACATGGAAACTCATCATACCAACAAGCATGGCCATAAGGCCTTGGAAACAAGTCCTAGAACCACCTAGCTATGGAGAGCTTAGGAGTTCAAGGGCTTGAAGAACACATAAAAGAGGAAGGTTAGAGTCACTACCACAAGGATTCTCTTGAAAGCTTAAAGCATGAAAATGGTTGGAGATGGCTTCCTTCCTCTTGAGCTTGCAAATGAGGCTAAATGAGTGTTTGTTTTTACTTCTTCAAGAACCAAAGAGGGTGGTCCTTGAAGGGCTTGTGATGGTGGTGAAATGAAAGAGAGTTGGACAAGGTGAGAAAGAGAGAAGAGGAACAAGAAAAGTTGAAAGAACAAAAGAGCTAGGATGAAGTTTCAAGAAAGGTGGGAGCTTGGGCTTGTAGTGAGAGGATGAAAGTCACAAATAAGAGAGTGGGGGAGGCTATTTGGGGCACAAAATGGGTGGGGGGGGCTGATTGCTTAGCTTCTCCAACAAGTAGGAGAGAGTAGGTGGGTTTAACTTCTTTTTCAAGCAAGAAAGCTAGGGACTTCAGAGTAAAAGGGGGAGTTGTGTTTTCTTTGAGTCTTGGCAATTGGGTAAAGACCATTTTGTGTTTTCTCAAGTGGTTAAGAGCATGACCACTATTGGGATTGGCTTGGGTGGATATGATCACTCCAAGTGTCACAATCTTGATGGAGGAGGGTACCTCTCTTGGCTTGACTTAAGGAATACTACTAATCTAGACTCTTGATCTAATAGTGCATGATGAGAAGGCAAATGGATGGTTGGATTTTGCTCTTGTCCTTGGCTAAAATTTGATGTATCAATTAGGAGAAATTTTTAAATCTTCAAAGCTATTAGAATTACCTAAGTTGTTAATTCAATTTGATTAGTTAAATTACTCTTTAACCGATTTTGATTAATTACACTTTTAAGACATTTCTCCTCTACGAGAATTGATCTTATGAATTATGTAATTAGGGTATAAGAATTTATCTATCTCAATTGGTAAGGTAGAACAATTGTCTTGTACTTAATTAATAGGATTGGATTAGCTTAATCATATTTCTAAATTACAAATTAATAAGGTTTGAATAACTAGGTTTTAATTAAAATATTTAGTATGTTATGATTAATTATTGACTTGACTCAATTTACTAAGCTTTTGCTCATCGAGATTAGCCGATTAGTCCTCAATTAATCGTTAACCTCTCTAATTAGCCAGGATCACTGAGCTAATTAGCTTAGACAGAAATTGGGGATGTTACACAAAGCGGACTATTACCCAGGAGTCTTATGGCCAATATACTCCCGGGGAACCAAGCATGGAAAAATATATGAGTTAAAGTCAAGTGCATTATCATTTCTGCATATCCACAGTTTCTGTTACCATGCTTTGAGTTAATTGCACTGTTATCTGCTATATATGTACTTTTATTTACTTTACAACTGCCACTTAATTATGTCAAAATATATATCTTGCTACTTATTTCTCTGTTTAATTTTCCTTTATTTCTTTAAGTAAAACCCAATTGTGTGTTGGGCTATGATTTCTATAATTAATTGAGTAAAATATCCTGTTGATGTAACATTTTCTTTTAATTAACCAAAATTTGAAACACCTGAGAATGGCAATTATGATAGATATGTAAACTTAAGATTCCTACTGAGAAATCTTTATTTCTCACCCTACTATATATTTCCGCGTCATTCTTAGAGCATGGAGAACGCGGCGACCGGCATCCTGATCATTGAGTTTCCTGAGCTCCACGTCCATCTCGATCCATTCATAGACTTTGTGTACATATCTGGTAGATGTCAGTTTCGCCTTTATTTCTTCTTCCAGAGAGATTTTGCTGTACCACTCTTGCACCCGCTTTTCGATCTTGCTATACCTTATATTGCCATCCCTTTCCACCTTCACCCGCAGCAGCAGCACCAACCATGGCTCCACCAGCCTCACCACCACAGCAGATGACTCGGTCTCGATGTCTGAGGAGGATCCGTCTGAGGTAGAGAGTTCATCTTCCGTATCCTTTGCTCCGAGCGTGGACTATGCTCCTACGGATGCCGGCATGGCGGACGGATTCCTTTCTTTGGAGTCCCTCTAGTTAGAATACTCGCCGTAGCAACAATAGGTGTACAGAATGACCCTCTTTTGGTAGTCTGGGTCATGGGCAGAAGGGTAAGAGTCAGGATTTGTACACGAAATATCCCGTGAGGACTAATTAGGGTACTGTTCACAGAGATGAGCCGATTTATTTTTGTATTAGCAGCCTCATATTACTACCCTATACCGTTTATTGTATCATAGTTAAACTTGAAAACAGATGTTTATATATATATATATATATGATGCAGTTTTCAGTAGTTCTGTCTATTTCGCATTTTTATTTATGTTACTTTACTTCCAGTACAATGATTATCTAGTATTTATTTTATTGTCAAACAGAAATTGTGAAAAAGCAATGGGTAAGAATAATGAAACAAAGAATGGAATTTAATCAATTAGTCACATGTAATAACTTATCAAGTAATATATTATGACTTAAGTACAGTATTTTGTCTGGTAAGATGTTACACATACAAATGGAGAAAGGTCAGAAACATTAAAAGTAGCTGAAACATTGTATTTATCTAAGAGGTCGATCTTATATGCATTGTCATTAATCCTCCCTAGCACTTGAAATGGACCATCTCCCCTAACATCAAGCTTGGATTTCCTTTGAGTAGGAAACCTCTCTTTTGGCAAATGAATCCAAACCCAATCACCAGGTTCAAAAACAATCTGTTTACGGCCTTTATTCACTCTTTAGGCTATCAATCTGCTTCTCTTCTCAATCATCTGATATGCCTTCATGTGCATCTCTTTAACCATTTCAGCCTTACTTTCAGCATCTAAACTAACAATATCACTCAAAGGCGAAGGCATTAAATCCAAAACAATTGAAGGATTAAAACCATACACAATCTCAAATAGAGAAAAACCTATAGAAGAATGTATAGTCCTATTATAAGAAAACTCAATAAAAGGCAAACAATCTTTCCAAGTTTTCAAATTCTTACCAGCAACTACACGTAATAAAGTCCCTATAGTTCTATTTACCACTTCAATTTGACCATCAATTTGTGGATGACAAGTAGTAGAATAAAGCAATTTTGTTCCCAACTTACCTCACAATACTTTCCAAAAATGACTCAAAAACTTCACATCACTGTCAGAAACAATAGTTTTAGGGACACAATGCAAACGCACAACTTCTCTAAGGAATAAATCAGCAATATTTGTTGCATCCTCAATTTTATGGCATGCAATAAAGTGAGCCATTTTATTAAATTTGTCCGCTACAACAAAAATGCTATCTCTACCCTTCCTAGTTCGAGGCAATCCAAGCACAAAATCCATGGATATGTCAATCCAAGGATGAGTAGGAATAGGTAAAGGTGTATACAAACCATGTGGTATAGACTTAGATTTAGCCTATTTACATGCAATGCATCTAGCACAAATTCTCTCAACGTCTTTTCGCATGTGAGGCTAATAAAAGTGTTCAGATAATACATCTAAAGTCTTATGCACACCAAAATGACCCATCAATCCACCACAATGTGATTCCCTAACAAGTAATTCTCTAGTTGAGCAAATAGGCACACAAATTCTATTGCCACGAAACAGAAAACCTTCATGCCTATAGAACTTGCTAAATGCACCCTTTTTACATGTAGTATATATATTAGCAAAATCAGAGTCAGTTGCATACAAATCTTTCAAGTGCTCAAATCCTAACAACTTAGAAGAAAGTGTAGAGATTAAAGCATCAGCAACTACATTCTCTTTTCCTTGCTTATAAGCAATCACATATGGAAAGGTCTCAATGAATTCCACCCATTTGGCATGTCTTTTGTTCAACTTACATTGACCATTTAGGTGCTTCAAAGACTCATGATCAGTGTGAATCACGAACTCTTTGGGTAGCAAATAATGTTGCCAAACCTCCAAAGCTCGAACCAAAGCATATAGCTCTTTATCATAAGTAGAGTACTTGAGTTGAGCTCCATTCAACTTCTCACTGAAGAATGCAATGGGACGTTTTTCCTGCATCAAAACAGCACCTATACTAATCCCAAAAGAATCACATTCAATTTTAAAAGTCTTATCAAAATTAGGCAAAACAAGAATAGGAGTAGAACACAATTTTTCTTTCAAAGTGGTAAAAACAAGTTCTTATTCTTGTCCCCATTTAAACCCAACATCTTTTTTAACAATTTCAGTTAAAGGAGCAGCAATGGCAGAGAAATTTTGCACAAATCTCCTATAAAACCCAGCTAAACGGACTCATGCTTTCCTTCACATAACCTTTAGCTAGTAGCTCATCCACTTGCCTTTAAAGCTCCTTTGTCTCCTCAGGATTACTTCTATAGGCTAGCCTATTTGGAATGCTAGCCCCGGGCACGAAGTCAATTTGGTGCTCAATTCCTCTCGATGGTGGTAATCCACTTGGCATCTTATTAGAGAAAACATCCTCAAATTCCTACTACAAAGAAACAAATCTACTAGGCAAATTTTGGTTAAGGTTAGTTTCAGTAAGAAAAACCTCCCTAAACCTTATCATAACTATTGCTCTCTTACCTAGAAAAGTACCTTTCAAATCCCTCTCTTTTGCATAGAAACATGATTTTCTCTCAATTCTTTCACTTTCTTCATTTTTCTCACTCTTTTCTTTTCTTTTACTCATCTCTTTCTTTTCACTACTCAGATTCTTTCCTTTCTTTTGACTCACCATTGGGCCCTTATCATTTTTCTTCTCTCTCATGGCCTCTATTCTCTCTTCTTTTTCTTTTGCCTTACTTTTTGAATGCCCAAGAGAAGATTGTTGAAGTTTTACTTGATCAAGATACACTTCTTTGGGTGATAATGGAGTAAGTGTGAACTTGTGACCATTATGTTCAAAGGAATACCTGTTCTTGTACCCATCATGTTGCATACGCCTACCAAATTGCCATAGTCTCCCCAACAACAAATGACTAGCTTGCATGGGTACTACATCACACACCACTTCATAACAATATTTTCCAATGGAAAATGCAACCACAACCTATCTAGTAACTTTCACTTCTCCATTATCATTCAACCATTGCAACCTATATGGATTAGGATGCTTATCACACTTCAACCCTAGCTTCTCAACTAAAGTAGTACTTGCAACACTAGTACAACTTCGACCATCAATGATCAAGCTACATACCTTTCCACTAACTAAGCACTTGCTGTGGAATATATTTTCCCTTTGCTCAAGCTGTCTTCCTTAACCTACAAATTCAATACACACCTAGCAACAAGAAACTCACCATGCATAGCATACTCCACATGTTCATCAACATTAGAACAATCCTCCAAAGGCGGCATGCTATCACTCGCATCAGACTCATTACCGTCATTAGATTCAGATACAACTTCTCCACCCCTAATTACCATCATCCTCTTGTTTGGGCAATCAAATGCATAATGACCCAAACCTTGACATTTGAAGCATTTGATATCTCTATGTCTAGAATTAGCAATAGAAGAAGATGAGTTAGAAATACCTTTCTTCTTTGTTGTATCTAGCCCCTTTTCCTTGGAATCTGAACCTTTATTCTTCTTGGTGTCCTCATATTTTGGCCATTTAGAACTCCACTTTGAGTTGGAATTGGAAAATGTTTTAGCTGTCCTCCTTTGATTTTGTTGCTTCTCCACTTTCATTGCCATGCTAACCAAATCATCCATCTCCACATAATGCTGTAATCCCACTACATCTGCAATTTCTTTGTTTAGACCACCCATAAATCATGCCATAGTCACTTCCATGTCCTCTGTAACACCCTCCCGAGTACGGTACTATGCTTAAGTCATAGTACCTCACCTAGGAGTTGTTACTGTCACTTAATCGGACCTTGTCTGGCAGCAACCTTCGGCCACCTTCAATCTTACTAGTCAACTCCGCCTCGGAGGACCTTCCTTGAATACTGCTGAACTATCTGGAGATAACACCGAAATAAACATAGGGGTGAGAATTATAAATTCTTAGTAGGATTCATTAAACTAACATATGCTGTGTCATCGTTGTCATCTCCAGTTTGCTTCGGTTTATTATGAAAAGGGTGAACATGCTATACAAACTGTTCAATTTTATAGTTCGAAAATATACTTTCCGAAGCAAAGTTCATTTTACTCATACACTTAAATTTCATGAATTATATTAGGAATAGTAACTGAAACATAATAAAATTACAATAGCATTAATATACTGGGGACATAACATCTGCACATAAGTTCACTTGTACTTAAATACATGCATATACATACAGTTTACTTTTCTTTCTTTTGCTTCCTTTTCATCATAAAATCTTTACATGCCACATCCCAGAGTATGATCGCCATGTCATACCCCATCAGAGCGTGATCGCCATGTCATGTTCCTTAGGAATATGGGACCTTCATTCGGTACTTACATTAGCTGGGTTATGCCATGCCTCATGTAAGTCCTAGCCCCTATACTCACACTAGCTGGGTCAATGCCATGCCTCATGTGAGCGGGGTACTTGCATATGCTTTAATCTTTAGTCTTGAGTCTTTAGTCTTTAGCCTTTACTGCTCTTAGGTAGCCTGGCCTTGGAGTGAGCTCGTCAGCTCGACTCGTGACCGTCGTCACACCGACTCACCCACAAGGGGATTCACGTGCCTCTAGTCTTGGAGGGATCTCATTTTGGTCACGTGCCTCTAATTGAGGGATCTCTTCTGACCACGTGCCTCCAAGGTGTAGGTAATCGCCTTCACAAGGAGGGATTCAAAGTGCCACTGCCTCCAAGTGAAGGGATTCATATCTTATCTTATTTAAGTGCCTTTACTAGGAGGGATCTCGTAACTGCCTGCAGGTGAAGGGACCCACATTCAATATATTCACATTATGCTTAAATCATCCTTGCATACATGAGTCTTATGAGCATAACACATGGATGTTTATCGCATTCATATAACTCACATAGTTTTGCCGAAATTTCGACAGCATAACGGAACGTGTCCACTTTCCCGTGAATAGTGCCAGCCAACCAGTACATCAATTTATCACAAAGAACATAACATCACATTTATATTCCAACATTAAACTCATATCAACATCAAATTCATTAAGGCAATATTTCTATCTCAGCATATTCAACCAACCTGATTTTTATAATTCAAGTCATAATTTATATTTAACTCATTTGGACCTCAAATTTGAGTATGTTGTAGCCTTATGTGTCTAGTTTCTAACCCTTTTGGTCCCATCTCATTTTGATATCCATAGCTTGAGATATTTATGTTTTATCCCGGCCTGCCCAGTGGCTGGCCAGAATTAGACACCTAAAAGTAAAAATACTCTATAAATCGAAAACTGACTTAAATTACACGAAGTTGGTCTCATATTAAATCTAAAAGAGCAAAGTTTCATTTACAAAAAGTTGCATTCCATTTGACTTAGTAGGGCTCGAGTTATAAGCCCCGAAAGCTGACCTTCCTGAACTACCCTATTCTGGCCCGGTTTAGACATAGGGCAAATTTCTTGGATCACTGGGAGCAACTGGGACCTTATCTAGTTCTGAAATTTTTATGAAACATTCTTCTATGTGTTAACTTTCTAAAAAAGTTAGTTTCATTCATTTTCAAGTAGTATAGGGCGAGTTCTACCCTGAACAACCTAGTCTGCCCAGAGTCAGGGCCAAAAACCTAAGTCGAAATTCAAAAATTCATAACTCTCTCAATACTAATTCAAAAGCCTTATATGATATATGTATGGAAAGCCCGAGATGTCTAGTTTCATATAAAAATAGTTTCATCAAATTTAATCGGCTGTAGGCGGAGCCGTACACTCCGCCGTACGGACTGCCGAGGGATTCTAGGTTTCCAGCTTCTCACATCTTCATCCTTTCACCTTTTCTTACCTCCTAAACGAATTTAACCCCAACAACAGCCAACAAACCCGCCAAATAACATCATAATCACTCAATTACGTCATGAAGAATTGAGTAAATAGAGTCACCAACAATCACCCATAATCAGAATAACAAGATAAGAATTGGAATCCTACCTTTATTTTGATGTAATAACTAGCTAATCTTGAGTTTCAATGGAAGATATGGATGCAAGTGGTTTGATGGAGGCTGAAAGAGGAGGAAGGAGATGAAGAGGATGAAGAAAAAGAGGAGAGGAGGATTGCTGGAAAGGGAGCTCGAAAATATGAGTGGAGAAGGAGAAAAATCTGATTGCATTTTGAGTGTTTATCTTGAATTTGATTGGTCCACAATACTTGGCTGAAATTCAGCCAAGCTTCTCCATGAAGTGTGGCCTTGTAGCGCCACTTTTATGGGGCAAAGTGGCTGAGTTATCAGCCTTAGATGCTAGGGTTTTAAGCTTGCAATTCTATTGGTCCGGTTCCAGCAGTTTAAAATACCGTAATTTTACCGATTTCCTTTAAATCGGTAAATCGGTTTTGAAGAATTGTGTGAGGTTTTTGTAAGTTTCTATCTTAGCTCTAACTTCTCTAATTTAACCTCTAATCAACTTCTAGTTAACCTCTAATTAACTTTTTAATTAACTCTACAAATCCAATAAAATCGAGTAAATCGATTAATAGTGTACATTAAATGTTTTGTAAAATTTTAGGGACTTCTGTTTCTGTTTTTCAAAGCTAATGGTATTTTCGTAATTATGGATAAGTTTAGGGGCATCCCATGTCATTTCACATATGGATACCTCCGTGGCTCAATCGGCTGAGGTTTAGGTTTCTACGTTTCCGCTACGTGATCCTGCTTCGTTTAAAACCTTATTTTACTAATCCTGTTGATATAGGGACCTAAATGTCATTTTCTAAAATATTCAGGGGCAAGGCTGTAAATAATATATAAGGACCTAAAGGTCATTTTCTAAAAAGTTTAAGGGCAAGGTTGTGAATAATAAAAGTTTATTTTTATTATTTCCTATTATATTTTATGGGATGTTACATCCTCCTCTATGTTGGCCTTGATCATGAGCAGCTCCATTTCTTTGTGGTAATTCTCCTCTGATTTAGAACCGAGCCTATGTAATTTCTGGTGCACCTCCCTATAATAATAAGAAGGTACGAATCTCTTCTTCATCACTTGCTTTATCTCTTCCCAAGTCTCAATAGGTCACTCACCATTCCTCCTTCTAGACTTCATTAGCTCATCCCACCAAAATAGTACATAGTCTGAAAACTCCACTTCAGTCAAATCTCACTTTCTTCTCTTCAGTATAATCATGGCATGGAAAGATCATCTCAACTTTCCTTTCCCATTCTAAGTAGGCTTCAGCATCATTTCTTCCCTTGAATGGAGGAATTTGCATTTTGATAGCATTAAAGTTGCTATCTTGTCTTCCTCGATTCCTAGCTCTCCTATTTCTAACTGACTCAACTCCATCAGATTCCTCCTCATATGGCTCGTGATTGAAATCATTGTGATTTCGTCTATGCCTCAGATCACCCTGCTTGCTACTCTGGGAGATAGCTTGTGTCACTTCCCTTCTCCATTCACCCATATCATCAAGTCTACTATTCAATTTCTGAAATTGAGAAACAAAGGCTTGGTACATCACTGTCATGTCTGGCGTCATGGAAACTTCCTCTTCAGCAATTGGAACAACGTGCAAAGTGTTAATAAAAAACCTCACAGTTCACTCTCTCACATGTTTTCACTCAGAAATTTGGGTGCACTCATGTTTGCACTCAATTCAGACCCTTTTTTGAACTCAACACTCTTGCCTTTTACCGCTTTTGACCACTTTTGGTTGTTGCACTTCAGAAATTAAACAAACCAAAACAAACTCAAATTTACAAGTAATATTCGGGATAGAAAATGAATGATAAACCAGGAAAAGAAAACTCTAGTTTAGGACCAAAGGAAATGTAAAAACCAACAAGAAAAAAAAAAATAGACACTAACAAATGAAGGAAAACTGGTGCAAATTAAGATCAAGAATGTGTCAAGAAAACACAAAATTAGAATTAAAGAAAGTGGTGACAGTAGAAAACAAAACAAGAAACACACAAAACTGGTTTCAATTTTGGATTAAAAGTGAAGAAACATGAAATTAATGTAAGGACTCAACCCAAAATTCACAAGAACACCCACAATTACTGAAACAAAATCCTGAAATTCTGCAATTTTTTTCTGCATTTTTTTTGTTTTTTTTTCACTTTTTTTTTATCTGAAATACAAAATAGCAAAACAGCAACAATGGAAACAGCAGAACAGAAAAATGGGAATAGTAGAGAAAAACCTAGAACAGAAAAAAAATAAATGACAAAATGCAGCCAACAAAAACACAGATAAATAGGAATTTATCTGCATCCTGCTCTTGATACCAAATGATGCAAGGATATAACGATCCCGAAACCCCAAACACACACTTTGATAGGAGCCAAGTAATAGGATAAACACCCTTCCTACTAAACTCCTAAGAAACCCGTTCTTAGAAACGTAGATAATTAAGATAAAGAAAGATGACACTAAATAAATATCACAAGAGAATTTACCTTTGTAATAGTCTATTCAGTTTCTTGATGTAACAAGTAAAGATGATCACTCCTCACTTGCACACACTTGAGAGTTTCTTAGAAGAAACCAGAAAATGTAATTTCAATAATCAGAAAAACTGCTACTGCACTTGTTTATGAGGTATTTATACCTCTTACATTAGGTTAAATTAAACCTAAGCCCACTAGAAAATAGCCCAACTTACTAAACAAATAATTAGGCTGAATAAAACACCTCAAAATAAATAAATGTCTTCTAAATAAAAACTAACAAAGTTAATTAAATAAAAATTGGCCCAATTATGGACATAATACTTTTTAATTGCCATTGTGCCACAATTAGAGTTTTGGGCTGCCTGCTTTTACTAAGTGGCCCATTTAGCTTTGTCTTCTCTTCCTTAGCCCATTCTTGATGCATTTCTTCCACAAATGACTTGGCTAAGTTCCCAAAGCTTTCTTTAAGCATCTTTGCTCTTGCCCTTGTGATAGGTCCCACAAGCATGTTGAAATTTCCATCTTGTCCTTTAGTGCTAGAATGTCCAATTTGCCCTACTTTGCTCGTATCAATATTTCATTAAGGAGCATTATCGGAAGATTTGAGATTCAAGTGCTTCCTTTTGTTCTGGTTCAAATCACAAAAACACCCAACGAAAGTGTTCTCTATAGAGGTGGTGTCAAATGGTGGGAACAACTTAGAGCCACAAAAAAGGAAGTCTTTGAAGTTCTAATGGGCATAAGAGACATGCATGTAAGAAGCATTCATACCTCCAATCTTCTCATCATTATTTGGGCTAAATATTCTATAGTCCAATACACTATGCTTCCCAGGATGGGAAACATTGATGTTATGATAGAGGTAGACCATGTAACATCCGAAAAATTTTATCATTTTTAACCGAGTTGTTCCATTCTTAGCGAATAATTGGGATTAACTGGAATTCGATTAAGTATTTACCAAAACCAATTAAGTAACATTTAGAAGGATTAACTTTGATAGAATTAGATTAGAAACATAGGAAACCTTATAGAATTTTTCTAAAACCGGTTTACCGATTTCAGAGAAATCAGTAAGATTTCGGTATTTTAAACTATCGAAACCGAACTAATGGAAATTATACTATGAGAACACTAGGATGGATGGCCAAGATTTAGCCAAAACATCCCTACAAGTGGCACCAATCAGCTATGAAGAAGGGCAGCCAAGCCAAATTTGAAGGAGAGATAAAATCCACCAATCACATGATAGCTTCTCTCCAAAGTTTTTAAATTTTTCCTTTCCTACCCCTTTTCATTTTCGGCCATCAAAAGGGGCAGAACACTCATTCTTTTTCTTCTATTCACACTCATCTTCACTCCATCTTCATCAGTCCTTCAAGCTTCATCAAAAGTTTCTCCAATCCAAGCCACTAATCTAACAAGATCTCACCTTAGAAAGGTAGGAATTCAATCTATCTTCTTATTTTCTTTAAATTAGGCTGATTGGGTCTCCACTTTCCTTCCATTTTCTTGCATGATTTTGATGTTATCTTGAGTGATGATGATGAATTAAGGTTGGCTTAAGTGTATATGTGAGTTTTAATTGAAGATTTGATGGATTGATTTAAGGAAAACATGAATTCAAGAAGAATTCAAGAAGCTATTAGGGTTTTCCCCTCGACAGTCTGTACAACAGAGTGTACAGCTCCAACTACAACCATTTAAATTTGATGAATCTATTTTTATATGAAACTAGACATTCAAAGCTTTCGATACATATAAATTATAAGGTTATTGGATTAGTATAGAATTAGTTATGAATTTTTGAAGTTTGACCTAGAAATCTAGATTCTCATCTAGGCAATATGAGTTGACAAGGGTGTAACTTACCCTACACAACTAAATTGAGTAAAACTAATGCTGTTTGAAAGCTAACATATAAGGGAATATCCCATAAAAATTTTAGAGTCATATTCAATGCCAATTATTCCCAGCACATCAATGAAGTTACCTTAAGTTCAAACTGGGCTATAATAGGGTAGTCCAATAAGGTCAAGTTATAGGGCTTATATCTCAAAATATACTTATGGAAATGATATGCAACTTCTTTCATTTGAAAGCTTGTTCTGTTAGATTTAATTTGGTTTAAATTTCATATGATTTCACCCAAATATCTATTTTTAGTGAATTTTCACTTATAAGAGTGCACTTCTGGCTAAGTATAGGGCAGTTTAAGGTAAAATACTAATAACTTGAGCTATACAAATCAAAATGAAATGGGATGAAAAAGGTTGGAAACTCGACACATAGAGCTATGACATATCCAAAATTCAGGTTTCAATGAGTTGAATAGGACTAAAGGTGAATTTTAAAACATTTGAGCAGAAGAGGATAGGGTGATCAAAAAGCTCTACTGATATTCTATTGATTTTGACACACCATATGATTGATATTGTGGTTATAAGTTTGCTGTCCCATATTGATTCAAATGCTTGATTGGTTTTACTGGTGTTCTGGCACTATTTACGAGGAAGCGGACAAGATCCATCATGCTGCCAAATTTCCGGTAGAAATTAGTGATAGTTCTAAATGTTGGTGTGTTAATATTGTTATGCGACGTGTATGAATACCATGCAAGTATTATCATTTGAGAATAAGGTATGAAGCCTATGTATTTATGATTCTATGATGAAAGATATGATGATGAGTTCATATTCTGAAGGAATGTGACATAGCGGTCATACTCTGATGGGGTATGACATGGCGATCATGCTCTAGAATGTGACATGGCGATCATGCTCTAGAATGTGACATGGCAATCACACCCCGATAGAGTATGACATGGCGATCATACTCTAGGACGTGACAGGATGAACATATTCCTAAGGAGTACGACATGGTGATCACACCCCTATGGAGTATGACATAGTGATCGTACTGTGGAATATGTATAACAAGTAAAGGAAGATAAAGGAAGAAAAGAAAATTATGTGTGTTTACATAAATTCAAGTACAAGTAAAGGCATGTACAGATTTTATGTTTTCAGTATATTAGTGCTATTATATTTTAATACGTTTCAGTTATTATTCATAGTATAATTCATGAATTTATTTTGTATTGGCTCTTCCAAATGACAAGTGTATGAATAAAATGGACTCTGCTTCGAACAATATGTTTTCAAACTATAAAATTAAATAGTTATATACAATATCCACCTTTTTCATAATATATCAAAGCAGCTAGAGATAATAATGATGACACGGTATGAAATTCCTGAGTGAGTCCTACTGAGAATTTAAAATTCTCGCTCTTGTTTCCGTGTTATCTCCAAATAGTCCGAGAAGTTTCAAAGACAACTAAACTTGCTGTCAAATAAGGTCTGCTCAGGTAACAGTAACAACTCCAGGATGTGGTACTATGACTTAAAGCATAAACTGTACAGAGGAGGACGTTACAGACTGTAACACCCTCTATCATATAAGACACGTTTGAGTCATGGAGTTATATTAAAATGTTGTCACTATGCTAAAAAAATCTTTAAAATATGGAAAACATGATACATGGCCCTGCACACTTTATTACTTACTAATAGTTTGTAAACTTCGTCGTCTCTGATACTTAGATGATAAAATAACTACAATTTAAAAGAAATTGTGACTAACATAATACATAAAACTTGCTTTCGACTAGTCACTAGGTAGCTCCAATAGTCGCTTGGTTCGGTTTGCACCTAAGTCTTGCTCAGAAAATGTTCTAGTACACTGCCTCACACTTGATTTCCAACTTAGGTGCTGGAATATTTATAAAAAAGGAAAACATACAAGTAGGAAGTGAGAACCTAAGGTTCTCAGTAGGTAAACATGAACTATTACTCATACAGTGCTATCATAAACATCCCAGCTGCTTCGATTTATTATAAAAATAAGAGCACATATACGCAAACAGTGGTTCAATTTTAAGTGGAAAACATCCTTCTCGAAGCGGGTTATATGTTAACAACCACTTGCCATACTATATGACAAACATAGAAATATGAATAGTGCAATATGTTTCAAAAAAAATCATAATAGCGTTACAACATAATGAAATAATTGAAGATGCACAAATAGATGTGCAAGTGCACTTGACTTAATTCATCCTTTGCTTTAACTTGCAACTTGATCTTGCTTTCCTGTACTTGGTCCCCTGGAGATGAATGGCCTCTCTCACCCCTGGATAATAGCCTACTTTTCAGGTCTGAACTCGTACCTATACATGAGTGATGGGTTTACTCTCCCCGACCCTCACACTAGTCTGTTCCCCTTAAATCTAGTCGAGGGCTGGCCCAAGTCTTAGACAGTACCGCTCTAGCCCATGCTAGCTGGGTCTATGTCATGCCTCACATGGTAGCTTGGTACGTCTCTCTTGCAAGTTCTTATTATCTTTTCATTTCCATGTCTTATCATGCATGCGGATGCTTTGTGTATTCATGGATATGTCTCATACCTTACTTTTCATATCGTATTTCTAATTATGCTTGCATGCGTGATGTACATGTACATGGAGTATAAATGTACATACATTCAAAGCATAAATTCTCATATATTCCTGCCGAAAATTCGGCAGCGTAACAGACCGGATCGCTTCCCCATGAATAGTGCCAGGAAATTAGGAAACTTTAATCAAACAACAAACTCAATATATAACATTATAGTCATAGCAAGAATATAACAATATCGATAAGTGTAAGCTTTAAAACCTTAATGTCTTGATTTATCTTGCAAGCTTCTAGCTTCTATTCCCAAGTTCGAATTGTGCCCAAGTTCCAAGATTACCTGAGTTCCAACTTCCTGGGTTATGTTCAATCTCCGAGATTATATAATTTTCGACTTTCGAGGTTATGTTCAATCTCCTAGATTGATTCTGGATTGATCCTGATCTCTGACCTTAGTCTACATTTTGTCTTCCAAGACTTTTATGAGGGTGTTTCCTAAATTCTGAGTTCTGACATTAACTATATCCGATCTAATTTACTATTCACTAAGTTCTGAATTCACTCTTAAGTATTCCTATTCCGTATTCAACCTTAAATATACCCTTCCGAGTTCAATCTTAAGTATACCCTTCCGAGTTCAATCTTAAGTATACCCTTCTGAGTTCAACCTTAAGTATACCCATTTCGAGTTCACCCTTCCGATTTCCTAGATTAACTCTAATTATTTGTGTTTTATCCCAGTCTGCCATATCTCTAACTAGAATTACACTCTTATAAGAGAAAATTCACCAAAATTAGAAATCTAGGTGAAATCATATAAAATTATATTAATGTAAAGCTAATAGAGCAAGCTTTCAAATGAAATAAGTTGCATATCATTTGAATAAGTATAATTCAAGATATAAGCCTTGAAACTTGACACTACTAGACTACCTTGTTCCAACCTGGGTTGAACTTAAGAGGAATTCATTGATGTATTGGGAATAGATGGCAATGAATCTAAATCTAAAATTTAATGGGATGTTCCTTCATGTGTTAGCTTTGAAACAACGTTAGATTCACTCAATTTGGAGTTGTGTAGGGTGAGTTACATGCTTCTCAACTCATACTGCCCGGATGAAGGTCCTGATTTCCAGTCAAACTTCAAAAATTCAGAACTACCTATATACTGATCCAATGGCCTTATATTATATAAGTATGGAAAGCCCTGAATGTCTAGTTTCACATAAAAATAGCTTCATTAACTTTAAATGGCTGTAGGTAGAGCCGTACACTCCGTCATATGGACTGCCGAGGAAGAACCCTAACAACTTATTGAGTTTTCTCCTTTATTCAAGTTCTTTCATACCAACTCCTATTCTAATCATAACATGCATGCACAATCAATTATAATTCACATCATCACTTCAAATCTCATCATTATCACAAGATACCCAAGGCCCCCTATACAGTCCCAACCATGGAAAATAAGGAGAGAAGTAGGATTCCTATCTTGTTTAGTTGAATTCTTGTTGATTAGATGCCTTAAATAGAAGCAACTCTTGATGAGACTTGAAGAGAGGTTAAAGATGGAGTGGAGATGAGTGTATATTGAAGAGAGATGGAGAGTAGTAAGCTCCTCATGCTGGCCAAAATTACCAAGGGAGAAGGAAGGAATTATCTCAAGACTTTTGAAGCAAGTTGTTGCATGATTGGTGGATTCCTACTCCTTCTTTAATTTGCTAGAGCTGTCCACTTTTGGGTAGATTTTGTGGCACCACATACATGGGTGAGGTGGCTAAATCTTGGCCATCCATCCTAGGGTTCTCACAGTACAATTTCTATTGATCCTATTCCGATAATTTAAAGTACCGAAATTCAACCGATTTCCTTCAAATCGATAAAACGGTTTTGAAAGATTTTGTGAGGTTTTATGTGTTTCTATTTTAATTCTTCTTAATTCCTACTCTCTCTAATTAACTTCTCATCAACTCCTAGTTAACCTCTAATTAACGGTTAATCAACTTTACAAACTTAATAAAATTGAATAAATCGATTAATAGTGTAACTTAAACGTTTTACCAATTTAGACCATTTCTCTTTTCTGTTTTCTATGGATAATGGCATTTTCGTAATATTGAGCAAGTCTAAAGGCAACCCACGACATTCCACATCCGACTACCTCCGTGGCTCAATTAGCAGAGATTTAAACTTCTACGGTTTCATCACTTGATTCTGCTTCATGTAAAACCCCATTCTATTAATTCTACAAATATGGGGACATAAAGGTCATTTTATAAAAAGTTCCAGGATTATTATGAAAATATCCACTTGGGGTTAAAGTATAATTTCTAAAACTTTTGGGCAAGATTGCAATTAACAAAAGTTGATAGGGGCACTTTTGTCATTTCCTAATTTTATTATTTTTTTAGCATATGGCAGTGCCATATTTTAATGGCAGTGTTATGCTACCCTATATTTCTGAGTGTGAGGATTGTCAGGGCATACCACTGCTTGAGAAATTCCCACACTGTCTAAGAGAAATTCAAAGTTTCTATTATACTCCACTCAAGAAAGTAGGGGATGTTACACAGACCATATGGTCATGTTCTACCTTATGACCAAAAGAAGGAAAAATCTAGTTAGGCTAATTCTGGATTACATGGTCTCGGCCATTGATGATGCAAGAAGAAGTCATGCCGCTCTGCCTTATGGCATTCTCTTTACTCGTGTTTTGCGAGAGGTCAACTTCTTGTTGATGGACACAGGAACGATCTACCATGGGCTTGAAAACTTAAGGCCCTGAGAAAAAATGGAAGAAGAAGAAGAAGAAAAAAGAAAAAAGAAAAAAGAAAGGAAGAAGAAAAATAAGGAAGAAGAAGAAAGAAGAAAAGAAGAAGGACCCAAAGAAGAAGCAAGCTCCTCTCCAGAAGGTTGAATCCAAATCTTCTAAAGAACTCAGAAAGAAAAAGAAGCATGAGAGAAGCATTTTTGAAGAAAGGAGAATTAGTAAGAGAAGGTCGTTGAGACTTGCTAAAGAATCCCCTTTCTCCTCTTCCAATGCAAAAGATGAAGCATCAGCCATTGCTGCACAACCAATGAATATTGCTACCCTAGCTAGACCTCAAGTCAGAGCCTCAAGGCCTAAAGAAAAAAGGATTACAATCAACGAACAAGCTCCTCAAGTGTAATAGAAGCAACCTGAAGCAAAAGCTTCAGAGGAAAAAGAGGACCTTGAAATCAGAAGAAAAGGGAAGATACTTGTGAAAAAAGCCCCTATGGAATCCTCTACACAATCTACTCCACACCTGTCAAAAGAACCCTACTTGAAGCTGCTGAAAACAGAATGAAACAAAAGGCATGGGTGCAAAAATAGAAAAATAAAGCTACTAGAGTTGGTGCCTTAACTAGAGGTACAAGAAGCTTATCTACTTCTCTGAGATGAGAAGGGCTGTGTTACCTTCAGAAAGAGCTGAAAGAAGAACAAAATAGCCAGTTAGTCAACCTACTAAATTACCTTGATTCCCGTGAATTAAGAAGGATCATTGGTTCAAAGAGTTGAGACTACACCAGAAAGATCAAAGCCAGAAAAAACACTTATTCTGGTAGCAAAACCAAAAAATGGAGTTGTTGTTGTTGAATTTCAGATGCACCCTTGAATACTCCAATGCCGCAACCAGCTACTATCATAATCTCTCAAGAAATTCCTGATACTCCTGTTACTAAACAAACATTGCTGTTACTAACCTTAAAACCCAAATTTGACAAAATAGCAACCCCTGCTGTTTCTAAACCCTAACAATCCTCTGCTAGTCACAGTCAACACACTGTGAAACTACCTTCTAGAGACCCTTCGAGTGCAGAAGCTTTTCCACCCATTTTTGATGTTCAATTGGATCTAGTGTTGGCAAACCAACGCTGTATAATGGCCAATATAACTGAAGTTCATGCGCGTTAGCAGGAATTGGAAAGAAGAACGGATAAGATGGAACACTTGATGCTGCAATTACTCAAGGCATTTCAGAAATGAAAGGGCAATCAGTGATGGCTCTTCTATGATGCCACATCTTCATTTTTTTTTATGATGTCAAAGGGGGAGAAGGAAAGATATTTCAAGAAAAGCTTAAGTTGAGGGGGAGCATGCATACATTAGTTTTAGGACTCAATTTTTTTTTTTTGGCATTCTAGAATCATTTCATTTTTTTTATCATATGACTGTGGATAGCATTATAGTTTAGTTATATTTATTATCTCTCTAACAATTATGCTTTTATATCCTTTAATCTAATCTTTTCAGCCAGTGCAACTATATAATTTGTGAGTTATCGAATGTTCTGATCTATGAGTCATTGAATCCTCTGCTATCATGGTTAATTTCTTTTCTTTCAACTGATTGAAATGATATTTGATTGTTTACACTGAGTTTACAATGTTACAAGATGATAAAATCTCATAAAATCTATATGGATACATTTTTTTTTTTTGTTACTTTCTACATACTTGCTCTGATCATCTGCATCTTACTTGAACTATCTGAACCTTTGTTCTGATATGTTTAAATACTTTCTTATGCTAAAGTGGTGATTTTATATGTCATAAGAATCTTATGCACTCGTGCTAAGAATATACTCAAAACCTTCTGGTTTGAAAAGGGATTCAATTTTTTTTTTTTTGAAGTTTCTAGATATCATGATTATCCCTACTTTTTTTAGAAAGTAACTTACTTCGAATAGCAGATCGTGCTCTTTTGAAATGATTTATATTAACAAGAACTTTTCTTAAATATTGATTTTCCATCATCAAAAAGGGAGAGATTGTAAGCTCCAATGCCCAACTGAAACAGTCTCTCAACTTAGACGTTTCAAGTTCTAAAGGTTTTGATGGATATCAAATCGAGCTTTAAGTAAATCTCTTGAACTGCAAATGATTTGTTAAACACATCCTTTTGTGAGTAAAACAATATACTTCAAAGCTAAGGGGGTATTTGGTTTGCTATTTTCTATTTCCATTCTTAACAAAAACAGAAAATGCAAGTGAAAATATCTTTCGTATCAGTTTTTTGAAAATATTTTCAGAAAATATTTTTTAAAATACTTGAAAATTTGAAATGCCAAATCCATGTTTTTAGCATTTTTAGGTATGGTTATTGGAAATATTTCTAATGAAAATGCAGTGGCACAATAGTAATAAGTGGAGCTTCTTTCCTTTTCACTCTCATTGGAATCCTGGGTCAAGGGATTTGTGCATTTCTTTTTTTTCCAATTCTTTCCATTTCTTCATATTGCACCTCGTTTGAATCATATGAAAAGGGAAGTGCAACTTTTTTTCCCTAATTCTAAATGAAAAAAACCCTACTCCTCCTCCCTCAATCATCACCATCGCTTCACCCCTCTTTCACTGCTACTTAGCACCTCGCCGCCTACCATCGTTTAGACCACCATTACCACCATGGGCTTCTTTTCCTTTAGAGTGCTATCGCTTTCTATTTGGTATAGAAACATTTGAGATTTTGGCCTATTATGTTTCCTTTTTTCCTTCCTCAACTAGTGTTGCACTGCTCACAAGGACCCTTGCCGCTCACTGCTGTTTAGACTGCCACCACCACCACGACACTTCCCTTCCATCACCCTTGGTTTTGGCTTCTATATTTAGTATGGATGTACTACTATTTTTGGTCTTTTTTCCTTTTCTTTTTCCTTCCTCAACCACTGTCACTATGCCACAAGGACCCTCGCCACCGCTCATTGCTGTTCAGACCGCCACCACGACCCCAACGCTTCCTCCCTCACCCCTGTTTTCAGGTTCTATTTTGGTATGGAAGTAGCATTGTTGTTGGTTTTTTTTTTCCTTTTATTTTGGTTTTTTTCTGTTTTGATATATTTTGTATGCTAACAATTATATGTGGACATGTCCCAAATGACACAGCAACATCCCAACTGATATGTTTCTATGAATGGCTCATATGATCAATTGAAATCTCCTGTGAATAGAATAGAGAGTAGGGCACACTAACTGATATGTTTCTGTGAATACTTCCTTTGGTCTCATTTCTAATACCAAAGATTTTTGTTCATGGACTAAGAACAAGCCATTTGCATGAGATCGATGATGGAAGCTATTTAATTAACATGAAATTTATCCTAGTAGACCTATAATCTAAATATGATTGCTCTTTTTTTTCTTTTTGGGTTGGATTTGATTACAGCTTTGCTTTGCAGGGAATAGACATTTAGGACATGAAGGACCCTTTACGAGGGTTAAGACAAGTTGAGAATATAATTAAAGGGTACTTTGTCTTTTGTTTTGTTTTGCTTGAAGTCTTTGGGGGTAAAATTGAATCTTAGTTGTGTTAAAGAAGTGAATGAATCACAATCACTGGCGATTGTTGGCAAAGGACAAGCCTCTACTTTTGTTTATGTTATTTCTAAGGATATGTTACCCAGTGTACAAAATATTTAAAACTAAAGAAAAGCTAGTGTTGGGAAAAAAGGAGCATTTACCCTTTACCATACGTCCCTTATTTCTCTTGGTTCATAGAATTGCAACTCAATGATTTGGAGCTTGTCTTGAAGCTCTGGAACCTATTGGTTATGTGGTCTTTGTGACAACTTAATACTTGCTATTTATGCACATCTAGGTGTGAACTGGTGTGGTTCATCTTTCACAATGGTGGTGCTGGTTTCTATTATATAGTTTCTCTAAAGATGTATCAAAAGTGAGATAGCTAAATTGGTTAGCAACTCAAACCAAGTGCTGTCATAACAAAGTATATTCAATCATGTCAAGAAGTTAAAACAAGAGAACTATTATGGTGCTAGAATCACTGGGTGTGTTTGTTTGCACTTGTTTTATATAAAAAAGTATTTTATTAAGAAAAATGGAACTATTCAACCTCTGATAAGAAGAGACAAATGGAGGATGACTTTCTTGCAAAAGATGTACATGTTTTTGATTTCATTGATATTGATGAAGAAGATATTCAAGAAGTTGGCAAGAAATGGGGACTTCAAGCGAGCATCAATGTAGAAAAGGAAAAAAATTCAAGACTAGAAGGACTTGTAACATATAAGACTTGTATTTAGATTTCATTATGCTTAGTTTTGTTTAACATATAATACTTGTATTTAGATTTGTTTATGTTATGATGGTTATATTGATCAAATAGCACTTGTTATTTGTTTTCTGTGAATAAATATTGGATACCAAATATTAGACACTAGATACATTAAAATGATTAATGAGCAACAATATATAATAAAGGAATTTCTATCTGTTTTTTATTATTTTTTTTTTTGTTTTTAAGAAAAATAATAGAGATCAATATAAACATACTAAATGTCAATATACCAATACCTATATATGAATTAGTATAAAGTTATTTTAAAAAAATTTTAACTCCTTGAAAACAAACTAACCAAACATGATAAAGAGATTTCTCTTCATTTTTTATTTTTTTTTTTATCTTTAAGAAAAATACAAAAAAATTAATCAAAACGCACAACTAATATGGGATGTTACAAATTGTCCCTTCAAATCACTCTTTCAAATCTGAAACTCAAACAAATATTCTTAGTGTTTTCACTTGGAGTTGTAGAAGTGTATGAGTAAGTGTAAAATTAAACTTTATTTTATGAAAAGCTTCATAGTTTGATATTTATCAAAGACCTTTATCACAATTAACCGAGATAAGAAGAGATGGATACATGTTCAGAAAGGAGAGATAATGGATAAAGAATCAAACGCATGGATTTACACTGGTTCGGCTAAACCTCGTGCCTACATCCAGTCTATAACATCCACCAAAAATTTCTTATCGTTTTTCACCTAATTGTTCGATTTTTATCGAGTAATTGAGATTACCTAAAATTCGACTAAATAATTATTTAGGATCAATTGATTAGCAATTAATTGAGTTTAGATATGAGGGAATTAGGTTAGAAGTATAGAAGATTTCATAAAAATTTTCTTGAAAGCGATTTACCGATTTAAAGGAAATCGGTAAGTTTACGGTATTTTAAACTGTCGGAACCGAACCAATAGGATTTTCAGCTCATTAACCCTATATTAAGTGGCTGAGAACTCAGCTACTTAACCTATGAAAGTGGCGCAAGAAAGGCCACAAAAGTTGGGGAATGTTGGCTGAAATTCAGCCTTCTGTTTTTGGACCAATCAAAAGCCTTCATTTCAACTACCACTTCAAGGCTTTTATAACACAATTCCTCTCCTTTCATTCAGCCCCATTTTCTGCGCTGCCTTTCACCCTTGTTCAGCTCTCTTCTTCTCTTTTCCACTCACTCAACTCCATTAAACCTTCAAGCTCAACCAAGTTTTATTGATTCAAATTCCAAAATCAAGCCAAATCACACATAATGAGAGGTAGAGGTTTAATTCTTGTTTTGATTTTCTGATTGTGGGTGGCTGGTGGTGGTTCATTTTCTCAATTTTTGATGTGATAATTGAATGAATATGAGGATATTTGGCTGATTTGTTGGCTGTTTGTGATGTTGAAATCGAATAGGAAGCAAGAAAGAATGAAAGTAGGAAGAGGTGAGGAGTTGGAAAACCAAAAACCCTCGGCAGTCTGTATGACGCAGTTTAGGGCTCCACCTACATCCAATTAAATTGGATGAAACCATTTTTATATGAAACTATACTTTCAGGGTTTTCCATGCATATAAGGCCATTGGATTAGTATTGAGAGATATATGAATTTTGGAAATTCGACCTAGGATTTTGAGTTTTATTCTAGGCAGACTGGGTTGTTCAGGGATAAATCTCACCCTTTACTACTTGGAATTGAATGAAACAAACTTTATTAGAAAGCTTACACATAGTAGAATATCCCATTAAAATTTCAGAGTTAGATAAGGTCTCGTTTGTCCCCGGTGGTTCGAGAAATTTACCCTATGTCCAAACCAGGCCAAAACAGGGCAGTTCAGGAAGGTCAAATTTCGGAGCTTATAACTTGAGCCCTACTAAGTCAAATGGAATAGAACTTTTAGCAAATGAAAGATTGTCCTGTTAGCTTTAATATGAGACTAACTTCGTATGATTTGAACTAGTTTTCGATTTTTAGTGGATTTTTACTTCTAAGTGTGTAATTCTGGCTAGCTACAGGGCAGGCCAAGATAAAACCTAAGTAACTTGAGCTACATTTATCAAAATTAGATGGGACCACAGAGGTTAGAAAATAGACACATAACACTTCAACATATCCAAAATTCAGGTCTAAATGAGTTAAAATGAATTTAAGGCTTAATTTCTAAAAACAGGCAAAATTGAAGAATATGAGCAGGATTTCCAAAATTAAAGGACTTGGCACTGTAATGCATATATGAGTTCAATTAAAGTCTAAGTGTTGCAATTCCATGTTAGTGCTTGAAAGATTAATACATTATATTTGATCTCTTACTGTGACTGACTGTCTGTTGAGACTAATACTATTCATGGGGAAACGAATCTAATCCGTTATGCTGCCCCGAATTTTCGATAGAATTGTAAGGAAGTTATGAGTCTTTATATGTTATGAATATGTATGTGGAAATCATGTATGCAAGGATATATGAAAGTAAGCGATGAAGCATATGTATGAGTGCATTCAGCTTGTCTACGCTTGACTATATATGAGAATGAAAGGATATGAATATATTAAATGTGGATCCCTTCACCTAGAGGCAGTTGCACTTTGAATCCCTCCCTGTGAAGGCAGTTAAAAGATATAATGAAGGCCCCATATTCCTAAGGAACATAATATGGCGATCACGCTCCGATGGAGTATGACATGGCGATCGTACTCTAGAGTATGTGTGACAAGTAAAGAAAGTAAACTAAGGGTGTAATCCTTCAAAAGGGAAGATGGCCCAAAGTATGCTCCCCTCACCCACATGAAGCATGGCATGACCCAGCTAGTGCGAGTATAGGGGATAGGGCTTACATGAGGCATGGCATGACCTAGCTAGTGTAAATACTGAGAAGTTATGGTGACGACAAGTTAAGAGAAGCTTATAGCACAGCCATACATGTTTTATATAATCGTAATTGTACCTATGCTCATTATAATATAAATTATCAGAGGATATGTGAAATTTGAATCCGCATCGGATAATCATGTTTTTGAAAACCTAAGAAACTGAACCTTACGAATGCTCACCATTATTATATACCATGTTTTATTGATGCTGAACCTGTTCTATCTATTTATGCAGTGATGTTTATTTTAGATATGAGATATTGTCAATGTGACCCAAGTGCATAAATAAAATGAACTCTACTTCGGACAAAATGTTTTCAAACCATAAAATTAAACAGTTTGTATAACAAGTTCACCTTTTGCACAATAAGCCGAAGCAGCTGGAGATAATAACGACGACATAGCATATGGTAGTTAAATGAATCCTACTGAGAATTTAAAAACTCTCACTCTTTTTTCTGTGTTATCTCCAAATAGTTCAGAAGTTTCCGAAGAAAGGCCTCCGAGGTGAAGGCAGCCAAAGGTTGCTGCCAGACAAAGTCCGATTGAGTAACAGTAACTACTCCTAGGTGAGGTATTATGACTTAAGTATAGTACTATACTTGAGAGGATGTTACACAGTCCTTAATAATAAGTTGAGATTTTTATAATCTAAATAGTCTTGTACAAGCCTCTTCAAGCTTACAATCCAAGTAATTATGTAGTAACCTCTCCAAGCTAACTTAACTTAGTAGTATTTTTCTAGCCTCTTCAAGCTAAAAATTATGATCACTACCAAATTGAGTTACAGAGACTTGTAAGGGTTAGGTTTGTGTATAATACTCACTCAAATCACACTTAAAGTGTGTATAATACAATGAATTTAAGTGAAGAATGATCCCTGGCTTAACTCATTGTGAATTTAAGTGTGTCATATTTTATGCAATACCATTCCCTTGACATCCTTATAATCATCAAAACTGTGAGCAACTACTTTGATCTATTTTCTGTGTTCATACATTAGAGAACCAACCCTGAAACACACACAAGGAGTTCAC
Source organism: Pterocarpus santalinus (assembly GCA_031439595.1). Lineage (NCBI taxonomy): Eukaryota > Viridiplantae > Streptophyta > Magnoliopsida > Fabales > Fabaceae > Pterocarpus > Pterocarpus santalinus. The sequence continues at coordinate 374,401 of JAVHNO010000089.1, read as the reverse complement.
TGCCATTGACCCATAATGCACCATACTTTCATATGCCTTTTTCACCTTCTTTGTCCATCAGTCAATATAAGACTCTTTGGCAAATCATCCATGCCTAAGTGGACCATTACAACACTTAAATGGGTGCATGGAATCTCTAATGACTCCAATCTTTAAGAAGAACATTTAAATTGCGGCCCGTCTACATAGTATGGTACATGCCATTTGCTATTGGGTTGTTTGTATTTTGAAACTACATAGAAAAAATGTATCGAAATCTCCCCAAACCCGATAACCTTCATTAATGCATACTTCACAAGCATAGCATGAAATAACAAGAATACATCTAATATATAAGTAGAAAATGCATGCTTCTCTAATGCATGAAAGTTGCATTTGCAATAAAGGCTCACCATAACTAGAATGATAATCATCCTCAACTTCTTTTGTTGCGTATATTGCTTAGAATTTTGAACTTGTTCTAAGACTTCGGTCAAATTATAACCATGATCCACAAACCTTTCTACCTAAGCATGCAAACCTATACACCTAGAAGTTGTTCGAAAATTGGCAAAAATTTTTCCCCTTATTAGAAATGATACCCACATCATCCTCCTCTCATAAATATCTTCCATCCAACTATGTCCTGGCACACCACATTCCTCAACAATTCTCTCTTTTCTCTGCTCTACCATGTTTCTCAACATGGTATCAGGGCCTTACCATCCATTGTGAAACCTTTTTCTTCCATTGCGCTTGAGTTCTTAGAACTCTTTCATTTTTCTTTTGCATTTTCCTTTCACTTTCTCACATTTCTTTTTTGCCAAACACTCTTCTACCTGTTATTACATCAAGAAAATTAGTCTCTCTTTCCAATTCATTCAGACTTCCATTTCTTTTCAAAGGCTTCTCTCTGTTTCATTTCAATCGGTGAAGAACAAAGTTCTTGTTCCAAATTTTGTTCTTCTCTTCGGATTTGCATCTCTCGTCCTCTTCAAGCTCGCATTTCAGGCTACCGCTGCCACTGCCTCATTTCTCATCATCGCTACTCGTCTTCCTCATTTTTCAGATCTGGTCTGGCATGGTTCCGATCTGGTTCATCTTTGGCTCCGTTCGCAATTCCAGTGTCATTGCTCTGAGCTTGCAGTGGTGCTCCATCAGATCTCGTTCATGTTCTTTGCTGGCTCGATGCTAATTCATCTTCTTCGGCGTGGCTTATGTAACATCCCGATTTCCGAGTTCGGCTTCGCCCTCAGGATTGATCCATTCCGATTTCCGACTTCAAGTGGCATAATTTTACTACTTCACGACTTCCGACTTCATGTCTTAAAGGTATTTATACACGGTTTCCGAGTTTAAGTTCCTGGGTCTGGAAATGTGACTCGAATTCCAGAGTTCCGACCTCATACTTCATACTTCAAAATAGTGTGCGCGGTTTCCGACTTCACAAGTTATAATCTAACACAATGGTACAATACCGGACTCCGAGTTGAATGTTACGAGTTCCGTCCTTAGAGTTGAACTCCATGGATATGAGTTCAAATCTTTGGGTTGATTTCAGTCATACACGAGATCAGACCTCCGATTTTATATCCAGCATTGGCATTCCCAAGTTCAAATGGGGAGTTCCGAGATTATATGATTATCAGCTGCATGGCTTCCGACCTACGACCTTAATTCAAGATTTCCTCAAGTCACAAACAAGCTGGTACGAGTTCCGACATTAGGCTTCAGCTCCCAGCTCAAGTAAAAACGACACGAGTTCCGACCTCAAGTATAATAAGGATGAGTTCCGACTTGAAATAGAGTAAATGCGAGTTCCGATTTTAAACAGTATGGCGGCAAGTTCCACTGGAAGGGAGACGTAACTAAATTCTGTCCACAAGAAAATTCAGCCAATCAAAACCCTCCAAGTTAACTACCACTCATGCCTATATAACACCTTCTTCTCTGCTCATTCAGACCCATTTCTGCGCCCTCTCTTCTCCCCCACTGCAGCTCTCTTTCCCCTTCTCCACTCACCCAACCCCATCACTCCTTCAGGCTTAGCTAGGTCCTAATAATTCAAGTTTCAACAATTAACTCAAGATCACACTTCAAAGAGGTAGGATTCTACTTTTATTCTTGAATTATTGGCCCTATGGCTGCATGAACTTGTATTCTTCTTCATGTATTTGATGAGTTAATAGATGTATTTTGATGAATTATGATTAAATTCATAGTAGATTTTGGATTAGAATTATGATTAGAAGGAGAAAATTAGAAGAAATGGATGGGTTGGGATGCTGCCTGAGTGAGAATTCCATGGCAGACCGTACGACGGAGTGTACGGCGCCGCCTACAATCGGTCAAATCCGATGAAACCATTTTTAGATGAAAATAGACATTCAGGGCTTTCCATAGGTATATCATATAAGGTTATTGGATTAGTATTGAGGGAGATACAAATTTTTGAAGTTTGACCTAGGGTTTAGAATGTTCATCTGGGCAGGGTGACATGAGGAGGGTATAACTCACCCTATACAACTCCAAATCGAGTGAAACTAAGTTTGTTAGAAAGCTTACATACAGAGGAACACCCCAATATAAGATTCCGAGTTTGTTATGGTCCCAATTGTTCCCAGTGATTCGAGGAAGTTGTCCTATGTCTAATCTGCACCAACACAGGGTAGTTCAGGAAGGTCGACTTTCAGGACTTATATCTCGAGATGTACTTAAGCAAATGGAGTGAAACTTGTGGCAAATGAAAGGTTGTCCTGTTAGCTTTGGTAGGACCAATTTCGTAAGATTTGAGCTTAGTTTCAATTTTTAGTGAATTTATATTCCCAGGAGTGTAATTCGGGCTAGTGACTGAACAAGCTGAAGAAAAAGTTGAATATCTTGATTTATATAAATCAGAATGACATGGGACCAAAGAGGTTAGAAAGTAGACATATAGAGCTATGACATATCCAAATTTCAGATTTAAATGAGTTGAATAAAGATAAAGGTGGATTATACAAGATTCGGGTAGAACCGAGTAGAATTGGCAGAATGGCCAAGATGATAATTTTATAAGTGTTAGTGGAACACATAAGGTTTGAGTTGAGGATTTCCAGCTTAACATTGATATATATGTGTTAAGTTGATTATGTTGCTATGACTGATTTGTCCGTGAAAGCTGGCACTATTCATGGGGAAACGGACCTGATCCGTTATACTGCCGGATTTACGGCAGAAGTCTAAGAAGTTATGAATGTTTAGATGTATGGATGAATTGAAATATAAATGGGTATATAGAAACCCTATATTTAAGAATGATATAATTATGTTATGAGGTATGTGAGGGTAAGTGATGTAGCATATGTATAACTATGCTTGAATATGTTTGAGAAGGAAAGAATGTGAATATATTGAATGTGAATCCCTTCACTTGGAGGCAGTTATTTGAAATCCCTCCCTGTGAAGGCAGTTAAATGATAAAGATATGAAATCCCTTCACTTGGAGGCAGTTGCACTTGAATCCCTCCCTGTGAAGGCAACTAAGACAATGAGATCCCTCTACCTTGGAGGCACGTGGTCAGATGAGATCCCTCTATGTTGAAGGCACGTGGTCAGATGAGATCCCTCAATTTTGAGGCACGTGACCAGAAGAGATCCCTTCAACTAGAGGCACGTGACCAGAAGAGATCCCTTCAACTAGAGGCATGTGACCAGAATGAGATCCCTCCAAGACTAGAGGCACGTGAATCCCCTTGCGGGTGAGTCGGTGTGACGACGGTCATGGGTGATGCTGATGAGCTCACTCCAAGGCCAGGCTACCCAAGGGCAGTAAATGCACCCTAGGGACGGCGATACGGCTAGGTGTGCCAAGTAAAAGACTAAAGACTAAAGATTTTATGACGATAAAATTTTATGTATATGTATGAATTCCAGTGCAAGTTAAGTGAGGTACAGATGTGATGTTCCCATTAGATTAATGCTATATGCGTTTTATATGTTGAACTTATTATCCATGGTATTATTCATGAATTAATCTTGTGTACACTTTCCCAAAGGACCAGTATGTGAGTAAAAATGAACTTTGCTTCGGATAAAACATTTTTCGAAATGTAAAAATTAAACAGTTTGCGCTGCATGTTCATCTTTTTCAAAATAACCCGAAGCAAACTGGAGACGACCATGATGACATTATGTATGAAGATTAGAGAATCCTACTGAGAATTTTATAATTCTCACTCCTATTTCCATGTTGTCTCCAGATGATTTTAGAAGTTTCCAAAGACGGCTGAAGTTGCTGTCAGACGAGGTCCACTCAGTAATAAAGAATAGCCCAACAGATAGTACTATGACTTAAGCATAGTACTGTGCTTAGGAGGGTGTTACAGCTTAGATTCTCCGATTTGATCAATTCGTCTTCTTCCTCATGCTTGGTTCTCTACCGCTGGTTCTGTTCTGGTCTTGCTATAGTTCCTAGTCAGATCCCTGCGTGAGTCAGGTTCCTTGTGCTCAAGGCTGTGTGATCAAAGCTTGTTCATTGGTGGTTCCTCTATTTTTCATTTCGTTGTTCGATCGGTAAGTTTTAGCTCAAGATCTATGTTCGGTGATTATGGTTGAAGATCTGGTGTGCTTTGGTGTTAGCTTTGTTCGAATTTTTTTTGCTGTTGAATTTTCTAGTTCAAGATTTGGTTAAGATCTATTGATTTGCTCTATGCACACCAAGTGTTCGATGGTTAGCTTATTCTCATTTTTGTCATTGATTCGCCTCTGCCTTAGATGGTTAAGTTTAAGGATTGCTTCTATCTTTGGTGGTTAAGCATTTGCTTTGATTTGGCACTAAATATTGGTATTCCCTAAATTGGGATTTCTTGATAGCCCTATGGCTTTAACCTCTTCTTCTATAGCCTTATGGCTTTAACCTCTTTCGCAATGAGCATTGTGGAGACGTCGATGGAAGATCGAACGGGCCCAAGTGAAGGTCGAAGACTTCTTGGCACTAGGCACCACTGCCGTTGCTTACATAATTTTCATTCATTTTGCTGATGTGTTATCATTGTTGGATTGACTACATTGTATTGTTGGTCTCAAGCTGGAGATGCTATGATTTACCTCATTGTATTTTTCTCATTTCTCAGTTGTAACGCACTTTCATCCCACGTTGGAGATGCTGAAGTACGCATCCTCCAGCTTGCAAGGGGGTGTTAGAGATAATTAGAGTCTATTACATATTGGTTAGGAAGTATTAGAGTCTGTTACACATTGGTTAGGAAGTTAGATAGTTAGTTATATTACCTCTAGTATATAAGTTAGTTTGTACTCAAAATTATAACTAAGCTTTCATTTTCATCAATATACAATTTTTTATTTCTCTTCCAATTCTCTCTTTTCTCTACTCTGCCATGTTTCTCAACAATATCACCTGTCATTAAATTCATTTTCTTCAAAGTCCCCAACATACTGAACTTTGGTTTACCTACTTTATTGGTAGCATTGCATATCAAGTGCCATGCATACAATCTAGGGTGAGCTTGTAGGAAAACTCTACTAATGGTGTTCCTTATTATGATGCCACCATTAGTTATAACAGATACAGGACATTTTCCCTACATAGCTTCCAAAAATTGTTGTAGAACCTATATATAAGCTTCTTCTATTTCATTTGAAATAATGGCCAAAGATAGTTGTTTATTGTAGAGGTTAACACTAGAAAATACCATAAAGGGACACCTATTTGTTCTTGTTGAAAGTAGTATCAAAAGCCAAAACATCACCAAATATATGAAAATTAAATTGGCTCTAAAATAAGTACTTCAAATAATCATCACCATCAATAGTATGCTTCCAAAACATTCCTGGATCATTCCTTTTCAAGCACCAATGATACATTAGTCACCATTTGCATCAGCCGCTTCAATCTTCTATGTCTTTCTACCTCATTATACATTTCTCTCCTAGTAAGCCTAACCTTATCAAATCCCCTTGCTTGACTTATAAACCATTGATAAATATTAGGCATTTGTATGCCAACATTGTAAGCTCCAATACCCTTTGGAAGCCACTAAGTGGTCTAAGATATCTCGAGCAATGGGTTTTGATGGATAACAAATCAATCCTTAATAAAATCTTTTGTGATAATTAATGGTTTGTTTAAGTGTTTGTTTGTATTAGCACTAGATCATGCTAAATTCTTGTAAAAGAGAATTAGATATAGTATTTCATTTTAAACAAACTTTCTAAAAGCACTTATATATCTCGTATATATAATCCTAAGAAAAGAACCCTTTTTACAAAAGGAGCTATGGTCTTAAAAAAGTCTCTCGCTCAAGGCATATCAAGAACCTTCAGAAGGATATTCGTAAGTCATCAGAAGGATCACAAGCACATCAGAAGGATTATCTATCCAAAAAGCTTGACCAAAAAGGTGATCTTCAGAAAGATGATCTGCATGAAGAAGACCTCACTCTCAAAGCTTGCTCTGCACAACTCGCAGATATTTTCTAAAGGTCAAACTTGACAAGACAAAGATCCAAAAGGAGTGCTAACACTCTAAAAAGATGGTGAATCCAAATAGTTAGTTTTCCTCTTTGATGATGTGATTACTTGCTGAGAAAGAAAGCAACCTACTTCTCTCTCCAATCTAAGACCAATGGATCGAAAAGGCTTTGGGCTCAAGGTCTTAAGTCTCAAGGCTAGATTTTCAAGTCTATAAACCTTGAAGACAAAGAAGAAGTGCTGGAACATTGCTGATTGAAAATCTTTACAAGCTTTCATCTTTCTCGACCTTCTAATTGTTTAGAAAGTTACTTTCTATAACTTCTCATGGAAAAAAAAAATCTTCTCATTACTTTGTAATAGCTAATATCCTCTTAATGAGATTTGTTAGAAGTCACTATACTATATGCATATTTGTTTTGTACACTTTGAGTGATTTATTGTGAGTGTTGATCAAACATAAACCTTCAAATCCTTATTTGTAACTTGACTCGGTAGTGATCATTGTTAGCTTGGAGAGGCTAGGTCAATACTATTTAGTTTGTTAACTTGAAGAGGCTAGGAAAAGACTAGTCAATTGTAAGCTTGGAGAAGCTTGTACAAAAGAAAACTTGAGTTTATAAAATCTCAATTTGTTTGTTAAAGGATAGATGTAGGCAAGTGGTTTGACCGAACCAATATAAACTTCCTTGTGTGACCTTCTAACTCTATCTCTCTTTACAATTTTTGTAACTTGTGTTTCGTTTTGACTGCTTAATCTTTTCATTAGCTAACAAAGTTACTGTGAATACAATAACGTCTATTTCTAACATAAAACGCTTCCACAAATCCTAGTCCAAAGAGTTAAGAAAGTTTGTTTGAGTTTTCAAGTATTAAATAGTTTTTAAAAGCACGATTCAACCTCCTTTCTTGTGCTACTTCCACCTTCAATCGGTATCAGAGCTCAGCCTCTAGAGTTGGGCTTTCTAACATTTGTAGAGATAAAAGATCTTGAGAGATGGCAAAACAGATAAATGACATTGCTATAGGACATTCCATCAACTACCTTCCTTATTTTAATGGAGAAGATTACCCCAACTGAAGGGATAGAATGAGAATTTTCATTGAGTTTACTAAGCTAGACATGTGGAAAATCATTGAGAACAGAGATTATGTTCCAACTATTGAGCAACCCATGCCTTATGTGGTTGCCAATCCAGATCAATCTCCACCAGCCATAGTTGAAGTTATCCCAAAAATCAATGGACTGACCAACACAAAGTTAAAGTGTACATGAATCCCAAGGCCAAATATCTTCTCACTTGTGCTTTGAGCTAAAGTAAGTATGACAAGATCATCTTGTGCGATTTAGCCAAGGAGATGTAGGATAGACTTCAAACTCTTCATGAAGATCAGTATGTTAGTGCATCAATATGACAAGCTCAAGATACTAGAATATGAAAATATTGATGATATGACAACTAGATTTATGCACATCATAAATCAGTTGAAGGCATTAAGAAAAAGAAATTCTAATATTGAAATGATAAGGAATATCCTGAGAAGCCTATCAAAGACTTGGCGGCCTAAAGTAGCAGTCATTCAAGAAGCCAAGGACTTGAATGTGCTCAATCCTGATGCTCTCATTGGGTCTCTAAAGACTTATGAGATTGAGTTAAATAAAGCATCTGAGGAAACCAACAAAAAAGGAGAGTCCATTGCCTTAAAATCAACTTAAAGAAGATCTAGTTCTTTTAAAGCCAATAAGGCTATGGAAGAAACTAATGAAGAAGAAGAAGAGCCTTCTGATGATGAAGATGATGAAAAGAAAGATGAGATTACTCATCTTGCTAGAAGGACCACTAAAGCATGGACCAGAACGAAGAAAAAGAAAGCATTTGTCCCTAAAAAGGATAGGAAGGGATGGGCAAAGTAGAGTGAGATCATCTACTTTGAATGCAAGGAGCCTGGACATTTGAAATCAGAATGTCCAAAGCTGGAGAAAAGCTCCAAAAAGAAGCCACCTAAGAAGAAGGCTATGATGGCAACATTGGAAGATCTGGATGAAGTACAAGAATGTTCAAAATCGCAAGAAGAGTAGGAGATAGTTACAAATCTCTGCTTCATGGTAAATAAGTCTCTGATGAAGAGATAGAGATAATAGATTCTGAACCAGAACTTTCATATGATGATCTTCAAAAAGCCTATGATGAGCTTTTGGATGATCCTCAAACACTTTCTCCCCATTATGCTTCCTTAAAGAAAAGTTTTCAAAAATTATCCCTTGAATTTGAAAACCTTAAGTCGGAAAAGAGAAGTTGAGGCATAAAAAAATGAGCTTTTAAAAGAGAACACCCTTCTCTAGAAGGATGTTGGTGCCTTGAAACTGAAGTTTCTGAATTTGCTCAAAACATATCTTTTGATGTTTCTAAACTATAGAAATAGTTAAGCTTCTCAAATCTGATCTTGAGAAAATGGTAAATGACTCCAAGAATCATGACTTGATGCTTCACAATCAAAGACCATATTTTGAAAAGTTGAGACTTGGGTATGAGAAGAAAATGAGAAACTACCAAAAAGTTCTCGAAGTAAAGTTCCTACTTGTATTTACTACTTTCAAAAAGACACTATTCTAAGAAGTACTTGTCAAGAAGAAAGGCAACTAAAGTAAAGGTAACTAGTCCAAAAAGACCCAAGAAGATGTAGTGCCTAAAGTAAAGGTTGCTTCAAATTAGATGTGTCTTAAATTACATCATCAAAAGGAAATTAAGTGGTATTTAGACAGTGGCTACTCTAAACACATGACTGGAAACAGCTCTTGGTTCAGAAACCCCAAGCCAAAGGATGGAGGAGTCATGAAATTTGCTAATGGTATTAAGTCAAAGATCATTTGTATAGGTAATGTTGGTAAGAACACTTTGACTTGATTATTGATGTTATGTTAGTTGAAGGTTTGACTCACAACCTTCTAAGCATTAGTCAGTTTTGTGACCAAGGATATAAAGTTATGTTTGAACCCTCTTATTGCATCATAAAAGAATCCACATCAGATAAGCTCATTCTTGCTACTAAGAGGCATGATAATTCTTATGTATTATATCTAGATGACCTTTTAGATCAGAATGTAAAATGCTTAACATCCTTTGTGGATAAAAAATGGATATGGCATAAGAAATTTAGTCATGCTCATATGAGAATATCTTTGACATTTCTCCAAAAAGAGCTTGTTCAAGGCTTACCCAAGATTAGCTTTGACAATGACTCAACTTATGAGTTTTGCCAAAGGGGTAAACATACCAAGAGTTGTTTCCATAGTAAGAATGTAGTGTCAACTACTAAACCAATTGAGCTTTTACATCTTGATCTTTTTGGACCAACTAGAACTGCCAGTCTAAGTGGTAAGAAATATGGTCTGGTTATAGTGTATGACAGATTCACATGGGTTATATTCCTAGTCCATAAGGATAAAGCTTGTGAGGCCTTTAAAGTGTTTTCAAAAAGAGTTCAAAATGAAAAAGGATTCTATATGTCATCCATCAGATAAGATCATAGTAGTGAGTTTGAAAACAATATCTTTGAAAACTGTTGCAGTGAAAATGGCATTTCTCACAATTTCTCTTCTCCTATAACTCCTCAACACAATGGAGTTGCTGAAAGGAAGAATAGATCTTTGCAAGAAATGGCTAGAACCATGCTTTTAGAAAGTGGTTTATCAAAAGGATTTTAGGTAAAAGTAGTTAATACTGTCTATTATGTTCAAAATTGTATTTTCTTAAGGCCAACAATCAAGAAGACCCCCTATGAATTATGGAAAGGAAGGAAACACAATATATCTTATTTCCATATATTTGGATCTAAATGCTTTACACTTAACATCAAGGGCAAGCTGTCAAAGTTTGGTCCTAAGTTTTATCGTGGTATATTCCTAGGATACTCTTATGTGTCTAAAGCTTACAAGATATACAACAAGAGAACTATGGTTATGGAGGAGACAATACACATATGTTTCAAAGAAAAGAAGAAGGATTTAGACTAGAATGTTCATGACCTAGAAGAGGACATGGAAAATTTGTCTCTAAGGAATGATTCTCGAAATCAACGGTCCTTCAGATAGCCACAAGAGAAAATAATGAAGATATGACTACCAACTCTAAACCTTCCCATCCTCAGCATGTTTCTAATGATATTCCTAATGATTCAAAAGAATCCCCCCATTAAGAGAAGATACATTGGTGTAAGAGATTTGAAAGTTGTCTCTAAAAATCAAATCATTGGTGAACTTTCTCAAAGAATCAGAACCAGATCCTCTTTAAGATCAAAATCAAACATGGCTTTGATTTCTAAAATACAACCTAAATGTATTGATGAAGCTCTTCAAGCTCAAAGTTGGATAGATGCCATATAGGACCTTAACCAATTTGAAAAGCTCAAAGTTGGATAGGTGCCAAAAGGACATTTTGTCATTGAAAAAAAATGGGTGTCCAGAAAAAGGTTAGATGAAAGTGGAAAGGTGGTTAAAAACAAGGCAAGGCTAGTTACTCAAGGATGTAATCATTAAAAAGGAATTGACTATGATGAGACATTTGCTCTTGTTGCAAGATTAGAAGCCATTAGAATGCCGCTTGCTTTTGTAGCATACCAAGGTTTTGCTCTTTATTAGATGGATATTAAATCTGCTTTTCTAAATAGTTTTATTTCTGAAGAAATGTATGTTAAATAACCTCCAGGTTTTCAAAATAAAATCTTTCCTCATCATAATTTTAAGCTGTCAAAAGCTTTATATGGTCTGAAATAAGCTCCAAAAGCTTGGTCTGAAAGGCTTAGCATTTTTCTGCTTAAAAATGGTTTTAAAAGCGGAAAAATTGATACAACATTATTTATCATGCATGAGAAAGATGCTTTTCTTATTGTTCAGGTTTATGTAGATGATATTATATTTGGTGCTACTAATCAAAATCTATGCATGAGTTTTTCTGAGCTTATATATGGAGTATTTGAATTTGAGCTGAGCATGATGGGAAAGCTCAAGTACTTTCTAGGGCTACAAATAAAGTAATAGAAAGATAGGATCCTGATTCACGAAGGATAATATGCAAAAGATCTGCTCAAAAGGTTTGATATGGACAAAGCTAAGAGCATTAGCACTCCCATGCATCATTCTTAAGTTCTGGAAGCTGATAAAGATAGAGATAAAGTTTCTGATAAACTTTATCCAAGTATGATTGGTTCAATACTTTATCTCACGGCTAGTAGACTTGACATACAATTAAGTGTGGATATTTGCACTAGATTTCAATGTAATCCAAAGCAATCACATTTAAATGTTGTTAAGAGAATTCTAAGATATTTAGTAGTTGCTACTAATCTTGGTCTCTGGTACAAGAAAGATATTTTCTATAATGTTGTAGAATTTTGTGATGCTAACTTTGCTGAAAAAGGAGTTAAAAGAAAGAGCACAAATGGCTGTTGTTGCTTTCTTGCAAAATCCTTGATAACATGGTCAAACAAGAAGCAAAATATAATTGCTCTCTCAACTACTAAAGCTAAATATGTATCTAAAGCAAATTGTTGTGCTCAGATTGTATGGACTAAGCATCAATTGGAAGATTTCAACTTAAGGTATACGAAAATTCCTATTCTGTGCGATAACACTAGTGCTATTATCCTTACTAAAAATCCCATTTAGCAATCAAGATCAAAGCATATAGATATTAAGCATCATTTTATAAGAGATCTTATTCAGAAAAGAGATACTGAGCTAAGTTTGGTAAATACAAAATATCAAATAGCAGATATATTTACAAAGCCTCTAGCTAAAGATCATTTTTGTTATATTAAGAACCTTTTGAATATGATTAGTTTTTGAGCATGCATTCATATCACATGGATTGTATCCCCCTAAGCCTTTAAGAGAGCCTAAGGTTGAGATTGCAATAGCCCAGTATGTTTCCCTTCTGAAAAAGACATCTTAAGAGTTGTTCAGAAAGATTAGTTCAGAATGTTCTACAAACTGTGCTCAGAAAGTTATGTTCAGAATATTGATTCAGAAAGGAAAAAAAAAAGAAAGGTGCTATTTGAAGTCTTCAAGTTTCAAGTTCAGAAAGGTGTTTCCCTTCAGAGAGTTGACTCAAGCTTCTGATCAGAAAGATAAATGTGAAGAGTCAAAGCAATTTTTAGTATATGGGTTGGAAATTAACTTCCCACTATGACACGTTGCCATGTCTCAATGAAGCAAGAAAGACAAAAGCCATCCCTTGTCAAAACCTTATCGTTTTAACCTCCAATCCTTCATATATTTCCATAACCCTTGGTTATTTCTTTTGACCACTGAATTTATTTATTTACTTACTCTAAAAACCTTTTTCTCTCTCAAGTTACTAAAACCCCCAAACACTATTCATCTTCCCTCAAAGTTTCTAATTTTCAACACCTCTCTGTCTTCGCCATCAACATCAATCCAAACATATTCCTTTTTCCTTCAAGCTCCATTATTTTGTTTGCTCTCAATGGCTGACAAGGGTTATCAAAGTATTCCCTACATTTTTTAAGACGATGAAATACAAGCAAACTTCCAAAATAATGTCTTCAGAAGACCCATTGCTAGGGGAAGACGTTTCAACTTGGAGAACTTCACCTCTCTTCTAGAAGCCTTCCGCATTTTTTAGTTTCAAGGGTGGAATGATTTCTTAGGATCTTTGAAGACATCTATACCAGAGTGGTTCTTACCTTCTACAACATCATGAATGCCTATGATGAAGATAACACTTCACTCAAAAGCATCGTTGAAAGCTTCGAACTCCAAGTTCTACATTTTGAATTATTGAGATAACCAACACTCCTAATGATGAAATTATGTGTCGAGGAGGAGAAAACTGGTGGCAGGAACATGGTGCTATTGAGGAGGATGTTGCAGAAACTCTCACAAGAAAAAGATTTATAAGAGTAAGAGATATTCGAACCTCTCATTTACTCATTCCTGTTATGGCTATCTATTCTGTTATTCAGCACACTGTGTTACCTAGGAGTGGTAACACAGATGTAATGACTAAGGTGGATAAAATCGTCATGTTCTATCTTATGACCAAAAGAATGATCAATCTGGTGAGTTGATTATTGATTTCATCATATCTTCTGTTGGTGCTAAAAGGAAAATCATGCCACTCTACCTTATGGAATGTTTCTCTCCAAGGTATTCATTAGGGCGTAGTTGCCTCTGGATAGACATAAAGTTGACAATAGAAGGTGAAAGTAGCACGAGAAGAAGGATTGAATCATGCATCTACAAAACTCTTTTGTTCCTAAAAACTTAAACAAATATTCTCAATTCTTTAGACTTGGAATACAGAAGTGTTTTACGTTAGATGCAGAAGTCATTGTATTCATGATACTTTGATAGGCAATGAAGAAAAATAAACACAGAATAATACACAAGTTATAAAATCTATAAATTGTAAAGGATAGAAGATCATACGAAGAACTTTTATACTAGTTCAGCCAAACCATTTGCCTATGTCCAGTCACCAACAAATTAGTTCAAATTTATAGCCACAAGTATTCTTTAGGACAAGCTTCTCTAAGCTTATAACTGAGTAGTTTTTCCCAACCTCTCCAAGCTAATAGAATAGAATAGTATTGACCTAGCCTCTCCAAGCTAAATAAGCAAGTAGTATTTTTTCCAAACGCCTCCAAGCTCATAACAACCGCTAATGAGTTAGGTTACAACAATAGATAGATGGTTTGTGTTTGAACAACACTCACACAAAATCACTCAAATTGTATGAACCAATAAAGTACAAAGTAGAGTGACTCGAGTGCCAAACACGATCAAATTGCAAAAGTGAATTACACAAACTTGTAGCATAGTGCAATTTGAATCATCTCCTTCATATGTCAATGCTATTTGACTAGAAATCAAAGGAGTTTTTAATATCAAACAATACATATGTAGTATGTTATTTGCAAAAAGGTTAAAGTGAAATTAAAACAGAATCAAAAGTCCAATCTAAGAATTAAGAGAAGACAATTGTTACTCTATCATAGAATTCTAAGCATGCATCAATATTCCAATTCAATGGTTAATGTTGAATTTAAATGAAAGCTTAGTTCAAATCTAGCATTCAATTGACATACACAATCAATCACATTCACAGACCTCTAGAACATAATTGACTTACGTTAATTTCAAGCACCAATGCAATTAACCTTAGATTCATATCTAAAATCTAATTCATATTCTTCCAACAATTGAATCACACAAATCAACCAATCATTGTGAAAACAATCAAATTCTTAATTAACATTTCATAATAAAAACCTTCAATTCAAAAACGAATCAAGAATAAAAGGAAGAGTAGATGAAATCACAGTGAAATGATGAATCCAAGTTCACCAATCTTCAAGAGTGTCAATGCCTTTTTGAATTCTTGGATCAGATAAGATCCTACTCCTCCATGGAGGAAAATGAGAATTCAAAGATGAGAGAGAGAGAAAGAGAAGAGAAAAAGAGTAGTTGTGTTTTATTCAAATTCTAAGTCAATGATTCAAAAGGTTCTTTTGAATTCGGCCTTCCCCTATTTATACTTACAAAATAGTTCTCTACTTTCTAATTACATTAATCCCCTCTCCCTAAGCTACATTTGGACACCTCATTTGCGTAAATTAGAATTTTGGAGGGAAAGTTATGTCTAAAACATTTAATTAGGTTTCTTAGACCAATCAGTAGACTTTCACTACATTTTTTTCCAAGAAGATGCCTCTGCTTGGCTCAATGCTCTGAAGATGAATTGAAGCTTTGGATGGCAGCTTTCAAATGGCACTAGAATGGGCTCAATTGGGCTCCTATGGCTGAGATATGGCCTATACAAAACACCTTGCTCAGGAACTACGGCTACATCCCTTGACTCTACTTCCAGGTCCAACTCTAGCTTCACGGCTTGAGAATCAGCCTTTAACCTCTTCATGAAATTTGTAGGCCCAACTCTCATCTTTCCTACAAATTAAGAATCACAATCTAATGAGGTCTAGAACACAAGTTATGGTCCAAATACTAAAACAATGTCAGAAGAAGCACAATGCTGGAAAAATTGGAGCAAGATCCAACCAAAACCCAATCAACATATATGATCCAAATGACATCAATTATGCACAAAAGATGGTTAATGCACTAAATATGAGGGAAAAAATATATACAAATCCAATTCTTTGTGGAGTGACTTTTCATGAATCTCACAAAGAGAATATTAGCTATTACAAAGCAAATGAGAAGATTTTCTTTAAGAGAAGTTACAAAAAGTAACTTTCTAGACATTTAGAATGTTGAAAAAGATGAAAGTTGATAAGATATATAATGCATAGAGTTCCAAGTTTTTCTTCTTCATCTTCAAGGTTTATACATACTTCAAAATCTAGCCATCGAGACTTCAGACCTTGAGCCTAGAGCTTTTTGATCAACTGGTCTAAGATTGGAAAGAGAAGTGGATTGCTTTATTTCTCAGCAAGTAAGTACGACACCAAAGAAGAAACTTGTCTTTTGGGTCCACTAGCTTTTCAGAGTGTCAATGCTTTTTTTGGATCTTGTTTTGTCAAGTTTGAACTTTAGGAACGATCCATGAATCGTACAGAGCAAGCTTCATGCAAATCAACTTCCTGAATATCACCCTTTTGGACAGTTCCGTATGGACAAATCATCTTTCTGATGTGCTCATGATTCTTCTGATGGCTTGATATCCTTTTGATGATGTAGATACATCCTTCTATTGACATAGATACATCCTTTTGAAGCTTTTTATTCGTTTTTCGTTGTGAGAGAAATTTTTTGAATCATTGATTTTCTTGTGAAAAAGTTCTTTCCTTAGGATTTTATGTACGAGATATCTAAGAACTTTTAGAGAATTTGATTAGAGAAAGAAATTCATATGGTTCAATTCTCTTCATCGTTCATATATCGTGATCTAGTGCAAAATGAGAATAAACACTTCAACAAACCACTAGTCCTCACAACAGGTTTTATTAAGAATTGATTTGTTATCCATCATAACCCTTATCTCTATATAACTTAGACCACTTAGGGGCTTCTGAAGGGTATTGGAGCTTACAATCTCCTCCTTTTTGAAGATGGCAAACCAATACTTAAGAAAAACTTTTGTTTTATAATACAAATTGAAAGCACATAAGCATATGTATGATTTGTTTCAACTTTTCTGATTTGAAAACATAGTTTCTAAAGTTAATTTTAAGTTATTTTGTTACCCAAAAAAGTAAATAGGTAATATTTTGCCATTAAGAACATTTTGAACCAAACTATGGTTTTGCTTAGATTATGAAATTTAGCAGATATGTAGTTCATGCTTAAACTAGAGCAAAAGATAAAAGACTTAGAGAACATAACATATGAGAATTGTATTTTTCAATCAGAGCATATCATATCAGAATTATATCTATACAAAAAACATAATGTGCATAATCAGAGCTATAAAATAGTCAACAAAACTATGATAGATATCAAAGTAATAAAACTATGATAAGTAACAGATTATGCATAGTTAGATATCAAAGATATCAGAGTATAAATTATTAAAGCATAAGTAGAATAGGAATAGCATAAGATACATATCAGAGCAAAAAAATAAATGATTGTAATAAAAAATGTAATGATCTATTCAACCAAACCAAAAGAAATTATTCTAAAAATGTAAAAACACAAAATTTATGCTTGCAATCTTAAAATTGTAGTTCTAGCTCCCCCTCAACTAAAGTTTTTCTCTTCCTCTTTGTAACACTCTAATAAACTTATACTATGCTTAAGTCGTATTACAGTATTTTATTAGTTGTTACTTATGCTCGTGGAAAACTAAACTTCATTTATAAGTTAAGTTATGCGGAAAATACAGTAAATTTTTTTTTGAAATACATCGTCGCTTTGCAGCGTGTTGGAAAGTAAAGCCTTGAGCGAGAAGACAGATAAAGAAAGAGCATGTCGCATAAAATACATACCCTAATATCATAAAACAAGAGAAGGGTAAATAAATAGTAATTTACAAATACATTGCATTACATAGCTAATCATTACATCCATATGGGTTCATAATATATATATATATATACATACATACATATATATCAGCATTACATCGAAGGAGGTTCATGGTCGTGCCATGATCCAAATACTAGATACTAAATACAAACTTAAATGACAACAGCTCATCTCAAAAAGGAATATATGAAGGTGCAAAGTAACAGTCGCTATAAGTCCCAAAACAGCTTTGTCTGGCATCCCCCATCATAAGTCCACTCATAGTGTGGTGGCTCCAGGCTCCACTCCAATGGATGTGCCATCGGAATCTAGTGACGATGCAGAAAATAACTAGAGTGAGAAATGGGATTTCTCAGTAGGACTCGAACCCGACACGAAAGTGTCATCGTCATTGTCCCAATCACTTCAGTTTTATTAATGAAAATAGTGAGCATTCATAAGGTTCAGTTCTTAGGTTTTCAAAAACATGAATATCTGAAGCAGATTCAATTTTAACATACCCTCTAATCATTTATATCATGACATATATGGGCACAAGTATAATTACATAAAACATGCATCGCTGTGCTATAAGCTTCTCTTAACTTCTTCCCTTCAAGGGTTTAGACTGAAATCCCTTTTCTTTTCTTAAATTGACGTTATCTTAGGTCTTTTTCTTTTCACCCGCTAAACATAAGTGGTAATGAGCTCATACTGTAGCCGTCGCCACTATAAATTTTCGGTGTTTACACTAGCTGGGTCATGCCATGTCTCATGTAAGCCCTATCCCCTATATGCACACTAGCTGGGTTGATGTCATGCCTCATATGAGTCGTAGGTGAGGGGAGCTTACTTTGGGTCACCTTCCCTTTTGAAGGATCAGACCCTTAGTTCATTTTCTTTTTATTAAGGCTTATGATGCAAAATTATTCTAATTCTTTTCCACATCTGGGTGTTACTTATCGCCATCCCCAAATGTGATTCCTTTATCACATATCATTAAGCATCATATCATCAACATATCCTTATCATAATCATCATCATCATTCTCATATTCATTATCATAATCATCATCATTATTATCATATCATCATCATCATCATATCGTTGTCATCATATTGACACCTAGAAGCATACATATCACACAAAGTCTAATGAGCTTAGCTTAGTAAATTTGGTGCAAGCTTTTAATTGAGGTTACCTCTTGTATAAATTCTTTTATTAGGCATATGGTCAATTTCATTTATTATCCTTTTTGAAACTTTTAAGTTGAATTATGAAGTTTTCCCATATCTTAAATTGAGGGTCTTAATGTCTTTAAGCTTATTTCTCATTAACCTTTAAATTGAACCATAACTAGTTTTACTTTTACAGTGGGGCCTTAACTCCAAAAATTGGCCATAATTTCATCTTTTACAATCTTGACTTGAATTTTGGTATGTTATAGTTCTCTGAGTCTATTTTTAAATAAAATGAACCCCTCTCAAAAATTCATTTTTTAACTTGAGATATGCATGTTTTATTCTGACTGCTCAGCTTTTAAGTTTATTCTCAATATAGTGAATTTTAAACATTACTACAAGCTCCTCACAAGGATTCTGCCAAAACTATTTCATGGGGATGTTTCTCTATGTCTTATATTTCTAACAAACTTGGTCCTACTCAAAAATGTTCTGTATAACTTGAGTTATTAAGATTTTATTACATACTGCCTGAACAGAAACACATCTGGGGACAGCACATTTTGAAAATTCATATCTCTCTCATTTTAAGGCCAATTTTATGTATTTTATATGTATAAAAATCTCTATGAGTCGATTTTCATTTAAAATTAGTTTCGTTGCATTCGGAGTTATATTGAAATAGTCATTAGTTGCGCCATACAGACTGCCAGAATTTTTCAGCTTCAACAGTTTTGGTTTTAATAAGTTTTCTTGTAAAAACATTAAGTCTTTTCCTCAAGTGACCACTTTTCTCTTCCAAACCACTTTTATACTTTGAGATCTTGATGAAATATCAATATTTTGAGTTCTAAAAAGTTTGGTTCAAAATAAGAATAAATGCACAACAAGTCAATTTCCAAGAAAAAAGCAAAAATCACAAACAACTTCTTATAACAAAAGCATGGCCATGAAGCCTTTAGTGCAAGTTCTAAAACCACCTAGCTATGGAGAGCTTAGGAGTTCTAGAGCTTGAAAAACATAGAAGAAAGAGGGGTTAGAGTCATACCAAATGGGTTTCTTGAAAGTTTGAAGAGAAAAAAAGGTGTTGGAGATGGCCTCCTTCTTCTTGAGCTTGATAATGGGCTAAGTGAGTTTTTGTTTTGCTTCCTCAAGAACCAAAAAGGGTGATCCTTGAAGGGCTTGTGAGGGTGGTGAAAAGAAAGAGAGTTGAATGGGGTGTGAAAGTAGGAAGAAAAACAAGAGCAATTGAAAGAGTAGAAGAGTTAAAATGAGGCTTAGAGAAAAGTGAGAGCTTAGGCTTGTAGTAAGAGGATAAAAATCACAAATGAGGGAGTAGGGGCTGTTTTTGGAGCGCAAAAATGGGGGGAGTGGGCTGATTGGTTTTGCTTCTCCAACAAGCAAAGGGAAGTAGGTGAGTTTAGCTTCTTTTTCAAGCAAGAAAGCTAGGAACTTTGGGGCAAAAGGACGGATTGTATTTTCCTTGAGTCTTGGCATTTGGGTAAAGATCATTTAGTATTTTTCAAGTGGTTAAAGGCATGACCACTCTTGGAATTGGCTTGGGTGAATATGATCACTCCAAGTGGCACAATCTTGATGGAGGAAAGTACTTCTCTTGTCTTGACTGAAGAGATATTACTATCCTAAGCCCTTGATCTAAGAGTGCATGATGAGAAGGCAAATGGATGGTTGGATTTTGCTCTTGTCCTTGGCCGAAATTTGGTGCATCAATTAGGAGGAATTTTTAAATTTTCAAAACTATTAAAATTACCTAAGTTGTTAATCAATTTGATTAGTTAAATTGCTCTTTAACCGATTTCGGTTAATTACCCTTTTAAGACGTTTTTCCTCTAAAACAATTGCTCTTATGAATGGCCAGAATAAGATCCATTTGAACTTCAACAGTATTTGGGAGAACATTAGTAATAGATGGTTCTTCAAAAGGTAGCTTCTCACTATGCGTAGCTGAAGACTTTGCAGAACCAAAAGTAGCTTCAAATGTTGTTCTGTTAAACCTTGGGCCAGTAATCAATAGCAGGAGAGTTTTGGAAGTAGATAGGGTAACAGGATTGTCTTGAAAGGTTGGAGCAGTAACAATAATTGGGTTTTGCATTGGAATAGAGATAAGAGTAGCCTCAGCAACATGGACAGCAACAAGTTGAGCTTCTGCAACATAGTTCCTTCTAGTGCAACGGCTTCTATTCTAGTTTCAGTCCATTCAACCACAATTCCTTCTGGACCAGTAGGGACCAATTGCAAGTTCTAAGGTTGGATTGCAGCTTCTCCAGTTGGTTGCTTAGAGGACACAACTACCCTTCTTATCTCAGAAGGAGGATTTTCCTCTTCTATCACTACAATGTGTTGTTCTACCTCTTAGGAGATAGAAGAGCTTCTTGGTTCTGATGCACTAACTCCAGTGGCTCTATTTCTTTATCTCTGGAGCCAAGCCTCTTCTCTCAACTTATTCTCCTTTGCTTCCCTTCTTGCTTTTCTGATTGGACAAGGAATAGAATCTCTAGAAGGAGTAGGAGGGGCTCTTTTCACTTTCCTCTATTTTCCTTCTCAAACCTCTTGTTGCATTGGCTCTTGAGGTGCAAGTTCCCTTATAACAATCCCTCTCTGAGCAGGTCTTATAGCTTGAGAAGCAGGAGAGGCAGCAATTATTGTGGCATTGTCAGCCATGTTGACAATTTCTGTAGCAATTGCAAAAACCTCATTTTTAGCCCTTGATGAAGAAGAGGATTTTTCAACAAGTTTCATCACTCTTCTTTTGCTAGTCCTTCTTTCCTCAGGAATGGGTAAAAGACTATTTTCTCTTCTTTTTTATTTTTCCTTGCCTTCATTAGAAGACTTGGGCTTGAACTTTTTGGTGCTAGGAACCTCAACAGCAACAGCAATAGCAACAATATCTTTCTTTCTCTTACTGTCCTTCTCTTTCTCCTTTTTCTTGAGCCTGGGGCTTTAATCCCAATGTAGAGAAGGTTTTCATGGTCGTTGTGGGTCTCTTGATGTCCATCCAAAGGTATCTGAGCCATGATAAATAACTTGGTAGGAAACATGCCGTAGGGTAAAGTAGCATGTTTTCTCCTTTCAGCATTAACAGCAGCAAGAATAAAGTCCAATATCAACCTCACAAGGTTGATCCTTTTTCTAGTCATGAGGCAAAACACCACCATTTGGTCTACCTCAATCATGACATTTGTGTTACCACTCCTAGGTAGCATAGTGTACTGAACCACAAAATACACAGCCCTAACAAGGACAAGTAAATGAGAAGTTTGAATGTCTGTTACTGTTATATTTCTTTTTCATGTGAGAGCTTTGGCAACTTCTTCCTCAGTAGCACCAAGTTCTTCCCACCAATTTTCTCCATCACGACACAAAATCCCATCATTGGTAGTGTTGGTTATCTCGGCAATGTCAGCAAGCAAAACTTGGAGTTTGAAACATCCAACAATGCTCCTAAGTAAGGTGTTGTCTTCATCAAAGGCAACAAGAGTGCTGTAAAAAGCAGGAACCACCCCGATGTAGATGTCATCTAAGATCATCAAGAAGTCCCCACCCTTGAAATTCAAAAATATTGAAAACTTCAAGAAAAGAAGTAAAGTTCCACATATAAACTTCTCCCTCTGGCTATGGGTTTTCTGAAGAAGTTGTTTTGGAAGTTTGCTTACATTTCTTCATCTCCAAAGATATAGGGAACACTTTGATAACTCTTGTCTACCATTTGAGAGTACAAAAGTCGAAGCTTAAAAGAAATAAGGAATATGTTTGGGTTGAAATTGAAGGCAAAGGCAGAGAAATGTTTGGAAGTTTGAAAATTTGAGGGAAGATGAACAATGATGAATAATACAGGTGGTTTCAGTAACTTTAGAGAAAAAGGTTTACAAAGAATGGAATGAGTTCAGTGTTTCGTGAAGAGTTATGTTATGACTTTCCCATTTTGTTGAGACGTGCCAGTGTGACATAGTGGGATGTTCTAAAACCTTCCTTGATGCTTCATATTTATCTTTCTAATAAGAAGCTTAAGCCAACTTTCTAAGGGAAATCTTTTTTTTTTTAACTTAAAACTTGAAGCACTCTTCTGATTTGCCCTCTCTGAATTAATATTCTGAACACCCCTTTCTAAATAATATCTATAAACTGTTCTAAATTGATCTTTCTAAACAACTCTTAAGATGCTTTCTTCAAAAGGAAACACACTTGACCATTGCAATCATAGCTTTAAGCTCTTTCATAAGCGTAAGGGGATAGGATCCATGTGTTATGAATGTATGCTGAGAAACTAATCATATTCAAGAGGTTCTTAGTATATAACAGAGGGTCATACTTCAGTGCAAATGTTGGGAAATTTGCACTAGTGCAAATCTGACATTGCCCAACAGGAAGAAGCCATGTGGCAAAGCTTATGATACACCTTACTGTTGATGTTTTGTAATATAGATTCTCTTCACTCAGCCCCCCTCGTCCACATATTGCCAAGGAATAGATCCATCAGCTCCCCTCCACCAGAGAATACCGCTGCCACACCATCTACCTCACCAAAGCCACTTCTACGAATACTACATTTTTTTATTTTGGTTTTATATTTTCATAGATAAACCAACTCTCAAACAAGACAAAGAAAGCAGAAACACAGAGTACAAGCATAATCAAGATCTACGATCGAAAATCCTATAACATATGAAAAGGATTTAGGAGAATAGATAGAAAAAAGCCCCCATTTATAAATAGAAACATTTTAGCACAAATATATACATAAAAAAATGATACCAAAGTAAGACTCTGAGTGAAGAAAAGTCACAATTTTTTTTCCATTTCCAAACAAAATTAAACTACTTCATATAGCACTAAACCCTTTTTTCCACATACATATGGGATTTACTTGATAACCCGAAGAACGAAGTAAGAAACTAGGGGCAAAAGGCATACCTTGATGGCCTTGTTTGCATATTCAACTTCAAACAAAAGGCCTTCGGGAGAAAAGGTGTTGACTCTCAGTCATACTCAGTCCTATTTCACGTACCAACAATTAAACAAAAACAAACCCCCCAGGGGAATTGATTGCAAATTCGAGATAGAAAGCATAAACTAAACAAGTTTAGAGGAAAAGGAAAAATAATGAAATGCATTTTGGAAAGAAAGAGGTTCATCTTGTGAGAAATATCTTCAATTCAATCAAATCATTGTAGAAAAATTACAAGGGATCAATAGATCTATTCTGACAAGGTGTGTGGGTGGGCAAATAAGAGGCATTTACTATGAAACACCAACATTAAAGTGTACCGTATGCCTTGCCACATGGCTTCTTCTTGTTAGGCCATGTCAAATTTGCATCAGTGCAAATTTCCTAACATTTGCAATGAAGTATGACCCTATAACAAAAGTGATATTCAGCTAGAAGTTTTGTAAATATGTCAGCTATTTAATTTTTTATATCTATAAAACCTAGCTTAATATCTCCTTTCTGAGCATGATCTCTAATGAAATGATGCTTAATATCTATATGCTTTAACCTAGAATGTCGAATGGGATTTTTAGCAAGGTTAATAGCACTAGTGTTATTACACAAAAAAAGGATTTTGGTATACCTCAAGTTGAAGTCTTCCAACTGATGCTTAATCCAGAGCATCTGAGCACAACAATTTGCTGCAAATACATATTCAGCTTCAATAGTTAAGAGAGCAATTGTATTTTGCTTCTTACTTGACCATGTTATCAATGATTTTCCAAGAAAGCAATAGCAGCTACTTATGCTCTTTCTTTCAACTCTGTCTCCAGTAAAATCATCACAGTAACCTGTAACATCACAAAAAGTACATTTCCCATACCAAACACCAAGGTTAGTGGTACCAACTAAATATCTCATAATCCTCTTGACAAATTTAAGTGTGATTGCTTTGGATTACATTGAAATCTAGCACAAATACACACACTTAATTGTATGTCAGATCTGCTGGCTGAGCCAATCATACCTTGAAAAAGTTTCTCAAAAAGGATGCATAGGAGCACTAATATTCTTAGTTTTGTCCATATCAAATCTTTTGAGCAGATTCTTGGCATATTTTTCTTGATGAATAAAGATCCTACTTTTCTGTTACTTTATTTGCAAACCCAAAAAGTATTTGAGTTCTCCTATCATGCTCATCTCAAATCTTCCCTACATAAGATTAGAGAAAGTTTCGCATGGATTTTGGTTAGTAGCATCAAAAATAATATCATCTACATAAATCTGAACAATAAGAAAATCATCTTTCTCATGCTTGATAAACAACATTGTATTAACTTTTCCTTAATTAAAGCCATTTTTAAGCAGAAAGAAACTAAGTCTTTCATGCCAAGCTCTTAGGGCTTGTTTCAGATCATATAAACCTTTTGATAGCTTAAAAACATGATAAGGAAAGGTTTCATTTTCAAAACTAGGAGGTTGTTTAACATACACTTCTTTAGAAATAAAGCCATTTAAAAAAATAGATTTTACATCCATCTAATAGAGAACAAAACCTTTGTACACTGCAAATGTAAGTAGCAATCTGATGGCTTCCAGTCTTACAACAAAGCAAATATCTCATCATAGTCAATTCTTTCTTGCTAATTATATTCTTGAGCCACTAGCCTTGCCTTATTTCTGACTATCTTTCTACTTTCATCTAGCTTGTTTTTGAACACCCATCTTGTGCCAATGATAAAATGTCCTTTAAGCAATGGAACTAGAGGCCAAACTTTGCTCTTCTCAAACTAATTGAGCTCTTCTTGCATGGCTTCTATCCAACTTTGATCTTGAAGTGCTTCATCAATATATTTAGGATGTACTTCTAAAATCAAAGCCATGTTGCATTCTGTTTCAAAGTAGGATTTGGCTCTGATTCCTTGAGACAGTTCACCAATGATTTGATTTTGAGATACAACTCTCAAATCTCTTGCACCTGTGTATCTTCTCTTTATAAAGGATCCTTTTGAATCTTCTAGAATATCATCAGAAACATGCTAAGGGTGAGAAGGTTCAGAAATAGTAGTCATATCATCATTATTTTCCCTTGTGGCTATCTGCAGGGATAGCTGATTTTGAAAATCAATGTTCAGAGACAAATTTTCCATATCCTTTTCCAAGTCATGAACATTCTGGTTTTTATCCTTCTTCTTCTCTTTGAAGGATATATGTATGGTCTTCTTCACAGCTTGAGTCCTCTTGTTGTATACCCTACAAGCTTTAAACACAGAAGAGTATCTTAAAAATACACTAGGATCAGACTTAGGATCAAACTTTTATAGCTTGTCCATTGTGTTAAGTATAAAACATTCAGATCCAAATATATGAAAGAAATGTTGGGTTTCCTTCATTTCCATAATTCATAGGGGGTTTTCTTGATCATTGGCCTTAAGAAAACATAGTTTTGAATGTAGCAAGCAGTGTTAACTACTTTTGCGCAAAAGCCTTTTGATAAACCACTTTCTAAAAGTATGGTTCGGCTATTTCTTGCAAAGATCTGTTCTTCTTTTCAACAACCCCATTTTGTTGAGGAGTTCTAAGAGAAGAGAAATTCTGAGAAATCCCATTTTTGTTGCAAAAATTTTCAAAAATATGATTTTCAAATTCACTACCATGATCAGAGCTAGTAGATGAAATACAAAAGCCTTTTTTCATTCTGTACTCTTTTTGAGTAAACTTTGAAGGCCTCACAAGCTTCATCCTTATGGAGTAGGAATATAACCCATTTAAATCTTGAAAAGTCATGCACTATGACCAAACCATATTTCTTACCACCTAGACTAGCAATTCTAGTTGGTTCAAAAAGATGAAGATGTAAAAGCTCAAGTGGTTTAGAAGTAGACACATTATTACTATGGAAAAAACTCTTGGTTTGTCTATCCCTTTGGTAGAACTTACAAGTTGAGTCATTGTCAAAACTGATCTTGGATATACCTTTAACATGTTCTTTTTGAGAAATCTCAGATAGTAATCTCATATGAGCATAACTAAGTTTCTTATGCCGCATCCACTTATCATCCATAAAGCATGCTAGCATTTTACATTCTGATCTAAAAGGTCATCTATGTAACATCCTCTATCATATAAGCCATGCTTGAGTCATGGAGTTATATTAAGAGGTTGTTACTGTGCTAAAAGAGTTCTTAAAATACGAAAAATATAATACATGGCCCTCTAGCTGTATACTTTATTACTGGAACATAGCTCATAAATTTCGTCGTCTCGGGCATATAAGGAATAAAATAAAATAATTACAATTTAAAAGAAATTTGTGACTAACATGTCACATAGGACCTACCCCTGCTGGTCCTTAGCTAGCTTCGGAAATCTCTTGATCTAGTTTGCTTTTGAGTTTTGCTCTGTGAATGCTCTAGTATTCCATCTCATACGCGACTTCCAACTTAGGT
Source organism: Pterocarpus santalinus (assembly GCA_031439595.1). Lineage (NCBI taxonomy): Eukaryota > Viridiplantae > Streptophyta > Magnoliopsida > Fabales > Fabaceae > Pterocarpus > Pterocarpus santalinus. Next base: position 347,383 of record JAVHNO010000089.1, on the reverse strand, counting down.
ACTGGAATGTTTACGGAAACGAAAACACACAAGCAGGTAGTGAGAACCTATGGTTCTCAGTAGATAAATTCAATTCATACAATGTCATTATAAACATTCCAGCCGCTTCGGTTTCTTATAAAAATGTGAGCATATATATATATATATATAACCAATGGTTCAGTTTTAAGTTAAAAACGTCATTCTCGAAGCGGGTTATATTTTTAACAATCACTTGTCATCTCACATGATAGTCACAAAAATATGAATAGTATAATATGCTTCCATAAGGAACATGATAGCATTATGCCTTAACTAGATAACTGAAGCTGCACATGAGAATGCTTACACTTGTTTATATGCAAGTGCACTTAACTTAATTTATCTCTTTCCTTAATTTGCAACTTGATCTTGCTCTTTTCTGCACTTGGTCCCCCGGAGGTGAATGGCCTTTCTCACCCCTGGGTAATAACTTGCTTTTCAGGTCTGAGCTCGTACCTATACATGAGTGACGGGTTTACTTTCCCCGACCCTCACACCGGTCTATTCCCCTTAAATCTGGTCGAGGGCTGGCCCAAGTCTTGAAACAAGTACCATTACGCCCACGCTAGCTGGGTCTATGCCATGCCTCACGTGGTAACTTGGTACGTCTTTCTTGCAAGTTCTCATAAATCTTATTCTTCTCTGGACATGATTACACATGCATATCATACTTAAATCACTCTTGCATATATGAATCTTATGAGCATAACATATAAATGTTCATGACAGTCATATAATTTGCATATCTCTACCAAAATTTTGGCAGCATAACGGATCAAGTCCGCTTCCCCATGAATAGTGCCGATGTCGTGAGACAATCCATTTTATAGAAAATTCACAATATTTCACTTCACATTTCAACATCAATTCCATAGGAATATTAATGCATTTGTAGCATCACAATTCATCATCAATCTCCTAGGAACCTTAGTTGCACTTAAAGCATATTGGCTATCTTAGCACTTTCACTCAGCTCGGTTTTGTAAATTAGGCCATAATTTCTATGTAACTCATCTAGACCTCAATTTTGGATATGTCATAGCTCAATGTGTCTATTTTCTAACCTCATTGGTCCCATATCATTTTGATAAGTATAGCTCAAGATATTCAACTTTTGTTCAACCTGTTTAGTCACTAACCCGAATTACCCTCCTGGAAGTATAAATTCATTAAAACTCGAAACTAAGCTCAAATCATGCTAAATTAGTCTCATATCAAAGCTAACAGGACAACCTTTCGTTTAAAACAGGTTCCACTTGATTTACTTAAGTATACCTCGAGTTATAAGTCCTACAAGTCGACCTTCCTGAACTACCCTGTTTTGGTCTGGATTAAACATAGGGCAACTTGCGTGAATCACTGGGAACAACTGGGACCATAACAAACTCGGAATCTCATATTGGGATGTTCCCCTATGTGTAAGCTTTCTAAAAAGGTTAGTTTCACTCAATTTAGAGTTGTATGGGGTGAGTTATACTCTACTAATGTCACCCTGCCCGGATAAAATTCTTGAACCCTAGGTCAAACTTCAAAAATTCATATCTCCCTCAATACTAATCCAATAACCTTATATGATATATCTATGGAAAGCCCTGAATGTATACTTTCATCTAAAAATGGTATCATTGGATTTAACCGGTTGTAGGCGGAGCCGTACACTCCGCCGTACGGACTGCCGTGAAATTCTTCATCCAGACAGCATCCTAATCTCTCCATTTCTCTTAGTTTTCTTCTTCTAATTCTAATTCCTACTCAAGATTTCATGTTAATCCCATATTAATCCAATCATACACATCCAATATATTATCAAACAATCATAAAAAGTAATCTTTCATGCATCCTCAGTTTAGAGAAATCAAGGTGAGAGATTGAATCCTACCTCTTTGGAGTGTGATCTTGAGTTAAGTGCTGAAACTTGAATTGTTAGGACCTGGCTAAGCTTGAAGGAGTGATGGGGTTGGGTGAGTGGAGAAGGGGAAAGAGAGCTGAAGTGAGGGAGAAGAGAGGGCACAGAAAAATGGGTCTGAATGAGCGGAGAAGAAGGTGTTATATAGGCATGAGTGGTAGTTAACTTGGAGGGTTCTGATTGGCCTTAAAACACTAGGCTGAAATTCAGCCAACCTTCCCCTCTTTTGTGACAATTTGCTCTCCACGTCGCCCTAACAGTGGGACTCGTTTCCAGTATATTCTGAAGATGACATCGGAACTCGTGCACTTCTTGAGATGAAATTGGAACTCGTGGATGATTTGGAAATCAGCTCAAAGATCTGAACTCGAGTCCATTTTAATTGAGTTCCACTCTAATGTGGGAACTCGTGACATTTTACTCGGAAGACGGTACTCGCACCACTATGTTAAACTATAACTTCTGAGGTCGGAAACCATGTACACTATTAAGGTGGGATCGGAAATCGGGTACATTTTCTTTGAGACATGAAGTCGGATATCATGGAATTACGTTCATGTGTTCGGACTTGAAGGCCAAGTCGGAAGTCTGGAAATGAGGGAATTATGACAGTTGAAATTGGAGGTCGGAAATTATACCCAATATACTTTAACTCGAAGTCGGATATTGGAACTCGAAGGCCACTCCATTGAACTTGAAACTAGAACATGAAGTCGGAAATTCAAGAATAATCAAAATTGAAGATTAAATCGGAAATCGGGAAGGACTTGAAGTCAAGACTAACTCGGAACTCGGAACTTGTCCCATTTCATGTGAAATTCGTGGATGAAGTCGGAAATCATGAAAACTAGTGAATTCGGAACTCATGAAAATTTGAGTAGAACTTGGAGACCACTCAGATTAACTCGGAAGTCGGATTTCATGTCCACCTTAAATTACTTAAGGTCAGAACTCATATTTTATGCATCTTTGAAGCATTAGGTCGGAGATCGGAAATCCTTGTTAGTCCAGTTGAGCCTTGGATATGAAGTCGGAGGTCGGGAATATTGATTAGATCGGAGGTTGGAAGTCGCGGACGTTACAATCTAGATATAATACATAAGTATTATCACAACTTTTAACAGTGAGAATAATCTTATCTAATGTGGAGTCTTTTATGATGCAACAAGAAGGATCAAACACAACTCTGCAGCCTTAGTCACAAAACTGACTAATGCTTAGAAGCTTGTGAGTCAATTCTTCAACTAACATAATATCAATAATCAAGTTAGAGTTGTTCTTTCCAGCATTACCTATACCAATGATCTTTGACTTGATACCATCAGCAAATTTTATGACTCCTCCATCCTTGAGTTTGAGGTTTTTAAACCAAGGCTTGTTCCCAATCATATGTCTGGAACAGCCACTATCTATATACCAATTCATCTCCTTCTGATGATGTGATTTAAGACACACCTACATCTTCTTAGGTCCTTTAGGCACCACTTTTATCTTTTGATTCTTTGCTTTTCTTATCGAAAAACACCCCTCAAAAGAGTGTCCCTTTTTGAAACAATAAATACATGTAGGAACTTTGTTTTGAGAACTTTTGCATGGATCCTTATTTTCTTTCTTCTCCTATCCGAGTCCTGATTTTTCAAAGTATGGTCTTTGACAATCAAGAATCAAGTTTAGATTTTTGGAGCCATTCACTATCTTCTCAAGATCCGATTTAACAAGCTTAACTATTCTATATAGTTCAAAAACATCAAAAAATATGTTCTAAGCAGATTCAGAAACTTCAATTTTCAAGGGACTTACATGCTTCTGGAGAAGAGTGTTTTCTTTATAAAGTTCATCTTTCTCATCCCTTAACTTCTCTTTGTCTAACTTAAAGTTTTCAAATTCAAGGGACAATTTTTGAAAACTTTTCTTTAGAGAAGCATAATGTGAAGAAAGTGTTTGAGAGACATGCAAAAGCTCATCATAAGCTTTTTGAAGCTCATCATAGGAAAGTTTTAGTTCAAAGTCTATTACCTCAGTTTCTTCATTAGAGACAACATCAGCCATGAAGCAAAGATTTGCAACTATCTCCTCTTCTTCTTGAGATTCTACACTCTTTTGTTCCTCATCCAAATCTTTCCATGTTGCCATCATAACCTTCTTCTTTAGTGCCTTCTTTTTGGAGCATGTCTTCAGCTTAGGACCCTTTGATCTCAAGTGTCCAAGCTCCTCGCATTCGAAGTAGATGATCCCACTCTGCTTGGCCTTCCACTTTTTGTCCTTTTTGGGAACAATGTAATATTCCCCCTCAACACTAATTGCTTCTTCATTTTCATTAACTCCTTACAACAACCAAATTTTTTCACATTCACCACATACCATTAACTATTACTCCATAAACTCCATTGTTGTAACTAACCTCATTCATAGAGAAAGGGTATGCCAAAGTTTCGTCCACAGCAAGCTCCTTACAATTGACTTGATCTGTTAGCTCCCTAAAACAAGAAAATTTCTTCCATTAACTATAAAACATAAGATATTACTCCATAAGCTCAATTCTTATAATCAAGTAGTGGCCAAACTCATTAATACCACCACCGTCATCATTAATGGAGGAAGGGTTTGGCAAACTACCATCCATATCAAACTCCTAACACTTGACTCCTTAACCTAATGTTGTATTTGTATGTAGGAATTTCAAATTGCACTTGATTCAAGGGGTGCTGGCCTATCATAGTAGTAATTGGATATATCAGAAGCATCATTCATAACTACACAAGCTAATTAAATTGCAAAAGTCTTTTTTGATAACTTTGTTTATTTTCATAAAGGCTTGCTCATAATTAGTTAACAATTACTGAACCATAAGCTTGCTGATGCCTTAAGAAGCCAACTTTTATAACTTACATACTACTAAAAAAGAACTTTACATCTCCACTAATAAATAATATGTGCCAGCAACAAGATACATCTAATTGAGCCATGGCAAAAACTAGTTATCAACACTAACTTCAATAAGATGGAAAATCCTCTGCAAATAACAGGTTTACTAGCTAAAACAACCAAGGCATGCACGGAAAGAAAGCTAATGCATGCGTAGCCCAACTACCACGTTGCAAAATCAAATTGAGAAATTAGATAGGTACAATGATATAAACTCCGAACGAAATCAAGAACACCAAAGATGCAACTCCTTTCGCAACTTCAACTACTCCATCTTCTCAATTGTGATACTAGTGATACTGGCACTATAATGTTGCCAAATCTGTGCCATTGTCGAATGCTACCTAATATGCGACAAAAATAAAAAATAAAAAATAAAAAGAAAAACAACACGCACAGTCGTCCTAGGTGTTGTGAGTAGGAAGGGTACCTTACATCCATGGAATAAGCATCCATATATGTCCTTCATCGGCCTTCATGAAAGCTTATATGGGTGAAGTTCACAGCTGCATCATCAAGTTGCAGTCCAATTCCAGCATCAACAGAGATAGATCCATGGCACATGAAGTAAATACGGGTTCTCGGATGTCTATCAACAATGGGTCCGCGGATGGAGGTCTCTATTAGCTCAACAACATAATACGATCATTCACATTGAAGATGGATGTTTAGATTAAAATTTTATGGATGAAGGAAGAGATGAAGACGAAGTTGGTAAAATAAAGCTAATAAAATATTAATTGTAAAAGAGCAAATAAAATATAATTGGTCGTGACCTGTTACTGTGAGTAAAATTCTAGGTCCTCTAAATGACCATGTCAGCACAGGTCCACCTTTAAATGAGCCCTTGTTCTATCATTTTCTCAACACCTACTTGACATATTTAGTGCTAGAAGAATCAGGATGGTCGTTGATGTACCATTGAATCCATAATTTATAAGTTGACTAAGCTAAGGAGGATCACTATTTATGATCTTCTATTGGTTGTTTGATTAATACTAGACTAATATGTTTTTTTTTAAATGAAAAATGTTCTATTTTTTTCATATTGTTTGTGTCTCAGCTCTAGAAGCAGTGCACTAGTGGCTAAGAGTTTCATAGGGAACCTTCCTCTCGGGTGCTGATGTGTGTGAAAAATGCACACATCTCATGCTTGTTTTACCATGATTTTAAAGATTATTGTGATGACATCAGTCACTTGTAACCTAATTGTTTGAGGAATTATGTACACTCTTTGGTAAGAATGTTTTATTGATGATTTTGAATGAAATATTAGAATTTGAGGCTATCAAACCTATGTTGGAGATTGGAGATCAAGAATGAAGATATTGAAGTCATTAGATTGTCTAGTTTGGGCGCGAAATTACAACATAACATGATGAAATTTTCATAGCTTCTTTTCTAGATATTATAATTAAGTGATTCAAAGGTAAATGGAAAGAATATATTCAAAGCTACAACTTCCGCGTTTCAAGACATTTCCAATTTTTAAAGTCTTCAAGGAGAGACGTTACACACAATATCAGGTTTGCTATCTAACCTTAATGCTAACATTACTGCACTAAATTGCAAAGGAAAATAAAGATTACAACTTTCATGCAAACTTCCAAACCTAAATCTCATTATTAGCACACAGCCCTGACATGCAAAAATTGGAATTTCGAGTGGAGAATCACACGACCCCCCATGTCTAATGACACGAGGTTGTTGGAAGAGGCAAGACAATGCTTTGGGGAGTTTAAAGCTCAATAGCATAAGTCCAATCAGGATAATTAATCTTAATCTAGGCCCTAAACAGATGACTACCAAAAATAAGGCTCTCTAATAAGGATTACAAGGGATCAATCAATGAATGGAGGAGGTAGGGGTTTGACAACAACATTAAGCGAGAAAATATGTGTTTCGATTCTGTCTATTTCTTCTTTTCTCTTGATTGCTATTGGCATGATTTTGTCGAACATAATGAGTGGCTAAAATCTTCTTTGTGTGGGATAAACATGGGATTCCATAAATCAATAATTTCTTTGACGTTCGAATTTATGTTAAGGAATTTATGGATTTTAAGAGTTAAAGAGAATTGATATATGTCAAGGAATTTGATATTAATTAAATTAGCAAATTTCCCCATCAATTGAGCAATTGAATCAAGTCAGAATCTTGAATACTAATTGGAATAGCCAAGTGAAATTAGATTTCTAGCACTTTCGTTACTTGACTAATCCCTACTTCTTAACATCTACTTTGTTTAATTGAGTGGCTTCTTTTTATTTAATTGCATTTATTTCAGTCATCTTAAATCAACACGTGGTGATTAAATTAGCGAGCACTCAATCTATATGGGAACAATACTCACTCATCATTTTATGGCTTAAATGACTTCCTACGCTTGACAATCTATCATCAAGTTTTTGGTACTACTGCTAGGAATTGAGCAAGTAGCTAATACTATTAGTACATAGGAAGAAACTAATTTAGGCACAATTTTTTCACTTTTCTTTCTTTTATTTTTTTTGTCTTTGATAGTGTTTTACTTTTTTCATTTCTTATCTTCCATCATGGTTTGTGAATACAAGGTACCATTGATACACATCGGCTATCCTTTAATATAGAGATAGAGAAAACTGTAAGAGCAAACAGAAAATTGGCTAGATTAAAGTGGGAAACTAAAGAAAAAGCTAGTGCTAAAAAAAATGAAGAAGCTAGGAGGTTGACTTTGGGTGAATATGCCACAACTACAACTAAAAGGTTTGTTACAAGAATTGTCTGACCTCCCATTCAAGCAAATAATTTTGAGATCAAACCAGCTCTATTAGATCTAGTTTAGCAAGATCAGTTTGGAGGCAGTCCATCTAGAGGTTCTAATTTGCACATCGCCAACTTCTTACAACTATGTGACACTATCAAAATGAATGGGGCAAGAAACAATGCCCTTCAATTGAGGGTCTTTCCCTTCTTTTTGTGGGACAAGGCCTAAGCTCAATTTTCTATTTACTAGAAGAAATTATAACTTCTCAAATTTTCATTAATCTAACTAAAATTTTCATCAACAATCTAATAGAACCACGAGTTTTTAAATGTAAAGTATTTTACGCTATCAAATGATCACATCATCATGTGTCTTTTTAAGTAATTATTGTAAAAGTTAAATATTTTTAATAATTTGACTATATAATTGAATAACTATAAAAAAAATTTATACTATAATATATTAAAATTAAATCCTAATTGGAAAATAATAGAAGTGACTATATAGTGGACTAACATAAACTACAGAGTTTACTATTATCGCTAATAATAATATCTAATAATAAACAATAAATTACTAAAATTCTTAAGTATTTAATAAAGATTATTATTTATTTATTTGTTATTTATAAACTTAAGATCTTAACATCACTAAAACAAAAAAAAAAAGAGCCTTAATAAATCTACATAAAAAAAAAATAATCATTAAATAATCCCACATACAAGAACTAATCTAGTTTGTATATGGAAAATGGATATAAAAGAATTGACACCCAAAAGAGGGACACAAACAAAGCATACCTTATGCCTGTTTTCCGTGTTAAAGAAACGTCATTGAGGTTAACCCCTTTCTATTTTCATGGTTAGACTGGTCCTGTTTACCCTCTAAGCGGACACGCACACAACTTCCTTGCTATGTCCGAGAAAATGCAAAATTTAAACCTCATTGTAGTATTATTTTTCCCTTAAAGCCCTCGGTCGACGTAACCGTAATCGTAGAAACAATATTTCAAAACCATGAACGTTGAGTAGACTGAATGAAACGTCATTTCTCCTCAACGTTGCTATTTTACTATGAAAATTTCTAAACTTAAGGCAAGGTGTATCAATGAGATCAGAAGAAAGAAACATCTGTTTCCTCAGATAATGAAATATGAAGAAAGCATCATGAAACATGAAGAAAGCATTAATTCTTTCAGGTACTAGCCGCAGTCACATCAGCTTCGCCGTTTCAATGTTGCATTTTCTTGGTTCATTTTTTTGCTGGGGACTGCAGAAAATATCATGAACAATGTCAAGAACAAAACAGAATTTAATTGTACATAATATTTGCAATTTGCAAACGTGGCCCCTCTTCTGCCTTAGATAATTGAAGACCAGAAAATTGAATTCTTTGTCCACCCCAGGGAATTTTACATGGCTCAGCATTATTAATAAATGTAACTGTTGAGTGTTGAGAAGCTCATATTCTCCATTGGATATGATTGATTACTCATGTCTCAAACCTAATGTGGAATGAATGGTGAATTTATAATCACAGACAGACAATCATCAGTTCAGACTAGTTGCAGTAAAAATCGTATTCCATCAAAATCCGAGCGCACAAGCCCAAACCATAAATAGCTTGAAGGGGACCCAGACAAATATAAATAGGAGGAAGAGGCAAGTGATTAAGCCAATCATACCTTTGTATTTGAAATCATTTTCCTCGAAGCAGCCTTACTCAATATGCTTTTATAATATTGCGTAAATGGAGTGTTACCACTACGTTTCTCAATCTGCCAAATCAACAACTCAACTAGTATAGTTTCAATGATGACGGGAACAGTAAAGACACAACATAAAAATGAGGGAGATACCTGAAGAAATGATTCAACAGACTGCTGATCCTTGGGTGAGAAAGGCACCTCATCTCTTTTCTTTTGCACAAAGTCTATATTCATCTCCACCTGAAATCCCCCATCACCGAAAGGGACAGACAAGAAGGAAGATGGGTAACATGGCTATAATTCAATGTCCACATCGAAAAAGGACAAAGGGAAAGTTTTTGGCAATGTTAACTTAGAATGGTTGATTCAGCTGGACTTGAACAAACTAAATAGTACACACTTATTGCTGAATAGCTTAACATCATGCAGGGGTAGGCCCCCAAGAAATTCACAAAACAGGTTGATCAAAACGCTGCACAGAACTTAAAGCAAAAACAGAGAGTTTGCAATGTGGTTGTAGTTTAAAGGTTCCTGCATACGTAATGATCTGCCAGATATTCATTTGAATGTCAAAATTCAAAATGCCACATACTCTATACTAAAGAGAAACTAATAAGAACCTTGGGAGAATCATATCAAAAAGCTAGCTATTGTGATTGGAGAGTCCAAGGCATTATAAACCCCTCATCGGAATCCCATACTTCCAATATAAGACAAGTCCCATACCTTGTAATTGGACCCTAACAGATACACTATTTTCCATTAGATCTTGTACCTGATCAATGAAACGCTTGATAATCCGTCTGAAACTCTCAATAGAAGTTCTCTCATAGAGCTTCTTGAGGTGGATAAGTGGAGCTGTCGCCAGCTCAGGAAAAGATATATGGTAGCTCCATTGTGCAAAATGCTCTGAAAGGAGCTCAATGGCAGATGAGACACATTCGTCTTGGAAGTCACGTGATTTTAACCAATGCTTTGGAAGCTGCAATAGTTATTAAATGTCAATTACCATGATAAAATAAATGAGTTTAATCCAAATATATGCTGTGGATTCCGAGGCCAAGAGATATTAGATTTTTTCAAAAAAGGAAATGTACTGACATATCAATGTCTGACCTTTATGGTAGACAACAGTTCAAAGACTTTGCCAGGTTTCCCACCATCCTTGGTAATTTTGTACTCTAGAACATCCAGCACCAATGACGTAACAGGGATGAAAATCCCACTAGAACCAGCAAGTTGATTAAGCCATTGGATACACCTTAGCCTTAGAGGTAAATATCTAGGCCCAGGAAACAAGAGAGCAACTCCATTTATAATCTGCACAATCATATACAGCAATGGCTGAAGATCATAGTCATGCGAGTTTGCTGATACAAATGCAACCCAGAGATCAATGGAATTGATGTACTGCGAACTGCAAATTTTCTTAACCACCTCCTGCCCAAAAAACAGAATGCAAAATATCAGAAAAATTCTCCTGGCACACCTAATATTATCAATCCCTGGAGTATAAAGCTACCTAATTCTTTAATGCACTGACAATTTAACATGATCAGTAAAAAGTAGCAATCAAAATGAAAATATTTAAAGATTACCTTCTTCTTTGTTTGCCACCCCTTGTGCAATATTTTAGCCAGATGCACAGTACATATCAGTGCTTTATTAGATGACTTCTGCACATCTAAACTGCATAGCTCCACAAAGGAGTTCCTTAGAGAATGTATATGTTCCAACAACCTTCGGTCAACAAATTGAGAGTGATTAATGAAGGCCTTGTATGTTTTGACAAAGCAGGTGTCAAACCAATTAGGGCTAAACATGAAAGCTATATCTCTTATGATGAGAAAGCAGTGTGATGACAGAGACTCATCAACCGTTGCCCAGAGATGAACAGAAATCTGCAATCCAATTCAGTCCAAGGTAAGGATGATTTTACATATCATGAGATTGACGTTATACACATGTACTTGGCAACGGGTTGACAAACATTATGCATGATCTGACTGACATTATACACAAAACCAAAGTACTGCAAGAATCTAGTTGCTACAAGTCATTAACCAATTTGGATGAAACGTACAGATATTATTAGTACACATGTTAGTCTGATTATGAGTTATGGATCAAACTTGTTAGTCTGTATTATGAGTTCTGGATCAAACTAGTATGGTTGTACTACACTCAATTTACACATGTAGGGAGCCCAAATGCTGTATAACATTGACTATAATCTCGTGGCGTATATGTAGATACCTTGCAGTTATAGTAAGTAATGGAAACCAAACCATGTGAGTCCCAATAGTTCTGAATGTGAAGCATTCACCAGATGATGGTAACGTTCTTCCAGGCCCAGGGTGATAGCGGGAGCTGGCTGATAGCTTAATTATCAGCCACACACGCTGATATAGCATTCTCATTGAGTGTGGTTAGTCAATTCATATCCTCTCCCAGGACAACTCCTCGGGATGCTATTTTATACATTTCAAAATACCTAACTACGGGATAGGCAGCATGTACCATACAATGATCATGACCATTGTGAGATAGAAGGTTTTATCTGTGGAAATTGGGCTGCTTCTCCTATAGATGAAAGATCTACTTCAGAGTGTTGTCTTTTTGTTAGTAGTAACTAGGTCTTAGCGAAGAGCAAGAAACAAATTGGGGTGGATTTTTCAAGTGTCATGCTATGGTTCAAACTACATGTGAACTTGTGTAGATATATATCACTTGCTTAATGACATTCTCTAGGAAACTCGGTTGTAATAGTCATGTGCAGGTTGAGTAGCTAGTACAAATCTTGAAATAGGCAATTTGTTGAAACATGGAAGATTACTTTGTAGCCGAGCATGGTTAACATTTATGTTACATCTTGAGAGGGAGAGTTATAGGGTCATAACAAGCCATTGAATTCTATGAGTACATCAGCTGGGCTTGAATGGGTTGTACGATGTTAGGACAGTGGTATGTCTACACCAATGTTACTAGTATCAATACAAAGGAAGCCAAACTAAGTATAAATACAAAGGAAGCCAAACTAAACCAACTGCATGCCATTGTACAGCATCTCCAGAACAGTTTATTACCATTGGTAAGTCAAGTCACATCCCCTCCAAGGACCACAATGCTAGTTTGCACATTTTGTAGAATGAGCATGACCAAAAATGACAACATACACATGCATAAGATACTTCAATGTAACAGTGAGTAAATAACGGAAAATACATGATAAAAAGAAATGCAAGCTACTATCACTTAGACAAAACAGAAGCACAAAAACTTCTCTCTTAAACCACCTTGACCAGCTTCTTATTAAAAGAAAAAAAAAAAACATAGCATATGATAAATTTCAAGAATCATTTAAAACCATTAAATTTGAGAATACCTTGAGAAGCTTGTGCAACACAGATGGAAATGCAGCTAGAAAAATGATTGAAGTTCTGAGTCGACAAATTGAGAAGGTCAATATTTCCGTGTCAGTGACCTGGTTCAGAAGAAACACAGTACTCCTTAAGTATGACTTAATAAGTGGCCTCAGAGATAACCATTTTGTTGTATTCTTTAGCTCCAAAACAGTTTCCTTCCTGAAACTTGAGCATGATAATCCCAGTAACCTCCTAAATATAGTATCCGCCTCATTTAGCATGAATATTAATATCTTGCAGAAGGTTTCACTGTTCTGAATGCCATGAGATAAGATAGAACCACTGATACTGGTTGCTTCAGAATCATCGTGGCATGCCGCCCTATAAGCATTTATGAGACAGGTAAGGGCTGGCACACTATGCTCTTCTTTTACCAGTTTACACAAAGAATCAACATGTACACTAGTTAATCGTTTGCCTAGATAAGAACGTGCAGTGTCCTCACTCATTGGATGCACCCCAACTAACCTTCCTTCATCATCAGAACTCTGAACCACAGAAGAAAAAAGCAGTCAATTTTCATTAACACAAGTGCAAGTCACATTGAAATCTCAAAGTCATATATTTAATGAATAAATAGATAATGACATCAAAAAATAATATATCTATTGAAAAAGTAGCTGCTGCATTTAGTACTAATTATTTTTATTCATTGTGCATAGCTAGTCCCAGAACTTTGCCTATGTTGTACTTTATTGCAAATTTTTACTTAGCCAGTCCCAAGCCCAAATAAATGAGGATAATTTTGTTAAGCAATCGCAACCAACATAAAACTTTCTCGAATCTTTATGATTAGCCAAGCAGATAGGAATTCACGATGGTGGTCATTTTTTCAGAAATACAAACCACCATATATAGCAACAAAAAGAGCTGCATCAGTTTCTCCTTATTCAATTTAGAGGCTTTAGGTTTCATAAACAAGCTAAGGCAATGTGGCAATACTCAGTATTTGCTATTCTCTGGTGTTTTTTGCTGGAAAGGAATGCTATAATTTTCAAGGGAATTCTTCATATTTGGATAACATTAGGATAGAGTTATCATTTTAGCATCTCTGTGGTGTTCTGCTAACAGTCTCTTCAAAGGCTACTCCTATTAGACATGCAGAGAGATCGGCATGGCTCAATCTCTTAGGACCGATGTCTCTCTCTCTCTCTCTCTCTCTCTCTCTCTCCCTCTCTCTCTCTCTCTCCCCCCTTTTTTTTTCTCCCTTTTTATCCTTTTTTCTACTGAGGATAACTTATGTGCTTTCTTCGTACTCTTTTCTTTCTCATTAAAAAATTTCCTTTTCTAAAAAAAAATAAACAACAACAAAAAGCAAAAAATTATATTTAATTGAAGATTATAAATCAACAACGGGAACTGAGGGCAGAGAGAGAAATATTGAAAGACTTCAATGGATTCACCAAACGTTCCTAGATTTAAATTTCAATATTTTTACTAAATAAATCATAAATCTACTCACAGTTTCTTCATCTTTGACTTGTTTGATGCTCGTATGATAACTTTCCAGAAATTTTGAGAACCCCGGATCCTATAGATTTCAAAGAGAAGGCAAAGTTAGATATTGGAACAAGAAACACAGAATAGCAACACATGAAACCAATTTTTTTTTTTTTTTTGGGATAAAATCATATGAAACCGAATATTACATTTATTAGGATCAAACATGGTGAAAAATGAAAAATAACATAATGTTAGAATCACACTGAAACTTCCCATGATGAGGCTAACATTTTTTTACTTCTAAAAGGGGGCAAGGGAAATGGTGTAGACAGTTAAATCTTCTTTTCTCCTCAGTTTTTGCTTAAAAAGTACTGATTTTGAGTGCAAGGAATTTGGCTGTGCATCACTCAAATGTAAAATGGAAAACAAAAAAAAAAAAAAAAAAAACTTAATTTTGGGAAACTAGTCTCTCAAGAGAGCACCCCACCTAGAAAGCAACAAATACTATCTTATATACGTACCACTGTTAATCTTGACAACACCTTTTAATACTGTTGTTCATTGCTTTTTCTTACTTGGAGGATTTCTTATCCTCCTTTTAGCTGTAATCACCATCCTACCTTTCTAATAAAATTTCTTATACTTTAAAAATAAGGACACAAGTATGGCATAATTGTTAAAAACTAGGTGTAACTTTAAACAGTTATTCCCCTTTCTAACTGTTTATTCTATTAAAATCCAACGGCGGTTTTAAGTCAGCATTTTTTATTTTTTTGGATAGAAAAAGAAATTTTATTAGAAGATAATGGAATGTACAAAGAGGATGAGACATCCTCACATAAATACAAAAGATATGGCTGAAGCATAAAGGGATGAACCATGTTTAGCATGCCAATCCCTTTAAATATCAACTTAAGAAACACCATTAAAAAAACCATGAGCTGAGCACCAAAGGGAAGCCAAAAAAGCAACCCTATTCCAAATAAAATCAATAGAGAAATTGAATCATTAAAAACCCTAGAATTCCTTTCCAACCAAACACGCTAGAGAATTGCAAAAACTAAGGTCTACCATAGAATCTTAGCTTCTTTACGAGAGCCAAAACCTTTGAACTTAGTGAGAAGAAATTCATGAATATCCTTAGGACAAACTTACGACTCTCCAAAGATTCCAAAAAGCCTGATCCAGAGAGATCTCGCCATAGGGCAATGCAAAAAAAGATCAGCCCTGGATTCAGAATCTAAACCACACATTATACACATATTAGGGGACACAGCCACAAGGGGCTTGCACTTCTAGAGCATGTCATTAGTATTAATCCGATTAAGAACTACAGTCCAAACAAAAGCTTTGACCTTAGAGGTAGATTTAGATTTCCAAATGAGTTTGTCCAAGAGAAACTTGTCCATGCTAGGAGAGGAAGCCAAGAATTGAAATGAGAAAATACCAAAAGAGTTAAGTCCAAATCCTAGTATCGGGGTATTGGATAGGTGAGTAGGATTAAGCAAAGGAAGAAGGGACTCTTATTCATTAACCTCTCTATCATTCAAGTTTCGAATAAAATGGAAGTTCCAAGAGAGATCATCGTGAGAAAAAAATTGACAAACAAAGGCATTGTGCAGGGAGGATAAGGGAAAAAGCCGAGAAAAGGTAATAGAAAAGAGGGCATTGCCAACCAAGGGATCTTCCCAGAATTTAATATGAAAACCATTACCCAAGTGGAAAAATAAGAGAGAACAAAAGAAGGGTAACCCTTGAGAGATGAATTTCGAAGGACAATTACAAGTTACTCTACTTGCAAATTTGGTGTCACAACCATTTGGGTGCAAACCATACTTACTTCGAATGACTTGGTGCCATAAAGAATTAGAATGTAGAGGAAAGCACCAAAACCACTTAGCTGCCAATGATTTGTTCTTAGAAACTATATTACCCAAGCCCAAACCCCGTTCCTTCTTAGGTTTACAACAAACCTCCCAACTAACAAGGTGATCTTTTCTAGAATCCCCTACCCCTGACCATAGGAAATCTCTCATGAATTTTCAATATTTTGGGCTATTACCAAAGGAATACAAAAAAGGAAGAGGAGGTACAAGGAAATGCTAGATAAACATGACTGAATGAGAGTGATTGTACCTCCCAAAGAGAAATAAGCACCTTTTCAACAATCTAACCTCTTAGAAATCTTACGCACCACAGGATCCCAAAAAGATAAAGCTATAAGTGAGGGGCCACTGAAGCACCTGACACCCTGCCATAGATGCGAAAGCATCCATTGTTTGAATATGAACATTCCTACTAAACCACTTTTGGCTAAGTTAATAATCTTAAGACCCACGATAGCCTCAAAGAAACCTAGAATATTTAAAATGTTGACAAAAGAATCTCCTTCTGGTTTCGAAAAGAAAATTGTCTCATCAGCAAATTAAAGATGGGAGACTAACACCTACTCCCTACCAACAGTTAGACCCTTCACCAGCCCATTATCAACAGCTCTTTATACTAAACGACCAAGAATATCAACCACCAAGGTGAAAAAGAAAAGGAGATAGAGGATCTCCTTGTCTCAAACCTCTTTGACCTTTGAATCAGGATCTAGATTTATCATTAACAATAACTACAAAAGAAGAAGAGGATAAGCATCCTGAAATCCAATTCCTCAATTTCTTCCCAAACCCTTACTTGTCCAAAACTTTATCTGAAAAACCCCAACAGACTCGATCATAAACTTTTTCGAAGTCTAATTTAAAAACAAAGCCGAGATTCCCCTGGGATCTAATATCGTCCACCACCTCATTGCAATAAGTGCTGCATCTAAAATTTGCCTACCAGGTATAAAAGCACTTTGGTTTTCAAAAATGGTATCAGAAAAAAACCTCATCTAGTAGCAAGCAGTTTTGTTATAATCGTGTAAACATTGGACAGCAAACTAATGGGACGAAAATCCTTAACCTTAATGGATCTATCTTTTTTAGGTATAAGGGAAACGAAAGTTGAATTCATGCTAACCCCAATTTTACCATTAAGGAAAAATTCAATGAACATCTTAAGGAGATCATTCTTAACTATATCCAAATAGTTCTAAAAGAATGCAAAGATAAAACCATCTAAACTAGGTGCTTTATCTCTCCCCAAACTAAAAACAACCTTACGGATCTCCTTGAGTTAGTAACTTATTTGCTCACATGACCGCTCTTTCTCGTTTTTGTTTTTCTTCTTTTTTTTTCTTGACTAGCATCTGTCTGCATCTCTACCCATCACGCCCTCACCTGCGACTACATCTCCAACCCCTCACCACCAGTTCCCCAAGTATTCCTCAAATAACGTATTGTTTCTTTGATTTTAATGTTAATTTTCCGTGAAGGGTGGCTTTGACAATGATTTGGATGTGTCCAATGCTCTCATAGACACGTACCACAAATGCGGTGCTACACTTGAGGCCCATTTTATATTCAGCCACATCATTCGTAGGGATATGGTGTCTTGGTGTACCTTGATTGTTGGCTACTCACAAAATTGGCTATACCAAGAGAGCTATGAACTGTGTATTGGAATGGTAAATATCGGATTGACAACAAATGCAATTGCTGCCTCAAATCATTGAAACAAGGGAAGGAGATGCAAGACCATGTCCTTAAAGAAGGATTTGTATCAGATGTACTAGTAGTAAGTGCGTTGATTGAAATGTATGCAACCAAAAGTGGCCTAGTATTAAATGATTCCACTGGAAATGTAGCAGGGGATGGAATTAGAAGTTATAGCAAGGGACAAGATTGCTTTAGGTGAAGAAGAGGGAAGAGAATCGACAAGAAAAGGCGGAGAGTCGGAGGAAGAAAGAGGGGTCACATGAGCACATAAGTTACTGGCTCAAAACCATTGGATTTTCATAAAATAAACGGTGAGGATTAAGAGTACCACTTTACATACATACATATATATATATATATATATATATATATATATATATATATATATAGGGAGAGGATCCACTAGAAGGAGTAGTTAATTGTAAGAGTGAAAGGAGCAAATCTTGACCATTAGATCTTATATGAAAAGTCAAGATCAAAACATAAAGTCATACAACCTTTTTAAGTGATCATATAATCTTTAAACAACTTTAAATCTTGGTCATGCATGGTTATATGACCCAGATTTGCTTCTCTCACTCTCATAATAAACCCCTCTTCTCATGTGATACACCCTATATATATATATATATATATATATATAAGAGAGAAAACACCTCAGTGATTAATTATGAAAGTGAGAGAAGTAAATCTTGACCATTAGATCTTATATAAATGATCAAGATTAAAATATAAATTCATGTGCCTTTTTTAAATGATCAGTGACCTTTAAATAACTTTTAATCTTGACCATCCATGTAAGGTTATACGACCAAAACCTCTCATATAAAATCGTCGCTATATATATATGAATGAAATTATGAAGGCAACAAATCTCACAATTACACTGAAAATAAGTTTCAAATAAAGAAAATATTCTTCTGTTGTAAACCAAATATGTAATCATAGGATACAAGGAAACCACCTTTTCCTTCAATTTGTTCAACCTTTTGGCTTTCTTTAAGAGTTCTGCACGAATATCTCTGTTCTGCAGGAATAAGGAACTACCTCCATTGCCATCTGAAAATAACTTGGATCAAAGTCTAACAAAACACATGCAAAGAGGGGAAATTGCATTTAGTTTAAACTGAACAGCGAGAAATTTCCTTACCCTCAATATGATTTTCATTTTCACCATCACTTCCAGTGAAATGACCACAGCTTGAGTCCTGGTCACAAATTAAAGAAATTAATAAAAGTTGAAATTAACGAGCTTCAGCAAAAATTATAATTCAACCTCTGAAAGAAATCCATCAGTGTCTGAATCCTCTCCAAGGACCTCACTGTCATCCTCACTGAATACAGCATCAAGGGAAGTGTCTTCAATTTCTTCACCTATTGTATTTCTGAAACAAGAAAAGAATCATCATTTATTTGGCGAGAGCATCTAAGGAGCCAGATAAAATTTCTTCAAGGATTTGAAAATGCAGGAAATCAACAACAACAACCACCAAGCCTTTTTCCCACTAAATGAGGTCGGCTACATTGATAAAATGACACCATGGTATCCCTATCATAAACCATGCCTATAAATAAATTATTTAAATGCAGAAATCATCATAAAATCTTTCCCCAGCTACTAATTTTATCCCTACTTCCTCGATGACAATATTCCTCACTACCAACCTTGTAATTCAATAAAAATGCTGAGGCAACTTACGGAGCATCAATATCATATACATCAAAAACCACATTCTCAAAGACTGCAATGAAAACAATGTTGGCCCTAACAAACTAGGTGACAGCTTAAATATATGGAATTTGACAATGAAGAAGACTTGCTGGTGCAAAAGAGGAGGCTGTAGGGAAGGAAACAGCTGTATTTAGTTTCTTTTAGAAGGAAATTTCAATCTCCTCATAATCACTAAACTGTTAATCACAAACACTAAACCATAAAGAATCAATGGAGCCGATAATTCTGTGAAACAGCCTATGAAAAGCTTTACACAAAAAAATAAAATAAGATTCTATAGGTTTAGGAGGACATCAACAGTTTCTGTTTAATAGAATTTTTTATTTCTTTTAGAAGACAGCTTCAGTGGAAAAAGCCAGCATTGCTGAAGACTCAACAAACAAAAGGAAGATTGTTTAGAAACAATGACATCAGAATCAGTAGAGATACATTCAGCTCACCATTTTACCTTTCAGTTAATGGGTTTGTTGCATCCCTCTCTTGGTTTTCTTCAATATCTTGACTACCTTCTGTTGCTGTCAAATATTACAGATAATTAAAAATTCAAATTGATATGGGCCCAAGAGAATCGATATATTCACTAGAAGCAAATATCATAGAATGAAAGAAAGCAATTATCTGTTCTAAGGTTTGAAATGAACCGAGTTGCCAGCCATTTACTAATTTTCTAATTTTTATTTTGTAATTAAGCCACCCACCCACCCTTAACCAGCCAGCCTTAAGCCATTAACCCACCTATCCATCTCCAGACTTCAGTTAACTGATCTGTATTTTTCTTTTCTAATTTTCTTTGCAATGTAGATTCTGAAATTCAGAAGTTTTTAATTCCATACCTTGCTTCATATTTTGACATTAAAATTGTTTTATGTTTTGTATTTGTGCTTTCCTCTTTACTGCATTTAAAATTGAGATTGTGATACTTTTGGTAAATTTGATTTGCTAGAATATGTTTCAATAAAGTTTATTGTTAATGATATAAGTTTTGCAAGTCTTTGTAGTATATTTTATAATCTTTAAAACATGGCTGCAATGCTTCTGTGGTTCTGCCATAAATCTGTAGCTTTTTGCCTTTCCCCATGCACCATAGACAGTATTGCATGCAAGTCATTTGATGACTGGATCCAAGAAATATAAAGATTACACAATTGTTTTACTTGGTCTGTTCTAATATTTCCCAGGACATATGGTTCTTCTCCAATTCCCTTCAGCAGGCACTTGCTACCAGATTCTTTCTAAGAAAAGGAAAATTCTTAAGTCAAATGGTACACCACTCCAGTCACTGGACCCATAAAACATGCAGTTGATTTGACATTTCCAGATTGGGGTGCCAACATGCAATCCTCGTCAAATCAATTGTGTGTTTCTATTAGTTCAGAACACAAATAAGTAGTCTATCAAGTGTACACAAGAATCACTCCTAGGAGAATAAAAAGCTTGGTTCAGTGGCTAGGCTCATAAAAACTAAGGCTTTCCAACAAGTGGGAGAAAAGAGTAACCCTTGCACCAAATATAAAATGAAAAACAGAACAAAGAGCAAAACAAATTAGTATATCATACAATTCAACTGGAAAAAGATAAGAGACATAATAGTTGTGAGTAGACACAGTTGCCAGAAGTAAACCAGAAGTTAAATTCAGCAATTCAACGATGCAACCTTGCATAGAGTGGAAATTTTAAAATTCTGAAATTCAAGTGATCTATCTCTTTACTTCATTCATGATGGGCATGTCCAGACAAAAATTTCTCAACAATATCTCTAGGAATAAGTGCCTCGTTTAGTCTAATTTCAAGAAGCTATGTCCTTAACAATTTACATTAACACGTGGAGAGGAAAAAAGATAATATGCACAGCAGAGCCCACATTCACTCACTAGTGGAATAAGAAGCACTTTATAATTAATTTATTCAAAGAGTTAATAGAGCTTCGGTTCAGCAATAGGAGAGAGAATAGACCAAGACCAAAACAATAAGAATAACATGGGGTGAACAATATGATCTTGAAAGAAGAAGGATAAGAAATACTCCTAATCTAGGAGCAAAAAAAGAAACCTCGAAAAGACAAAAACATCATACAGTAAAGCACCCAATCTCTACTATTGGTTAGAAAGGCTCTCATAGAGAAACCATTGGCTAAACAACAAAGACCTTAAAAACTATAGAATTAATTTCGGTAAGGAAGAAGGTGGAAAAAGAAAAAAAAAAAAAAAAAAAGAATACTTTCAATAATATCTTTTTTTGTGTATAATAACAACAATATTCATAGTAGTCAATAGCAATGCTATCGTGACGTCACGGAGCAAAGCGGAGGTCTGGTGCGACGCAGCTGCTAGTGCAGATCGTTTTTTGGTTGCAGCGTTTCGCGGCCACTATCGCCGCTTAATCGCGGAATCGCGGCCTCAATTCTTTTCTAGGCTGAAACCCTAATCTTTTTCTCTTTTTCAGCAAAATTCCCTCTTTATCCTCACTTAAATCAATAAAAGTTTTGTTTTGCCCTCACTTAAAATTTTTGAAGACTCCATTTTGTCCTCAGATAAATAAGTGAAGTCTCTATCTTAACCTCACTTAAATAAATGAAGTCTCTATTATACCCTCAATTAAACAACGAAAGTCTCTATTTTACCCCTCAGTTCAACTCATCTTCTTCAACCTAGTGACCCCTTCTTCATTTGCTATAGAGTTTACAGCAGCTCCTAAAATAGAGCAACACATTGAAGCTGTTGTGCAAACCCATCGCACTTGTGGTGCAAACCTATCGACCCCTGTTGAGTTTACAGCAGCTCCTTCACACCTTATTGCTCTGTTTTAGGTTGTTTCAAGCTTTTCTAGCCTACTCCCCCTATGTTTCTCAGCTTCTCCCACCTCCAGTAACCATGTCATCATCACTATTATTTACTTATTAGTTATGACACCATGTCTCTCTTTGTCATACTATGCTTCCCACTTTAACCTCTGTTGTCTCTCTAATGCCTCTATTTTTTTTTATTCCTAAATAGTTATATGTATTATGTATAAATTGCATAATAATTATCAGAGAAGGAGGGCGACGAAGAAGCCAGGAGCGTCACGTTTCGTTGTTGCGGCCACTATTGTTCGTGACGTCCAAAAGACAATAAACCCCTGTTTTTGGACCGTTTTGGACACAATGAAAGGGCTAGAAGGTCATTTCTATCCTTCCCCCTCCTTTCTTCAATTTTTTCTTCGATCACTTAGGGATTTTCATCCCTTCTCTTCCCTTCTCAATCAATCTCTCTCCCCCATCACCCCTTTGACTCTCCTACAATCATTCAACCTCTGGCAGCAACCTGCATTTGCAAGACCGGCGGCAATGGTGGTGTCAGTTTCTGGCGGCGGCAGCAGTGGTTGGTCCCTCTTCTTCCTCCATCTAATTGTTTTGCTTGTTTCTTTCCTTCTTTTCTAGTCTACTTGTTTCTTTCTTTCTTTTCTCATTCATTGTTTTTCTTTTTTCTTTTTTCTTTTTTTTTTTTTTTTGGCTTGTTTTCTTCCTCCATGTTATCTTTTTTCCTTCTTTCTACTTGCTTCCTTCCTCCATCTCTGTTTTCCTTTTGTTCCCTATTTTTTCGTCCCTCTATTTTCCTTTTTTTCTGTTTTCTAGTGCAGCAAATGGCAACATCATCAACTGAAGCTTCTAGTGTTGCTCCCTCTTCGTGTGGTTTGGTGAAGCCCACTAGTGACAACATTGATATGGCATGGCAATAGAATAGCTTAAAAGATATCAATAATAGGAAGAGTGTAACGTGATTTTTGTGGCAAAACAACCAATGGTGGAATAACTAGAGCAAAAAGACACTAAATGGGTGTGACAGGAGATGCAAAATCTTGTACAAGAATCCCACCTGAAGTTAAGCAACTTCTCACGGAAGCACTTGAGAAGAAAAATGCAAAGAAGGAATTAAATTTTGGTGCAATTGGAGAAGATAATGATGAACAAGAAGATTTGGAAGAAATCCTACAAATTAGAAGAGGGAAAAGACCCTCATCAACATCAAGTGGGAGTAGTTGTATTCCTTCAACTATTCTTAAGCAACCCAAGAAAGGAAAGAGCATAAAAGGTCCTTTGGATTTGATGTTCTTAAAAAATCCTTAAGCTACCATTAAATTGGGGAAGCCTCATCGGCAAACAAGCATTAATGATGCTTGTGATAAGGAAGTAAGGGCTAAAACCATTCAATACTTAGCCTGATTCTTTTATATGAATGGGATTGCTTTTAATGTTGCTAAATCAAAAAGCTTTAAGTTAATGCTTGAAACTGTTGGAAATTATGGTCCGCACCTTAAAGCTCCAAGTTATCATGAGTTGGAGTTCCACTCCTTAAACAAGAGTTAGAGCTAACAAAGGATATGTTGAAGGGTCATGAGGAGGAAAGGGTGAGATATGGATGCTCAATAATGTCGGATGGTTGGACAGATAAGAAGAATAGAACATTGATTAATTTCATGGTAAATTGTCCAGCTACGACAATGTTTGTGAAGAGTGTTGATGCTTCTGTATATATGAAGACAGGGGAGAAAGTATATGAGCTATTGGATAGTTTTGTAGAGGAGATTGGAGAATAAAATGGTGTTCAAGTGGTGACTGACAATGGAAGTAATTATGTCTTGGCAGGTAAGAAACTACGAACTGCTTAAATTTCTTATTACTTCCTTTAATATTTGGCTACTCATCTAATTTTATTTAATTTGGCTCTCCTTAGGCAAACTACTTCAAGCTAAGAGGAATAATCTCTTTTGGACTCCATGTGTTGCACATTGTGTAAACTTAATGTTCGAGGACATTGGAAAGCTTCCTCGAGTTAAGAAGGAAATACAGAGAGGCAGTAGTCTTGTGGACTTTATCTACAACCATACTTTGGCATTGAACACAATGAGAAAATTTACCAACAAGATGGAGTTGGTTAGGCATGGAGTGACAAGATTTGCTACAATCTTCCTTACACAACAAAGGTTGTACAAACAAAAGAACAACCTTAGAAGGATGTTCACTTCAGATGAGTGGTTGAGCTCCAAGACGGCTAAAGAACCTAAGGGGAAGAAGGTAGGTGATATTGTTCTCAGCACAACATTTTGGAATGATGTTGTGTACTCTATTAAACTTATGGGGCCTCTTCTGCATGTCCTTAGGCTTGTTGATAATGAGAAAAAGCCTACAATGGGATACATTTATGAAGCAATGGATAGGGCTAAGGAAGCCATTCAAAAGTCCTTCAAGCATAATGAAGCCAAGTACAAGGACGCTTTTGCTATTATTGTTAGGAGATGGGACTCACAACTTCATCATCCATTGCATGCAGCTGGTTATTTCCTGAATCCTGAATTTTACTATCCCAATGCAACAAAGATTTAGAGTGATCATGCAATAATGGATGGATTATTGATAGGTTGATTCCAAATGAAGACTTAGTCGAAAAGATTACAAATGAGATTGAAATATTTAAGAGGGCTGGTGGGATATTTGGAAATAGGATAGCAATCAAACAAAGGAACACAGTGGCTCCTGGTAAGAATTAAGAAATATCATAGTAGTCAAACGCGGATAGCGGCGCGTAGCGGCCGACCCCAAAAACGCTATAGCGGGATAGCGGATAGCGTTCTGACCGCTATTTAATAAAAATATATATAATTATCATGCAAATTATATATTCAAAAATAAGAAATCATTCATAATTAAACTCATTTATATCAATGATAATAATTCATAATTCATTTCATAGTCTAAAAATATGCAGTCACCATCAATCCAAAGCATAAACATCAAAACCAAAAAAATACACCATTAAGTAGTATAAGGACAACAAAATATAAAAGGCAATAACAAATCCTAATTAAACCTAAGTTTCTACTCTCTAAAACTAACAAAACATTCTACAAATCATTCATCATCATCATCATCATCATCATCATCATCCTCCTCCTCCTCCTCCTCCTCCTCCTCCTCCTCCTCCATATTGTTCTCTCCATCACTTTCTTCACTACTAGACTTATAAATCTCTTCTTGCCCCTCATCTGAGTCTTCCTCATCATCAAATTCTTCTTCCTCTTGAATAGGCTCCTTCCCTCTTCTTGAGCTAGAATGCTTTGATACTTTCTTCTGCAATCTAGTAGCAAGCCTCGTGTGTCTTGGAGGCTCCTCAATTGCAGTAGAAACATCTCCCCAAGTCAATCCATCATCACCAAAAACGAATTCTTCTTCAGCATCTTCTATGCTAGCACCCATTTCTCCCAGCAACCACTCATTACTATCATCAATACCATTTAGGAGAATAGGATCAATCTCATCTTGGCTATCAAAGCGCTCTTTAAGAGTTCGATTGTACTTGATGAATACCAAGTCTTGCAACTTTTGATGCTCAAGCTTGCTCCTTTTCTTAGAATGAATCTATGATATTCATGTCATAAATTAGACAAAATGTTAGTGTTAAAATCATTAAATAGAAGCATGAAACTATGCAAAGAAAAATTATTTGCATTTGCTTACATGCTCAAAAGTGCTCCAATTCCGCTCACATCCCGTTGAACTACAAGTTAGGCTCAACACTTTCACTGCAAATTGTTGCAAATTAGGAGTGGATGCTCCATACTTCCTCCACCATTCAGCCATGAATCAATTTCAATAATCAGGAAATCACTATTACTAAGAAACATCATGAAACTAAATTTATCAAGAATTAAGTACACATTTCTTATTTCTTACCGAGAACCCTTTGTGTTCCTTTGTTTTATTGCCATCCTATTTCCAAATATGCCACCACTCTCTTAAATATTTCAATCTCATTTGTAACCTTTTCTGCCAAGTCTTCATCTGGAATCAACCTATCAATAGTCTTATAAAGTCCATCCATTACTTCATGATCACTCTCAATCTTTATTGCATTAGGATAATAGAACTCAGGATTCAAGAAATAGCCAGCTGCATGCAATGGATGATGAAGTTGTGAGTCCCATCTCCTATCAATAATAGCAAAAACATCCTTATACTTGGCTTCATTATCCTTGAAGGACTTTTGAATGGCTTCCTTAGCTCTATCCATTGTTCATAAATGTATCCCATTGCAGGCTTTTTCTCATTATCAACAAGCCTAAGGACATGCACAAGAGGCCCCATAAGTTTAATAGAGTACACAACATCATTCCAAAATGTTGTGTTGAGCACAATATCACTTGTCTTCTTCCCCTTAGGTTCTTTAGCCGTCTTGGAGCTCAACCACTCATCTGAAGTGAACATTCTTCTAAGATTGTTCTTTTGTTTGTACAACCTTTGCAGTGTAAGGAAGGTTGTAGCAAACCTTGTCACTCCATGCCTAACCAACTCCATCTTGTTGGTAAATTTTCTCATTGTATTCAGTGCTAAAGTGTGGTTGTAGATAAAGCCCACAAGATTAATGCCTCTTTGTATTGCCTTCTTAACTCGAGGGAGCTTTCCAATGTCCTCCAACATTAAGTCTACACAATGTGCAGCACATGGAGTCCAAAAGAGATTATTCCTCTTAGCTTGAAGTAGTTTGCCTAAGAAGAGCCAAATTAAATAAAATTAGATGAATAGCTAAATATTAAATGAAGTAATAGGAAATTTAAGCAATTCATAGCTTCTTACCAGCCAAGACATAATTACTTCCATTGTCTGTCACCACTTGAATAACATTTTGTTCTCCAATCTCTTCTACAAAATTATCCAATAGCTCATATACTTTCTCCCCCGTCTTCATGTATGCAGAAGCATCAACACTTTTCACAAACATTGTCCCAGCTGGACAATTTACCATGAAATTAATCAATGTCCTATTCTTCCTATCCGTCCAACCATCCGACATTATTGAACATCCATATTTCACCCTTTCGTCCTCATGACCCTTTAACATATCCTTTGTTAATTCTAACTCCTTTTTAAGGAGTGGAACCCTCAATTCATGATAACTTGGAGCTTTTAGGTGTGGGCCATAATTTCCAACAGCTTCAAGCATCATCTTGAAGCTTTTTGATCTTGCAACATTGAAAGGAATCCCATTTATATAAAAAAACCAGGCTATTTATTACATGGTTCTAGCCCTCGCTTCTTTATCACAAGCATCATTAATGCTTGTTTGTCTGTGAGGTTTCCCAATTTAACAGTAGCTTCAGGATCTTTTAAAAACATCAAATCCAAAGGACCTTTTATGCTTTTTCCTTTCTTGGCTTGCTTAACAATAGTTGAAGGAATAGAGCTACTCCCACTTGATCTTTGATGGAGGTCTTTTCCCTCTTCTAATTTGTAGAATTTCTTCTAAATCTTCTTGTTCATCATCATCTTCTCCAATTGCACCAAAATTTGCTTCCTTTTCCGCATTTTTCTTCTCATGAGCTTCTTTGAGAAGTTGCTTAACTTCATGTGGGACTGCTTTACAAGCTTTTGTATCTCCAACCACACCCATTTGGTGTCTTTTTGCTCTAGTTATTCCACCATTAGTTGTTTTGCCACAAAAATCACAAGTTACACTCTTCCTATTATTGATGTCTTTTAAACTATTCCCTTGCCATGCCATATCTATGTTGTCACGGTGGGCTTCACCAAACCAGTGGAAGAGGAGCAACACTAGAAGCTTGAGTTGATGATGTTGCCATTGCTAAACCAACGGACGAGAAAGTTGAAAAGAAAAAATGAAAAGCAGAAAAATAGTGAATAGAAGAAGGAAAAGAAAAAGGATCGAGGAAGCGAACAAAGGCGAAGCGAACAAAGACAAAAGCGAAGCGGAACAAAGAGAAAGCAAAACAAAGAGCGAAGCGAAGCGAGAACAACGGCGAAGCGAGAACAAAGGCGAAGCGAAGCGAAGCGAACAACAACGAAGCGAAACAAAGACAAAAAGCGAAGCGGCGGAACAAAAGCGAAGCGAGAATAAAGGCGAAGCGGCCAGAACAAAGCGAGCGAAGCGAAGCGAACAACATGAAGCGAGAACAAAGACAAAAAGCGAAGCGAAGCGAAACAAAGGCGAAAGCGAGAATAAAGCGAAGCGGCGAGAACAAAGCGAAGCGAAGCGAAGCGAGAACAACAACGAAGCGAGAACAAAGCGAAGCGAAGCGAAACAAAGGCGAAGCGGAGACAAAGAGATATAGAAGTAAGAAGAGAGTCTAACCGGGGAAGAAGGAGGAGGAAGAAGGAAGGAGAAGTGGAGGACACGCCTTGCGGCTATTTGCCGTTCTTTGCCGATCTCAGCCGCCGGTATTGCATGCGTAGCGGTGGAAGGCTTCGCCGGAGAGAAGGGCCGATTGAGAGAGGACAAAGCGAAGGTCAAAGTGCGGCGGAAGGTTGAAGAAAGGCCTTTGGGCGTCGAGGCGAAGGAAGAACTAACTTCGGGAGGAAATGGCCGCCAACCCGTGCGAACGTGGCGAGCGGTCAAGAAGAAGTCAAAATCGTCCTTCGGTGGCGACCACGAATGTAGCCCGCGACATCCGCGATAAGCGTCGCGGCGCCCGCGATAAGCGGCCGCCGGAACCGGCGAGCAGCGAACGACGACAGCGACTCTGTGGCGACAACCGCTCCGCCGCAGCGGCGCTATAAGCGGCGATCGCCCGCTATTAACTACTGTGAGAAATATGTATTTAATTCTTGATAAATTTAGTTTCATAATGTTTCTTAGTAATGGCAATTTCCTAGTTATTGAATCACAGCTTAATGGTGGAGGAAGTATGGAGCATCCACTCCTAACTTGCAACAATTTGCAATCAAAGTGTTGAGCCTAACTTGTAGCTCAATAGAATGTGAGTGTAATTGGAGCACTTTTGAGCATGTAAGCAAATGGAAATAATTTGCCTTTGCATAGTTTTATGCTTCTACTTAATGATTTTAAAACTAACATTTTTGTCCAATTTATGATATGAATATCATAGATTCATTCTAAGAAAAGGAGCAAGCTTGAGCATCAAAAGTTGCCAGACTTGGTATTCATCAAGTATAATCGAACT
Organism: Pterocarpus santalinus; assembly: GCA_031439595.1. NCBI lineage: Eukaryota > Viridiplantae > Streptophyta > Magnoliopsida > Fabales > Fabaceae > Pterocarpus > Pterocarpus santalinus. The sequence continues at coordinate 317,939 of JAVHNO010000089.1, read as the reverse complement.
TTTAAAGAGCGCTGTGATAGCCAAGATGAGATTGATCCTATTCTCCTAAATGGTATTGATGACAGCAATGAGTGGTTGCCAGGAGAAATGGGTGCTAACATAGAAAATGCTGAAGAAGAATTTGTTTTTGGTGATAATGGATTGACCTGGGGAGATGTTTCTGCAGCAGTTGGGGCTAAGGAGCCTCCAAGACACACTAAGCTTACTACAAGATTGAAGAAGAAAGTATCAAAGCATTCTAGTTCAAGAAAAGGGAAGGAGCCTATTCAAGAGGAAGAAGAATTTGATGATGAGGAAGACTCAGAGGAGGGGCAAGAAGAGATATATAAGTCTAGTAGTGAAAAAAGTGATGGAGAGAATAATTTGGCAGTGGTGGAGGAGGAGGAGGAGGAGGATGATGATGATGAATGATTTGTTGAATGTTTTGTTAGTTTTAGATAGTAGAGATTGTTGTCTTTTATATTTTGCTGTTCTTATACTATTTGATGGTGCTGTTTTTTTGGTTTTGTTGCCCTTAGAACTTGATGTTTATGCATTGGATTAATGGTGATTGCGTGATTTTAGAACATGGAATGGATTATGAATTTTCATTATTGATGTGAATGAGTTTAATTGCGAATGATTTCTTATTTTTGAACATGTACATATGTTATATAATTTGCATAATAATTATATACACTTTTATCAAATAACGGCCAAAACACTATCAGCTATCTAGCTATAATGTTTTTGGGGTCGGCCGCTATCAGCGTTTAACAACTATGCCACAACCCTCAGATGAAGGCTCTGATACCAAATGAAAGATACTAGCAACAGAAACAAGAAAACAAGAACATGCGTAGTATTATTCACACCCTTAGCTTAGATTAAGGTGACCTAGCCAAGGAAGAGACAAACAGTACAAGAAATGAGAAAAAACCTTGAGCACTAAGCAGCTCAGACTCTCCAGTCCAATTCTAGTAATTGCCTATACCTCAATCTCTCCCATACCACACCGTATAGTCCCCCCCAATACAAAATAGAAGTTAGTTACACTGACTGGAGCCCACCCAAGTCACCCCCAAGCTCATCAGTCTGATTACCCAAAGTACCCCTGAACCTTTTTCGTTTGTACACTTTAATCTACGCAGAGACTTAATTCCTTACAGTTTTTAAAATATATAAAACCCCAACCAGCCAACATGCTTTAAATGTAAATCGGATTCAAAGACAATATAAACCAATACAATAAAAAAACTACAATTGAAATCCTGAAAAAAGCAACCAGCATGTAAGGATGTCAATTACTGAAGAGTGTCAGGATAATATGAAAGACATCATGAAATCGAGTTGTATAGAAGACACAGGTAACTACATTTGTAATATATAAAATCCTTACTTTTTGTAGCTTTCCTTTTAAATTTGGATTTTAACTTCCTTTTGTTCCTCAAAACTGACTGCAGATTCTTTCTTGCAAACTTCCTTGCCTTCTTTCCCAGCTTTCCCATTTGGTAGCAATATCAACAGAGATCTAGATAAAAACATATATGATTACTTATAACATAAATGATCCAAGCATGCATACACACATACAGAAACAAATAGAAGCTTAGTGTAATGCAGTGATCAAACTTCAGAGTTCAGAATAATTCAAATTTCAAAATGCAAAGCAAACCAGTCCCAAAGTATACAGAAGGTAGAATCTCTGACAAAGCATAAGATAAAATTGTTACTTGTATTTTAGTTTCAAATAGGTGTAGATCATTCAAGAACTAATACTATTATAAGAAGCTTTGTCAGAAGTTGTGAAAAGGGGTTCAGTAACTGCAGCTTGCAGGGTGTCAAAAGCACTAGAAAAATATTACAAAGCTTTTTAGTAAGTGCAGTTCTGTATCAAAGAACCCAAAATGGATTTAACGCTAAAATTTCCCTGTTAGTCTCAATTTGAAATTGGAATTGATTTCAAATGTGAAATCATGAACCAAATGCATTTCTTCAACCTACAGATTAAATCATCTGCAATAATTTGGCAAGGAATATTACTGAAATAGTATTACGGTTCCCCTCTTTGGAAGAAACAACTAACACTAGAGAGTAGGAGGAAATACTTCCACGAGCAGAGGATAAGAAATTGCCTAAAGAAAACCAGAAAAACGAGAAGCACAAAATTCAAACCAACTACGAATAAAAAAGCACATCATCTAAGCAAAGCTAAGTAATCCAATCCCTCTAAATAGCCATTAGCTGAGAACCATAAAGAGGCTAAGAGTGAGAAGGCCACAACCTATAAATAGGCAACAGCATAAAATTGTCCTCCAAAACTCATGTTCCTTTCCAACCATCAACACCAAACAATAACACAGTACATTGCCAAAAAGCCTTTTTGGGCTCCAAAATTATCCCTAAATCAAAAGCTCTAAAATGACAATAGAGAAAGCTCTCCAACTTTTTGGACAATCCAGCATTCATTGCAGCAATATACCAAAGATTCTCCGCCACGTATATCAGGAACATGGAGTGTCAAAATTAAATGGCTGCTAGTCTCAGAATCAGAGAAACTCATATCAAAACCAATAAGTCGCTATTTCTTCTTAGCGAAGTTGTCAAAATCGAGAGTTTCATTAAATTCATGAAGTTTCAATAAATTTGAATCATAAAATCATAAGAGTTTACATATTTAAATTATATAGTTTAAAAAACATACCTTGGTAACTAAACATAATGAAATATTATATTTATGACTAATATTGAACAATCTATATATCTATGTAAAATTGAATGTAATTTGTAATCATTAAATAGTTATACTCTAGTTAAAATTTTAAAGGTAAAAAATGCAATGATTTATAATGTAGCAACATTCAGTTACAAGTATTGAAAAATATTTTATGACTTAAATTTGTAATGAATTCATCAAGCAATGACAGAGATGTCAAACAGTGGTAATGACAGAGTAATTAACCCCAGAGCACTAGGGCCACAACAGCAACTTATGGTTACACTCAACAACAACAACAACAGCAATAACAACATGTTTACGCAATTACACTCAACAACAGGTTGAACTTAAATCAAGGGATTTAATGGCCAAAAAAAAAAAAAAAATCACCGACGGTGGACGACCCAAACCTGATGACCACGAGAGAGAGCGAGAGAGAGGAGAGGGAGACAGCGACGGGATGACTTGACCACGAGACGAGCGAGAGAAATGAGATGACCACAGAGTGTCGACACAGCCAGCCGGACGGTTTCGAGACTGACTCGGCCGACCAGCTTGCGAGGTGAAGCAGACGGAGAACGCGCAGCCTCTTTTGTGGTTTTAAACTATGTTTTAAAATTTTAGTCAAATTGGAATTGGGACTGGGTAGGGTTAATGGATTGGATATATAACCCATCTAATATGGGCTGCAGCGTGAAGGATTGGGTTTGGATACCATCTAAACAAAAAGAGCAAGCGAAGGGCCTACGCTGTCTTTAAAAACTGATTAACAGATATGGACCACCCAAGGCCAGCTCAAATGGTTCGACTTGCCGCCCCTTAAAAGCATGTGCATGCGAGGGCGCAACTTCGAGTCCTGAAAGGGGCAGAGCCCCCCTATACCCTTCCCTCGGAACAAAAAACATACAAAAATGGGTCGATGTTTTTTAAGTTCATCTAACCTAACTTTAACAAATAAATTGGTCAGCGTGATGGTTCTGGCATTTTGGTGGCCCTAAGCAATAATATATAATTCAGACCCAAAAACAAATTTCAGAAAAAAGAAAAACAATGATGTGTAATAGTAGTGATAATTAATCTTAATATTTTATTATTTTTTATTTTTTTATGCATTATTTTTCATATATTTTATTTTTATTTTTCATAACAAATCATCTATTTTTTCCATCAATGTATATATAGAACATACAATTAACTCATTTTACTTTATTGAACCAACCTTCCCTTTAAGTGACATAAACTTATGTCAATTTTGAAGAAAATTAATCAAATATGTAGCTATTTTATTTTCAATCAATATATTATATTATTATTTATAAAATTTAGTTGAATTTATATTCATCTTAATATTTTTGAAGGAAAATATTTATTAATAATGATCAATATATATTTCTTAAAGATTTGTTCTCAAATATAAATGAATGAAAAATAAAAATGTGAGCTTCATTGCTCAACTTCTTATAAAAAACAATTAAAAGAAGTATATCAAAAGAAATTTTTTCAGTATATTTTAAAAATATTAAAAGCATATAATTTGTTTAATTTTTCTCTTGTATTATTATTTTTGCCCAGTAAATTAGTAAATTTATTGTTTTATATAATAAATTATAAAAAGAAAATAATTATGTGAGTGTTTTTAAATTAACCTTTTAGAATTGTTAATCATGTAATGTGAAAATAAAATAATTTTAATCCTCACCAAAAAAAGGAAAAGGAAAATAAATTTTACACGACAATTTTTAATGGAATAATTTTTTAATTATATATATATATATATATATGATGTTATTATTAAATTAAATAAATTATAAGTAAATTTTGCATTTGAGTATTGCATGAAAATTTTGAAACTTCAATCATACAATGTGAGTGAGTTTGGAGGACGTAACGTCCAAAAAAAAAAATTATCATTTTTAACCGAGTTGTTCAATTTTTATCAAACAATTGTGATTAATTAAAATTCGATTAAGCATTTATTTAAAACCAATTAAGTGTAATTTAGAAGGATTAAATTTGATAGAATTATATTAGGACCATAGGAAAGCTCATAGGATTTTTCTAAACGCCGGTTTACTAATTTAAAAGAAATCGGTAAGATTTCAGTATTTTAAACTGTCGGAACCGGATCAATAGAAATTATACTGTGAAAACCCTAGGATAGATAGCCAAGATTCAACCAAATTATCCATGCAAATGGCACAATCTCAGCCCTCCATATGGGCTACCAAGTCAAGTTGAATGACCAACACAGATCCACCAATCATATGAGACTTGCTTCAAAAGTTTGTGATTAATTTCTTCTTTCTCCCTTGACCCATTTGACCATCTAAAGGGGCAGACCTCTCTTCATTTCTCTTCCATTCACACTCATCTTCACTCCATCTTCATCACCTCTTCAAGTCTCATCAAAAGTTTCTTCAATCCAAGACACCAATTCAACAAGATTTCACCTTAGAGAGGTAGGAATCCAACTCTTCTTCTTGTCTTCCTTAATTTGGGGCTATGTGGAGATTCTGTTTCTCTCATGATACTAATATGATTTGGAGTGATGATTATGTATTATGGTTGATTTTGCATATATGTTGTGATTAGAATTGAAATTGAAATGAAAGAACTTGAAGATAGAATGAATTAAGGAGCTGTTGGGTGAAAACTCTATGGCGTCCGTATGTCTGTCTTGTACGGACGAAAATATAGCCATCAAAACTTGATGAATCTATTTTTATGTGAAACTAGACATCTAGGGCTTTCCAACCATATAAAATATAAGGTCATTGGATCAGTATATATTTAGTTATGAATTTTTGAAGTTTGACCTAGAAATCTAGATTCTCATCTAAGTAGTATGAGTTGAGAAGGGTGTAACTCATACTACACAACTCTAAATTGAGTGCAACTAATGCTTTTGAAAGCTAACATATAAGGGAATATCCCATAGAAATTTTTAAGTCAGATTCATTGCCAATTATTCCCAGAACATCAATGAAGTTACCTTAAGTTCAAATCGGGCTGGAACAGAGTAGTCTAGTAAGGTCAAGTTATGGGACTTATATCTTAAAATATACTCATGCAAATGATATGCAACTTATTTCATTTGAAAGTTGTTCTGTTAGTTTTAATTTGGTACAAATTTCGTATGATTTCACCCAGATTTCTATTTTTAGTGAATTTTTACTTATAAGGGTGCACTTTTGGCTAAGTACAGGACAATTTGAGGTAAAATACTAATAACTTGAGCTATACAAATCAAAATGAGATGGGACCAAAAGGATTGGAGAGAGACACATAGAGTTATAACATATTCAAAATTCAGATTTAAATGAGTTGAACAGAAGTAAAGGTGAATTTTACAAAATTCGGGCAGAAGAGGATAGAGTGAGCAGAAAACTCTACTGATATTTCTATTGATTTTGACATACCATATGATTAATAATGTTGTTGTAATTTGCTGTTTAATATTGAATTGCATACTTAATTGATTTTATTGGTAGCCTGGCACTATTCACGGGAAAGCAGACTCGATCCGTTATGATGCCAAAATTTCGGCAAAGAATTCATATGTTATGTGAGTTATGATTGCATGAACATGGGACTATCGAAAAGAATAAGGTTAGTTGTGCATGAAATTCATGAATATTACAAAGGATTCCATATTATTTGGGTCAGCCCCTAAATAGATTTAGGGGGAATAGATCAGTGGGAGAGTCAGGAAAAGAAAACCTGGCAATTCTGTATAGCAATGAGCTCAATCCTAAAAAGTAGACAATTACCCAGGAGTATATGGTCAATGACTCCCAGGGGACTAAGAATGGAAAATATAAATTATAGAAGGCGAAAGCCCTCAAAGATGAGATGCATTTTCTAGTTTGTATATTTACATGCACTGTATGATGATTCTTAATTGATTGTTATAGTTACCTATTTATTTCTCATGATATGTTACTGTTTATTTATGATTACTGTCTTTGTTATATTCACATATATGTTTAACTGTATTTTCATTGCTTTAATTTGAAATTTAGTTTGTTTCAGGTTATATTTTTACGACAGAGTTTTAAGTTGAATATTACCATCATGTTGTACTATTTAAAATTAAGAAAAACCAAAACAATTGGGAATTATGGCGACGACAGATATGTATAGAATTAGGATTCCTACTGAGAAATTTTTATTTCTCACCTATTGTATTTTTTTGCCTTATTCTCAGATCATGGAGAATGCGATGACAAGAGTCCTATTCATTGAGTTCCTGGACTTGCACCTCCACTTAGATCCTATGCTGGACTCTGCATATATTGCTGGTAGCTGTCGTTTTCATTTTTACTTCTTCTTTAGTAGAGACTTCGCAGTTCCACCATCTCATCCTCTTTTTGACCATACTGCGGCCTACATCAGCATCCCCATATATGTGGCACATCCTTTTCAATCTCCACCAGCAGCAGCAGCTACGGTTCTAGCGTCTCCTCCAGCGACATCTCCTCAGCAGGCACCGTCCATTTCACTTTCCGAGGAGGAGAACCCATCGGAGGCTGTGAGCTCATCCTCTTCATCCTCAGCGCTTAGTGATGGCTATGCTTCGGCAGACGCTGGCATGGCCAATGGATTCCTCTCTTCGAAATCCATTTAAGGGGTTTTTAGTACAGCAGGAGTAGATATATAGAGTGGGCCCTCTTTTGGTATTTTGGGTCATAGGCAGTAATCTAGTGGATGGTTAGTACATGAAATATCCCGTGAGGACCAGTTAGGATACTGTTCATAGAGACAAGCCGATTTATTTTTGTTTTAGCGGCCTCATTTTCTTATCTTGTACTGTTTATGTATCTTTTGGTAAACTTTGAAAATAGACGTGTATATATATATATGATACAATTTCAGTAGTTCTGTCTATTTCGCAGTTTTCTTTCTGTTACAACATTAGCCCATTTTTTTTTATTCTACAGTTGAGCATAAATGAATAATTGAATAGTTAACTCTATATGGGTAATTATCATTGAATCAGAAAATGGAATTTAATTTGACAGTCACACATAATGTAACATCCTTCTCTATACAGTACTATGCTTAAGTCATAGTACCACACTCAGGAGTTATTATTGTTACCTGAGCGGATCTTATCTGAAAGCAACTTCAGCCATCTTTGCAATTTCTCGAACTATCTGGAGAAAACACAAACACAGGAGTGAGAATTTAAATTCCCAGTAGGATTCTTTAAACTATTATACATAATGTCATCATTGTCATCTCCAGTTGCTTCAGTTTATTTTGAAAATGGTGAACATATTATATAAACTGTTTGGTTTTATAGTTCGAAAATATATTGTCCGAAGTAAATTTCATTTTACTTGTACACTTGTCATTTGGGGGAGCCAATACAAAATCAATTCATGAAGTATACTATGAATAATAACTGAAACGTATTAAAATATAATAGCACCAATATACTGAAAAACATAAAATCTACAGCAAAATCGGGTGCTTCCCCCTGCCGGCACACTTCCCAAGATTAACAATGTCCCCGACACGTTTCCCGAGGCAAAGATCGGGGGCTCCCCTGTCGACACGCTTCCCGCGCCTTTACTTGTACTTGAATTTATGCAGATACACATAATTTTCTTTTTTTTCCTTTACTTGTCACACATATTTTAGAGTACGATCGCCATGTCATACTCCATTTGGGTGTGATCACCATGTCACACTCCTTAGGAATGCATCCTTCCTGGCATATCCCAGAGTATGATCGTCATGTCGTACTCCATCGGGATGTGATCGCCATGTCACATTCCTTAGGGTGTGGGATCATTATGCCACATTCTAGAATATGACCACTATGTCATACCACATTCCAGAGTATGATCGCCATGTCATACCACATTTCAGAGTATAATTGTCATGTCTACCCCATTAGAGCGTGATCGCCATGTCACATTCCTTAGGATGTGCTCATCATCATATTTCTCATCATAGGTTCATAAATACATAGGCTTCATATTATTATTCTCAAATAGTAATACTTGCACCGTATTCATACACATCACATAACAATATTAACACACCAACATTTAGAACTATCTCTAATTCCTACCAGAGATTCAGCAGCATGATGGATCAGGTCCGCTTACTCGTGAATAGTGTCAAACAACCGGGAAATTTTAACCAAACAGCAAACCCAATATAGAATATCATATCTCCATTAGTTGTCACACACAACAAAGTCTTATGAGCAAAGCTTAGGTAGTTAGGTGCAAATTAAAAATCTTAAGTCTTAATCTATCTTGCAAGTTTTAAACTTTTATTAATGTTCCCGAGTTTGAGCTTAGGGCTGACTTCCGAGATTACATTGATTCTGAGTTTCGAGATTATATAAGTTCCAACTTCCAGGATTATGTATATAAGATTAATGTTTTGATTCCCGACTTCCAGGGCCATGTTTCGAATCAATCTCCGAGATTGATTCTGGATCGAGTTTTGGAACTATATATATAAGAGTTTTAAAGCATCCTAGTTTTCCCGACTTCCGGGATAAGGTTTCATATTCTAGTACCAACTTCCGAGTTTATGTTGAGAATCCTCGACTTCTGGGTTTAAGTATTTTAAGCTTTATATTCTTGTCCTAGACTTTCGATTTCTAAGTGTTTTATGTGCTGTGTGATTCCGATTTCCGACACTAACTATACCCGATCTAGTTTTCTATTCACTAAGTTCCGAATTCAACATTAAGTATACTCGACCTAGTTCGTTGTTTGCCAAGATCCGAGTCTAACATTAAGTATACTCAACCTAGCTTGTTGTTTGCCAAGTTCCGAGCTCAACATTAAGTATACCCGACCTAGCTCATTGTTTGCCAAGTTTCGAGTTCTGATATTAACTCAAGTTACTTGTGTTTTATTCTAGACTGCTCTATATCTAGCCAGAATTGCACTCTTATAAGAGAAAATTCACCAAAAATAGAAATTTAGGTGGAATCAATGTAAAATTAACAAAGCAAGCTTTTAGATGAAACAAATTACATATCATTTGAATGAGTATAATTCGAGATATAAGCCCTGAAATTAGACTCTACTGAACTACCCTGTTCCAGCCCGGATTGAACTTAAGGTGAATTCATTTATGTACTGGGGATAGTTGGCAACAAATCTGACTCTGAAATTTTTATGGGATGTTCCCTCATATGTTAGCTTTCAAACAACGTTGGATTCACTCAAATTGAAGTTGTATAGGGTGAGTTATATCCTTTTCAACTCACACTGCCTAGATGAAAGTCCTAATTTCTAGGTCAAACTTAAAAAATTTATAACTACCTCTATACTGATCGAATGGCCATATATTATATATGTATGGAAAGCCCTGTATGTCTAATTTCATATAAAAATAGATTTATGAAATTCAAGCTACTGGAGGCAAAGCCGTATACTCTGCCATACGAACTGTTGAGGAAAGACCCTAACAGCTCCTTGATTTTTCTCTTTTATTTAAGTTCTTTCATACCAATTCCAATTCTAATCACAACATATATATAAATTCAATCATAAACCATCATCATCACTCCAAATCACATCAATATCATGAAGAAAACAAGATCTCCACACAGCTCCAAATCAATAAAAACAAGAAGAAAAGTTGGATTTCTACCTTTCTTAGGTGTGATTCTTGTTAGATTTGTGGTTGGAGTTGAAGAAATCTTGTTATGGCTTGAAGGTCTGTGGAAGATGAAGATGATATGAGTTGAGATGAGAAGAGATTAAGGAGAAAAGAATAGAGAAGGGTCAGCATATAGGGGCCGAAATCTACAAGGGTAGAAAAGGAAAAATTTAAAAGCTTTTAAAGCAAGTTACATGTGATTGGTGGCTTTGAGTAGGTACTCAACTTGGTTTGGCAGCTCATATGGAGGGTTGAGATGGCACCACTTGCATGGGTAAGTTGGCTAAATCTTAACCATCCATCCTAGGGTTCTCACAGTATAATTTCTATTAATCCGGTTCCGACAGTTTAAATTACCAAAATCTTACTGATTTCTCTTAAATCGGTACACCAGTTTCAAAAAAATTCTGTGAGGTTTCCTATATTCCTAATCTAATTCCATCAAGTCTAATCACTTCTATATCACACTTAATTGGCTTTGAGTAAATACTTAATCGAATTCTAATTAATCCCAATTATTTGCTAAAAATCGAACAACTCTGTTAAAAAAATGATTAAAATTTTTTGAACATTACATGTAATAACTTATCAAGTAATATATTGTGACTTAAGCATAGTATTTTGTCTGGTAATGTGTTACAAAGGAAGTAATATTTCATTATTATATATATGATTGTTGTTTAATAATTTTTGACAAATTTCTTAACATTAATCACTTGCCAACTAATTATTATACATGAATATCTTATTTTTTAATTGATATATAACTTTATATTTTATGGTCAAAATTAAGTGTAAATTTAAACTCATAAACTCACCAATAAAATCAAGAGTTTACTAATTTTATTAAAATTTATTTAAACTTTTACGAGTTCAAGAAAACGAGAGTTCATATGCAAGTTAATTCACTTTTTTTAGAATCAAAAACTCACAAAAATTTAAGAATTAAATCAAGATTTTAACAACCGTACTTCTTAGTAAATGATAACTCTCCTAGTAAGGTTTTTTTTTTCTGTTTTATTTTGATTTAGGCTATAGTTACATGAATTTATTTAGTGTTTATTCACTTTTAGTTAGTTATTTTGATTTAGCTATTTTCTGGTTTAATTGTCATTTTATCATGTTTTTATATACTTATTTATGCTTTTGTCAAATTGCCATTAGTTACAAGTAAGAAAGGAGCAAAAGAGGAACACGGGCTAATGTCTCTCACCGAGACAATGTAGCGTGATATCGATAACACAAATTTGAGGCTCAAGCTAACTTTAGTAAAAGGAATCCATAGGCTATAAAAGGAAAACATGTAGAGTTCCAAGAGGATAGTTAGACACTTCCAAACAAAAAGTGGCAACCCTAGAGAGCCAATGCGAAGATCAAGGATTCCAAAATTCAACGCTATGACAAAGAGATCTTCATTCAACCTCAATCCTAGTTTCTACCTTTAGTTTTCTATGACATTTTATTTTTCTCATTTCTTCTTCTTCTTCTCTTTTTGTTGGTTTTTCTTTTACCATGAACTAAGATCCACTTGATAGGACATTGATGGATTCTATTATACAAAAATCTTACCTATTGATGGATATTAATTTTGTTTTTATCTTAATGGCTTAGTGTTTGTGTTTGTGCTTGCCTTTAATTGCTTGATTACCAATTAATTGATCCAAGGATTTACAATAACTTGAGAGAAGGATAGTGAATATAGCCTCTTAATATAAATACCATGAGCTGAGTGAAAACTAAAGATAGGCAAATGCAATTCAAGTGGCCAACACAATAATCCATAAAATGTCAACTTTTGCCTAGATTAGTTTGTAGCTAAGAGATTAGGCAATCAATCTAGGATAAAGAGCATTGCTTAACCTTGAGAAAGGTTGGGAATTAATTAAAGGAGTCCGATCATTAGCCAATTAAAATAAAACTAATTAATTGAAATACATGGTAGTTGTGTCTGTAGTAGGTGAAATCAATTAGCCCTATCATTTATCTCGCTGCATTCTTCTGGTGTTATTAATCGCTATCTTACTTTCTTATTTTTTTAATCTATTTATTTTCATTAAAATTCCAGCTTTATTTCCTTGACTTTGCTTTGTCCAAATAGCCATTCCTTTTACCTACTCGGTATTTGATCTATTTTCATGGGACAATATCTTTTCTCATTACTTTATCACTTGTGCAACATAGTATACTTGCCGGTGTAACACCCTAATAAACCCATACTACGCTTAAGTCGTATTACGACATTTTATTAGTTGTTACTTATGCTCGTGAAAAATTGAACTTCACTTGAAATTAAATTACGTGGAAAATACGATAATATTTTTTTTGAAATACATCATCGCTTTGCAGCGTTTTGAAAAGTAAAGCCTTGAGCGAGAAGTCAGATAAAGAAAGAGCGTGTCGCATAAGATACATAACCCAATCTCATAAAACAAGAGAAAGATAAATAAATAGTAATTCACAAATACATTGCATTACATAACTAATCATTACATCCATCTCGATTCATAATATAGATATACACACACACACACACACATATATATATATATATATATATATATATATATATATATATATATATATATATATATATATATATATATATATATATCAGCATTACATCGAAGGAGGCTCATGGTCACGCTATGATCCAAATACTAAATACAACTTAAATTGACATCATTCGTCACAAAAAGGAATGTATACGGCAACTATAAGTCCAAATCAACATTGTCTGGCATCCCTCATCCTACGTCCGCTCGTAGTGTGGTGGCTCCAGGCTCCACTCCATTGGATGTGCCAGCAAAATCTGGTGACGATGCGGAAAAGTAACTAGAGTGAGAAATAAGATTTCTCAGTAAGACTCGAACCAGACACAGAGTTGTCATCGTCATCGTCCCAGCCACTTCAGTTTTATAATGAAAACAGTGAGCATGCATAAGGTTCAGTTCTTAGGTTTTCGAAAACATGAATATCCTAAGTGGATTCAATTTAAGTATAATCACATAAAACATGCATGACTGTGCTATAAGCTTCTCTTAACTTTTTCTCTTTAAGGATTTGGACCGAAGTCCCTTTTCTTTTCTTTTCTTAACTTGACTTATCTTAAGTCTTTTTCTTTTCACCCACTAAACATAAGTGGTAATGAGCTCATACCGTGGCCGTCGCCACCATAATATTTCGATACTTATACTAGCTGGGTCATGCCATGTCTCATGTGAGTCGTGGGTGAAGGGAGCTTAAATTAGGTCACCTTCCCTTTTGAAGGATCACACACTTTATTGAATCTCTTCTTATTAAAGCTTATGATGCAAAATATTTTTAAGTTCACAATTTCTACAGAATTTCGACAGCATAACGGCTAGACCGAAGCTTCCCAAAATTTTGCCAAACAGAGAAACCAATATCACAGTATCATTAAGCATCATATCATATCATCATCATAACATCATGCTTGCACATAAATATAGGCATATTCTCAAGCAAAGTTTTATGAGCTTAGCTTAGTAAATTGGGTGCAAGCTTTTAATTGAGAGTGCCTCTTATGTGTCCTCTTTGATTAGTCGTAGGGCCAATTTTGCCTAATATCCCTTTTGATGCTTTTTAAGTTGAATTGTGAAGGTTTTCTAATGCTTAACGTAAGGGTCTTATTGTCTTAAAGCTTATTCCTTATTAATCTTTAACTTTTACCCTAACCAGTTTTTACTTTTATGGTGGGGTAATAACTTCAAAAATTCACCATAATTTCATTTTTTACTCTTTTATTTCAAATTTTGGTATATTATACTTCTCTGAGTCTATTTTTAAACAAAAGAAACCCCACTCAAAAATTTATTTTGTAGCTTGAGTTATGTACATTTTATTCTGACTGTTCAGACTTGATAGTTCATCTCGGGTTAGTGACTTTTAAACATTACTGTGAACTCCTCACAAGGAATCTGCCAAAACTGTTTTATCGGGATGTTCCTCTATGTCTTAGCTTTCTAACAAACTTGGTTCCACTGAAAAATGTTCTGTATAACTTGAGTTATGCATGTTTTATTACCTACTACCCGAACAGAAACCCATCCAGGAACAGCAAACTTTGAAAATTCATATCTCTCTCGTTTTAAGGCAAAATCTCACATATTTTATATGCTTGGAAAGCTCTTTGAGTCTACTTTCACAGAAAATTAGTTTCATTACATTTTTAGTTTTGTAGAATGAGTTATACTATACGTATTACATATTGCCAGAAATCCAACTTAACTAACTTTTATATTTTTCACTTCAAGCTTATGGAGAAATTGTTATATCATTTCAAATCACCATTTTCATGTTTTATCTCACCATCATATTCAATGTTTTGGTTACCAAATCAGTATTTTAAAACAAAATAAAGCAAGACACATAAAAACCATTTACCACAAAATTTCATTTCAAAACAACATTTTCATCAAGGCAAAAAAACTCATAGAGTAAGATATGGTCATGAGACCTTGAAGCAAGCTTTAAAACCACCTAGCTATGAAGAGCTTAGGGGTTTTAGAGCTTGAAAAATACATGGGGAAGAAGGGTAAGAGTCACTACCAAATGTGTTTCTCTTGAAAGCTTGAAGGATAAAGATGGTTGAAGATGGCCTCCTCCTCCTTGAGCTTGATATTGGGGCTAGGTGAGTGTTTGTTTTGCTTCTTCAAGAAGCAAAGAGGGTAGTCCTTGAAGGGCTTGTGAGAATGGTGGTGGAAATGAGATGAGTTGGAGTAGGAAAACAAGAAGAACAAGAAGAAGATTAGGAAGAACAAAGAGGGGTTTAGAGAGAGGTGAGAGCTTTATGGTTTAGTGAGAGAATGAAATTACAAAAATGAGAGTGTGAGAGGAGAGAGAGAGTGGCGTCCCACTCTATACAATAGGGTGGTTGGATTTTGCTTCTTTTGCAAGCAAGGAGACTAGGAACCATGGGGTAAAAGAGAGAGTTGTGTTTCTTTTGAGTCTTAGTGCTTGGGTAAAGACCATTTTGTGTTTTCTCAAGTGGTTAAGAGCATGATCACTCTTGGGATTGGCTTGGGTGGATATGATCATTCCAAGTGGCATAATCCTAAGGGAGGAAGGTACTTCTCTTGTTTAGACTAAAGAGATGCTACTAACATAGACCCTTGATTACATGATGAGAAGGCAAATGAATGGTTGGATTTTGCTCTTTTCCTTGGCCGAAATTTGGTGCATCAATTAGGAGAAATTTTTTAAATCTTCAAAGCTATTAGAATTACCTAAGTTATTAATTCAATTTGATTAGTTAAATTGCTCTTTAACCGATTTCGGTTAATTACACTTTTAAGACTTTTTCTTCTAAAAGAATTGCTCTTATGAATTATGTAATTAGGGTATAAGAATTTATCTATCTCAAATGGGTTAAGGTAGAATAATTATCTTGTACTTAATTAATAGGATTGGATTACCTTAATTATATTTCTAAGTTACGAATTAATGAGGTTTGAATAACTAGGTTTTAATTAAAATATTTAGTATGTTATGATTAATTATTGACTTGACTCAATTTACTAAGCTTTTGCTCATCGAGATTAGCCGATTAGTCCTCAGTTAATCATTAACCTCTCTAATTAGCTAGGATCACTGAGCTAATTAGCTTAGACAAAAATCGGGAATGTTATAGCCGGAGCTGCATTCATTTTTGGCACCATTGCCGAGATAGTATCAATGTCATTTCTAGTTGACAAGAAACTAGATTGGACCTTCATTTTTAATTTCATTTTATTTTATTTTATTCATATTTTCACTTACTCTTTATGGCCTATCTTACAGTTTTATTAGGAGTTGCTCTACGAGAGAACTAATCTTTCACTCAAAGATCAAGCATACCTTGTATTGACTCAAGAGAGAACGAAGAGCAGTTGAAGGAAACCAAGAAACCATTATAATGCCCTCCTAAATGTAACACAATGCTTAAGTCATACCGTCGCACTTCAGAGTTACTACCAATTCATTAGTAGACATTATTTATTTACTTACTGCATTCTCGGAGGATTAGTGTAAAATTTATTCATCATACTGAATAAAATATAATAAGCGAACTGAAGAAAGTGGGAACCTTACTTGAAATACACTAAAATCCACATCATCGTCTCATGTATTAACATATATACAAACCCAACAACTTTACTTAACAGTATTTCCAAAACTCATAAAAGAGCTCTACTAAGAGCTTCAATTACAATGTCAGCTATTTAATACTATAATATATATGTTTGATTTTGACCTTCGCTGATGAGCCGATCTTGGCCAGAACCTCCTGAGAAACTTGCTTTAAAGGGTCACCTGTGCTATCTGAAGATTACATAGAAATACATAGGGGTAAGAAATATGATTTCTTAGTCGGTATTCCTAGGTTAATAGTAATAGTGTCATCACTATCGGCCCAGCCATTTTGATTTATTATAAAAAGGTAAGCAGGCAAAAAAAAAAAAAAAAACAAGATTCATTTTAAAAGTTTGAAAACATGATCTTCTGAAGTGGGTCGCTTTTGTCAAGCATTTAATTCAAATAATATAATAGTTAACAAACCCTACTTATCATGGTTCAAAAATAAGGTAAAAATGCTTATGAAAATGAAGTAATATTCCTTGGCCTGCATGTCCCTATTATCTTTACTTGTCTTTAACACTTCTTTACTTAACACACTTAGGCATTATGTCGCGCCATCCTTATGGTGCCTATGCTTTTTAGTCATCCTTACTTTCTTGTCTTTAATACTTGCTGTTAATTTAGTGTGCCTTAACTTAGGTCAAACATCTTTCTCTGACTTAAACAAAGGCATCTAGTAAGTGGTCAGGTTCACTCTTCCTGACACTAACACACTTAGGAATTACATTTCGCCATCCGTAGGGTATCTACATGTATCTGCACTTGAGCTTCACATATCGCCATCCTCAAAGTGCAATCTTAGGCATGCATAAGTGTAACGTGTGGCCATCCTTAACTCTTCACATGATTGGGTAGTACGCTTCGCCGTCCTTAGAATAATAACTTTCACCTATATGTATCACCATCTTAATAGGCAAATTTCATCATACATGATCATGTCATCCTAACCCACTACTTGGTGGGGGCCTAACACGTCACTTGTGATCATATTGTCCTAGCCCAATACTTGGTGGAAGCTCAACAGGTCAGTTAGTTAACTTATGAAAATCTTACGTTAATACTATATACTTTTCATGTAACTATATTCTAAAGAGAATTATCTTTCAAAAGTAAATTTAGTGAAGTTCCAAAAGCACAACAATTGTAGTAGGAGGTTCACCAAACTTTGGAATAGTTAGTTATTTAGTCAACAGCTCAGTTAAACTCATATAATTATCACAATCCTAAATAGCAAGGATTCCCATGCTCAAAAGAACTACATAAACTCGCTCAATAATTTTGGGAAATCATGAGTCATTCTAATAGGAAAACTTAAACAAAATCACATAAAACACCAAATCTGCCTACAACTTTGGAAATTCACCAAAATTTCAAATTAAGTCATCTTAACATCAATTTTACAAGGATTTTGCTCTGCTAGTTTGTTTGCAAACCTCTTTAGTCTCACTAAATTTTGAGGTGTATAGCTTAAGTTATTCAAGCTTTCCTCTACTACTATCCTATTATAGGATAAACTTAAGCACCGAAAGTAGAAAATCACTAAAAATTCATATTTCGTTATTTGCCCCGAAATTTTACATGCTTATACCGATGTGAACCCACTTTCAAATTGATAACTCCCTATAGTGAGTTATTTCAATTTTATTTTATTTAGATTTTGGCCTTAGTTACTTGAATTTATTTAATGTTTTAGTTATTTTTAGTTGGTTATTTTGATTTAGGGACGTTTCTAGTGTGATTATCATTTCATCATGTTTTTATATACTTATTTATATTTTTGTCTAATTGTCAATGGATACAAGTACTCAAGTTGGAATTTAGAGTTATGAGAGAGCTTATCTTGCATAAAATTAGGACCTTTCAGCTTATTCAAAGATCTATAATTGTTATTTCTACCTTTCAAAGCAAATTCCAACTATTTTGATCGCTGCAAAGCTTGGAAATGAGTAAAAGAAATTAGGGTTGTCTAGGTGCTGTGCTATAGTGTAGCCACCACGTTATAGCGCAGTACCGTTTGAACCCAAGAGATTTTAGTTGTGTTATAGCGCAATCCTTGTGCTATAACGCAATCTCGACTGCAAAATTAATGGGCTTTGGCCTAATTTTGAAAATAGGGACCTACAGACTATAAAAGGAAACACTTAAGGTTCAAAAACATATCTCTTGACAGCTTTGGACACTTCCCAAGATCATGATGGTTGGATAGTTATATTTCCTTTTCTTTTAGCATGGCACTTGAATTTCTTTAGTGACTATGGTTTATCTTGTATGGCTAAATTTGGTTTATCGACCTGTTACTTCTACTATAAATATAATGATTATGTATGCTAATTGAGATATGAATGTTTATCTATGTTTATATTTATTTACCGCAACATGAAAAATTATGTATGAAATGCTTTAATTACGCGATGATTATTACGCGCTTACGACTCATGTTTTCAAAAGATAATTTTAGTAATAGATAAAAAAAAAACCCATATTTTCATCATAAAGTACTTTAATAAATAAGTTATGTTTCCATAAGTAAAAGTAATAACTAATAATTACTATAATACAACTTAAGCATAGTATGGAGTTATTAGGGTATTACATCTTCACACGCCCATCACCTAAAAGGACCACCCTAGTGAGAATTTGACCACCAGTATCCTTCTTAGGCCTCTTATTTTTGGCCACGATTTCTATTTGTTGGAGTTTGCCTTACCCTAGATCGAATTGGGTTGATTTGTGGATCTTTTACCATTTTAATCTTGTTACCCCATACGCTTCTCCTTGGTCAAAGCCTTGGAAACATTTTGACCCTAGGATCCCTGAGAATCCGCCCTCCTATTGGTTTTCAAATTCTGTTTCTTTTTCCTACATTGGACAACAAGCAATTCCCCATGGTTTTGAATTTGAGGAGAATCACAAGCCTTAATATCTCCATTAATCATGGTCATTGCTATATTATGATTGTGATTCTCTTCACCCCCAGGATATTTGTGGTAGTTACCACACCCGCCAAACCTTCCTTCACAGACTTTAGCGACAGTCCTAATAACTTCACCCTAAACATGATTACCTACCTTGAGATAGTTATGGTCGATGTGGCCATAGTGACCACAATGAGAACAAAGAAGATGGAGACCCTCATATTGGACATGATACTAGTGGCCTTTCAACCACACTCTACCAATGACAGGTTTAGTTAGGTCAATTTCAACACAAATGTGACCAAACTTACTTCGATTTGCCCCCACTGTGGTTGTGTCCACCTTCACAAGATGTATGTCCTACCACCAAAGCCAAAGCCAGGATAGCAATCTTATCATAAAAAGTCATGTTCAGACATGCAAATCGTATCCAAACCAAAGTCCTTTCTACCTTAGCTATCTCTGAAATGAATCTAGGATTCCAAGTGCTTACAGTTAAGTAGTGGTCAAAGATCATCCAAAGTCCATTGTGCATTGCCTTGGCTCTATCTTCCATAATATCGAACTTGACCATGAAGAAGCCATGGCCCATATCCCTGATCTCGAAACCCACCTGAAGCTTCCGCAACTTAGCACCCTTGCTTTCATAATTTTATAACCCGCACTCTTGCCCAGTAGTTTGATTACAAGAGCATCCTTCTAAGGTTCACAAAGTTTTTTGAACACTTTGTCATCAACATGAATCATAAGGGCCATGGGGTCCCCATTCTCATACTCCATGCGGAAGAACTTTTCTGTGAGCCAATTTCTCTTTGTAAGAGCTCGAGGTTGGATATCGCTCAAAACTTTATCTCTAAATGACACCTAAAGGCCACAAGTCTCTCCACCATCCGAAGGTTCTATAACATCCCCATTTTTCCTAATATAATATACTAGGAACTTTGATTTATTCACTTATGTAGTGTGAGAATTTTCCAGGCAATGACATGCCATGATTATCCTTATACTGAGAACTATTGAGCAGTGTGACATTGCCATAAAAAATATGGCACTATTGTATACTAAAAATTAAGAAAAGACGAAAATATCCTTGTAGCACAAACTTTTATTATTTACCTAATTGCCCCAATATTTTCAGTAATTATACTTAGACCCTAGAAACTATTTATATTTTGGCCCAAAAACTTTTAAAAAATTACATTTAGGTTATTACACCATTAGAGTTAGCCAAAAAGGTGTTTAAGCAAAACTGAGAAACATAGTGGAACTGTAAAAATTGAAATCTCTGCCAATTGGCCCCTAGAGGTAATTAAGAGTGAAATGACATAGGAAGCCTTTGAACTTGCCAATAGTTGCAAAAATAGCATTAGTTGCAGAAAATAGAATATATGGCAAAAACTCGGACAAAAAATTGATAAAAAATAGTAAAGGGCATCAGAAGGCCAAAAAACTAGCCGAAAGACCCCAAAAAATTTTAGAAAATTAATTTAATATAATTTTGAAGATAAATTCTAATTTTTAACAAATTTGAGGAATATTTGCATAATTACATAAAAAAAACTTATCGAGGTGCAAAGTGAGCCCCAAAAACCCTATAAGACCGCTTAAACTTGCAATATGGCAACGAATCAATGGAGTTTCAAGCATAGGGATGTTGGGCCACGAAATTGGGCTTTTTAAAAAAACCTTGGACCTAAAACTACACAAAAAAGTCAAAATTCATCATAAAACATACATAAATTAAACAAAAATTAAAAACCTAGAAGCCTAAGGCCCATAACTGAATTCTAATTACATGGCAACCCCCTAGTTCAGTTCTAACCAAATGAGAGTAAAGAATCCATAAGATGCAACTAAGATGTCAATATCTAGTTACTTTTCATTAATTAATCTTTTACCAAATTAAAGTAACTTTGAATCAAATCTAAGACCAGCCATCATGTCCTCTTGACCATCTTGAAAAGTTGTGGAGCCCACATGGGCTGATGGAGAAATTTTCTAATTTTTAAAATTATTAATCATAGATACTCCAATATGTTAATTATCCTAAAACTAAGCTTAATTAAGGTAAAAATGCTCTAAATATCCTATAAATTGCAAATTAAACCCTAAAAATTGAATGATAACATATTTCACATATGTAAACATGGTTTTCACATATATTAGAGTTTCACATATATAACACTCACACATATATAAACATAAGTCACACACACAGAGCTTTATTGTTTGTTCTTTGTCAAGAGAGTTAGTGTGAGTGTTTAGATAAAAAATATTTGTATAAATTGTATCTAGACCCAGTAGTGGTCAACATGAGCTTGGCGAGGTTAGGAAAACACTACTTGTTTGTAAAGCTTGGAGAGGCTTGGAAAAAGATTACTCACTTGTAAGAAGCTTGGAGAGGCTTAGACAAAGAATACTCATGGATTATAAAATCTCAATAAAGAATTGGGGATTGGAAATAGGCAAATGGTTTGGCCAAGCCATTATAAAAATTTCCTATGTGATTTTTCTATCTCTTATCTTGATACTTAGTTTTATCACATAAGTTCTTTTCTATTTAAACTTTATCTAAAACAAAATCTATTTCTACTTTTTATGTTTTATATAGACTAAACTATTTTATGAACTAACATAATCACTTCTGCAATCCAAGTCTTGAACTTGAGATAAATTAGTTTATTAAAGTTTTTCAGATTATAAAGTTTCTTGAAAGCAAGATTCAACCCCCCTTCTCATGATATCCCATCCAACAATTGGCATCAAAGCTAATTCTGGGGTTAAGCTTCCTAACGGTTGCAGAGGTCAAAGATCCTATCAAATGGCTTAACAGATAAATCATATTGCAGAAGGTCACTCTATAAACCGTCCTCCTTACTTTAATGGTGAAGATTATCCATATTGGAAGGATAAAATGAGACTCTTCATCGAGTCTATAAGTTTGGATATGTAGGAGATTATAGAAAATGGTAACTATATACCCACGGTTGAGCAACCAGCACCTCAAGTAGTTGTTGATCCAGAGCAACCTCCACTTGTTATAGTTAGAACTATCCCTCGAAATGAATGAACTGATCAACACAAAACCAAGGTTCAAATGAATGCCAAGGCTAAGTACCTTCTCACATGTGCCTTGAGCAAAAGTGAATATGACAATATCATATCCTGTGATTCAGCTAAGAATCTAGGATAAACTTCAAGTGCTGTATGAAGGTACGGACCAGGTCAAAGAAACGAAGATTAGCATGTTAGTTCATCAATACGAAATATTCAAAATGGTAGAACATGAGAATATTGATGAAATGACAACTAGATTTATGCATATTATAAATCAGCGGAAGGCCTTAGGCAAAAGGTACACCAATGCAGAGATGGTGAGAAAGATTCTTAGGAGTCTTTTAAAGGCTTGGCGTCCAAAAGTCATAGCTATTCAAGAAGCTAAGGACTTGAATATGCTTAGCTTAGATACTCTCATTGGGTCATTAAAGACTCATGAGATTGAGCTAAATGAAGTCGCTGATGAGACTGTCAAGATAGGAAAATCTATTGCTTTAAAGTCCACTCAGAAAAGGACTCAATCTTCCAAATCCGTAAAAGCCTAACAAGATTATGAAGAAGAAGAAGAGGATTCCTCTTATGATGATGATGATAATAGTGATGAAATTGCTCACTTAGCGAGGAAGATCTCAAAAGCATAGGAAGAAGAAGAAGTACCTTGCTCCTAAGAAAGACAAAAAAGGGTAAGGCCAAGCAAGATGAGATCATCTACTTTGAGTGTAAGGAACTAGGACATGTCAGATATGAATGTCCCAGACTGAAGAAAGCCTCGAAAAAGAAAACTACAAATAAGAAAGCTATGAAAGCCTCGAAAAAGAAGACTACAAATACGATATGAACAAAGAACAAAAAAATGCAGAATCACAGAGTGAGAAGAAATTATAGCAAATCTCTGTTTCATGGCTGACATTGTTTTAGACAAAGAAACTGAGGTACATGATTTGGAACTTGAACTCACTTTTGAGAATCTTCAAAAAGCCTATGATGAACTTTTCGATGATTCTAAGTCTCTTGCTTCTCATTATGCCTCTCTGAAAAAGGATTTTCAAAAACTATCCTTGGAGTTTGAAAAATTGAAAACGAGAAGGTAAGGCACAAAAAGCAAAAGATTGCAAAATGATAATATTCTTCTTCAGAAGGATGTAGCAGCCCTGAAAATTGAAGTTTTTAAAACTAACTCAAAATCATCTTTTGATGTTTCTAAGCTTCAGAAAACTATTAAACTTCTTCAATCAGATCTCAAAAAAATGGTTAATGGCTACAAAAATCTAGATTGGATGCTTGGTGGCCAAAAGCCTTATCTTGACAAAACTAGTCTAGGCTTTGAGAAGAGAGATGACAAATAATCATTCAAAGATTCCTTATATCAAATTCCTGCATGTATATACTATTTTAAAAAGGGACACTCTTCTAAAAATGCTTCTCTAGAAGGAAAGCCAGATAGCCCAAAAACTCTACTAACACAAAAGAATCCAAAAAGACATAGGTACCTAAAGTTGAAATTTCCTTTGATATAAGTGTCTTAAATCAATATACCAAAGGGAAAGGAAGTAGTATCTGGACAGTGGATACTCCAGACATATAACTGGAAACAAATCCTAGTTCAAAAACCTCATACCCAAGGATGGTGGAATAGTGAAATTTGCCGACAGAATCAAATCCAAAGTCATTAGTATAGGTAATGTTGGTAAGAACAATTCCAACCTAATAACTGATGTTATGCTAGTAGAAAGGTTAACTCACAACCTTCTGAGCATTAGTCAATTCTGTGACCAAGGCTACAAAGTTATGTTTGAACCTTCGGAGTGTATAATTAAACATTCCATGATTGATAAAATTATTCTTACTGCTAGAAGGTATAATAATACTGATTTTTGGGATTTCTCTAAAGGAGCTAGTAAAAGATTTATCTAAAATCAATTTTGAAAATAACTTTTCTTGTGAGTTCTATCTAAGAGGCAAACAGACTAAAAGTTCTTTCCATAGTAAAAATGTAGTTTCGACTACTAGACCATTTGAGCTTTTACATCTTGATCTCTTTGGACCAATTAGAACTACTAGTTTTGGTGGTAAGAAATATGGTTTAGTCATTGTAGCTGATTTTTCAAGATTCACATGGGTTATATTCCTAATCCATAAGGATGAAGCTTGTGAGGCCTTCAAATCTTTCTAAAAAAGAATTCAAAATGAAAAGGTTTTTGCATCACTTCCATCAAATTAGATCATAGTGGAGAATTTGAAAATCACTCTTTTGAAAACTTTTATAATGAAAATAGCATTTCTCATAACTTCTCTTCTCCTAGAACTCCCTAACAGCATGGAGTAATGGAAAGGAAGAACAGATCATTGCAAGAAATGGTTAGAACTGTGCTTCTTGAAAGTGGTTTATCAGAGGGTTTTTGGGCAGAAGTAATTAACACTTCTTACTATATTCAAAATCATATTTTCTTGAGATTTAATCCCAAGAAAACTCCCTATAAACTATGGAAGGGAAGAAAACCCAACATGTCTTATTTTTATATCTTTGGATCCGAATGTTTTATACTTAACACCAAGGACAAACTTTCAAAGTTTGATCCTAAATCTAATCTTGGTATTTTCCTATGATACTTTTCTGATAAGTGTATTTTATTCACTTATTTTATATTCTTTTCTATGTTTGTTCGTAGCTTTAATCATGTAAATATTATGTTTTTATTTTACTATTTGTTTTTTGTAGGAAAATAAAGCTTAAGGATGATTTTTGAACTGAATAAGAGTAAAATGACTCAATTTGGAGCTAATTCAAGGAAATATTAATAATTGAGTGTTGGACAGCATGAGCAGTATGTCTTTTCAAGGGCATAACTTTTTCCTCCGAAGTCAAAATGAGATGATTCCACTTGGAGATGAAAGTAGATATCCAGAGCCTTAATTTAACACAAGATCAATCAAAAAGTCGAATAGACCAAAAAGATTGAAGCTGCCAAAGTTGGGCCTAATCTTTGACCGATCATCGCATTCAATGCAGTTTTGCTCAATTCAGTTCTCCCTTGATATAAGCCCAAATGGGATGATTCCAGAGCCAAAAATGAAGCCCAAGATGTTAACTTCCCAATGGTGGTCAAATTACTCTCATCCAAGCCCATTTGGTCAATGAAATTTATATGCGAAATAGAGTTGCCAGAAAAAACTGAAACTGCCAATTTTAATTAATGAATGGTGGGCCAATTGAGTTCAATTCATTTATGGGTTTTCATTGTCTAATTATAGGTTGTTAAAACTTAATTATCAGAATTATTTCTGATAATCACCAATTCTTTATGAGAATATAACCTACAAAGCTAGTTTAATGTGGAGTTATACTTGGAGCAGTTACAATTTGGATGGTTGAGGTTACATTTTGGCAAGGGACTAGCAGCCACAGGAGAGAGAAATTTTCATGGAGAGAGAAAGAGGTTTCAACCACTCATCCTTAGAAACCATAGTTACAATATTGGAGTTGGAGAAGTGACATTTTCATCAAGGTTGTAGCTTTGGACATCACTTTCTGCTACTCTTTAAGGATTTAATTGAGGACAAGAAGAAGAGATAGGTGCTGAAGATTAGAGTTTGGGTAACTTTGCTTTCACCCTTTAGTCTGCACATGTTTTTTTTTCTTTCTTAACTCATGTCATGTATTCTTTAATTTGTGATATGGTTTTCTTTAGAATGTTAGGCTAAGTTATTTTTATGGTTATGGGTGAACTTTGAACCCTAAATTATCATGTAATTAAATTGATTTTCAGACCTTTGTTTTCTTGAGAGTTGATTATATTCTCCTAGTCACTTCATGATTATGGTAATAATGTGACATGTTTGGATTGGCCACCCTTATATTTCATGTTATTGCCGATTGCTAGATTTAGGATTATGATGTTCATTATGCTTTATCCATACGTAGTAACTTGTGTGCAAACTTAATGGTCAAGTTTTGATTGTATGCAAGGGAAAATATAACGTAAGTCACTTAGTCCTATGTTAGAGACCAAAACTTGGATCAATCTGCCCTTCTAGTTGCAATTGTTAATTTAACTTAGTGGATGTTCCCTATGTCAATTAGTGATTAGAATAGGTTAATGGATGTTCCGTAATCTATTTAAAAGAAGGTAGATAATAGAATGTTTTATTGCCTGAGATTGTTAACTATCAAAGGAGAATTGGAGGCTGAAATTGAAAACTCATTGCATGATATAATTTGGTGGGGAAAAGGGATCCCATAACCAGTTTTAATTGATTTCAACAAAACAGCATCATTTGCTCTTGTTTATTTTTTTATTTTTGTGTAAATTTTTATGTAATTTTTGTTTGAATTATAGAAACAACAAAACCCCCCCATTTTGTATTACTTTGTCTTTTTAGAGTTTATTAGAATCAGAATCTAAAATAAGCTAAATAATTAAATTAATTCAATTCCTCGTGGATCGACCCCTTGCTCATTACTAAACTAATTTTTCCTAAACCAAGCAAAGGTTTTTAATTTGGTAGTTTAACGACATATCATCTTCTATTTCAAGAGCTTACACGGTGTTCAATATGAAAACTCAAGCTGTGGAAGAAACCATTCATATAAGTTTCATGGAAAAGAGGAATGACCTGAATCAGATGGTTGCAGATCTGGAAGAAGAAATGGAAAACATGTCATTAAATGACAACTCCCCTAAGTTGTAGAACCTTTAAATTGCCACTAGTAATGATGATGATGATGATGTTTCTAAACTTCTCATCAACCTATTTCTGATGATAATTCTGAAGAGCCAAAAGGTACTCATCTGAAGCGAAGATATAGTGGTGAGAAAGACTTGAGAACTATCTCTGAAAACCAAATTATTGGTGATCTTTCTTTAGGAATTAGAACAAGATCTTCTCTCAAAAGCGAATAAAATCTTACTCTTATCTCCGAAATTCAACCAGAAAGTATTAGTGAAGCCTTGACAGGTCAAAATTAGATTGAAGCAATGAAAGAGGAGCTATATTAGTTTGAGAAGAGCAAAGTTTGAGCCTTTGTCCCTCTGCCAAGAGGACAAGATGCTATTGGGACTAAATAGGTGTTCAGAAACAAGCTTGATGAAAATAGAAAAGTTATAAAAAATAAAGCAAGATTGGTGGCACAAGGTTACAATCAGCAATAAGGTATTGAGTATGATGAAACTTTTGCACCCATAGCAAGATTGGAAGCAATCAGAATGCTACTTGCTTATGCCTCATATAAAAGGTTTTATTTTATTTCAAATGGATGTAAAATTTGCCTTTTTAAATAGTTTCATATCTGAGGAAGTTTATGTCAATCAACCTCCTGATTTTGAAAATGAAAATTTTCCTCACCATATCTTTAAGCTTTCAAATGCCTTCTATGGTTTAAAACAAGCTCCTAAAGCTTGGTATGATAGACTCAGCTCTTTTCTAATCAAAAATGGTTTTGTAAGGAAAAGTTGACACTATCTTGTTTATTCTTCATGACAAAAATGATTCTCTGATTATTCAGATTTATATTGATTATATCATTTTTGGAGCAACTAATCAAAATTTGTGTAACAATTTTTCTGAGCTTATGCATGGAGAATTTGAGATGGGCATAATGTGAGAACTCAAATTCTTTCTTGGGCTACAAATCAAACAGCAAAAGGATAGAATCCTGATTCATCAAGAAAAATATGTTAAGGATTTGCTTAGAAAATTTGATATGGATAAGGCTAAGAGCATCAGTACTCCCATGGATCCTTCTCAAGTTCTAAAAGGTGATGAAGATGATGAAAAAGTTTCTGAAACTCTTTACAAAGGTATAATTGGATATCTACTATAACTTACTGCTAGTAAACCTGATTTACAATTAAGTGTGGAAATTTGTGCTAGATTTCAATTCAATCCCAAACAATTACACTTGAATGCTGTCAAGAGAATTCTAAGATAACTAGTTGGTATAAGAAAGGTACTGTTTGCATTGTTATAGGCTTCTGTGATGCTAATTTTGCTAGAGACAGAGTTGAAAGAAAAAGTACTAGTGGTTGCTGTTGCTTTCTTGGAAAATCATTGATTGGTCAAGCAAGAACCAAAATACTATCACTCTTTCAACTACAAAGGCTGAATATATATCTGCTGCAAATTGCAGTACTCAAATTCTGTGGGGTAAGCAATAAGTAGAAGATTTCAATATGAGGCATACCAAAATCCCTATCCTGTGTGACAATACTAGTGCAATTGATCTCATAAAGAATCTCATTCAACATTCTAGATCTAAGCACATTGACATCAAGCATCATTTCATAAGAGATCATATTCAAAAAGGAGATATTGAGCTAAGATTTATTAATACTAAAAGTTAGATTGGTAATATTTTCACAAAACCCTTAGCTGAAGATCATTTCTGTCATATAAGGAACCTTCTGAACATGATTAGTTTTTAAATCATTCATATCCATTGCATCCGGTACTTCCCTCTCTCTTGAGCAAAAAGTAAATGCTGAGATTGCTACATCCAAATTGGATTTGCTCTCTGGATAAAGTTCTTCAACTCAAATGTGTGGCTTAGAAGGATCACTTTAAGAAAGGATTCAAAGAACCGGCTCATAATGTTTCCTCATATGGTTTGGAAAGTAATTTCAGAACTAGTGATCCACTTAGTTGAGAAAGATTGAAGTCAAGTTCAAGTTGAGATCAGAGTACTTCAGAGAGATTACTTCAAAACAGGATGAAGATGAGATTGAGAAAAAAAGCTTCAGAATGATGTATTCAAGAAATGGATTTTCTCATGGGCACAGATTGACATATCTCTCTAGAAAGATGATCAAGGTTCTCATCAATGTTTGATTTCTGGAGAAATAGAACTTTCTTGTGTCATGGGTCATTTTGGTCACCTCCATTATTACACGATTGCCACGAACCCAAAAAGCGAGAAAACTAAAAGACTCACTTATCCTGAAATGATAGTGTTTCATTTGAAACCGTTCACATATTTTAACCATCCATTTCCCTTTATCTCATCTTAATTTAATTGCCTAACTTCTCCTTATTCAGAAATCGTCTGCTTTCAAAATCCTTACATTTTCTTGAAATCTATCATATTCTATATCCTCCTCATACTTCTTGATTTGATCTATATACACTTTGACTAGTATCGTATCTACAATCATTATCTATCTTTGTCACTTCAAGATCAACTTTGTGTTCTTTATATCATGACAAAAAGGAGAAAAAAGAACCAAAAAAAAGCATAAACAAATCAAGAAAAAGTCTATCTTGCCTTTCTACTAGGAAGTTCTCAAATAAGAAGAGACAAATGGTTCCTTCTGGAATCAAAGATATAATATCTACAGCAAATACAGACTCAGTGGAATCTTCTTTTGGTAAACTAGAAATAGGAGTCTCAAGACCTCCTGAACAAGGTATCATAATCAAAGAGCCTCTACTTTAGACTCATTCAAGAGTGCAAGCTGATGCAGAAGCTTATGGTGAAAATATCAATTCTGACTACAAAAGAAAAGGGAAAAGAAAGATTTCTTCTGATGTTCCTATAAGAGACAAATCTCATTCTACACTAAAAAGAGTAATAGGAGAAGCTGTAGAACACAAATTCAGAGAAGAGGAATGGTTATAGTAGTATAGAGATAGAGCTATTGGAATAGGTGCTTCTTCTAGTAATTTCATAACGCCCTCTACCTCCTTGGAAATGAATCGTCAAAATGCACAAAGATATATGCCAGAAAGATCAGGGTCAGACAAAACCCTTGTTCTTAAGCTTGTATTTGAAGATGCAGAGATAGTATCAGAAACTGCACCCCTTCCTTCTTCAACACCCCTTCTTGCCTTAGTATCTCATGATCATTCTACTCATTCTCTCTCAAAATCCCCATCTATAGCAGAAGGAACCCCTGATCCAATTCAAATTGAAATGGAACAACTTCAAGAAAACATGTTCACTCTCATGTCAAATTAACATTCCATCATGGTAAATCAAAATAACATGGAGAGGAGATTGGCCAAACTAGAAGTGCTCATGCTGCAAATTTTGAAGTCTCTTCAGCAAGGAAAAAGCAATCAGTGATGACTCTTCCATGACCCCACATTTTCATTTTTTTGATGATGTCAAAGGGGAAGAAGATAATTCAGAAAAGCTTAAGCCGAGGGGGAGCATATACTGAAGGGGAGCATGCATACATTAGTCTTAGGACTCATTTTTACTCATCTTTGCATTCTAGAAACATTTCTTTATTGTTTTCGTTCCAAGAACAATTCTCTATTTCTATATGTTTGAGCATTTTTTCATAGCCTTCAGTTCAGTTATATTTATGCTCAGTTATATTGATCTTTCTATCAATTATGCTCTCATATCTCTTGATGAAATTTTACTGCAACTATACTGTGTATGAGCTATTAAATGATCTGATATGTGAGTTATTAAATGCTATGATATTTGCTCTGATATCCAAACTGATTGAGAAGAAAATTGCTTAGTTACATTGAGCTTGCTCTGCTATAAGATTGTGGAATCTGTATGGATATATTTTTGCTATATAATCTTCCTGATTATACCCATCTATTTTGAAGTATCTGAATCATTGTTTTTATATGATTAGATACTTTGTTAAACTTTAATGATGATTTTATATGACATAAGAATCCCATACATTGTTGCTTAGAATATAATCAAAACCCTCGTTTTAAAAAAAAAAAAAAGGATTCAATCTTTCTGATATTATGAATATTACTACTCTTTTCAGAAAGTTACTTACTCTAAATAACAAATCATGCTCTTGAATTTTTAACAAGAACTTTTCTTAAATACTAATTTGCCATCATAAAAAAGGGGGAGATTGTTAGCTCCAATACCCTTTAGAAACCACTCTATGGTTATGGACCAAAATGATTTTTAAGGTTTTGATGCATACCAAATCAGAGTTTAAGTTAATCTTTTTGTACTTGAATGATTTGTATATAGAAATATTTTCTTTTGTGAAAAAGATCGTAATCGTATGCATTATCTGCTTGAGAATCAACAAAGCTGTGTTGTCCTTCATTCTTTTACTTGAAATACTTGATATGGAATATATGGTTTGTATACTTCTTGAGTTTTCATGAAAGAAATAGAAAGAAAGGTTTAGAAGGATGAAACTACAATATCAGAAGGGAAAATTGTGCCTCAAGAACAAACACTATTCAACTAGAAAGAAGACTTTGTCCAGAAGGGAAATATCTAGAAACATGCTTCTCATGAAGTGTTACACCTTCAAAGCTTCCTCTGTATGCTTCATAGACAAAATCAAAATGTCAAAAAGGTGATTTGACAAGATGCAAAAGAGACGTTGACAAGTCTGAATAGTTGGCAAACCAACAAATGGTTACTTTTCCATTTCTGTGTAAATGGAAAAAGGAAGGCTATTTCTTCTTTGTCCAATTGTAGACCAGTAGACTAAAAGAATCACAAAGATCAAGGCCTGCAAGTTTCAACGCTCATTTTTTGAAGCTTGTATAAGGCTGGAAGTCGAAGAAAGAAGGGTAAGACTATTTGTATGTTTCTTATGTAAAAAGAGCTTCCTCCTTTCATCCTTCTCAACTATCTAAAAGCACCAGAAAGTTACTCGTTGTAACTTCTAACAAAAAGAAAATCTTCTCTACTGTCTTGTATTAGATAATATTCTCTCTTTGAGAATTTAGAAAAGTGACATACACACAGAGCTTTATTGTTTATTCTCTATTAAGAGAGTTAGTATGAATGTTTAAGGAAAAAAAAACACATTATTTGTATAAATTGTATCTGGACCCAGTAGTAGTCAATGTGAGTTTGGAGAGGCTAGGAAAACATTACTCATTTGTAAAGCTTGGAGAGGCTCGGGAAAAAAACTACTCACTTGTAAGAAGCTTGGAAAAGCTTGGACAAAGAATACTTGTGAATTATAAAATCTCAACAAAGAGTTGGGGATTGGAAGTAGGCAAGTGGCTTGTCCGAACAAGTATAAAAATTTTTGTGTGATTTTTCTATCTCTTATCTTGATACTTAGTTTTATTACATAAGTTCTTTTTTGTTTAAACTTTATCTGAAACAAAATATATTTCTGCTTTATACAAACTAAACTGTTTTATGAACTAACATAATCGTTTCTGCAATCCAAGTTTTGAACTTGAGATAAATTGTTTTATTAAAGTTTTTCAGATTATAAAGTTACTTGAAAGCAAAATCCAACCCCCCTTCTCATGCTATTCCATCCAATATTTCTAAATCACTATTAGGCATATAATATGAGTATTCTTATGACTCTAAATCAGTTTTGATTGGTTTTTAAAACAATTAATTAAAGATGACACAATTAACTAATTGAACTACCTAATTAAGCTAAACTAGTCACATAATTAACCTAACCATAATCCCAGACCTTTTCTATAAATAATACACCCTTCACACACTTAACACACTTTGGTCTTTAGCCTAAAATGCCCTCCCTTAATGAAAACCATCACCATCCTCTACCTCTGCCATTTTCACTCAAAAATATCAAGAAACCTCTATCTAAACACCTTCAAACTTTCACCTTTCTTCATCATCCTCAAGCACTATCATTCTCCATCCCTTTAGCTCATGATTCAGCCCTTAGAAGTGAGTTACAAAGGCTAAAGAAGATGCTGCCCGAACCTTGTTCAATTCAAGTTCAAGTATCATAAATCAAGTAGGGTTTTCTTTTTTAGTCTTTAGGTTCATGCATATGTTCCATGTGATTCTAAGTGTTATTTGAGACTTTTAACTTCCAAGTTCAGATTCTATGTTCATCTTTGAAGCATCTAAAAGTTTATGAGAGGTTGAGGTTTTGATGATTCTTTTTAAGTATTTGAAGCTTTAATCATGTATTCTTGTGTTTTATTACTTGAAAACATGATTCCTTGCATTTTTGTGAATTAAATCTTCATATTCTTATATATGTGACTCACGGCCATAATAGGTTTATAGGGAACTTACTTTATTTTGAAAATTAATCTCAATATTCATGTCATCTTAAATGCTCTTTGTGTATATAT
The DNA here is from genome assembly GCA_031439595.1 of Pterocarpus santalinus. Taxonomy (NCBI): domain Eukaryota; kingdom Viridiplantae; phylum Streptophyta; class Magnoliopsida; order Fabales; family Fabaceae; genus Pterocarpus; species Pterocarpus santalinus. The sequence continues at coordinate 284,471 of JAVHNO010000089.1, read as the reverse complement.
GTGACTTTGCTTATATTCTTTATTATCTAAGATTAAAAATTACCATTTCAGATCCCATGAGGCTCATGGCGGATGAGGGTGAGAGAGTTGTTTTATTAATTCTCATGGTGTTTCTATGTCCTTTTAATGTCCTTTTAATGACCTTTTATGTGTAAGAATGTGTTACCATGAGTAAGGGTGGAAATAGGCTAGCCCGCCTATTAGGGGCCTATAGCTTGGCTTGTATTTAGCCTGGCCTGGACTGATTTATTTGAAAATAGGACTAGACTTAGGCCTTTTTAAGAGCCTGTTTACCTTAATAGGCCAGGCCCAGGCTTAATGAAAGGCCTACTAAGCCTGTTAGGCCGGCCTAACCCTGTTAAGATTTTATACATATGTATATTATTATACAATTATTAAAATATCAAACCCAAGTTTTGAGCCCATACCACCAAGGATAGAGACACGAACCTGACCACCAATCCACCAGTTGCCTTTAGTTATTATATGCATAATTTTTATCTTAATCTCTTTCTTTTATTACTTTTAAAAGTCAATTGAAACCCTAAAGTTCTCTTTGCATAGCCGCTTAGTTTCATTCTATTTTAGGTCACAAAGTGACCACAAGTCACAACCCACACACTTTCTCTCTCTTTCTTTCTCTCTCTCTCTATAGCAAACCATCATCCACGATTGAGTTGCAAACCTCATTAGCAAGCCACTGCCGCTGCGACTTTATTGACCGCCTCGCCGCAGTAGACCACCTCGCCACTCCAGGCCACCTCGCCGTGCTCACGGCTCCGACCAACTTTGTTGTGCGAGCCACCACTTGTAGGAGCATCATCGATTGCCCTTTTTGTTTATGGTATGTGTTTTGTACATAAATGTGTTAGCTGTTAACATAGAGCTGGGCTTATTAAAATGCTACCTGAGCTTATTTTGATCTAAATCCATGAGATGGTTTTTTTATTTGGAAGACTAAGTGTTTATTGTTATTATTGTTTCAATGTTTGATCTGAATCCATGATGCTTGAGCTTATATCAATTTGAATATAGAGATAATACTGTATTTTTTGGAATTCTTGCTTTGCTCACAATTTTTGATTAATTTTGGGATTTTACTAAGCTATTAGGCTTTATTAACAGGCTTTAGGCTAAGCCAGACTTGTAAACAGGCTAAGCTTAGGTTGAAAAAATAGCCTATAATAGGCCATAGGTCAGGCTTAGGCCGATTCTTTACAATATAGGCCTAGCCTGTTAAGGTGAAAGTTTGGCCTGGCCTGACCTGTTTCCATCCCTAACCATGAGTTTTGAATGATTTCAGCATAATACTATTTTATTTTTGCTTCTTGAACCCCGTAGCCTTCACCATGGCAGTAGGTTATTCTTTGTGTTTTCAAGTGTTCTAAGGTTCAATAATGATGAATAACAACCTAAACATGTTATCTTTGCCTTATGGAAGTTTGATTCTTTAAAAATTTCATTTTATGATTCAAAACTTGATACTTCCATTAAAGATAGCTCATTGCCCTATTTTCAGCATGTTTCTCATATGTTTAAAGTGTCCTTAAATGATATTTTGAAGCCATGAAGCCTATAGTTTGATGATATGTGTAAGCATGAGTGTTTTGCTCACTTTTAGGGTAATAAACATGTTATTAAAGTGATTTTGGGGGTCTACCCTATTTTGAGCAACACCTTAACTCTCTTTGTTTCATTTATTTTAAGCATCTAAAATATTGGTTTTGTATCTTGGATGATAGTTTTCACTTGATAAAGTTTATGAATTTATATGTGAAAGATAAATACTTGTTTTCCTAGTCAATGCACTTGAAATATGTGAACAAGTTTTATTCTAATTCTGTCCTATGGAGATAGTGACCTTGGAGCCTGAATTTGAAGTGTTTTATTGATCTTAAAATGATGGTTTGAAGCTTGAGAGTCTATATTATTATGTTATGTGTTTGTTTGCTAATTTTCCTTAACTTTAGAATTGATTTCATGAATTAATAGGTTTTCAAAACTACCTTATTTTGGGTAGCAAGCATTTCATTTAGTTTTCTCTTATTTAAATGATTTATAAACATGGTTTGATGCCTTTAATAATGTATTTTTACTTGATGAAGCTTTATGCACAAGTTTAAGAAGTTTTGAAACAAAGAGACTTGGTTTTAGTCATGTACATGCATTCAGCCATCTGCCTCTTTGGTTCATGGAATTTATTTTATTTACTCTGCTATGATAAAATGTTTTCAAATCTTTGAGTATGTTTAAATTAGCATGGTTTATGTGTTAGTTTCTTTTGAGACCATTAAGACTTAATAAGCTTCTAAAAGACACTTATGCTATTAGACCTTCTTTGGACCATGTTTGGACTATTATGAGTCTTTAGGACTCTTTTGGGCCTATTTGAGACCATTTATGGCCATACCTATGCCATGGAGTCCCTATGCTTTGAATATGGACTATGGACACTTGGACTTAAACACACATCTAATCACACTAATAACCTCTAATTATAAAGATTTAAGCTGAGGTCTTATTAGAAATTTCATATAAACTAGCTACTTTTTTGCTTGAAGTAAATTTTCCAAAGTTCAAGTGTTTTCAATGGATTTTTTTTTCACTTAAAGTTATCATTTTATCTATTCAATCTTATGTTTGCTCTGTGTTAGCATTCTAACCTACGGCAAGCATATTACATGATATGACTGTATATATATTTTTGTGGGACTTGGCAAAGAATTTGGCTACTTGGCTTGATTATGCTTTGTGGGCAAGATTGTAGTTGTTTTAATGTATCCATGCTTCATGAACTTATGAGAATATAATATGTGATTAGTGCTATTATCTTGGTGGTATACATGGACACTCATTTTGATTGCTTTAATTAAGAGCATGATATAAAGAATATGTTATATGTATGCCATAATGCATAGATATGAGAATTCTTGGCATAAGATATGCTTGATGTGCACTATATGATCTTAGTATGATAATGAATTGCATGATTGAGCATGTGTTGAAAAAGAGAATATATGCGTGCACCATTATGTGAGAAATGAGATTCTGTGGTTTTGACCATGTTATGAGCACTTGATAATAGATGCCCGAGAGCTCTATAGAATAAATATGTGCACAATATGTTTGATGATCAATTGATGGCAAGACTATGTGTAAATGCTCCGTATATGTTATATTTTGTCTTGTGGCTATATTATGGAAAATGGAGCTTTGAAGTGAATATGTCGGCCCTACCTCGTAGTGGACAATTGGTATGTTCATCATTTGGTAGTGGTCTGTGGTTGTGTATCGGCCCTACCTTGCAGTGGACAAGTGGTATACTTACCAAATGCAATACATCACCCCCACCTCATAGTGGACAAGTATTGCATCTATCGATCTGATTAGAGGACGCCCTAGCAATGAAAGCTCTCGTAGATTTAAATTTTTACTATGGAAGACCCTGTAGACATATTTACGCTGGGGATGATGATATGTAATACCCAGTTGTGATAGAATTCTATGATAATGATTCAGCCAGAAAGTAGCAAAAAAGAATTTGACAGTATACTTGCCATTATTTATGAGTTACATTGATGACTATGATATTTTTGTTGCTGCTTTACTGTTTATGCTTATTAATATACACTGCCATCTTGCTTGACACTGTGAAATAGCTAGAAATAATAATTTATCTTGTCATGACTCTTATTTACTATTTATGTTTTATCTATGTTGCATTTTGCTGCTACGTGTTCTGATAATGTTATATGCGATCTATTATGTTATCTCTACATCTTGTTGCATTCTAGCCTTATTTGTAGGACTTTTGGGATGAAGTGGGATTCCCCTAGAAGCAACGCCCTATTGAGAGATTGCTCTCACCCATTTTCTTTAGTGTTTCCAAAGGGCACAAATCATGGTGACCATTGAGATGGACGTGGCCCTAATACATGACTTTGTTACTAACAAATTCAATTTAGTTGTTTTAGATCACATGCTTTTTTGTATTCGGGCTATGTATTTTGTAATGGTACTTATGTAACCCTTATAATGCTCTAGTAGTTATGATGCATGTTTTAGTATATGATGGTTGCCTAAGCTGTGAGATATATCGACTAGTATGCTGTAGTATTATTTTTACTATGCTAAATTGGTAAAATAAAGTTAAAATTAGTAACCATGAATGATTAAAAAAAATAATTTACCTTGAAAAAATTAAGGTAGAAAGTTAGTACTATTCTATTGGTTAATGATTATCAAAAGTAAAATAAATGGTAAGATAATAGTTAGCTAGTAGAGTATTACAGGTTTCAGTAGGAAGGATAAAAGGGCACCTGAGAACATGAAGTTATCCATGCGGGAAGACTTAGAAACCTAGCAAAGCAAAATCCTTAAAGTAGGTTTATTCTAATTACTAATTGGTTTAACAAGTATCACATTGCAACTTATTTAAATATAATTAATATATTAGATGCACCAATAATAATTAATTTATTTTTTAAAGGATATAATCAGTAACACCCTTCTAAATTATGATATCATGCCTAGGTCACAATACAATAATTAGAAGATTGTTACTAATATATAGCAGACCTTCTATAACTAATACTGTAGTTTATAAAACATAGAGAGATAAATTAGTTTGTTGTTATTGAATAATACATAGATATTTACATCACATGCACAGTTATTGAGTCACCTAACAAGGTCTCTAGTCTTACTTTCATTTAATTTAACTTCATCTAATGTGTAAGTCACCTAGCACTAAAATATAAATTGTCATCACTATCTTCTCCTCATTTTGAGGGGTCTCTGGTACCATTGAGAACCTTATCTCTTTAAGATACTTCTGCTTCAACCAGATGCTTCGAAAACAAAATCCTTACTGCAACTATCTAAGCTATCTAAGACGACACGGGAACACATAGGGTGAGAATTTGCATTCCCAGTAGGAATTATAAGCTAACAAACAATCAGTGTCACTGTCACCATTCGAATTGCTTCAATTCATTAAGAAAAGTGTATTCAAAGGCTTAGAAATAAAGATTCATTTATTAAGTTCAGAAAACATATCCTTTCTGAAGTAAATTCATTTTAACACCCACTTGTAACAATTAACTCAACATACAGATAGTCAACAATAAACTCGGAAATAATAATCATGTAGCATGCTTATAAGGAATGAAATGACTGTCTTGCCATGTATGCCATACTTAGTACTCTTGAGAAATGAGATGATTCCCTTAACATGCATGTCTATGAACTCATAATCTAGAATAATGTAAAGTGCTCATGAGAAATGAAATACCTTCCTTAACATGTATGCTGTATATTCTTTTAGCTTTCTTTACATTCTTGTACGTGCCTTTACTTTAAAGTATTATCGTCTTCTATTTAAAATAAAACTGTGCCCATGATTTGCATTATAAGATTGAGCTCAATACTATATGTGATTATCAGATTCACTCTCTCTGACTCAGGCAAGGGGACCTTATCTGATTCACTTTCTTTGACATTATGTAAGGGGATGTTTAACTTAGGAGTCAGACATCTTCCTCTGACCTTAAGTATTATAAATTAGGCTAGACATCTTCCTCTGACTTTAGTGTGGATCATGTTTCTTTATTATGAACCTATGCAATAACCCTTATGCATGATGCATCTTTGTAATGCAACTATACTTACACACAAATTTGGCACAATCTCCATTATACAAACATGATTTAGAATATATGTAAACATCATCATACAATAAATAATCTCAGCACTTTAGTTAATAGGAAAACTTCATAGTCACATTTTCAATATAAGAATAAGAGACTAACTCCATGCTCCAATAGACTCAGTTCAAGTGTACATGTCTTGACTTACCTTTTTTATCATAGCATCGTTCACATAATGCATTTTAATTCCAAGACTAACACCACAATTACACATAAGACCATATAACCAAGAAGCTCACATTTGATTTTCTTATTTTGGTCAAACAACAAATCTGGTTTAATTTCAAATTCTTTGAAAAATTAGCAAACTTTATCTTTAAATTATGAAAATTGGTAGTAAGGTGCCCTCATATGTCTATTTTCATTTGGGGCTGGTCTTAATAAGATTAGGATTGAAAAACTCAATATTCCTTCTACCCCTAGTTTTGTTATCAGGCAGATTCACGTCTCTAAATTTGGAAAATTACCAAAATTCATCCTTCTACAAGCCTTCTTTCAAACAGAATAAACCCTAATCCATTTGGTTATGTTAAGCTCATGTTATAAGTTCCACACTGAAAATATTCTAGTTGGACTTAACAAGGCACAGTGACTTCACAAAATTACTGGGAATTGAATATAGGGAATTTAAGTATGAAATTTTACACAGTAGTTCCCCTATTAAGTAATTTTCTAACAAAATTAGTTGCATTGAATTTAGAGTTATATAGCTCTAAGTATAAAGGCAGAGCACAGACTACCCTGTTTTGCTTTTTGCATCCAATAACCAACTTTAAAATTTTATATATCACTCTTCTTAAGTTCAATGAACCTAAAATTTTGTGGCTAGACTTGTCTACATATTAACTTTCATCTAAAATTAAATCCATATCATTTTGAGCTCCTTAATTCCAAATATGAACCTCAAGCTACCTGCTATCCAAATTTTCTAATTGTGCTAGAATCTATATTTGTGTTCTTTCAACCACAAAACTAAATTCCTATCAATAACCAAGTTCAATAAGTATTAAACCATCAAGCTTAAACAACATCATTCCAACATATAGATTATGTTGTATTTTCAAGGAGCAAAATAAGAGGCTTAGAACTCCTACTTTAACTCCAAGCTTAAGAGCAGCTCAAAACCGTGTGAGAGCTTGTTTTAGGAGTTGCAAGATGGAACCAAACAAGCACCATAGTCCTTCTCCTTCTCTATAAACCGTAGTACACATAACCTCCTAAGGAAGTCTCCACTTGATCCTCTTTGATGTAGGACATTGAGTAGGTGAAAGTGTTCTTGGGTTTTTGGGTTTATGAGGGAAGAAATGAAGGAAAGAAAATTGAAAATGGACAAGTATGGGGAGAGGTAGAGAGTTTAGACACAAAGGTGGGAGGGAAGAGAAAATGTGTGTGTTAGGTTGTGTAGTTATTAAATGTGTTATGTCACTGAATAAAAAGAAAGGTTAGGATTGCTTCATCCTTCTTTTAAGTGGTGTGACTTAATCTTGGCTATTGATGTATCTTACTCTTCATATGCTTATTTTATTTTTGTGACTTAACATTATGTTCTCTTGTATTTTAGTCCTTAAATTTATTAGTTACAAAGGCTCTCTCGATACTCTAATAAAATTTTAACTATGTTGTTATATTATTATTTTATTTTATTGTTTAGTCTAATACCTATTTTAATTTAATTAAAGTCATTGCTTCTCATTCTATGATTTATTAATTTTGATAATTTAATTAGATTGATTATGTTTCTATACTTTATTTATCAATTTATTATTATTATTATTATTATATTTTTTTAATTTATACCAATTACAAATGTAGTAAAATTGAGGATGTTATATAATTCATGCAAAGAGATATATTTTTCAATATATATCTATACTACGATGTGTATGTATATGTGTGTGTATGTATTAATCATAATTATTTATAAATTTTATGAAGAAATTAATATTTTATTAATTATTATTAAAATAAATTTATTTAAAATATAATAATATTATTTTGATTTTAATAATTAATTTTTTTTTCAATGGAATGAAATGGCCATTTTATATAAATTTAAAATTGTGTCTTTTCTTAAAACATCAAAGGGCTGTTATCTTCTTCTCTTACAATTATGATTGTAACAATTTTATTTAAACAGAAGGTCATGATATTTGTATTAAAATTTTTTCGTCCTTTATATCAATTTATTCTCATCCACAACGGGTAACATTTCTCTCACACAGACCAGCCCACTTCTCTCCCTCAGTCTTTTTTTTTTTTTTTGGTGGGTACAATAATAATAAAAATTAAATAAAGAATATGATCACAGATTGTGTCTTGAAACAAGAGGGGGTTGATTTCCAGGATCTTCACCTTGTATTTTGATTTTGGCTCTAAGCGGCACTCAGGTGGTCGATTGGCCATTGACTAAGACCCTGCTGTTGACTCTATTATAGAGCCTCATCTGTCTTTCAATTTTATTCTTCACTTTCCAAGTGAATTCGCCAAAAGTGGGGTGTGAGCGACCAAGCAAAGATGGTGGTGGCCATGGATGAGCAAGGGCGACGAGGCTGTGCAGAGATGGTGCTGTTTGACGGGCTCCATGGATGGCTCGTGGTGCTCCGCGGCGGCGGCGGCGCTTGGCGTGGGTAACGGTTGTGATGCGAGTTCGTCTTATGAGGCAGAGCGGTCGCGGGCTGAGTGATTTTCCGGTTATGACGTGGTGGTGCGAGTAAGGACGCGATGGCTGTTTCGGCAGCGGTTGAGGCAGCTGAGGGGTGCTGGTTCGCGGCTGAGTTCGAATGGTGGTGGCGGAGACTAGCGGTGGTTTTGGGTCATGAGGAGGCAGGTCCTAGGTTCTCATTGTGTTTGACCATGGTGGAGTGAGTGTTGTTTTCCTTATTCTGGCTCTCTTGTTCCCAGTTGCCCCCAAATTATTCACACCTTTGCCAAAAACCAACAAAACAAGTTCTGATGTTTTGGATTTTGGCTTTTCCGGCAATTGGGAACAACAGAAGGAAAAGTGAAGAATGAAACCGAAAAGGGAAGAAAAGAAGAGGGATGATTGATGATTCTGTATGAACAAAACGGTGAGTTTTGTTTGAGTGATGATGTGTTGCAATCACAGCTATTGATCTGCTTTCAGCGATAATGTGTGGTTGAGATTTGCTGCCTCAGCATGAGAGGTCACAAACAACTACAACACCCTTATTGCATTACTTTATCAATAACTCTGGAATTTGGATCTTGTTCTGTTTGGTTTGGCTGTTATTTAACGTTAAAATTAGGAATAATAAAACAGTACTGGGACCCAGTAACCATCTTGATGTTAATGTTGTTGTTCCATTGTCCATGGTTGAAGTTTCCTCCAAAGCAATATCTGGTCCCCCCCCCCCCCTTCCTTCTTTTTTTTCTCCTCTTCCTCCTTTCTCTCCCCGTCTCTTGTTCTCTTCCTGGGCACTTGTGGGCCTCAACTTCTTCAGAGTTCAGACGTCTAGTATCTTTACTCGTGCAGAGATAGTACATTTGATTTCCAGAGATCTGGGATTCTGATGCGAAGGTATTGGAATGTTTTCCATTTCAGTTGGGACCTCGTTCTGATGCATTAGTCCATTCTGCTTCTTTTCTTTGTTGTCAGTTTAACCGGGCCCAGGCCTTCAAAATTGGAAGCTTTGCGCTGGGTTTCCTTATTTTTTTGAGCTACGCTATCCGGTCTCTTCTCCATTTCTCCATCACATACTAAATTTGCATTCTTCTTTTGTTCATCTTCTTTTGTCAGAGTTGGACAATTTGACCTGGCTTGATGGTCTTCTAATTATAATATCTATATTCTTATCCATTTTCCCATAGCAGTACTGAATGCGAATTTGGTTTTTGATAGTTTCCTCTTAAAACAAGGCTTTTAATTTTAAGATTGGAGATTTTGACATGGGTTCTTATCCCTTTGTTCATTGCATTAGTAAATTGGCTGAAAGGCTTAACTTGTTCTTTGTTTGGGGCGGTGTTGTTACTATTTAGGTTCAGTTTCTAGTTCTTTTCATTAATTGGGCTCTTTATATATTTTTTATCAAACATGTTAGTCGTAGATCTGTTTCCAGCTTTTATGTTTACAGTTTTGACTTTTGAGGTTCTGCTGAAGTTTCTGTGGAAGTTTCCGTTCACTATTATATGCATGATTTATGTTTTCTTTAACGGGTTGCATGGAACTCAATGTCCATTAATTGAAATATGAGGGTTTCAACCCTGTTGGATTTAATTACTTTTAACGTAAGTTTGTTCATCTTACAACCTCTTTTGATTTTTCCTTTTTGGATTATTTGGCTTGATTGCCTTTCTTTTCGAAGTAGCAGGAATCAGATATGGGGAGGAAGGGGAGCTGGTTTTCTGCAGTGAAGAAAGTTTTCAGTTCAGATTCCAAAAAAGACAAGGTTTAGATTTGTTATGTGCTACATTTGACAAGGAAAAAAGAAAATATCCATTACATTATTATTGGTTTTGAAATAGAACAGCCTCTAATTCAAATCATTTATTTTTGTTAAACAGAAAACCCACAAGTCGAAGAAAAAAGGCATTGGGCGTCACAAAGATTTGGAACTGACATGTGAAGAAGCACCTGTTGCTGTTGCTCCCCCTCTTCCATCAATAGAGGACATTAAATTAACTGAGGCAGAGAATGAACAGAGCAAGCATGCTATATCTTTGGCCGTTGCCAGTGCTGTTGCAGCAGGAGCAGCTGTTGCTGCCGCTCAGGCTGCTGCAGAGGTTGTTCGTCTCACAAGTATGCCTCATTACCCTGCAAAGAAAAAGGAAGAGTTAGCAGCTATCAAGATTCAGACAGCATTCCGAGGATATTTGGTATGATCTTGATGTCCTGTTTATTGCTACACAAACAATTAATTATGCAGGAAGAATTTTTGTTGACGAAGTGTGTTCATTCTATGAAGTTTTGGAGAAATTTTAAATTTGTTGTATTCATTTCAAGAAGGAATTTTTTTGTCCTTTTCAACCACAGAATTTAATTCATTGTTTTCAACAAAATTTTGGCTCCTTATTGTATTATAGCATGTGATGTTTGCTTTAATTCGATTGAAAAGGTTCACAGAATTTCAAAAAACAGTTTCTTTGATTATGGTTAGAACTTGTCTATGCTACTGTTGCTTTCAGTTACCTCTAAGCATATAGAATGCTTCTTGTTTTGGGCCTTTCAGGCAAGAAGGGCATTGCGTGCCTTGAGAGGTTTGGTGAGGTTGAAAACATTAATACAAGGGCAATCTGTTAAACGACAAGCAACTAGCACCTTACGATGCATGCAAACTCTTGCAAGACTGCAGTCCCAGATTCGTGAACGGAGAATTAGAATGTCTGAGGTGAACCAGGCTCTTCAGTGGCAACTGCAGCAGAAACATGATAAGGATCTTGAGAAGTTGCAAGCTGCTGTAAGCATTCTATGTATATTTTCTTTTTAGAGTGCAGATTACGATGCAATGCATGTGATAGTGAGGACTTTTAAGGAGATCTGATGTTACAATTGTGATTTGCATAATAGATTGTGCTCTTTATACTGCCTATGTTTCGTACTTTCATTGAATATTCTTTTTCTAAAGAGCTATGTCTAATATTTTCTTGGTGAATCTATGATAAACTTTAATTATTCCCTTTTTTTTTCCTTCTGTTTATTTATTTTGTTCATCTCTATCTTCAAAACTTATGAAAATGTAATTATGCTGATGCTCTACTCATCTAACTATCGGGAAAAATTCTCTGGGAATGTATAATTTGGTGGGTTTTGTAAGTTATGTATTAGAACTGGACCAGAAATCAGAGAAAAGAGGGGAAAATCGCAAGAAAAGTGTGGTGTGTGTTGATATGGATTCTTGACAATGTGTCAATGAACCCTGAAATGTACAGAAACAATGTCAATGACTGTATACATGGGTTGAGGAAGATTGAGAGCTCCTCTACTCTCCTGGAGACTCACCAAATGACCAGACAAGAGTCTCTGTAACTCTCCAACTACCTTTATTCCCAAACCACCCTGTAACAAACTAATTCCCACTCCCCAACAGACTTTCCCCCCTGTTGCAGCTCTTACGGATACAGTCCCGGCCTGATGTATCAGCTGGCCCAGCGCCCTTCTCACATAAATCTGTTTTACATTGGGTTTCCTAACATTATGCTTCTACTGATTGTTTTAGATTAAAGGCTTAAAGTATGTTTATATCTTCTGATAACTAAATGGTTCAGTGGCACACATGTCTCTGGCTTTAATTTTTGTTTTTTAATAAGAATGTCTGGTGATTATTGCTTTTAAAATTTTTATTGAAGCAGCAAATACTTTTGCAGCAGGTTGGAGAAGAATGGGATGACAGCTTGCACTCAAAGGAGCAAATTGAAGCTAAATTGCTGCAGAGGCAAGAAGCTGCTTTGAAAAGAGAGAGAGCTCTGGCATATGCATTCTCACATCAGGTAGTAAGACTGCCTCATTTTTCTTCTTCTTCTTCTAAACTATTGGAACAGAGTATCAACTTGTGGATTCAGTCAATTTTGAAGTCTCTTACTGTAGCCCATGTAAGATGTATTTTGATAGTCCGACACTAGCTACTTGGTTGGTTTGTTTTCTTGACATATATTATGCTTATGAAGTATTTTAAATTGTGGCAGGGGCCAAGAAATCAAAAATAGAAACTATTAAATAAAAAGTACAAGCATTTATTTTCTTAACATTGCAAAAAGCATTTAATATTTTCATTTTCAAGTAATTAAGATGATTTAATAAACCACTTTAAATTTTAATTTTTTATCCTTAATGGCACATGTTAACAAAACCTTCATTTTAATTCAGTGCAAATAGCAACATAAGCTACCTGTTGCGATGTTTGTGCAAGAAGCAAATATTAGACTCGTTAGAACTTAGCTGTCTGAACTTCTACTGTTAGAGTTGCCATCAGATGACTGCTTGTTCATGGGTTGTGAACATGAAACTGTTCCCACCATGACTCGTTTAAATTTAAAGTGTACAAAAGCACAGATAAAGCTCATATTTTTATTGAAAAGCTGTGCAAAAGATGAAAATGCACTGATGCACCTGTATGGAATTGGTTTATACTTTATAAATCAATTGCTTTAGTTTATATTGGTTGAATTGTAAATTTTTTTTTATGTATAACTAATTACTTTCTCCAACAGCAAACATGGAAGAACTCTTCAAAATCAGTGAATCCCACATTTATGGATCCAAACAATCCCCACTGGGGCTGGAGTTGGCTGGAGAGATGGATGGCTGCCAGGCCATGGGAGAGCCAAAGCACTATGGATCAGAACGGTCGTGCATCTGTAAAGAGTGCAGCAAGCCACACCTTGTCTGTTGGGGAAATCGCTAACTTTTATTCTCGCTGTGACCGTAATCATGATATTAAGCCTTCCCCCGTTGGTCAGAAAGCAAGACGACCTGCCAGTCACAATTCCCCTTCAACGCCAGCTTCAATGGCCCCATCTTTGCCATCTGTTAATGGAAAGACAAGGCCGTCAAGCTCAAAGGGTAGTGCCTGGGGTGGCGACGATGACTCAAGAAGCATGCTTAGTGTTCGATCAGAACATTATCGCAGACATAGCATTGCAGGATCTTCTGTGAGAGATGATGAGAGCCTTGCAAGCCCACCTGCCTTTCCAAGTTACATGGCACCCACCAGTTCAGCAAAGGCCAGGTCCAAAATGCAAAGAATGTCGCCATCTAGTATAGCTAGAAATGGAACACCTGAAAAAGTAGCTGCTGTTTCTGCAAAGAAGAGGCTTTCTTTCACTGCTTCTCCAGCTGGTTCAAGAAGGTATTCTGCTCCTCCTAAGGTGGAAATGGTTTCCAATAAGGATGTTGCTACTGTCAGATACGAGAAATTTAGCAACTGAGGGAGCAGGTAGTGCTGGAGATGCCATTGGCACAAAAGTCCAATAGAATTATGAATAAAGATTTAACAAATAGAAGCTTTGATAGTTGTCGTTTATTATCTTCTTCGGCAGCTCTATTGTTGGTGCCTTGGGGAGGAAGATGGCATAAAAATTGGGTGGTCAGTTTGTTCACAAAGTTTTCTTCGTGATCAATGTCAAACATCGTTTACTTGTAGCAGGTTGGTTTTGGGGTGATACTAGTTTTATGACAGATCGTGATTTGTTTATTTAATTTGTTGTGACCTTGTAGGGGAGTATGTTCTTTGTTTTTGTTTCTTTTATTTGGGGGTACATTTCTAGATTATTGGTTTAGGGTTGACCTTATTACTTCTGTTCTCTACATGATGTTTGCAGGGAATAAATTATACATATAAAAAAAAAACTAGGAAGATAAATGCAGGATATTTGATGTGGGACATTTTCATGGAATAGTGTAAACAAAACTATATGAAGGTGTAGGCAGGTACCTCAACAACAACATCAACAAAGCCTGATTGCATTAGATGGGGTTGGCTATATGACTAGACGATATTATAGTGTTTTATGATAAGTTATATTTATATTTAAATTATCTAAATTTAAATATTTTTTAATAGTTTCACGTATAGTTTTTTCAAGTCTCTCTCTATTTCTAGCTACTAAATTATCGTCCAAATCTCCTTATTGGGGTTTATATAGGTCTTTTCCACACATGTCTAAACTATCGAAAGCACAATTCTACTATAATTTGTTTCACACCAAGCACTACCCCAATTTTCTTTTGGAAATATTACTTGTAATAAATAATGATTCTAACTGAATATAGGTGGAAATAGTGATTCTAATTGAATATAGATTGTGATTCAATAGGAATTAGATAACGTGATAAGAGTGATATTTATTATTTTACTTTTTTCGGTATGATTATTTATATTTTTAAAGCTCTAATTTATGTAACATCCTATTCACTAATTATTATTGTGTTATTTATTTTACTTTATTTTAATTTGATAATAAACAGTTAGCAAAATATTTCATAAGAGGGTATCTGGTAATGGATTCAGTTATGTCACCAATTGTTTGCTTCATAAATTAAGTGATTGGAAGGCGAATTCTATTTCTCTGGCCGGTAGAATTACCCTTTGCTCTTTTGTGCTCTCTACTATGCCTTATTCAATGCAAACCACGATTCTTCCTGGTCCGGTTTGTGATGCTATTGATAAAGTTTGCAGAAAATTTATTTGGGGTAGTGTTGATAGCCGAAGAAAGCTCCATTTGTGCAATTGGGAGAAAATTTGTACGCTTAAAAGTGTCGGTGGTTTGGGCTTTAGACAAGCTCGAATTCTAAATCTTTCTTACATGGCTAAGTTGGGTTGGAACTTGGTTCACAACCAACATGAATTATGGGTCAAAATGTTACGGTCAAGATATGGTTATGGATCTGATTTGTTGCCTAATGTTGAATTAAGAAATGGTTGTTCTAAGGTGTGGAAAGGTTTTATGAAAGCCTGGGAGGGAGTGCAGTCTAATCTTATGTGGTGTGTTGGGGATGGACTTTCAATAAGGTTTTGGGTTGATAATTGGACCCCTCAATTTCAACCGTTAAGAGATTTGGCTTTTATCCTTTTGTATGATGCTGATTCATGGATGAAAGTTGTTCAGTTTGCGACAATTGATGCTAGTTGGAATTGGCAGCTTCTTCATTCGATTCTTCCTCTAGTGGTGTGTGACAGAATTGAGTGGCTCTACCTAGGGATGATGCTGATGTCGATTCACTGGCGTGGGGAGCTAGCAATGATGGCGATTTCTCTCTCAAGTCTTTATATCTGTCTTTTGCCCAACAAGTTGATGTTTGACCTGAGCCATTATTCCACTTGATATGGAGATGGAAGGGGTTAGAAAGGATCAAAGTCTTTCTTTGGCAAGTGGCTAATGAAATCTTGCCCACAAATTTTTTCCTCTTTTCCAAGCATATTTCTAATCAACCAAATTGTGTCAGGTGCAATTTGGCGGCGCATGAGACGATTCTTCATCCTTCGAGATTGTCCTTATTTCGGAGATTCCTGGTAATTGTTAGTTAAGCATGATGATTGGCCTTCGTTCTTCACTTCTTCTTTGTATTAGTGGCTATTTAAAAATTTGATAGGTGGGGATGTGAGTGCTAGTTCTGATTGGCCTCAAATTTTTGGATCTGCTTTACATTTTCTTTGGAGGATCAGGAGTGAAGAGATTTTTGAGAAATTAACACCTTCTTTGGCTAAGATCTATAATAGGTTCTGTGGGGTTTTTAATAGTAATTTGGTGGAGAAGGAATTAGTTGATGTCCATTTAGCTCAACCTCAGAGGGATTTGCAATTTGTTGGTTGGGATCCTCCTGCTATGGGGTGGTTTACGGTTAATTCGGATGGTTCAATGCTTAACTCATCAAAGGCTACATGTGGGGGTCTTATTTAGGATGAAACTGGTAAGTTTTTGGTGGCTTTGCAACTAATCTTGGTGTTTGCCCTATTATCATTGCTAAGATATGGGGTGCTTTTTATGGTCTTAATTTAGCTTGGGATAAAGGTTTGTGGAATGTTTTGCTTGAAATGGACCCTACTAGTGTCATTTCTCTCATTATAGATAAAGTTAATCCTCTGCATCCTTTTGCATCAATAATTAAGAGAGTTCATGATGTAATTCAACGTTCTTGGAATGTTAGAATTAAACATGTATTTAGGGAAGCTAATAGAGCCGCTGATGTGTTAGCTAATTTGGGTCATTCTCATGATCTTGGGATAGTATTTTATATTTTTTCTCCTAATGTTTTAAGTTCGGTTCTACGGGATGATTTAGCTGGTGTAGCTTTGCCCCGTTTTGTGGGCTAGTTTGTTTTTGTTTTGCATTGTTTGGGCGTTAGCCTCGATTTACCACCAAAAAAAATTACTAACTTAATTTTATACCGATAAATTTTTTTTGCCGATTGTTATTACCAAATTCAATCTTAAGTTATTAATTTCATGTGATGAAAATAATACTATTGTATGTTAGTCAGTAGTTCCATAGCGAAGGCAACTATCACATACTAAAACATGCATTATATCTCCTAGAGTGTCATCAGGGTTACAAGAGTACTAACACAAAATACATGGCCAAAATATGAAAAGGCGACACCATATACTACAAAACATCCCCACCCAACCCATATACAACCCACAAAAATGAATAGTAACTATGTCAAGTGAAGATGCCAAAAAGAGAAGCAAAATGTAATATCCTGAAGTACGGAGCGTCTGATTTGCATCGTTAACTAATTTGTTCTATTGCATTAGAGAAATAAGGGTAATTTGGTTTAAATTATAAATGTTAGAACTAAAGGAAATTGATGTTGTTATGTAAAAGATTTAGGAGGATTATGAGCAACGTTTCACAAATTTAAAGGAAATCGGTTCAATCCCGGTATTGTATACCACAAGAATCGAGTTAGTAGAAATTTATACTATTACAACCCTAAGTGGAGTGGCTAGAATTCAGCCACATTTACCCCTAAGGTGGCATCACCATCAGCCACAAGATGGAGAAATTAATCAAAGTTTACACACAACAAAAATCCACCAATCAAACTATACATGTCCTTTTCTCCATTTATGACATAAAACACTCTTAATCCCCGACATGTTGTTCTCATTTTCGGCCAAGAAAGGCAGAGCCCTCTTCCTCCTTTTGTTCATCATCTCATTCCATTCTCTTCACATCTTTATCTTTCACCAACTTCTTCCGCCTAAAACTTGCTTCCTACTAGTTCAAGCTTGAGACCTAGGTAAGATTCATGAACATTTCTTATTATTAATGTTGTTGTGGCTGATTAAAGATTTTTATATCATCTTTTATTTGATGTTACATGATTAAAATATGAGCCATATATGGTGATTTAAGCTAGAAAACTTTGGTTTGGTTTGAAGATTTGATCAAAGTCTCAAAAAGAAACTCAAATAGAATTGCTGAGAGTCAAACCCTAGGAGGTGCCTATATGGCGAAGCGTACAACCTCATATGTAGACATCAAAATTTGGTGAAATCATTTTTAGATAAAACTAGACATTTATAGCTTTCCAATCATGTAAATTACAAGGCCATTGGCCTTGTAATAAGAGAGTTATGAATTTTTGAATGAAAACCTTGAATTCTACGCTATGTTTTGACTAGTATAGGTTGTGAAGAGCATAACTCATCTTATACAACTTCAATTTAATTTGAAATTAATTTTGCTAGAAAGCTAACATAGATATGATTATGACATAAAAATTTGGAATTCATATCTTAAGTACACTGCTCCCAGAAATTCTTCAAATTTACCCTAGGATCCTATTTTGGTGAAATATGACATGTCCATTTAGTCCAAATTAAGAGATTATAACTTAAGCTTTTCTTAACTAACTGAAATGAAACTTATGAGGAATCAAAGATGGTTCAATTAGCTTTGTATGGATATAAATTTTGGATAAAATCAATAAATATTGGATTTTTAGTGAATTTTCACATTTACATACTCAAATCTGTCTATTAACAGGGCAACTCTGAGTAAAATGTCAATAACTCAATTTATACTCATAAAAAAAATTAGTTGGACCAAAGAGAAATGAAAATAGACTCATAATGCCACAACATAGTAAAATTTCAAATTTAAATGAGTTAAGATGAATTTATGGAACAATTTCTAAAACAAGATAGATTTAGGAGATTTAGGTGCAAGTGTAAATTTTAAATAGTTGAGCTCTCTTGGATCATGAATGATCAAGGACTGAAATTATTGATGCAATTCTATATTATATTGTTGAAATGTTAGTATGCTATTATGATGATTCTGATATTTTGACTGGCTGCCTAGAAATGTCTCTGTTGCATTTTGGGGAAATGTATTTTTAGTCGTCACGCTGCTGAATTTTCGGCAGAAAGTATATGAATTATGCATTATGATTTCAAGTCATTCAAGTATGATGATCATGAATAAATTATCTATGATAAAAGTATGATTCCATATGACTTGGTCCAACCCCTGAACAGATTTAAGAGGAATAAGTCGGCATGAGAGTCGGGAAAAGTAAACCTGGCAATCACGTATAGGAACGAGCTTGGACCTGAAAAACAGGCTTTTACCTAGAGGTGAGAAAGGCCATTAACCTTCAGTGGACCAAGTATGGATGAAAAAAAAAGAGCAAACACCCTAAGGATAGAAATACGTAATGTCTAGGGATGTTAAGCAAAACAAGAGAAAAGTGAAGTTAATAAAGTCAAGCGTATTTATATGGTTATGTGCATCTCCATATGCATACTTTGTGGTTATCATTATTATTATTATGATTGCGATGTACCTGTTGCTATTCTTATATCTGCTCTGAAAGCTATCAAGTGATTATTAAAAGTAATCTGCTTTGGAAGAATATGTTTTCTAAACTTAATAAGTGGATTTATATATCTATACAAGAGACTACTTTTTCTAAATAAATCGAAGCTGTTGGGACGACGACGATGACATGAATTATTAGGTAACTTAGGAATCCTACTGAGAATGAAAATTCTTACACTTACTTGTTTCCCGTGTCATCTCCAGATAACTCAGGAGAGCTCAATGAGGATCCAATTCAACAGAATTCAACTGTAGCTAAACTGTTTGTCAAGGACACATTGACAAACACATCCTCATATACTAGTACTAGCAAATTGTTTAATAGTTGAACCTTCTAGCAGTCTTGCTTATGTACTTGAGAAGAACTGTCTTTGTAATATACCTAATTGTAGAATGCAAGAGATATTGTATTTTCTCATAACATTGAGGTGGGAAATAAATCAAGGTCTGTTTACTGGATGGTAACAACTCCTAATATAATGTTATGACTTAAGTATAATATTATATTTGAGAGGATGTTACACAAAAAAGGACATCCTATCTGTAGCTATATCAAAGCATATTAAAGCCTAATCATTATTAACAGTGATAGGAAGGATGTGGTCCATAATATGCAAAATAACCCTATTATTAGCAACATCAGGCTTAAAAGCACACTCCCATTTCAATGTTGAGGATTATACGCACCATCTGGAAAGACCAAAGAAAACGAGTGTGAGAAATCTCTGAATAGGGTGGTGTTCCCAAGGGAGTCCTATTACATCCCAAGAATGCTAAGAATAAGGTGGGAAAGCAGCAATATACATAATAACATAACAAATTTGGCATAGTATTATCAGAACATTTAACAGTAAAATGAAACATAAATAAGTCACAAGTAGTAAATAAGATAAATTATTATTCCCAGCTATTTTTTAGTGTCAAGCAAGATGGAAGTACATGATAATAATCATAAGCCGTAAAACAGTAATATAAAATGATAATAATTAAAATAAAAAACAACAAGTATATTGTCATTTCCTATTTTACTAATTTTCTGATTCCTTTCCAATGGTTGAAGTTTATAGGATCTACAACATATATCTGGATCTGCGAGAGCTCTCATTACTAGAGCATTCCTTAGTCAGATCAATGATTGCCAAGTCCTTATCTACTAGCATGGCAAGGCCCAAGACATCACATAATGACCACCAAGTCCTTATTTGCTAGCATGGCGGGACCTAAGGTGTCGTTTAATCCACTGCAAAACTTAGTGACCACCAAGTCCTAATCCGCAAGTGTCACTTAATGAAATGCGTGGCTTATCTATTACACGGTAGGGCCCACACACTCACTTATTCATTTATTACATATAACAGCCATATAATTTACACGTAATGTACAGTTAAGCAATTCATTATCATTCCAAAATCATCTAGTGCACCATCACGTTCGTATTATGCCAAAGATTCTCATATCTATGCATAAAGACATACATAACCCATATTGTTCATTTCATGCTCCAATTAAAGCAATTATAGTGAGCTCACATGAATTACACAAGATGAGAATACTAATCACATCTTCACATTCTCATGGGTTAACAAAGCATGGACATATATACATTAAGGCAATTTCATATACTTCTTTAAGATAATCTTGCTCACAAAGCATAGCTAAGTTAGGTAATCAAATCTATTGCCAACCACTTAGGTAACATGAAAAGTATATATACAATGACATCATGAAATGCACTTGCCCTATGCTAGAATGCTAACACAGATCAAACATAAGATAAAATAAGCAAAAGTGATAATTTAAGTGAAAAGCTCATTGAAAAACACTTGAACTTTAGAAAATCACTTCAAGCAAGGCCCTAGCTAGTCTATATGAAATTTCTAATGGGACCTTAACTTAAATCTTTAGGACTAAAGTTTACTAGTGTGATTAGAAGTGTATTTAAGTCCAAATGTCCATAGTTCAAGGTCCATAGTCCATGTCTATAGCATAGGTACTCCATGTAACACCTTACCAGACAAAATATTATGCTTAAGTTATAAGATATTACCTGATAAGTTATTACGTGTAACTGACTAAATAAATTTCATTGTTGATTCAATGTTAATTACTCACAAAGAGTTAACTGCTCGCTTATTTAATTTCTTTTGGCTGCAGAATAAATAATGGGTAATCATCGAACAAAGATAATAAAATAAAATAAAAATCTGCAGAATAGACAGAACCATTTGACTGTATTATGTATATGTACATAGATGTCTGTTTCCAAAGTTTGTCAAAAAGATACATAAATAGTATAAGGCATATAACAGATGAGGCCGCTAAAACAAAATAATCCAGCCATCTCTATAAAACAAACCTTATATGGTCCTTACGGGACATTTCATATGCTAACCCCATCCACTAACCATTTACGTATGACCCAAATAAAGAGGGTCACTCTGTACACCTCCTCCTGCTGCACTACGTAAGCTCCCTAGATGGATTTCGAGGAAAGGAATCCATTGGCCATGCCGGCATCTGCCAAGGTATAGCTGCCGCTAGGTGGAAAAGACGATGATGATGAACCCGTTGCCTCAGAAGGGTCCTCCTCCTCAGAAAATGAGATGGAGGGAGCCTGCAGAGGTGATGCCACCGGTGCTGCTATAGGGGCTGCTGCTGCGGCTGCTGCTGGAGGTGGGAAAAGATGTGCCATATAGAGCGGAATGGCAATATAAGGTGCGGAGGGGTCAAAGAATGGGTGAGTCAGTCGGACGGCAGAATCCCTACAGAAAAAGAAGTAGAAACAGAACTGACAGCTACTAGATATATAAATAGAGTCTAAAAATGGGTCAAGATGGATATGCAGGTCAGGGAACTCAATGTAGAGAATGCCGGTCATCGCATTCGCCATGATCTGAGAATGATGCAGAAATATACAGTTGAGTGAAAAATAAAAATTTCTCAGTAGGAATTTATACACATGTGCCATCGCCGTCATTCCTAGTTGTTTCAATTTTTCTTAATTTAAATGATAACATAATATTCAATTTAATTTAAATTGTAGAAAATAGAACCTGAAACAAGGCTAAGTTTCAAATTAGGGCAATACAAATATGTTTAATAGGTACACTAACAAAGCTAAAATAGTAACCGTAGGCAAACAATAATATAACACAAGGAATATTCAGTTAACTATGACCTTAACTTAGAAATTCGTAAACAGAGCATATATATGTGAAATGGAAAAATGCATGTAGCCTTTGGAGATTTTCAACTTATGCAACTTATATTTTCCACTCTTGGTCCCCTGGGAGTCTTTGGCCATATACTCCTAGGTAATAGTCTGTTTTTCAGAACTGAGTTCGTTCCTATACAGGATTGTCAGGTTTACTTTCCTCGACTTTTCCATTGATTTATTCCCCTTAAACTTATTCAGGGGCTGGTCCAAGAATATGAAATCCTTTAATAATTTTCATAAGTTAACATGCATATCTAATCTATCAAGAATGTTCCATACACATTTGAATTTCTTGCTTAGTATAATAAATTTTCTGTCGGAATTTAGGCAGCCTAACGGATCAAGTCTGCATCCCCCTGAATAGTGCCAGTCTACTAATAAGATCAATCAAGTATGCAAATCAAGAAAAAATAGCAAGCTTATAGCAGCAATATCAATCATATGGGTACCAAAATCAATAAAAATATCAACAAAGTTTTTTGCTTACTCTATTTTCTTCTACCCGAGTTTTGTAAAATTCACTATTATTTCTATTCAACTCATTTAGACCTAAATTTTGGATACGTTATAGTTCTATGTGTCTAGTTTCCAACTCTTTTAGTCCCATCTCATTTTGACTTGTGTAACTCAAGTTATTTAAATTTTTCTCAGCCTGTCCTACTCTTGGCCTGAGTTGCACCCTTAGAAGCAGAAAATCACCAAAAGTAGAAACCTAGGTCAAATCATATGAAACCTATACCAAATTAAAGCTAACAGAAAAACTTGTATTTGAAATAAGTTGAACCTCATTTCCAAAGGCATAACTCGAGATATAAGCCCCCGTAAATAGACTCTTTTGGACTGCCCTATTCCAGTCCGGTTTGGACTTAAGGCAACTTCATCGATTTACTGGGAATATTAAGAATGAATCTAACTCTAAAATTTTTATGGAATGTTCACTATATTAGCTTGCAAACAAAGCTAGTGGCACTCAATTTGGAGTTTTGTAGGGTGAGTTACACCATTCTTAACTCATACTGCCTAGAAA
This sequence comes from Pterocarpus santalinus, assembly GCA_031439595.1. Classification (NCBI taxonomy): domain Eukaryota; kingdom Viridiplantae; phylum Streptophyta; class Magnoliopsida; order Fabales; family Fabaceae; genus Pterocarpus; species Pterocarpus santalinus. The sequence continues at coordinate 261,235 of JAVHNO010000089.1, read as the reverse complement.
AGGGCCAAGAATTTTAGGTTAAACTTCAAAAAAATTCATAAATCACTTGATACTAATCCAATGGCCTTATATTTTATATGGTTAGAAAGCCCTAAATGTCTAGTTTCATGTAAAAATAGACCCATCAAGTTTTGATAGATGGATTTCTGTCTGCACAAGACAAACGTATGGATGCTGTAGGGTTTTTCACCTAACATCGCCTTGCTTCTTTCTATCTTCAAGTTCTTCTATTCAAACTTCAATCCAAATCATATCATACATACAAAATCAACTCTAAATCATCATCTCTACTGAAGATAACATTAGAATCGTGAAAGAAAGTAGAGCCCCAATTAGTCCCAATTGAAGAAAACAAGAAGAGAAGTAGTGCCTTGGATTGAAGAACTTTTGTTGATGCTTGAAGGTTTGATGGATATGAAGATGAAATGAGATGAGATGAAGAAGAAAAAAGATGAAGAAGCAATCAGCAGTATACCGCTGAGATTTACAAGGGAGTAGGAAAGAGAAAAAAATGAAAACTTTTGAAGGAAGCTAGTTTTTGATTGGTGGATGTGTCTTACTCTTTCAACTTGACTTGGCTGCCCATATGAAGGGCTGTGATTGTGCCATTTGCAAGGGTAAGTTGGCTGAATCTTGGCCATCAATCCGAAGATTCTCATAGTATAATTTCTAGTGATTTGGTTCCGATAGTTTAAAATACTGAAATCTTATTGATTTCTTTTAAATCTATAAATCGGTTTTAGAAAAATCTTATGAGGTTTCCTATGTTTCTAATCTAATTTCCTTACACCTAATCTCTCTAAATGATACTTAATTGGCTTTCCTAAATACTTAATCGAATTCTAATTAATCTCAATCATTCGGTAAAAATCGAATAACTTGGTTAAAAACGATAAAATTTTTCTGACGTTACATTACTACCCTCCTAAAAAAAAAATTTGTCCTCAAAATTTATTACTTGAGAATAATTCAGGATACTCATTCCTCATATCTAACTCTAATTCCCACATACAATCCGTTGAGTCTTCATTTCCCCATGCTACCTTTACTATTCATTTCCCCATGCTACCTTCACTATCTGTACGACTTTATTCTGAAGGTGTTTGGTGTAACATCCCGATTTCCGAGTTCCGGCTTCGTCAGCAGGAACGATCAATTCCAATTTCTGACTTCATCTTTGGATTTCAATAGGATGACTATTTCCGAGTTCCGAGTTCATTTTGGACAATTTCCAACTTCACCTTTGAGACTCAGATAAGATATTATTTCCGAGTTACGAGTTCGCCTTCGGATCCCACATTAATTCCGACTTCACATCCTCTCCGACTTCCGATTTAATCTTCAATTTTGATTAAGACCGATTTCCGACTTAGAGGCATATTGGGCATGATTTCCGATATCCGGCTTCAAGTGGCATAATTTACTTCTTCCCGACTTCCGACCTAATGACTTAAAAGTATTTATACACAGTTTCCAAGTTTAAGTACTTGGGTTTGGAAATGTGACTCGAATTCACGAGTTCCGACCTTAGTGTTGAACTCAATTGGAGTGGATACGAGTTCGGACCCTTGAGCCAATTTCCAGTTACACGATTTCCGATATCCGATTTTACATCCGGCATTGGCATTCCCGAGTTCAAATAGGGAGTTCCGAGATTATAGGGTTGCCAGCTGCATGACTTTCGACCTACGACCTTGATACAAGATTTCCTCAAGTCACAACGAGATGGGACGAGTTACGACATACGACTTAAGTTCCAGTCTCAACTTGGATAACACGAGTTCCGACTTAAGGTGTAATAGAGACGAGCTCCGATTTCAAACAGTATGGCGGCAAGTTACACTGAAAGGGAGACGTAGCTAAACTTTGTCCATAAGAAATTCAGCCAATCAGAACCCTCCAAGTTAACTACCACTCATGCCTATATAACGCCTTCTTCTCTGCTCATTCAGACCCATTTTCTGCGCCCTCTCTTCTCCCTCACTGCAGCTCTCTTTTCCCTTCTCCACTCACCCAACCCCATCACTCCTTCAAGCTTAGCCAGGTCCTAATAATTCAAGTTTCAACAAGTAACTCAAGATCACACTCCAAAGAGGTAGGATTCAATCTCTAATCTTAATTTCTCTAAATTAAGGATGCATGAAAGATTACTTTTTATGATTATTTGATGACATAGTGGATGTGTATGATTGGATTAATATGAAATCTTGAGTGGTAATTAGAATTAGAAGAAGAAAAACTAAGAGAAATGGATGGATGAGGGTTCTGCCTGAGTGAGAAGTTCACGGCAGTCCGTACGGCGGAGTGTATGGCGCCGCCCACAATCGGTCAAACCCGATGAAACCATTTTTAGGTGAAAGTAGATATTTAGGGCTTTCCATAGATATATCATATAAGGTTATTGGATTAGTATTGAGGGAGATACGAATTTTTGAAGTTTGACCTAGGGTTCAGGACTTTCATCCGAGCAGGGTGACATGAGGAGGGTATAACTCACCCTATACAACTCCAAATTGAGTGAAACCAGTTTTGTTAGAAAGCTTACACACAGAGAAACACCCCAATATAAGATTCCGAGTTTGTTATGGTCCCAATTGTTCCCAGTGATTCGAGGAAGTTGTCCTATGTCCAATCTAGGCCAAAACAGAGTAGTTCAGAAAGGTAGACTTTCAGGACTTATAACTCGAGGTATACTTAAGCAAATGGAGTGAAACTTGTGGCAAATGAAAGGTTGTCCTGTTAGCTTCAATATGAGACCAATTTCGCATGATTTGAGTTTAGTTTCTATTTTTAGTGAATTTATACTTCCAGGAGTGTAGCTCGGGTTAGTGACTGAACAAGCTGAAGTAAAAGCTGAATATCTTGATTTATATAAATCAGAATGATATGGGACCAAAGAGGTTAGAAAGTAGACATATAGAGCTATGACATATCCAAATTTCAGATCTAAATGAGTTGAATAGAAATAAAAGTGGATCATATGAAATTCGGGCAGAACCGAATAGAATTGGCAGAATGGCCAAGATGATGATTTTACAAATGTTAGTGGAACACATAAAGTTTGAGTTGAGGATTGCCAGCTTGACATTGACATATATGTGTTAAGTTAATTATGTAGCTATGACTGATTTGTCCGTGAAATGCTGGCACTATTCATGGGGAAACGGACCTGATCCGTTATCTTCGGATTCTGGCAGGAATCTAAGAAGTTATGAATATTTAGATGTACGGATGACTTGAATTATAAATGAGTATATAGAAACCCTATATTCAAGAATGACATAATTATGTTATGAGGCATATGAGAAATATTGATGTAGCATGTGTACGAGTACATTTATTATGACTATGCTTAACGACACATGAGAATGAAAAGATATAAGTATATTAAGTGTGAACATAAAGATGTGAATTCCCTTGTGGGTGAGTCGGTGTGACAATGGTCACGAGTTGAGCTGACAAGCTCACTCCAAGGCTAGGCTACCCAAGGGCAATAAAGGCTAAAGAGTAAAGACTTAAAGTCTAAAGATTTAAGAATATGCCCCACTCATATCAGGCATGGCATTGACCCAGCTAGTGTGAGAATATGGGGGGTAGGACTTACATGAGGCATGGCATGACCCAGCTAGTGTAAGTACCGAATGAAGATCCTATATTCCTAAGGAACGTGACATGGCGATCACGCTCTGATGGGGTATGACATGGCGATCATACTCTGGAATATAGCATGAAGAGTCTATATTCCTAAGGAACGTGACATGGCGATCACGCTCTGATGGGGTATGACATGGCGATCATACTCTGGAATATAGCATGAAGATCCCATATTCCTAAGGGACGTGACATGGTGATCACGCTCCGACGGGGTATGACATGGCGATCATACTCTGGAATGTGGCATGTAAAGATATAATGATGAGTCTATATTCCTAAGGAACGTGACATGGCGATCACGCTCTGATGGGGTATGACATGGCGATCATCCTCTGGAATATAGCAAGAGGATCCCATCTTCCTAAGGAACGTGACATGGCGATCACGCTCTGATGGGGTATGACATGGCGATCATACTCTGGAATATGGTATGATGCTGCACTTGAGGACGGCGATACGTAACGCTCAAGTGTAGACAGATCCAAGCACCCTAGGGACGGCGATACGGCTAGGTGTGCCAAGTAAAAGACTAAAGACTAAAGATTAAAGTGTATGCAAGCACAGAACTTACATGAGGCATGGCATGACCCAGCTAGTGTAAGTACCGAATGTGGCATGTAAAGATTTTATGATGAAAAGGAAGATGAAGAAAGAAAAGCAAGTTTCATGTATAGGCATGAATTTAAGTACGAGTAATTTATGTGCAGATGTTATATTCTCAGCATATTGATGCTATCTGTGTTTTAATATGCGACAGTTATTATTCATGGTGTTATAATTGAATGAATTTATGGGTTCTCCTAAATGCTAAGTGTATGAGTAAAAATGAACTTTGCTTCGAATAAGATATTTTCGAAATGAATAATTAAACAGATTGTGCAGCATGTTCACCTTTTTCAAAATAAACCGAAGCAAACTGGAGACGACCATGATGACACTATGTATAAAAATTTGAGAATCCTACTGAGAATTTTATAATTCTCACTCCTATTTCCATATTGTCTCCAGATGATTGTAGGAGTTTCCGAAGACGGCTGAAGTTGCTGTCAGATGAGGTCCGCTCAGGTAACAGTAACAGCTCCAAGGTGTGGTACTATGACTTAAGCATAGTACTGTGCTTAGGAGGGTGTTACATTTGGTGCTTCTGTCTACTATCCGTGCTTAGGATACATGAAAAGTTAACTCATCTCTTAGCTAAATTAACTCAAGTTCCAAGAATGAGTAGGGTTAGGCTGATATTTTCTGAGTTCAGAAACATGAAAAACATCATGGAGGTTTGATAGATGCGGAGGTTAGGCGACTTGATATACAATTGGCTCGATTCGCTTCAAGATTTGAAAAGGACCTATAAAGCGAGGGCTTAGCTTTCTAACTTTAATAGCTCTACCTACTCTGGTTGTGGGTGTGATCTTCAATAACACATGATCTCTTTCTTGAAACTCTAATGGCTTTCTCCTGACATATGCGTAGCTTTTTTGACGACTCTGGGCTATAAGTATCTTGCTACGGATTCTTTTGATTTGCTCTATAGTTTGCTTAACTAGCTTCGGTCCTAGCAAACTCTGCTCCCCTGATTTGTACCAGCATAGTAGAGATTGGCACTTCCGTCCGCGTAGTACTTTGTACAGAGCCATGCCGATTTTCGCATGATAACTGTTGTTATACGCAAATTTGACTAGTGATAAGTATTGATTCCAATTCCCGTACTGCTCCAAGATATACGCTCATAGTATATCTTCCAAAGTTTGAATAGTTCGTTCGGTTTGACCATCCGTTTGTGGATGATATGCAATACTTAAGCATAGTCTAGTGCCGAACACTTTCTAAAACGCTCCCCAGAATCGTAAGGTAAATCTTAGATCTCGATCTGCGATAATGGTTGAAGGAATGCCATGTAACTTCATCACTTCCCGAATATACAATTGGGCTAACTTCTCTAAAGGATAATTTGCTCGATGGGGTAAAAAGTGAGCAGACTTAGTCATTATATCCACTAAGACTCATATAGCGTCATATCCAGAGGGTGTCCTTGGTAAGCCCACTACGAAGTCCATAGAAATGCTCTCCCATTTCCATTCCAGAATCTCTAAGGGTTGCAGAGTTCTTGCTAGTTTCTAATGCTCTATTTTTAATTTCTGACAGGTTAGACATTTATTCACAAAACTCGCACATCTGCCTTAAGGCCTGGCTACCAAAATATCTTCTTGAGATCTTGATACATCTTGTTAATGCCAGGATGTATAGTGAACTCACTCTTATAGGCTTCCTCCAGGAACCTTTTCCTCAGGTTGCCCTCCTCAGGCACACATATTCTTTCCTGATATCGCCATATACCTTCTATATCTCGAGTAAATCCTATTAGCTTTCCGAATTGCACCAATCGTACTGTATGCTGAAAGTCATCATTCCTTTATTGTGCCTGTTGGATTTGGTTTTTGAAATCACTGGTTATCTTAACTTGGTTTAACTAAACGACATTGGTGGTTATAGAGATTCCTAATATGAGGTCTCGAAAACTCTCTATAAGTTCCGTCTCCTTGATCATCATCCATGTCACTGTTAAGGACTTCCTACTTAGGGCATCTGCTACCATGTTTGCCTTGCCAGGATGGTATTTTAACTTAAACTCGTAGTCTTTAAGAAACTCCATCTACCTTCGCTACCTCATGTTTAGTTCTTTCTGGTCAAAAAGATATTTCAAGCTTTTGTGATCAGAAAATACTTCAAACTTCACTCCGTAGAGATAGTGTCTCCATATCTTCAGAGTAAATACCACTGCTGTTAACTCAAGCTCATGCATTGGATAATTTCTTTCATGAGTTTTCAATTGCCTGGAAGCATATGCGGCAACATTCTTGTTTTGCATTAACACGCATCCTAACCCTTTCTTGGAAGCATCACAATAGACCTCGAACGATCTATAAGGATTTGGTAGAGTAAGCATTGGGGCTATCATTAACTTTTCTTTTAATTCTTGAAAACTTTGCTCACACTCGGGCGTCCATTCGAATGGGGCATTCTTCCTAGTTAACTTCGTTAGGGGCAAAGTTATTTGAGAGAAGTTTTTGACAAATCTCTTGTAGTATCCTACCAGACCCAAGAAACTCTTGACTTCCGTAACTATCGTTGGTCGTTCCTAATTCAATACTGCTTCTACCTTATTAGGGTCTATAGAAATTCCTCTATGGGATATCACATGGCCAAGAAATTTTACTTCTTTCATCCAAAATTCACATTTGGATAGCTTGGCATGGAGTTTCTTCTCTCTTAAAATATGCAGAACCAATCGCAAATGTTCTGCATGCTCTAGCTTCGTCTTCGAGTAGACAAGTATATCATCAATGAACACCACCATAAATCTGTCTAGATATGGCCGGAATATCCGATTCATATAATCCATGAATATTGCTGGCGCATTCGTCAATCCAAAAGACATCACAATGTATTCATAATGTCCATAGCGAGTCTGAAATGCCATCTTTAGAATATCTTCTTCTTGAGCCCGAATCTGGTGATACCCCGACCGTAAGTCAATCTTCGAAAATACCGTAACCCCTTGCAGTTGATCCATAAAGTCATCAATCCTTGGCAACAGATACTTATTCTTGATTGTCACCTTATTCAACTACCTATGATCCACACATAGTCGCATGCCTCCGTCTTTCTTCTTAACTAATAAGACTAGGGCTTTCCATGGCGATGCACTTGGCCTAATAAATCTCTTTTCCAAGATTTCTTCGATTTGCTTTTTGTGTTTGGTTAGCTCCAGTGGTGACTTTCGATACGGTGCTACAGATATTGGTTCTGCTCTTGGTACCAATTTAATGGCAAGCTCAATTTCCCTCTTGGGAGGAAATTCAGGGATATCTTCAGGGAACACATCAGGATATTCCCTAACAACTGGAATATCATCTAACTTTTGATTAACCTCTGTTATATTGGTTGATAACAGAATGTACCCTTGACCCTTATTCTTATAGTGGTGCACTGCTAAAGAGCTCAAATAAAGGTTTATAGGGATTATTGATTCAGAAGGTGAAGCAAAGGGAAGCACAATGGATTTATCAGAACAATTTAACAGGGCTCGGTTAGTAGAGACCCAATCCATACCCAAAATAATGTCAAGTTCGAACAAAGAAAGACAAATTAAATTAGCTGAAAAAATTCAACCTCCTATCTAGCAGGGGATATTCATACAAATATAATTGGTCTTAACAGGCTCACTTGTAGGAGTAGAAACTAGCAAGTCATAGGGTAATTCAGAAATGGGCAATTGCAAAGCTGACATGCAATCATGGGAAATGAAAGAGTGTAAAGCACCTGAATCGTATAAAATAGTCAAGGTCTTACTATTCACTTCACATGTATCCTGAATCAAATCCTCAGATATTTTGACTTCTTGTGCGTCCATGATGAAAACTCTCCCCTAGCATTACAGCTTGGGAGTCGGCTGAAGGTTTTTGGCCGGACATTCACAGATTTTGTGGCTTGGCTTGCCACATCCGAAACAGACATTCTGACTTGCCAGGCATGGGCGAGTGCCATGATTCTTGCCATACTGGCTGCAAGTCTAGTTCCCAAAAGGCTTCTGGGGTTGCTTGCTCTTATTACCTGTTGGTTGAAACTTTTTCTGTGGCTAAGAGTTGGGTTTATACCTTGAATCCTGCGGTGCCAAACCTCTCTTGAAGTTACTACTAGCTAATCTAGTAGTAGTTAACTTCCTGTTACAATCCTCCACCAATCGGCACTTGTTCACCAAAGTGGGAAAATCTCTAATCTTCAACGGCCCTATGGCAATAAGAATATCTTCTTGCAGTCCATCTTCAAATTTAACGCATTTCCAAACCTCATCGGGGTTCTATTGATATATTGCAGAAAATTTACACAACTCCTCAAATTTAGCAATATACTCCAATATGCTACTGTTCTTTTGACGGAGGTGCATAAACTCCACTCCTTGGCATTGCAGATAGAGGCAGGAAAATACTTCTGATAGAATGCATCTTGAAATACCTCGCAAGTTATCTCTATTTGGGATGCTTCCAGTAACTGTCGTACACCATTCCACCTGAACTTTGCATCCGCTTCCAGCATGTAGGTGGCAAAGGTCACTTTCTGGGGGTCGGTGTAGTCTAAAATAAAGAATATTTTCTCCATAGCTTTGACCCACTCATCGGCTTTATCAGGATCAAAGGCTCCCTTGAAGCTGGGCGGGTTAGCTTTTCTGACCTTGGCAAATTTGAGGTATTGTAGGTTTACTCCTGGGCCATTAGAATTCCCCCCACGACCAACCTCGGGCTGCCTTCCTAGTCAGTCTATTATTTGGGTTGCCACAATTGCCTGTTCGCGCATGGCATACGCTATCTCCCGCATCATATTCATGAACTCTGTAGATTCTTCTTGAGCTGAATCCATTTGTGGCCTCCCCTGCCTTCCGGAAGCCATCAAGTTCTGAACATACAAACAAGAGGATTGAGTTGATCAACTCAATACTAAGTCTAGTGTGCTAGTAAATAACAGCATACAGTCTGGCAATTCCCTCATATGCATCCTATCCATATGGACAAGACTCAGTGCATGATAATATCTAAGGAACACAGAGTATATGTGAAGCATAGTTAGTCAATCCTTAGGCCTATATTAGAACAAACTACTCTGATACCAAAAATGTAACACCTCACCAGACAAAATACTATGCTTAAATCATAATATATTACCCGATAAGTTATTACGTGTTACTGACTAATTAAATTTCATTGTCGATCTAATGTTAATTACCCGCAAAGAGTTAATTGTTCGCTTATTTAATTTCTTTTGGCTGCAGAATAAATAATGGGTATCATCGAACAAAGATAATAAAATAAAATAAAAAATCTGTGGAATAGATAGAACTATCTGACTGTATTATGTATATGTACATAGATGTTTGTTTCCAAAGTTTGTCAAAAAGATACATAAATAGTATAGGGCATATAATAGATGAGGCCGCTAAAACAAAATAGTCCGACCGTCTCTATAAAACGAACCATATATGGTCCCTACGAGACATTTCATCTGCTAACCCCATCCACTAGCCATCTACCTATGACCCAAATTGTCAAAAGAGGGCCACTCTGTACACCTCTTCCTGCTGCACTATGTAAGCTCCCTAGATGGATTCCGAGGACAGGAATCCATTGGCCATGTCAGCATCTGCTGGGGCATAGCCACCGCCGGGTGCAGAAGACAATGATGATGAACTCGTCGCCTCAAAAGGGTCCTCTTCCTTAGAAAATGAGATGTAGGGAGCCTGCGGAGATGATGCCGCTGGTGGTGTTGCTGCGGTTGTTGCTGGAGGTGGGAAGGGATGTGCCATATAGAGCAGAATGGAAATATAAGGTGCAGAGGGGTCAAAGAGTAGGTGAGTCAATGGGACGGCAGTTCAGGGAACTCAATGTAGAGAATGTTGGTCACGCGTTCGCCGTGTTCTGAGAATGATGCGGAAACATACAGTCGAGTAAGAAATAAAAATTTCTCAGTAGGAATCTATACACATCTATCATCGCCGTCATTCCTGGTTATTTCGGTTTTTCTTAATTTTAAATGATAACATAATATTCAACTTAATTTAAATTAAGGAAAATAGAACCCAAAACAAGGCTAAATTTTAAATTAGAGCAGTACAAATATGTTTAACAAGTACACTAACAAAGCTAAAACAGTAACCATAAGCAAACAATAATATAACACAAGGAATATACAGTTAACTATGACCTTAGCTTAGAAATTCATAAACATAGCATATATATGTGAAATGGAAAAATGCATGTAGCCTTTGGAGATTTTCAACTTATGCAACTTATATTTTCCACTTTTGGTCCTTTGGGCGTCTTTGGCCATATACTCCTGCGTAATAGTCTGCTTTTCAGGATCGAGTCGTTCCTATAAAGGATTGTCAAATTTACTTTTCTTGACTTTCCCACTGATCTATTCCCCTTAAACTTATTTAGGGGCTAGCCCAAGAAATAAGAAATCCTTTAATAATTTTCATAAGTTAACATGCATATCTAATTTATCAAGAATGTTTCATACACATTTGAATGTCTTGCTTAGTATAATAAATTTTCTGCTGAAATTTCGGCAGCATAATGGATCAAATCCGCTTTCCTGTGAATAGTGCCAATCCACCAATAAGATCAATCAAGTATTCAAATCAAGATAAAATAGCAAGCTTATAGTAGCAATATCAATCATATGGGTACCAAAAACAATAGAAATATCAACAGAGTTTTCTACTTGCTCTAATATCTTCTGCCCGAGTTTTGTAAAATTCATTATTATTTCTATTCAACTCATTTACACCTAAATTTTGGATATGTTATAGTTCTATGTGTCTGGATTCCAACTCTTTGGTCCCATCTCATTTTGACTTGTGTAACTTAAGTTATTTAAATTTTACCTCAGTCTATCCTACTCTTGGCCCGAATTGCACCCTTGGAAGTAGAAAATCACCAAAAATAGAAACCTAAGTCAAATCATACAAAAATTATACCAAATTAAAGCTAATAGAACAAAATCTTATTTGAAATAAGTTGCACCTCAGTATAACATGAGATATAAGCCTCATAAGTAGACCCTTCTGGACTGCTCTATTCTAGTCCGGTTTGGACTTAAGGCAATTTCATTGATTTACTTGGAACAATTGGTAATGAATCTAATTCTAAAATTTTTCTGGAATATTCATCTACATATTAGCTTTCAAACAACACTGTGTGGCACTCAATTTGGAGTTTTGTAAGGTGAGTTACACCCTTCTCAACTCATACTGCCCAGAAAAGGGCTCAGAATTTCAGGCTAAACTTCAAAAATTCATAACTCATCAATACTAATCCAATGGCCTCATAGTTTATATGGTTGGAAAGCCCCAAATGTCTAGTTTCATGTAAAAATAGATCCATCAAGTTTTGATGGCTGGATTTTGATCCGTACAAATGCTGTAGAGTTTTTCACCCAACATCACCTTGCTTCTTTCTATCTTCAAGTTCCTCCATTCCAACTTCAATCCAAATCATATTATACATGCAAAATCAACCCTAACTCATCATCTTTACTCAAGATAACATCAGAATCATGAAAGAAAGTGAAGTCCCAATTAGTCCCAATTCAAGAAAACAAGAAGAGAAGTTGAAATTCCTACTTTTCCTAAGTGTAATCTTGCTAGCTTTATATCTTGGATTAAAGAACTTTTGTTGAAGCTTGAAGGTTTGACGGAGATCAAGATGAAATGAGATGAGATGAAGAAGAAGAAAGATGAAGAAGCAATCAGCAGTCTATGGCCAAGATTTACAAGGGAGTAGGAAAGAGAAAAAAATGAAAATTTTTGAAGGAGGCTAACTTTTGATTAGTGGATGTGTCTCACTCTTTCAACTTACTTGGCTGCCCATATGAAGGGATGAGATTGCGCCATTTGCAAGGGTAAGTTGGCTAAATCTTGGCCATCCATCTTAGGATTCTCATAGTATAATTTCTATTGATTCGGTTCCAACAGTTTAAAATACCGAAATCTTATCGATTTCTTTTAAATCGGTAAATCGATTTTAGAAAAATCCTATAAAGTTTCCTATGTTTGTAATCTAATTTCCTTACACCTAGTCTCTCTAAATGATATTTACTTAGCTTTAACTAAATACTTAATCAAATTCTAATTAATCTCAATCATTCGATAAAAATCGAATAACTTGGTTAAAAGCGATAAAATTTTTCGGACATTACACGCCGTAGCAAAAGTATGGCCATAAATAGTCTCAAATAGGTTCAAGTAAGTCTCAAAGACTCATAATAGTTCAAATATGGTCCATACAAGGTCCATAAGCATAGGTACATGTCCAAAAGATCATAAACTTAATAGCAAAGGTCACGGTTCAATTTATCAAGTTTTAAGTGTCATTTAGAAGCTTATTAAGTCTAAATAGTCCCAAAAGAAACTATCACATAAATAAAGCTAATTCAAACATGCTCAAAAGTTTGAAAATAATTCATCATAGCAAACTAAATAAAATAACTTCCATGCTTAAAAATAGCACATGGCTTAAAGCACTAATAAGGCCACAACTTGGCTATAATATTTCATAACTTCTCAAACTTGTACTCAAAGCTTTATCAAGTAAGACTACACTATTTAAGGGATCAAACTAAGTGTACAACATTGAAATAAGTGAAATAAGGATGAATAACCTAAACCCAAAAGAGTAGTTTTGAAAGTAAGCTTAATCACATAGTTAAAAAGCTAAAATCAAAGAAAACAAGCATGTAACTTCAAGATTCATGGCCTAAAGCTTTGTCAAGTGAAGGTTTATCATTCAAGACACTAAATCAATGTTTTAATTACATAAAACAAGTCAAATAAAATCATTTAAGGTGCTGCCCAAAACACGGCAGCCTTCAAATTCCACTTTAATCACTTAATTACACTAAATACAAGTAATATTAATATACAAGCATACAGCATCAAAATATAGGTTTTATACCTTCAAAATAACATTTTTGCACACTTGAAACACTTGAATAACATGCTGAAGTATTATAATTAAGATAGGGCAGCACATTAAATCTTAATAAAAATCACAAGTTTGATGACATATATTGAAATTATCAAGGAATAAAGTTTCTATAAGGCAAAGCCAACATGTTAGAGGCATAATCTACCATCTTCAAGCTTTAAAACGCATATAAGACTCAAGAATACCTTCAGCCGTCTTGTTTGGCTGAGAGCTTCAAGAGGCTTTAAAGAGAAATTTTGCAAAAAAGTTATACCAAAATCTTTGTATCTCACAACCTTACTTGATAAACTTTTGACTGAACATAGATGTTTAAAACCCCACAAAGAAGTTACTCACCCTTAGCCATAGTGAAGGCTGCAAGCTTCGTAGGGCAAGAGGAAAGACTATTCAAGTCTGATAAGCCAAAATCCATGAAAACTCAAGTTTACATATAAAGAACAATCAAATAACCATGAGTGCAACATCAAAAACACCCATTACCCTTATAAGAGTTGCGAGCTTCATGCAACAAAAGAAATGGTTATTTGAGTTTAAAGAACACAAATCCATGGAAGAACCAATGATATACTCAAAGAGCACTCAAATAGGCATAGATTCAACCAATAGTATTCACAATACACCTACACCTCCATCAAACCCGAATCGAGCTATGACACATATAGACATGAGCAAGAGGTTTTATTTCAAAAAACTTTAGGAAATCTTGCAGACAAGCACATAACCTCATAAATACATAATTAGAGCTTCAAAGCATGAAAAGAATCATCAAGTTCACAAAGCTGTTCATGAGACCTGGCCTAGGGCCGTGACATATTCCACCCTTAATCATGAAGAAATCTTTCACAAAATTCAAAGAAACATATATATAGGCACATAAACACAAGAATACAAGAATAAAGCTTATCCTTGAAAGAAATCATCAAAACTCAATCCTTTCATAAACTTTTAGAAGCTTAAAACATGAACGTATATTCTGACAATAAAGATTTAAAACCTCAAATAACAAAGAATCACATAGTCCATATGCATGGAGCCTAAAGACTGAAAAGAAAACCCTACTTGGTTTAGAAGCTCGAAACTTGAACACACCAAAGGGGCTGGGAAAGCAGATTGTTCAGGTTTTTTTGTAACACCCTAATAATAGTCCCATATTATGTTTAAGTCAGATTATGGAATTACTAGTTATTATTTTTGCTCATTAAACTAACTTTACCATTTGGAATTACTTTATACAGAAAATAGGGGTAAATTTTTTTTTTGACAACAAAAATAAAGCGAACCTTTTAGAAAACAAGAGCCATGAGCACACCGTGAACGTATAATATTGAATGTCGCTATCTCATACATGTAGTGCAATAAAATAAATAAAGGCAACATAAGAAACATTCGCCTAGGATAACATAGTATCAGTCCACAGCCATTATAGTTAAATATAAGTAATAGTAGAGCAACAAGTCATATATAATAAGTAATGGGTCCGATATCTATCGTCAGCCTTACAAAAGAAACCTAACCAAATACATCATAAAAGAAATACATCAGAAGTCTCATCCACCCATACATGCCAAAAGGAAATGATAACCCTACAACTACCAACCAAAAAGGGCTATCCAAGTCAACCATTGAACAGTAGGTAACCATTCCTGAAACCAATGGGAGCATCATCACCACATCCTCCTCCTCCGGCATGCCTACACCTGCAGGGAATGGCTCGAGAGTGTATGAACCCACGATTGCAAATCGAGGGTGGAATTGAGCTAGCTAATGAAGCAAAAGAATTTGAGGACAACCGAATCACTGAAGGCTAAGACGGCTTCGAGCGGTAGGATCCCACAGAATTGGTCGGGTAGGAGGACTCTGAGGGATCTGACACTATAAATACAATCAGCGTCAATGAGGTGTCAAAGTTGGACTCTCCATCTATCAGGTACCTTGGAGGATGAAAAGGTGGACGGACGTCATCCATGGTAATGTCCTAGAATGGCTCATAAGGTCGGAAGAACGGATTCATCATGGGTGCATGAAACTGAGGCTATGGAAGATGTAGACCCTTATCGTTGCCTGAGTAGTCAGCATTGATACATTCAACATTGGGTTGAAGTGCCAATGCATCATGGGAAACTCAATGAAAATCACCACTATCCCCAATGCCAGTATCCTTTGAAGATGACATGAAAATGTAGGAGTGAAAAATACTAGATTTCTTAGTAGGATCATGACTAGACAAGTACTATGTCATTATCGTCATCCCAGCTACTTCAGCTTTATTTATGAAAATAGTGAACATGCATAGATTTAATTTTAATGATTTTGAAAACATAAGTTCCGAAGCAGGTTTCTTTTAGGTTTAATCTCATAAACATGTCATAAGCAACATAAAAACATAGGATAGAACCATATGAACCAAGCATAACATCAGTAGTCATGACCATGCATGAGAGGAAATAAAGATGCGTGTATTTTCATGTAACCATATGGACTTGACTGAAGTATTTCATTAACTTTACTTTCATTCTTAGCACGTGCTTAACATTCCTTACTTTTTCCTTCGAATAGACTACTATTGGACATGAGCTCATTCTGTAACCGTTATCACGCAGTACAAAACCAAATCAGACTAGGCTGACAATGGCTTTTCATGCCTCTAAGTTGGAGGGTTCTCCATGTTACCCTTGCCTCCATCATAGAAGGTCATTAAGTCTTAGTGTATTACCGTCTCTTACTTCCCTTACCAAAGTGATCGAAGGGTCATATCCCATTATTTCTTTTTTTATCATTATACCTTAAATGCATTGTACTTACTAGAAGGACACATGTGGACATGCAATGATATGACTAAATTCATAATTTTGATGGAAATCTGTAGCATAACAGCTAGACTGAAGCGTCCCTAAAATTTGCCAAACATGAAAATTCCAACTAATAACCAATTATATTTGTCTCATATCATCATTAAATATCTCATCAAGCATCAATACTCCATCACATCCACGAATCCATACTCAAATCAATCATGCCAATCAATAATCATATATGAGAGTGACATATACTCATACCCTACTTGGTATCTAGGGTTTCCTTGTACTTTGTGTAATATCTTATGAATCATGGTAAGACTTCTCATGTTTCTCATGAGAGAATCATACCGTCTAAAGAGGATATATGTTATAAATGTTTAATCTATAACTCCTCAAGTGAGGGTTCGCTTTAAGCTTAATAGATTCTTTATGATCACATCTTATGGAAGTCATTTTTAGATTTAAAGTTTAACGCATATTTGTCTCTTACTTACTCCATTATGGCCGAAGTCTATTATAGAGTTTTTATCCAAAGTTTTTCATTCAAAATGTTTAATTTCCCCTTGAGGTAATGCATAGGTGATTCCTATGTTTATGGTATGCTCAAAGGCCCTAATTATACTTCTATTCCCAAAAGATTTTGAGATCCTTCTAGTCCCTTGGGTCATGACAATACATAACTGCACTCATGAACCTAACAACACCATATGCTTACCATCATCGATAAGTGATTCTTTTACTTATCCAAGTTGCAAGATTCCAAATTTTATCATTGCTACAACAAGATTCCACCTTTAATAATGTAAAGTTCTCATTCTTTATAAAAATGATTATAAAGTTTTGTCCTTTATGAAAGTATGAGTCTCTAACATTATATCCTTGTCTTAAAGATTCCACCTTTATAAGAAAAAGATAGAAGATGCTAGCTTTATGACTAAAATCTTATTCTTTATGAAAGTTGACACTTTTAATCATTGTAAGACCATCAAGATTCCAACTTTATGATTTAAAGTTGCCTTAAAGCTTAAAAGATTCTTTCTTTACAAATTAGAGGTTGCAAGGCAACATTTTTATGACTTAAAGATTACATTTTTAGTTAGAGTTTGAAACTTTATGAAAGTTCTTTTCTTCAAGATCCCATTTTTAAGATATAAAGTGACAAATTCTCATTTTTATGCCTTCAAAAAGCTTCATGTTCTAAAAAGTTTGAACTTTTATGCATATTCTTGTCTTCAAGAAAAACAAAGTGGAACAGCGCCACTTTTATACATCAAGAAGCAAACTTTTTAAAGTTTCATGCTTTAAGGAATGTTCATAGTCTTATCAAAGTTATGAAAAACATGTAAAGATGAGAACTTTTCCAATCATAAGCTCATTATAAGAAAAGAAACAAACTTTAAATCAAATACCACCAAAAACATCATTCTTTTTCCAACAACTCACAAGAAACATCAAGAACTCATGCATCAAGAAAGAAAAATGGAAACTTTGAAGCATTCAAAGAGAAAAACTTTCAAATGAACAAGAAACAACTCATGAATAAGATCAAGAACATATTTTGCTAAAAATGCAAACTTTTGCTCATGAAGAGCATGAGGTTTTTCTGAAGTTCTCACTTGAAGTTCTTGGTCATAGTGAGAACCGAGTTTCAAGCTTTCTTGAGTAACAAAAAGAAAAGATGAAAGATCACTACCTAGTGATGAGTTTAGCACCTTCTTGAGGAAGAAAATGAAGAAGATGGTGTTCTTCCAAGTGGATAAAGGTGGCAGTTTTGAGAGATGAAGATGGAGGCTTTTGAGTTCTTGATGAAATAAGTCTTGTAGTGTTTAAATCTTTTCTTCAAAGACCAAAAGATGTGGTCTTTAAAGGGCTTAGTGAAGAAGGTTTGGTTAGGGATGTAGAGAATGATGAGGAAGATGAAGAAGAAGAAGAGAAAATGTAGAGAGAAGCAAGAGGATTTGAGAGTCTAA
This sequence comes from Pterocarpus santalinus, assembly GCA_031439595.1. Taxonomy (NCBI): domain Eukaryota; kingdom Viridiplantae; phylum Streptophyta; class Magnoliopsida; order Fabales; family Fabaceae; genus Pterocarpus; species Pterocarpus santalinus. The sequence goes on along the minus strand of JAVHNO010000089.1, from coordinate 243,274 downwards.
GCGAGAGAGTGAAGAGTCACAAAATGGAAAATAGATGTGCATGTGGGGGATAGCTGTAGCCTTCTTAAGGACATGGGGGAGATATTTTTGCTTCACTTTTGTGTTAATTAAGGATTAAGGAGACAAATTGGATGATCGGGGACAAAGCATATACAAACTCTTACAAAAAGCACTTTTGTCTTATGCTTTATGCTTTAGTGATATCACTTTTGCTTTATTATTTAGTGGGCTAAATTTGAATTTTAATTATGCGATTAAGTGCTCATACAACTTAATTAACTTGATTAAGCAAGGATTAGTGATTAACTCATGTGATCATGATTAACAAAAATTAAACTTGTGATTAAGCTTAATTATTCTTAATTAAACTCGATTAAGCTAATTATGGGCGAGTAGTGCTTAATTAAGCCATATAAGAATTTGACTTGTTAACTTAAAGATTCTCTAATCTTAATTAAACATTCTTTTAACCATTCTCTTCATAATACCTCATTAATCCCTTAATTAAGCCTTAATCCCATAATTTCTCATTAAATGCTTAATTACTCAAAGTTACTGAGGTAATTTAGAAGAACAGAAAATTGAGGATGTTACATTTTTTGCTTCTATTTGAAGCCTGGAACTCGAGCTTCAATGGTGGGGAATGATGGTGTTTGAAGGTGACAGAGAAAGGTGAAGGTTTGGCAATGTTTTAGTGGACGTTTCTAGGTGTTTTTAGGTGAAAATGGTGGAAGATGAAGGAGGTGTGTGTCTCAGCCAAGGCTGGGTAGTTTTGAGGTTGAGCAAAAGTGTCTAAGGTGTGTGTGGAGTGTCTTATTTATAGAAAGAGGATAGGATTAATTGTTTAATTGGATAGCTAGTTTGTCTTAACTAAGTAGTTAAATTGGTTAATGTTTACAACTTTAGTTAATTATTCTAGAGGCTTAATAAAAACTTATTTAGAGTCATATTAGAAACATTCTTATATGCCTAATGTTGGTTAAGAAGGAGTTAGGTTTGATTTCTGCCTGATTAGTTCATAATTAGCATTTTTGCTTATGACTAATTTATGCAATTTAACCTTTAATTCACAAATTATTTAGCAAACAATTAAATTTCTTTAATCTATCATTAACACTATGTTTATATATATGAAATGTGTTATCATCTAATTTTCAGAATTTATTTTGTAATTTATAGGATTTTTAGAGTATTTTTACCCTAATTAAGCTTAATTAGCTTCATAGTTAATCATAGCTTAATTTATTAATTAAAACTCTTCAAGAAACTTCATCCATGTGATCTTGTGACGAATGTCTCACCTTTTGATGGTTTGTATCAACCAAAGTGTGTTTGCAATAATTAATGAAGCAGAAAAGGTAAATTTGACAAGATTAATTAATTGTTAGGCTACTTAACTTGACCAAATTTTAACTTTCATGAACTTTCTTCATTTTTCCCTAATTGAATTTGATCTAGGGGCTATTTTGGGTGGTGAATTTGGGCCATTAAGTGGTTCAGCCCATGGCTTTATTTTTTATTTGGGTTTGTGTTTTTTTTTGGGTCAACACACACACACTTTCATTTGGGGGGAGGGAAAGTTCATATACCACAAACCAGGCTCTGCCTGGTGTCAAACCCTGGTGCAGTTAGTGAGAAATGTAACATCCTCAATTTTTCCTTGCACTAAATTACTTCAGTGATATTAAGTAATTAAGCACTTAATGAAGAATTAAATAATAAAGGCTTAATTAAAGGATAAAAGGGTAATTATAAAAAGAGAAGTTAAGAGAATGCTTAACTAGGGTTAGAGAATTTCTAATTTAAGCAAATCAAACTCTTAAGGGCTTAATTAAACACTAATCACTAAAAATTAGCTTAATCAAGTTTAATTAAGAGTAATTAAGCATAATTAAAAATTTGATTTTTGTTTATTATGATAATATGAGTTAATCACTAATCTTTACTTAATTAAGTTAATTAAGTGACAAGTACACTTAATTATATCATAAAATTCATATTAAATCAATTAGACAATAAAGTATTGATGATATCATAAAAGTGAAAAAGCAAAGGGTTAGTACATGATTTCACCCCTTTATCATCCATTTTATCTCTTATAAGCTTAATTAACACAAGATCAAAAATGTCTCCCCTTGGACCCATGTATATGCCATGGCCAACACACCTACACATACATATACTCATTTCATTTTTCAAACTCATATTATCTCTGTAGTTCTCTCTCTTCCAAGAAGCTTCTTCTTCTTCCTTTCTCCATTAACACCAAAGCCAAACCTTATCACTAACCCTTCAAAGATTACACATTTTGGTCTTTGAAGATAAGATCTAAATACTCCACCTTCATTTCCTCAAGAAGAGCACAAAAGCTCTCGTCTTGTTCTCCTTAAAGTCGTGGCCATAATCACCTTGGAGGAGGCCATTTTCCTCTTCTTCTCTTCTTCAAGAAAGTGCAACACATACCTTAGGTAGTGATTCCTTACTTTCTTCTTTTGTTGTTCAAGAAAGCTTGAAGCTTTGGTTCTTACCATGGCTAAGAGCTTCAAGTGATACCTTGAGAAAAGTCTCTTTTCCTTGTTGAGAAAAGTTTACTTCTTGAATCTTGTTTATGAGGATTTTTATGTTATTTGCTAAGAAGTTCCTTTCTTGATGCCCTAAAAGTTTCCATTTTTCAAAAGTGATCTATGTGTTCTTGGTGTTTTTGTGAGTTGTTAAAGGGACATGTGCTTTTCTTGAAGACATCTTATTCTTTAAAAAGTTTGCTTCTTGTAGCCTAAAAAGGGGCATCTAAGCATATATTCCCTTAATGGTTCATTTTGTTTTTCTTGAAGACAAAATCTTTGGTAAATGCTTAAACTTTCTTCAAGAATAAGTAAGACTTTTTAGTCATAAAGATAGAATCTTGCAACTTCATTTTATAAAGGTTGGATCTTGAAAACATAATAATGATTAAAGGTTTACACTTTCTTCAAGAATAAGACTTTTTAGTCATAAAGGTAGAATCTTGTAACTTTATTTTATAAAGGTTAAGTCTTGAAGACAAAATATTGGCTTAAACTTTCCTAAAGAATAAATCTTTCTAGTCATAAAAATGGAACCTTGCAACTTAAATTAATAAAGGTTGAATCTTGCAACTTGATTTAAAATAAAAATATCTTCTTGATGGTGATAAGCACATGGTGTTGTTGGGTTTATGAGTGTGGGCATGCATTGTCATGACCCAAGGGATTAGAAGGATCTTGAAATTCCTTGGGAACAGAAGTATGATTAGGGCTAATGGCCATACTATGAACCTATAAATCACTTGTGTACTACCTCAAGGAGATTAAAAGACTTGTAGACAAAATTTTTGGCTAAATAAAGCATGACCTCACTTGAAATGTAAACGATTAAAAGTGTATAACACACATTCACTTTAAGTTATGTAATTCTCTTATGAGTGGACATGAGGATTCCTACCATGATTCATAAGACATTTCACAAAGTACAAGAAAACCCTAGATACCATATAGGGTGTAGAGGTGATGTTGTTCTTATGCATGTTGTGTAGTACGACTGTTTGGTTATGGGCTAGTAAATAAATGATTATTGTAGTTGATATGATGTTCTGTGATGATTATGCTGGATTGTTGGTTGAACTCTCATGCTTGGCAATTTTGGGGAAGCACCGGTCTAGTCGTTATGCTACCAAAATTTCGCTAAAAGTTGTGGACCTAGAAATATTTATTACATGCTTATATGTACCTTGTCTTCGAACTTATGCATTTAAAATGAAAGACGTAATATCAAGTAATACGCTAAGAAAAGAAATAATTGGACATGATCCTTCAAAAGGGAAGGTGATCTACAAAGACAAGATAAAAGTATGTGATCCTTTAAGAGGGAAGGTGACTCATAAGAGATCCCTCTACCCTGGAGGCACATGGCCAAACTAGATCCCTCTAATTTAGAGATGCGTAGATCCCTTTGTTATCTAAGTTTGATTTAGATTAGTACTGTATGACAACAGTCAAAGAATGAGATCATGTCCTATAACAATCTATCTACGGGTACATAAAAGAAAAGAATGTTAAGCATGTGGTAATGATGAAAGTTAAATAAATTAAGTCAAAGTAAAGTTAATTCCATGAGATTACATGAATGTGCATGCATTTTTATTTCCTTTTTTACATGGCTTTTGAATGGTTATACTATGCTTTATATTTGTATATATATATGTTTCGATCTTATGGCCTTGTATCACTTTATGTTATGTTTATAAGATTAAGAAACTTGCTTTGGGAACTTATGTTTTCAAAACCTTTACAATTGAATCTATGTATGTTCACTTTTTTATAATTAAACTCAAAGTGGTTAGGACGACGACGATGACACTTTAATTGTCTAGTTGAAATCTTATTAAAAAATTTTGTATTTCTTACTCATATGTTCCATTGTCATTTTCAGAGGATGCTATTTGGTAGTGTGGTCATCTTTGTTGAGTTTCCAATTTTGCATTGGCATTTTGACTTGGTGCTTAATGCATCTGTGACGACTATTCGTGCAGCAATAGGATCTACATGTTCTATGGTTGTTAGTTTTGTGCACATGTTATGAGTCCATTTTTCTACCTACACAAGCCATATGAGGATATCACTTTCGATGATGTGCGACTTTCTTTTGATCCTTCGATATGCCTTATTGATGGAAAGTCTGACTCCAACACTCACCTGACCCCGACATGCTCATGGAGTTTGACCCTTCGAAGCCATTACACCTTTCTATGATCCAGCTGACTTTGGATTCCTCTTCTTTTGCTACGAGCCAGGCACCACCCTCAGGTCGTGGACGAGCATTCCTTCACACTCGAGCTGTATCCCATGAATGTAGGAGAGCCCATGGTGGAGGACATCGTGATGATGCACCCAGAGGATTCGGGAACAGATTTGTTCTATTCTGAGGATGATGATGATTTGAGATAGCACATGTGATGAGTTTTTTACCTTAAGCCTCTTGAATTAGGATCGATCTAGGACTTGGATAGAAGAAATTGAAATAGAAAGAAGAAGAAACAAAAGATTGCGGTAGCAAAATGCAAATTCAACATGAAGTTAACACAAGCACATATCTCACGCTACAAGTCTCGGAATTGGATGATTCAAAAACTAGAAAAAAGCTAACATTCTAAAACACAATTTAGACTCAAAAATCACCGAAAAACAATACGTATAACTCGAGATATGAGCAAGAGATAATTGAGAAGAATTCTGGGGAAATTGACGCGAAATTGATGAAAAAGAAACAAGATAAGAATGGCGCTACAATCCTAGTTTGATAAGCCAAGAAGGATAGTCACAAGAATTGGAGGATTCTTGATAAGATGAAGAGATGCAAGGAAGAACCCTAGCAGAGGAAAACTCACAATTTATGCAACATACGTATCCTCTCTGTATTGATCTCCAAATGTTTTAATACAAATCAATTTAAGAGTTTGCCCCTGAGACTTAACAAAACTAAAAGCAAAACCCCTTAGCACAAGCATTGCTGATATGCTCCAGTGGTTAAGGAGACATATGCAGCCTCAAGTGCTTGGGTTCTAATCCTACTATAGATAATTTATATTTTTTTATCACAACATAATAATAGAAAAATAAAATAAATAACTAAAGTCTTGCTAATTCAGATTGACTCTTTGGGCTCTTTTCCTGTCACTTCAAGTGGGCTATGCATGTGTAAATGCTCAGATTCATGTGCTAGGCTTCATTTGGATATTGGGCTTCAAATTCTGTTTGGGCTTTCAATAAGGAGATAATCACATGTTTAACAGCTTCTTGGGCCTTTTTTGCTCTAGCTCTTGTCATGGGTCCTCTTAGGCCTTGTATTGGATCTTGGGCTCCTTTTTGGGCTTGAGTCTGGACTTGGGTTTGGGCCTTTGTGTCCTCATCATTCCCTCCTTTTTGAGAAGCATTTGTCCTCAAATCTTGTAAGTCATCACCTACATCATAGAAGGACAAGTCAGCCACATTAAAAGTAGCACTCACACCATACTCACCTGGCAAATCAATCTTATAGGCATTATCATTGATCTTGGCCAATACTTGGAAAGGTCCATCTCCCCTTGGCATCAGCTTAGACTTCCGTTGAGATGGAAATCTTTCCTTCTTGAAGTGTACCCATACCCAGTCACCAGCTTCAAATGTTACCTTTCTCTTTCCTTTGTTTTGCATGTTTAGCATACCCTTCCATTTTCTTCTCAATTTGGGCCTTGATTTTCTCATACAGCTTCTTGACATAATCAGCTTTTTCCTACCCAAACTTATCTTTCAATTAAGAAATGTTAGGTAAAGGCAATAAATCCATAGGAGTGAAAGGATTAAAACCATAAACGATTTCAAATGGTGGAAGCTGGGTAGTACTATGTACTTCCCTATTATAAGCAAACTCAACATGTGGCAAACACTTTTGCCATTTAAATCCTACATGCTTCTTGACTAGTTCATTTAGAGGTGCAGTAATGGTACTAAAATTCTTACCAAACCTCCTATAGAAACTAGCAAGCCCATGGAAACTTCTTACCTCACTCACACTTCTAGGAGTTGGCCATTCTTGGATTGCTTTTATTTTCTCTTTATCTATATTTACTCCACTAGAATTAACCAGAAATCCTAAGAACATAACATGGTCCTTACAAAACATGCACTTTTCCAAATTAGCATACAATCTTTCTTTTCTAAGCACATGCAAAATGGATTTCAAATGATGCAAATGCTCATCCAAATTTTTACTATATACAAGAATATCATCAAAGTAAACAACCACAAATTTCCCTAAAAACTCTCTCAAAACATGGTTCATCAATCTCATGAAGGTACAAGGGGCATTTGTCAAACCAAATGGCATTACTTTCCACTCATACAAGCCATATTTGGTTTTAAAAGCTGTTTTCCACTCATCACCTTCTCTAATCCTAATCTGATTATATCCACTTTTCAAATTAATCTTAAAGAAATAACAAGAACCATACAGCTCATCAAGAAGATCATCTAACCTGGGAATGGGATGTTTGTACTTGATGGTGATATTGTTGATGGCTCTACAATCAGAACACATCCTCCAGCTTCCGTCCTTTTTGGGCACCAATGTAATAGGTATAGCACAAGGGCTCAAGCTCTCCTCAACCCAACCTTTGCTAATTAAGTCAGCAACTTGCCTTTAAATTTCCTAGGTCTCCTGGGGATTACTCCTGTATGCTGGCTTGTTAGGCAACACAGCTCCTGGAGCCAAATCAATCTGATGTTCAATGCCTCTCAATGGTGGAAGTCCTGGTGCTATCCCTTCAGGAAATACATCTTGAAAGTCCTGCAAAATAGATTCAACACCACTTGGTAGATCAAGATTAGAAACAGAATTATGAGTAGGTGAAGTGAGTTCCTTGCTATATATAATGTACATGGATTTTCTTGCCAAAAGGACTTTTCTTACTTCTCCACTTTTCACAAATAGAGCATTTTTCCTCTCTTTCTTTTCTCTCTTTTTTTGAACTCCTTTTCTTTTTCTGTTTCTCTTTTAGCTCTCGGCCATTCTCAATCTTTTTACCCTCTTTTTCATTTTCTTTTCTCTCTTGCTCTCTTTTCTCTCTTATTTTATTTTGATCCTTACAAACCTCTCTCAAAGACAATGGAACAAGAGCGACCTTGCGATCATTATGGACAAAGATGTACTTATTGGTGTGTCCATCATGGTGAGCTTTCTTATCAAATTGCCATGGTCTCCCAAGCAACAAATGACTAGACTCCATAGGAACTACATCACAAACGATCTTATCCACATACCTTCCAATGAAAAACTCAATTTCTACTTGCTTATCCACCTTCATCTCACCTTGCTCACTTAACCATTGTAACTTATAAGGTTTAGGGTGGGGTTTGGTCTCCAAATTCATCTTTGTCACCATCCTAGCACTAGCCACATTTGTGCAACTCCCTCCATCTATGATCAAAGAACACAACTTCCCTTGGATAAGGCATCTAGTATGGAAAATGTTCTCTCTTTGGCTTCCCTCATCTTCTTTAGCTATCCCTCCTAGCATCCTCCTCACAATGAATAAATCTCCCTTAAGAACCTCCTCTTCTTCCTCACTCTCTTTCTCACTAGATAGATCAGATTAAGAACTCTCACTTGTGATTTTCCCATCATTTTTCAACACCATAACTTTCTTAGTAGGACACTCAGAAGCTATGTGTCCTCTACCCAAACACTTAAAACATTTTATGTCTCTAGACCGAGACTTGTTGGCCACTTCTTTGCCCTTATTTTGGGTTGGTTGTGATGTTGTCCTTGCGGTCCTATTAGATGAAGTTCCCTCCTTCTTAAACCTTTCCTTCCATCTAGAGTTATCATAGTTTGAAGCACTCTTCCTCACACTTTTTCTTTCTAATTGTTGCTCCACTTTCATGGCTTGATGGACTAGGTTCTCAATCTCTACATAATTTTGAAGCTCCACTACATCCCTTATTTCTCCATTCAACCCATCAAGAAACCTTGCCATAGTAACCTCCGTTTCCTCCTCAACATTGGCTCGAATCATGGCTATTTCTAACTCCTTATAATACTCATCCACACTCCTACTACCTCGGGTAAGTCCTTGTAGCCTATTATGTAATTCCCTGTGGTAATGGGATGGCACATATCTCTTTCTCAAGACTCTTTTCAACTCCTCCCAAGTTTGCAACATAGGCTCTCCATACCTCCTTCTCTCCTTTTGAAATTGATCCCACCACACCAAGGCATAATCTGTGAATGTTAAGGTAGCCAATTTAATTTTTCTCTCTTCAATTAGGGTATGGCAAGAAAAAATTTGTTCTACCTTCATCTCCCACTCTACATAAGCTTCAGGATCACTTTTACCCCTAAACGGTGGAATGATAACTCTTACTCCCTCATCTCAGTTTCCTCCTGGTTCTTCCTCATTTTCTCTCCTTCTTCTCCTTCCATGTCTTTCATTATGATTTTCCTCCCTATTATGGTCTTGATTTTCTAAGTTCTCAAGCCTCTCATAGATTCCCTCGGTATGCTCCCTCAATATTTGGTCCATTCTTTGAGTTAAGGCATCTAACAATAACCTATGATCTCCAATAGGGGATGATGGTCCTTCTCTTTCAGCCATAATTTAATCTAAACCTCACCAAGTGTTTCTCTCAAGTGTTTCACTCAATTAGGCTTTTGTGTAATGTAACTCTCTTTCCTTTTTCCACTCTTCCTGTAGCTTAAGGTTCTTACAAGATCAAGCAATCAATTATCAAGAATCATTTAAGGGCAGCAAACACAAGACAAAAAAGATAAACATGGACTCTATAGAAAACAAAGATGAGACAAGACACAAGCACAACTTAAGAAAATGATAAGAAAACAAACTCACAAGTTTAGGACAGCAAAGGTAGAAATTTCAACTAAGAAGAACAAAGGAACACAAATTACTACAAACAAAAGATTAACAACCAAAGGACAAGGATATCAATTTAGAAACAACAAATAGACCAAAGAAACTTAGTTAAAAGAAATTTCTAGCCCTCTAAATCCAGAATTTCAAGATAGCTCAAGAACTCAATTTTTTTTTTTCAGCAACTCAAGTTTCCCATGTCAACTTCAATCATTTCCACTTTACTCCTTTTTTTTTTTTCAACTTCAATTCTGTTTTCCTTCTTTTCCTTTTTTTTTTTTAATATGAATGCAGAATTTTATCCTTTAAATCACTCACAATTGTTCAACAAATCCCAGCCACACTTGATGTAAATTTCAGCACCAAATTCACCTCCAAATAGTTCCAATTCAGAATTTTAATTCCTTCAAATTAGGTTTCAAACAAGCAATTAAAATTAGGGTTTTACGAACACCTACTTGGTAGCCAATGCAATGCCTCCTTGCAACCTTCAACCGATCAAATTTCTGTGTTTTTCTTCTGTTGAAACATCACCCAAACAGCCCCTTTTTCCTCTAAATTCACATCCACAACTAGCCCTAATGACTAGCTCTAATTACCAAATGATGAGTTTTTTACCTTAAGCCTCTTGAATTAGGATCTATCTAGGACTTGGATAGAAGAAGTTGAAATAAAAAGAAGAAGAAACAAAAGATTGTAGCAGCAAAATGCAAATTCAACACAAAGTTAACACAAGCATGTATCTCACGCTACAAGTCTCGAAATTGGACGATTCAAAAACAAGAAGAAAGCTAACGTTCTGAAACACAATTTAGACTCAAGAATCACCGAAAAACAATATGTATAACTCGAGATATGAGCAAGCGATAATTGAGACGAATTCTGGGAAAATTGACGTGAAATTGATGAAAAAGAAATAAGATAAGAATGGCGCCACAAATCTAGTTTGATAAACCAAGAAGGATCGTCACAAGAATTGGAGGATTTTTGATAAGATCAAAAGATGCAAGGAAGAACCCTACTAGAGAAACACTCACAAGTTGTGCAACATACGTATTCCCTCTGTATTGATCTCCAAATATTTTAATACAAATCAGTTTAAGAGTTTGCCCCTGAGACTTAACAAAACTAAAAGCAAAATCCCTTAGCATAAGCATTGTTGATATGTTCCAGTGGTTAAGGAGATATATTCAGCCTCAAGTGCTTGGGTTCTAATCCTGCTATAGATAATTTATATTTTTTTTATCACAACATAATAATAGAAAAATAAAATAAACAACTAACGTCTTGCTAATTCATATTGACTCTTTGGGCTCTTTTCCTCTCACTCCAAGTGGGCTATGCATATGTAAACGCTCAGATTCATGTGCTGGGCTTTATTTGGATATTGGGCTTCAAATTGTGTTTGGGCTTTCAATAAGGAGATAATCACATGTTTGACAGCTTCTTGGGCCTTCTTTGCTCTAGCTCTTGTCATGGGTCCTCCTAGGCCTTGTATTGGATCTTGAGCTCCTTTTTGGGCTTGAGTCTGGACTTGAGCTTGGGCCTTTGTGTCCTCATCAACATGCTGAGTTTGGATGCGAGGATAGCCCCTTTATTTATAATTCTAGGGTTATCATTTCATAGCATGTATAGGTGGTAGAGACTTTTTATGTATTTCTTTCTAGTTTGTTAGTTGCACTTTATAATTTTGCTATGGATGTTGTATGGGGCTGAGTGCAGTTATTAGTCTCTTGGTTACTTATGTAGGACATATCTATATCTACTATATATATGATGGCTATGGATGACTATTATGGTTAAATTGAGTTGTATGTTTTTTTTATTGCCTTTAATTTTTTATTGTATCTTGGATATGCATGTAATAATGCTTAATTATATATGCTCGCCATGCACTCATGGTTCTTGTTTTTCAAAAAAGTTTATTTTTACAATTGATAAAAAAAAAAGTTTACCCTATTTTTTTGATAAAGTAATTTCTAAAAGTAAGTTAAGTTACGCAGGCAAAAGTAACAACTAATAATTTCCATAATTCGACTTAAGCGTAGTATGAAGTTATTAGAGTGTTACAAGAGGCAGACAATTCAACCGCTAAACTAGCAACAGCTTTAGCCCTTTATCAAGGCCTAATTAGAGGCCCAATCTTATGGATCATCAAGTCCAGCTCGAAACTCCACTAGTTTATTACTGCATTGCAACTTAGAGTGGTCTTATAAGGTTTTTGGGACACGTTTTGCATGCTCGGTACGGTTATTTTTGTTTAATTATACAACTATTCTTCAAATTTACTAAAAATTGCCATTTATCTTCAAAATTATAGTAAAAATGTATTTATAAATTTTTTGAAAATTTTGGGGTCTTTCAAGTGGTTTTTGATTTTTCGTATGCCCTTTAATGTTTTCTATCTGTTTTTTATCGAAGTTTCTATTGAAATTTTTGTTTTTTGTAATTAATGATATTTTTGTAATTATTGGCAAGTTTAGGACATCCTATATCATTTCACACTTGGATATCTCTGCGGGCCAATTGGCAACGATTTGGATGTTTACAGTCCCGCTGTATCACTCAATTTCGCAAAAACATAATTTTAATGGTACAAGACCTAAATATAATTTTCTAAAGCTTCAGGAGCCTAAGGATAAATAGTTTCTAGGTCTAAGTATAATTATTGAAAATATCTGGGCAATTTATAAATAACAAAAGTTTATATTACGAGGGTATTTTTATTTTTTTCCTAATTTTTAGTATATGACAGTGCCGTATTTTTGATGACAATATTACACTATCATATAATTTTCAGTGTGAGGATCATCATCACATATCACTATCTAAGAATTTTTCATACTGCTTAAGTGAAGTAAATCAAAATTTCTATGATACTATATTAAGAATAGAGATGTTACAAATATTTTGAAAAAAAATGAAAAATAGGGAAATAGAATGTTGGCAAACTTTTCTTGTAAATGGCCATTGCTACTTGCTATGATAGATGGAAAAAGATATACATTAATTGAAAGATGAATTTGAATTTAAAATTTAAATTTTATAGAAAATTATAAGAATTGTGAAATATACTTTTTATTTTTAGTAAAAAAAATAAATTTCATTAAAAATAGAAATACAAGATGATTATCTTTGTTTTAGGAGTTTAATTGGCATGCACTTACAGTGTAAAATGGTTTTACACTGTCAATCAATAGAAATAGGGAAAAGTGAGAATTTATGGTGGGTCTCTCATTATAATGGGTGATTTTTTGGATAAATTGATACTTTTTATTATTTCTATTGATTGATAATGTAAAACTATTTTATACTGTCAATATATTTAAATTAAATTCTTGTTTTAAAAGATGAATAGAAATAGAAACAGAAAATAGAAATAGGTACGGATGCATCGCGCTTCACAGTTGGCCTGCCACTCGCCGGTAAGCACATTCCAAACATCCTTCCTTCCATTGTGGCCAATAAAAGTACAAAGTAACTTTCTTCTTCCTGTCCTTTCATCTCACTTTCCTCGTACGCTAGTCTTAGTCTTTGTACTTTCTTTGCCACTCCATCGCTCTCAGCACAAAACTCTGTCCGAAGTCACTGCTCACAAGTTCCAACCCCTTATCTAGATTCTTCCGTTCAATCTGCTTCACCGTGCTTTATACTCTGTTACATTGACACCTCTCATTTGCGAAGCTATGTTCGCAGCTCAAGAATGGATTTGATCTTGAACAAAAATGTATGGGATGTTTGCAGTTTTGGGCATTTCAGGTCGATATATTTTTCACCCTGAACTTGATAACAAACAATTCGATGTAGTTGGTTCCTATAACTGTGCGGGTGCATAGTGATTTGTGTTTTGCACTTTTTGCAAGTTATGAAGAGGGAACAGTGTGAAAATTGGGACAAAGGTGAATAGAACTCTGTGAGTTTTGCAAAGGGTTGGTCAGTGATGATGATGCCAGTGAATGACCCAGTTGAGTCTTTCTTCAATTCGATTAGTGGTGTGAGAGAAGCGTTTTTGCCACTGGAAGTGGGTATTAGGAAGGCCGCAAAGGATCTTGAGCAATGCTGGGGTGCGAATAGGAACAATGGAAAAGGGGTTCAGTTGATTGCAAAGGTGAATGAAGGTGGCAAGTTTCAGATTTGTGGTGTGAAGAATAATAAGAAGAACGGTGGTGATGAGAAGAAAAGTGGATTGTCGATGAAGGTAAATGTGAAGGCTTTGTTGGATATGTTTTCACAAAATTCAGGAAATGTGAATAGAGGTGAAGTGTTGGGTATTGGGTTGAAGGAGAAGAGGGTGGTGGCTAATGAAGATGGGTCTTTTCCAAAGTGCTTGCAGTTTGCTGTTTCTTGGTCTTTGCTGGTTAATGGGTTTCTTCAGGCTTTGCCAGCTCCTTTCAAATCAGGGAGAAAGAGATTTAAGAAAATGGATGGTGAAGATAAATTGTGTTCTAGCATAAAGCTCACTGTTTTACGTGAAGTGAAGCAAAATGGATCTATGGGCCAGTTTGTAAGAACTATTGCGGAAAAGGGTGTGAGGGAGACAGAGCGAAAACATGTTTCATTGAAATGCCTGATTGGTTTTGTTTATCAGTTATCTCAGACTCTCTGGAGTCTGGAAAAGGGAGTGCAAGAAAGTGACAGTGAATTTGGGCAAACTTATCTGCAGCCGCCTTCCTCATCTCTGTTTAGTCATATGAAAGCACTCACAAATGTTTCGGAATGGCTCAAAGAAGATGTGAATGAGTCCATGAGGGATTTGAGATTTGCAAAGGTGGGTGGTGTGCCGTCAGGTGTAATTAGACCAAGCTCTTCAACAAAGCAAGATGGAGATGGTGGTGCAACTGTTCAAAACAAGGAAGCTGAAGGTATGGCATCTTAAACAGGGTACAAAATATAAGTTTCAGGTGCATAAAACCCATTAAAACTCTTATTGGCAACTTGGTTTATTGATTTGAGTAAAACCTACCGTCCCTTTGGCTATGTTGCATTTTTAATATTTAAATTGTGACTTGCACTTATTAACATATGCTTGTTGGCATGTATGGATATAATATGTATGTTGGCATGCATGGACAGTGGAGGATCTCTAGCAATATCAGTGTGCCTAAATGGCCTGAAATAGTCTCTTTACCAGACATAAGGAATGGCAAGTAGAGTGTAAAGTGATGTTTGATCTGACTTATTATGAGTTTTGTGCTACTTATAAAAATATTGACATTTAGCTTGTAAATTTCTGTTCTGAGATGTAAGATTGGGGTTGCAAAATTTTTGTGGGGCGCTATAATTCTAGCAGACATGAATGTATGTCAGTTGGAAAAACATTCTTATAGCTTCCACATGCAGGATTTTTTGGGCCAGTTTGGTTTGTTTTGTTTTCTTTCTTCAATTAGTATATTTTCATTATTATTTTTTTTGATATGGATATATTTTCATTGTTAGTTACAAAAATGTCACATTGTTTTCTTTCATTCTGTTTCCTGTTTTTAAAATTTTGTGAAGCTATGATGAAAAGATTTGTGTGTGTGGATAAAAAGATATGATGAAAAGATCAAAATCTTGTTTCACCATGTCTTTCGTAAAAATTTGAAAACAGGAAACAACACAAGGTGGCATTTTTTGTAATTATCATTGAAAACATAACAAGTAGAAATGAAAGTAGAAAGCAAATCAAAATCCCCCTTAGGGCTTCTTTAGTTTTTTATTTTTTTTTGGTATTTATTTTCAGTTGATATATGTTCAATGTTAATTTCAAAGATGTCACTTTGTTTTCAAGATTTTGTTTCTTATTTCTTGTTTTTCATTCTATTTCTTAAAAGCAAAAGTTTCTTTTTTTCTTTTTTCCATAGATTTTGGGTTTGGGAAGGTTAATGGAAATGTCACACGATGGTGTTTTGCATACTGATATCAAATGAAAAGACTCAAACGACTCATTTAAAAACAAAGACGGAAACATAGACTTACATAAGGTGAAGAAGGGACGTCCCAAACTCTTGTTGTGTAACCAACTTTGGGAAGAGGCAGACTTGGAGCTTGATTGGTGACATAAAGAAAGCAGTTTCTTATTGGAACCACCTGCAGCTTGCACATTGAGGGCATTGTACAACCGTCCTTGGTCTTTAGCAACTCCAATCATCCTTTGTATGGCAAGGTCTTGAAAGGCACAATACAAATGGAAAAAGGTTACTACACAATATCTTTGCTAAGTTTATGAAAAGATATAAGGTTATTAGAGAGGTAGGGAACATGAAGCACACTTTTTAAGTGTACGGAAGGATAGAGGGCGATCATACGAGAACCTACAAGTGAGGTATGAGAGCCATCAGTTACATTTATATGGTGTTTTCTTGAAGAGGGATGGTAAGATTAAAAAAATATGGTCAGTTACATTAGAGTCAATTATCCATAAATCCTCATGAATACTGCTAGGCACATTAAAGGATTGAAGACATAAATTCTTGCCAGACAAGGCCAGAGACTAAGAGCCAAAAGGGTTTTCGGGGAAGATAATGTGTGTCAGCAAGTGTTCAAGTTCTATGGCTTTACTCTCCATGAACAATGTAAAACACCTCATATAGTGAGGGCAATTTATCTTTAACCAAAATATGAACCCCAAGAGTCATATTCCTGATTTAAGCTAGAAAGAAACTCAAAGATCCTATTTTATCCCAAAAAAAAAAAAAAAAAAAAAAAAAAAACAAAAAATGAAACTCACAGATCCTGTCTCTTTTAACAAAGCTTGCCAAGAAAGAGACATCCTTGGTAGATTCCATTTCTAAGTGTATTGGTTCAACTCAATCCACAAATTGGTAAGTGTCCCACAATAGTTCATGACAAGACATCGCACCTTCTTGTGGACCGAGGTGGTGTGTAGGCGTGCCTTAGATAGCAATTCTAGCTAGCTCTCTATGGGTTGGACGATTTGGTGTAGCAAGTCTGGTGGTAGGGTTGGAGGTTAGAAAAGTTGTTGAAAAAGTGGCTAGTGATGGTGGCAGAGGACAAGGAAAAAGAGAAGGAAAAACGGGAAAAAATGGGAGGAAAGAAGGCCAAGGGACTTAGAGATGAGCAAGTGTGAGGAAAAACTCCCTAACAACAATTAAGCCTGTAATATTTTCACTAAATCCAACAATGAAGGGTGGGAGGAGACATTATAAAGGTTGTGGAAGATGTAGAGGCTCTTAGATCAGGACCTCTGATGCCAACCTGAAAGGAAATATGAGGAAAAACAAAATATTATATTTTGATTATAATGTTGTACAAGAGTTTAGAACATACACGCATATGACAATTATTACCAAATAATAAATAATTATTGCTTAATGGTTTTCGGCCTAAATTTAGGTACAAATACCAATAACATATATATTCTAACTAATAAATGGATATAAATAAAAAAAAATTGTACAAATAATGTATGGTATCTCAACAATAAACAATGTACTCACCTACAATTTTTCTTATAAATAATAATAAATTGAAATCTAATCATTTATCAATCATTAATTATAGAGCTTGTATATATATAACTTGTCAAGAACCATCCCTTCCAAAAGCTTAAGTTGTTGGATCGAGGCACATAAATAATTTTATATCCTAACATGCCCCACACGTAAGAGCTTCTTTGGGCTTGAAATATGGACAATGCACAAGCTTGCACTACTTATGCTGAAATTTTTTATTTAGAAGAAAGGGGATAAACAAGGATTAAACTCTAGACCACTTGGTTATAGAAACTCTGATATTGTGCCAAGAACCATCTCTCTCAAAAGTTTAAGTTGTTGGGTCGAGACACTATGAATGGTTTTATATCCTAAGTATACGTGTTTAGTGTAGTTTGGTTTGGTTTGATAGTAAACATGGAAAAAAAAAATTGATTGATTGCTTTTCATAAAACTAAGATTAAGCATAAACAAAATGTTGGAGATCGACTCCTGATTTTCAAAAGTAAAATATTTTCCTGATTTGATCTTATTTAGTTTGTACAGATTAGGTTCTTTATTCTTTCCTAAATTATTATAATCTGATTCTATTAGCATTTAAGAGGAGATTATTTCTCCTATTGTTTAGGAATAGGATTGTGTACAGCTCTAGGCCTATCTCTATATATTAGGTCTCTTTGTAAACATTAAGAAATATAGAAATACACATTTTTGCATGGTATCAGAGCAGCGATCTGAACCAATGGCTGAAGAAAATAAGGAATTAGGAGGAGGTTCCAAGTTGGAGATTGGTGGCACTGCCATGACCAGCCCAATCAAAGGAGCCACTCTCCCTATCACTGGCCACAAATTGAATGGTCAAAACTACACCCAATGGGCAAGATCAGTCCGCATATTTCTCCAAGGAAAGGGGAAAGAAGAGTACATCATCGGCGATGCCAAGCAACCAGAAAAAGATGATGCTCCCAACCAGAAAAAATGGAAACTTGAAAACAGCTTGGTAATGTCATGGCTGTTAAACACCATGACAATCGAGATTGGAGAAGACTTCATGTACTTCAACACCGCAAAAGAAATATGGGATGCAGCTCAACAAACCTACTCGAATGTTGACAACTCTTTAGCAATTTTCGAGATCAAAAGCATACTCCATGATCTAAGACAAGGGGACTCCACAGTCACTGAGTATTTCAACATCCTCACCCGATATTGGCAGCAGCTAGATGTCTATGAGGAGATCCAATGGTCATATACTGAAGACAGCAAACAGTACAAGGAATTGGTAGAAAAAGACCGAATCTACAAATTCCTTCTTGGCCTCAACAAGGATCTGGATGAAGTACGCGGAAGGATTCTTGGAAAAAAACCACTTCCAAAAGTTCGAGAAGTATTTTCTGCGGTTAGGAGGGAAGAGAGCAGGAGGAAGATCATGTTGGGAGGACCAAACTCAACCTTTCACCATGAAGGTTCAGCCTTGGCAGCAAAGGGCCCACACCACCAACAGAAGAAGACTCGCCCATGGTGCGAACATTGTAAGAAGATAGGTCACACAAAGGATACATGCTGGTTCATTCATGGAAAACCAGCAGATGCCAAACCTCGTCGTAGTAGAGAAAACCGTGGAAACTTAGCAACCACCAGCATGGAGGACGCAAACACTGTTGCACCTGAAGCAAGTGTTTTCAGCAGGGAACAAATGGAGTTAATGCAGAAACTATTCCAGCAAACCATGAAAACTGATGGTACGAATAGTAGCACAGCATATATGGCACAAAAGGTAATATTCTGAACGCTTTTTCAGTTTGCAAAGGAAGAACGACCACATGGATTGTGGATTTTGGAGCTTCTGATCATATGACTGGAACTATTGCTTCATTTAGCAAATATTTTCCTTGTCATGATGACTCCACAGTCCGCATTGCTGATGGGACATACTCAAAAGTGATGGGTAAGGGTTCAGTTGTTATTTCAAAGGATATTGTGCTAAAGGATGTTCTCTATGTTCCAAAACTTGATTGCAACTTATTGTCCATCAGCAAATTGACAAAAGATCTTAAGTGTGTTACTAAATTTCACCCTTGTGTGAATTTCAGGCTTTGGATTCGGGGAAGATGATTGGCAATGCTAAGGAGTGTGATGGACTCTACCTTCTTCAAGTTGATGACTCCAAAGGAGAACCAGAAAAATCTGCTTGTGTAGTGGTCTCACCTAAGGAAGATTCTGTGATGTTGTGGCATTATCGACTAGGACACCCAAATTTTTTGTATCTGAAAAAGATGTTTCCTTCAATTTTCGATAAAAGTCTGAATCTCTTTCATTGTGAAGTCTGTCAAATGTCTAAGCATACCCGATATACTTATCGTGTGCAACCATATTAACCATCTCACCCTTTCTCCTTAATTCATAGTGATGTGTGGGGGCCTTCTAGAGTCACCATCATAACAGGCTCTAGGTGGTTTGTCACATTCATTGATGATCACACAAAGATAACATGGGTGTTTCTTATGAAAGAAAAGTCAGAAGTTGGGAAAATATTTGAAAACTTCCACAATATGGTGAAAGTTCAATTCCAAACTAGCATTCAGGTGCTCCAAACTGATAATGGCCGCGAATACTGCAACTCTACACTCGAGTCCTACCTTCAGAAGAATGGAATCATACACCAAAGCTCGTGTGTAAATACTCCACAGCAGAATGGAGTTGCGGAGCGGAAGAATTGCCACCTATTGGAAGTCACTAGGTCCCTTATGCTTGCTACTAATGTTCCCTCAGCATTTTGGGGTGATGCTATCCTCTCAGCAACATACTTGATCAATAGGATGCCTTCCCAAGTTCTAAAATACAGCACCCCACACTCTAGCCTTCAATCCTTCTACCCAAACACTCGGATCCTGACATCCATACCCATTAAAATTTTTGGCTGCACTACATTTGTCCATAATCATCAGCCTAACCGCAACAAATTAGATCCAACCTCTATACCTTGCATCCTCCTAGGGTACTCACCAAACCAAAAGGGATATAAATGCTACTCTCCTACCACCAAAAGGTTCTATTACCCCATGGATGTCACATTTCTTGAGTACAAGCCATATTACCCCAAAACTGACATTCAGGGGAAGAGAACTGAGGAATCCCAGCTTTGGAAATTTAAGAACATTATAACAGAAGTTGAGACTGCTGAAACAGCAGCTGAACCTGCTGAGAATGACGCTGGAACGGATGTTGGAACACCCGGGGATGACCCTAAAGTAGCTGAATTGAGTGAGACTGATGTTGGAACACCTAAGGAGGATCCTATCATTGGGACAGATGCCGAGGCTCCTACATGTTTTGTGGAAGGAGGACGCAAGACTGCTGAAACCACTACACAAGCGGACAAGCAACTGCTGGTATTTTCAAGGAGAAAGAAAACCCGAAAGAAACTAGAATCCGACACATCTCTAAAGCAAAGTCAAGAATTTGCCCACACTCCAGTGCCTGTACAAGTTCACTCAAGTAATTCACCTCTTGCCCATCCTGAGACTAATATTTCCAGTTTTGAAATTCTTGACCTTGATCTGCCTATTGCTATACGAAAAGGAGTGAGGACTTGCACTCAGCATCCAATTGGAAAGTTTGTATCTTATGAAAAATTATCTCTAGGATACAAAGCCTTTATGACAGCTCTTGATAATGTTAAAACACCAAGAGACTTCCAGGAGGCTCTTCAACATTGAAAATGGGCAACAACTGTGAAGGAGGAAATTCAAGCTCTAGAACGAAATGGAACATGGGAGCTGTCTACCTTGCCAGAAGGGAAGAAACCAGTTGGATGCAAGTGGATTTTCTCTGCCAAGTACAATGCGGATGGAAGTATTAACAGGTACAAGGCTCGTCTAGTTGCAAAAGGATTTACCCAATCCTATGGCATAGATTATGAGGAAACTTTTGCTCCAGTGGCAAAGTTGAACTCTGTTTGGATCTTTAGCAACAAATCTTGACTGGCTACTACATCAACTTGACATCAAGAATGCATTTCTCAATGGTGAACTAGAAGAAGAAATGTACATGAATATTCCCCCTGGACCTGAAACTCCAAGAACATCAGGCAAAGTGTGTAAGCTTTGCAAATCCTTATATGGTCTCAAGCAATCACCCTGAGCTTGGTTTGAGAGATTGACATGAGTTGTTAAGGAAGATGGATTCACACAATGCCAAACTGATCACACCATGTTTGTCAAGCACTTTGCCGAAGGGAAAATGGCTTTATTTATAGTATATGTTAATGATATCGTTATTATAGGTGATGATCACAAGGAAACCAAGCATCTCAAGGAGTTGCTTTCTAAGGAATTCGAGGTCAAGGACTTAGGACAACTCAAGTATTTCCTCGGAATGGAGGTGGCTTGCTCAAAGAGTGGGATTTCAGTGTCTCAAGGGAAGTCTACACTAGACTTGTTGAAGGAGACAAGCATGCTAGGGTGTAAACCAGCTGGCACCCTAATGGAACCTACAAGGAGAAGTGGGACGAAAGAAGAAAGCCCACCCACTGATAAGGATAGGTACCAAAGATTAGTGGGAAAACTAATTTACTTGACTCATACTAGGCCTGACATTGGCTTTGTTGTTAGTGTGGCAAGTCGTCATATGACGAACCCCACTGAGAGTCACAAGAAGGCAGTCAACCGGATTCTCCAGTATTTGAAAGGAACACCAGGTAGAGGGCTCCATTTTGCAAAAAATCCTAATAGAGGTATTGTAGTTTATACCGATGCAGACTGGGCAGGGTCTGTGATGGACCGAAAATCCACCACTGGTTATTGCTCCTATGTGTGGGGAAATTTGGTCATGTGAAGAAGTAAAAAGCAATCTGTTGTTGCAAGGAGTAGTATTGAAGCAGAATTTAGAGCTTCATCTCATGGCATTTGTGAAGGGATTTGGCTGCAAAGGATGCTTGAAGAGCTGAAAGTTTTCACAAGCTACACTATGAAGATTCTATGCGATAACAAGGCTGCCATTAGTATTGCCAAGAATCCTGTCCATCGTGACAGAACGAAGCATGTGGAGATTGATCGCCATTTTATAAAGGAAAAACTTGACAATGGAATTGCTAGTCTCACGTACATTCCATCTTGTCAACAAACAGCTAACATTCTGACCAAAGCTCTCTCTAAGCCAACCTATGAAGATTTAAGGGCCAATCTGGGAATGATAGGTATCTACCGCCCAGATTGAGGGGGAGTGTTGGAGATCGACTCCTAATTTTCAGGAGTAAAATATTTTCCTGATTTGATCTTATTTAATTTGTACAGATTAGGTTCTTTATTCTTTCCTAAATTATTGTAATCTGATTCTGTTAGCATTTAAGAGGAGATTATTTCTCCTATTGTTTAGGAATAGGATTGTGCACAGCTCTAGGCCTATCTCTATATATTAGTTCTCTTTGTAAACATTAAGAAATATAGAAATACACATTTCTGCACAAAATTTATTGTTTTATATTTGTTTTTCAGTTTTTTCTATTTAAATCAGTTTGGTTTGTCATTGAGCAACTGTAGCTGTGAATTTTTTGCATAATATTCTTTTTGGAAACCTCTTATGATAGTCATGGCTGTTGTTTGCATCTCTAATATAAAAATTGATTGGTGTAGCTCCAATAGTAGCATGATGTTGGCTTTATTTGATTGCGTTTTGTGTAGGATTTGTAGGCTTAACATTTCAGGATGTATCACTTGTCATAGGGGCAACCCCTTCTTAATGCTTGGACGCAGTTTGAAGAAGCTTTTGGAAAATAAACTTGCACACTTGCCATTAGCTATAACTTTTTGCCAATGATAAGAACTTTATCCAACAAATGGTGTCATATGTTCAAGTCCTTGGGCATCAGTTAGGGTGAGATATTGGACTTCATTTAGGCACTGTCTCCTTTAGGATTGTTGTGCTTCACATAGTGGCCCATTGCACCTATAATTTGTGACACTCTTAAATGCTTGATGTGGTTCTTAAAAATTTTGAGGAAATAGTGTTGTATCCTAGCCATCAGTTATCACTTGACCTGGTGCTAAGTGGTCGGTTCAACACGTGATGTGAATTAATTCTTGAACTCCTTGTGAAACATTGGCTGTATGAGTATGTATAATTTCTTAGTTGTTTGTTACCTTTCAGCTGATTTGCTTGGCATCTTTGGTCCCTTTATTTAGTTAAGATTTTTTCTTGTTTGATTGTATATGACAATAATCTTTTATTTATGGCATCATCTGGAATAACCCTCATTATCATTACAGGGAAGAGATTCTTTGAGGAGCTTGACACAGATGGCGATGGCCATGTTACTCTCGAAGATCTACAAATTGCAATGGAAAGGAGAAAACTTCCACGAAGACATTGCCATCAATTTATGACTAGGTATTGTAAGTATGATCATTTGAATTTTCACTTAAGTTGTAGTCTATTCAAAGTCTTTGGTTTTTTTTTTTTTTTTTTGGGAGGAGGGTGAGGGGGGTTTACTGCCATGAGTAAGTTGTGTTTCCTTGCTAACTTTTAATGAATGAATATATTGGAGGAAAAGAATTTGAAATGTTTTCAGTTTAACTGATAATGCAAATAATTTCTCAAGCATGTGCTGTGCCTTGGGGATGTGATGATGCAAGCATTTCAATATCACTGAACTGCTAAGCACCATTTACTATATCTTGTCAAATTTTTCTGTTGATATTTTCATTTTCCATTGCCAGACTTGACTGATACCATACTGTTATCAGCTCAAGTATACTAATAAGCAGTATTCCTTCAATTTCTGCTGTCTGATACCAGTATCTATTGTCATACAAGGCCTTCTTCCATTTGTGGTTTGAATTTTTCATCTAATTATTGTTTTACTCTGTCTGAAGTTAAAGAAAAGTTCACAGTTAATGTAATTATGCAACAAGATTGGGGATAATACAGCAGTATTGCAGTTAGTACTTTCCTCCTTGTTTCAACTTGTACCAGAAACTAAGTTCCAAGATCCATCCTTCATAAGTAGCCGCTTTTTCTTTTTTTGTTATGCAGGAGTATTTCGTCTGAAGCTGGTAGTGTAGTTGCTGTTCCACCACCTGTTGAAATTCCTGCTGGAAGTGTTCTACGATCTGCATTGGCAGGTGGCCTTTCCTGTGCCTTTTCTTGTGCATTAATGCATCCAGTTGATACAATCAAGGCAAATTCTTGAACTTAATAAAATCTCTAGTTACTGATGAAGCTGATATTTTTGTCTGCTGATATATTGGATGTGATTCCATATTCCTTTTTATAGCTCTTAATTTTGGCACCATCCTGTAACGAAGGCCTTATTATTCTCTTGTTTGGTATTGTAGACCCAAGTACAGGCATCAACCTTGTCCTTCATTCAAATCATTTCCATGGTTCCAAAGATTGGAGCAAAGGGTTTATACAAGGGATCAATCCCTGCAATTCTTGGACAGTTTTCAGGGTTGTTTTTTCATCTCTCTCCTCTTCTTTGTTCCCACCTTTCTCTGAAATCGAAATAAGCAGAAAAGAAGGGGGGAAAGCTTCATCAATGCTTTCAGTTAACAATGATGCAGTTATTTTTTTTTTCTTAACTGATGCTAGCTTTTTTGATAATACAGTCATGCCTTGCGAACTGGGATATTTGAAGCAAGTAGATTGGTATTGCTAAATGTTGCTCCAACACTTCCAGAAATCCAGGTAGTTAGTAAATATACCATTTTCTGTTATTTATACCCTGGGAGACTCCTGATTCTGTCTTCCTTTATCTTTCATTTTTCCATGCACATTGTTTGTAATTCACAGAACATAAAGTGAATTGTCTTATTGTCTTAGAGTTCAGCTAATTATAAAGATATACTTGTCCCATTAAATCAATCTTTCAATTTTTCTTTGCTATCTAATTAGGCATGGATTAAAGCTGTTAGATTAGACTTACTAATAAAAACTGTGGTTGAGAATTGGCCAAACTGAGAACAGTTGTTAGTATTTTCTTTTTCCTTATTTTTTTTTCTTTTCTCGTTATGGAGGATCCCTTATGGTCCAAATTCCTTGTAAACATTTTTCGCTTCCTCCCAATGATTTCTTTTATTAAAAAGTTGAAATAATAGATCCGTAATGTTATTTAATAAGCTCTTATGCCCTAGTACTGTTTTCAAAATCCATTAGCTCAGTGTATTAGCATTTATGTAGGTAAATTCTATATTATCATTCTGTAGCACAATTTTGGGAACAGTAACACGGATCCCCAGTGAGGTGTTAAAGCAGCGGTTGCAGGCAGGACTTTATGACAATGTAGGTGACGCTTTAGTTGGGACCTGGCGCCAGGAAGGACTTGGGGGTTTCTTTCGTGGAGCTGGAGCCACCCTTTGTCGTGAAGTTCCATTTTATGTTGCCGGTATGGGTCTATATGATGAATCTAAAAAGGTATGTAGTTTCCATGATCCAGCATGCTTCTTGGTGTCTTCCGAAGGCCTTGACTTTTTTCATGGTTTACTTTGAGATTAATGCATAATAAAATTGTTTGACACTAGCATATATATTAAAGTGAATGTTGCTTCTATTCATCCAAGTTTCTATGCATATATAGGAATTTTGACAGTTAATCACGGATAAATCAACTCAGTTTATTCACTTCACTCTTTTATCCCACATTAATTTTTTTGGAGAGACTGTTAAATATATTTGGTTTAATTGGTTGTTTCCTTTTAAAGGATCCATCTTTTTTATCCAGTGTGGGGAAGTTATTGTCAAGTACTTGAAATATGTTTTGTACATCAAAATAGGAGTTTTGGTTCCATTGGCAAGGGTAACAGAAGGTAATATATATTTGAAAAAGGAAAGGAAGTAAGAATATCTTTATTACCACAAAGATGTTCTTCAGCACCATAATCAATTACCCAATGTACAAGTGATGATTGAGAGATACAAGCAGCGGGATTATAAGTTTGATCCATAACAGTAGTGGATGCCGAAGGTTGAGAAGTTGCTTTAAAGCGAAGGAAAACCACAGTCAGCTAAAGTGAGGGTCACAGCAGGAGGAATTGAAACTGACTCAATCTGAGCAAGTTCACAAAAGCAGGTTTACCATGCTTTATTCAACAGTGAACTTCCTAGTGTCCCAGCCTATTACAAAAGCAGATTTACCATGCTTTTCTGTCGTCTGGAGAGCCTGCCCAATCACCATCTGAGAAAGCTTCTATCTTACAATGCCCATGACTTTGGTACCAAATCCCATCCCCTACTGTACACTTAAGATACTATAGAAGGTGAATAATAGCATCCCAATTGGCGCTTCTAGGTGAAGACATAAATTGGCTAACAATCTAACAGAAAACGCTATGTCTGGCCTGGTCACTGTAAGGTAGTAAAGATTCCCAACGATCTTCCTGCACCTCTCAGGATCTATTAACAATTCTCCGTCATCAGCTGCCAATTTTATGTTTGGCATTGATGAAGTGTAGCTGTGCTGTCAATACCCAGTTTCATCCAACAAGTCAATGATATATCTTTTCCGGGATAGAAAGATCCCTTATTGCTCCCTAGGACTTCAATCTCAAGAAAGTACTTAGAGCACCTTTTCAGAGCTGTTGGAAGCCACTTCATTCCAAGTAAATAGAATCTGAATAAGGAAAACAGCAAGAATGGAGGTGATGAACCGTTGTGCAGAGAGTTGCAGTTGGAACAGCTTGTACCAAGGAATATGGTGTTTTGACAAGGCAAGATTTTCAATGTTCTGCTGGACCAGATGATAGAGCCCCGAAATTATGAGCATAGGAAAACCTGATACTTGTTCTGAAACTTGACTATTATCGTTCTGCCATGCCTTATGGTAGACCTTTACTACAAAGGAAGACATGGGTCCGAGCCCGCACTAATATTAACTTGACATAGTTGAGAATAAATTTAGAAAAATTGAGGGATTTATATGAATTTGCTTGATGAGATACATTAACCATTTCTCATATTTATATACACCGAAAAAAGTAAATAAATAAATACATCTTGCATTTAAAAGAAGACTTAATTAAACTCTTTCCTTTGGTGCCAATCTTTGCAATGATGCATTGACTCCTTTGATTCCCAATGACGTTTTAATTGCTTTCCCCCTTGCCAATATCTATAATTCCCGATGATTACAGTTAATTTCTTCAACTATTTCCACAATAAACTAATAATCTCATGACTGTAGCAATAGATTCCCATTGTTTAGTTATTCATTTCTGTTTTTTTGGACATGATCTAGTTATTCAATCTGTGCAGCTAAGTAAAGGATGTTTGTCTATAGACTTTACATTTTATGATAATTTGAGCAAATTTCTTGTGCTTCCATTCTGTCATGGTATTTGGTCATTACAAGTATTTAATATTTTGGGATACTGAGTGTCATGTTGGTCTTGGCATTTCTTAAGGCTGTTCAACGACTAATAGGGCGGGAACTGGAGCCCTGGGAGGCAGTTGTTGTTGGAGCTATATCTGGTGGCTTGGCTGGTGTCACCACAACTCCCTTTGATGTCATTAAAACTAGAATGATGACTACACAGGGTCAGTCTTTGTCAATGACCGTAGTTGCCTTCTCCATATTACGCCAGGAGGGACCCCTTGGCTTATTTAAAGGTGCAGTTCCCAGGTTCTTCTGGATTGCGCCTCTCGGTGCCATAAACTTAGCAGGTTATGAGCTAGCAAGGAAGGCCCTAAATAATCTAGCCGGTGAACAGCTGTCTCAGAAGAAGGTGACCAGTTCGGAGTAATGTATAATTCGAGCTCAAGCTGTAGTCCCTGGACTTGTCTCATACACCATCCTAATGTCAGATGGATAATTGGAGCTGGCAGTTTATTGCTGCTCATGTTTGGATTCTCGAGTTGCCAACATCTTTGGGAAATACACATTTTGTATCGTTGTTCATTTCGTACCTTTTGCCTCTCATTCGTAGCAGAATAATTCAAAATTATGTCATTGGGGTACATTATAGACTGCCTTTTTTTCTTTTTTCTTTTTCTTTTTTTTTTTTGTTTTTCGCGAGAGAGAAAAAAAAGGCCATTAATTTCTTCGTGGAATGAACATCTTGAACTTCAGTATCTTCCAGCTTTCCGCTTGTATTTGGTACATTCATCTTTCATCAATGAATTGATTTGAACACTATTTTTTGTTAGGGAGTCGATCCTCTTATGTGAATGTTTTATATAATTTTATTATATGTAGATATTAATGGTAAAAATTTACAAATAATTTGTTATATGAAATTTTTATATGAGAGGATTCATTTTTATTCGTTCATTTGCTTAGTTTCAACACCAAGCATCTTTTGACTATTAACTTATTGCATTGACTCATAGCAGCAGATTTTAATTTCTTGTGGGTGAGAGCAGAGAATACATTTTCAGTTGTGACTGTAATGTACCAAAGACAGCTCTTGACATTTGCTTAGTAAAAATGATAGTATAAACTCGAGTTTATGTTGAATCCGATGCATGGTAATATCTCAACTAGTTATTCTCATGATATTTGTATATTATAATTATAAATTTTGTTTTGAATAGTTGAAATTTTGCTATTTGTACAGTTTATAGTGAACCCAATATTATAGTATCATTACTTTAGCTTAGAAGATCTTGGGCTTTGTTTACAATGTTGACAAACACGGTTGGAGCATATGATGCTCATATCATGCTAACAAACTATTTTAAATGTACGAAGAAACACATGGTTCCCAAATAAAGAAATTGAATTCCCAGATATTAAGACGCGGTTTCGCAGTAAAACCTACAACAGTTGTGAGCATCACATGCTTTTTGTAAGATTTGCAAGCATTGTAAGTGAAGCCGATAAATTAAGGTTGGCTTTTATTTATGAATTAACTAGTATATTGTGCACTGCACAGTTTGTTGCATCTATAATTTAAGAAGATTAAAATATATTTTTGGTTTTTACAAGTATCCTTGGTTTTTAATTTGGTTTACATAAGTATCAACATTTTCAATTTAGTCTCAAAACATAAATATTCTGAATATCATCTTTCTCACTTGTTATTATGGCACAATCTAATGGAGCCATAATAAAGTGAAGTATAAGAACCAAATTAAAGGGGGGTATGTCTCCAAGAAAAATAAACTAGATATGGAGTGTGCATAAGAAAGAGTATCGTCCCCACATGATTTAAGGTTGCCTTTTATTTGAGAACTAGCTAGAATGCTATGTGTTGCACAGTTTTTTCTTTTCATCTAAAATTTTAAAAGATTGAAATATATTTTTGGTCTATATATTTAGCATTCATTTATAAATTGATTTATACGAATATCAACATTTTAATTTGGTTCCGATGCATACGAGTATTTTCAATGTCATCTATGTCATTTGTTGTTGTTATAGTAGGATTTAATGGAGTTATAATAAAGTGAAGTACAAGAACAAAGTTAAAACTGAGATCATATATACGAGGAAAAAAAATGCATTTTTTATTCTTTTACATGACATTCGTTTTTTAATTTGGTCAATATATTTCATGGTAATTCCATGCCAAATGTAATGAGTAATGACATAAAAAGACAATGATAACATTGCAAACAATTGTATGTATAGCAACTAAAATGACAACTACCTTTACATATAGGAACTTGTAACATCCCAATTTCTGAGTTCCGAGTTCGCCCTCGGATTCCACATAATTTCCGACTTCATGTCCTGTCCGATTTCAGATTTCATCTCTATTACCGATTTCCGACTTCAAGTTAAGGTATATTGGGCATAATTTCCGACCTCTGACTTCAAGTGGCATAATTTACTACTTCACGACTTCCGACTTAAACTTCAAAGTCAGACAACATGGACGTGATTCCCAATATCTGACCTCATGCCTTAAAACAAATGGACCCAACTTCCGATCTCATAACTTATATCCAAGTTTCAAGCAAGATGTACGCGAGTCCCGATCTAAGACTTCATGTTTCAAAATGAAATGTGCACGGTTTCCGACTTTAGAGTTTATAGAAGCGATCTCCGGGTTCAATATGAAGAGCTTCGTCCTTAGAGTTGAACTCAATTAGAACGGACATGAGTTCGAATCTTTGGGTAGATTTCCAAGTCATACACGATTTCCGATCTTCGAGTTTATTCCCAAGAGCTTTCCATATCTGTTGGTATTCCCGAGTTTGAATTCGAATTTCCGAGATTAGGAGATTGTAAGCTATGACTTCCGACTTCTGACCTAGCTTCCAAGTCTCGAATAAACCAGACAAGATTTCCTCAAGTCGCAAACAAGAAGGGACGAGTTACGACATCCGGCTTCAGCTACGAGCTCAAATAAATATGGCATAAGTTCCGACTTCAAGCAGAATAGAGGCGAGTTCCGACCTCATAGGGTCTATTCCCAGCCTGATATTCCCGGGTTCCGACTTCATATGCAGGATGTTCACAAATTCCGACTTTATAAAGAGTACGAGTTCCGATTTCAAATAGTATGGCGGTGAGTCCCACTAAAAGGGAGACGTAGCTAAATTTTTGTTCACAAGAAATTCAGCCAATCAAAACCTTCCAAGTTAACTACTACTCATACTTATATAACACACTCTCCTTCTCTTCTTCAGATTTTTCTCTCACGTTGCATACTTCACTCCAACTCTCTCTTTTCTTTTCCTCTCTCAACCCACTCCATCAAATCTCCAAGCTTGGTCAAGGTTCCGTCAATCCAAACTCTAATTCAGCAAAGTCATACTCCAAAGAGGTAGGATTCTGTTTCTATTCTTGAATTTCTTGCACTATGGTTGCATAAGATTATGTTCTTATGTATCTGATGAATTATTGGATGTATTATGATGAATCATGATTGAATTAATAGAAGATTTTGAGTTAGAGTTAGAATTAGAAGAAGAAAACTAAGAGAAATGAATGGATGAGGGTGTTGTCTTGGTGGAGATTCCACGGCAGTTAAATGCAATGCAGAAGCGTGCACGGCGCCGCCTACAATCGGTCAAATCCGAAAACCATATTTAGATGAAATTAGACCTTCAGGGCTTTCCATGGATATATCATATAAGGTTATTGGATTAGTATTGAGAGAGATACGAATTTTTGAAGTTTGACCTAGGGTTTAGGATTTTCATCCGAGCAGAGTGACATGAGGAGAGTATAATTCACCCTATACAACTTCAAATTGAGTGAAACCAGCTTTGTTAGGAAGCTTACACACAGGGGAACACCCCAATATAAGATTCCGAGTTTGTTATGGTCCCAATTCTTCCCAGTGATTTGAGGAAATTGTCCTATGTCTAATCCAGACCAAAATAGGGTAGTTCAGGAAGGTTGACTTTCAGGACTTATAACTCAAGGTGTACTTAAGCAAATGGAGTGAAACTTGTCCTGTTAGCTTTGATATGAGACCAATTTCGTAAGATTTGAGCTTAGTTTCGATTTTTAGTGAATTTATATTCAGAGTGTAATTCAAAGCTAGTGATTGAGCATTTGTGGTAAAAGTTGAATATTTTGATTTATATAAATTAGAATGACATGGGACTAAAGAGGTTAGAAAGTAGACATATAGAGCTATGACATATCCAAATTTCAGATTTAAAGGAGTTGAATAGAGATAAAGGTGGATTATACAAGATTCGAGCAGAACCGAATAGAATTGGCAGGATGGCCAAAATGATAATTTTACAAGTGTTAGTGAAACATATAAGGTTTGAGTTGAGGATTGCCAGTTTTATATTGATCCATATATATGAATAGATTGATTATTACTATGACTGAACTGTCTATGTGAACTAGCACTATTCATGGGGAGGCGGAGCTGATCCGTTATGCTGCCGGATTTACGGCAGAAGTCTATGAAACTAGGAATGTTTACATGCCAGGATGAATTAGAGTATGAATGGGTATATAGAAATCCTATATTCAATGACATAAGTATGAGATGAGATATATGAAAGTAAAGGACAAAGCATATGTATGAGTGTCAGTAGAATGGTAAAGAGGCTGCGAGCCTTTATACCTTACGAATATGTACGTGAAGATCATGTGTGCAATGACATATGAAAATGAATGATGTATAAGTGCCGTCAATATGACTATGCATGACCTTATATGAGAATGAAAAGCCATGAGTACATTAAATGTGAATCCTTTCACTCGGAGGCAGTTAATTGAATCCCTCCTTGTGAAGGCAGTTAAATGATAAAGATATGAATCCCTTCACTTGGAGGCAGTTGCACTTGAATCCCTCCCTGTGAAGGCAGCTACCCTCTACCTTGGAGGCACGTGATTAGATGAGATCCCTCTATGTTGAAGGCACCTGGTCAGATGAGATCCCTCAATTTTGAGGCATGTGACCAGAAGAAATCCCTTCAACTAGAGGCACGTGACCAGAATGAGATCCCTCCAAGACTAGAGGCACGTGAATCCCCTTGTGGGTGAGTCGGTGTGACGATCAGAACGGTGAAGCTGACGAGCTCACTCCAAGGCCAGGCTACCCAAGGGCAGTAAAAGCACCCTAGGGACGGCGAAACGTAACGCCTAGGTGTGCCAAGTAAAAGACTAAAGACTAAAGATTAAAGCATATGCAAGCACCCCAATCACATGAGGCATGGCATCGACTCAGCTAGTGTGAGTACAGGGGACAGAACTTATATGAGGCATGGCATGACCCAGCTAGTGTAAGTACCGAATGAAAGAGAAGTAAATTTTATGTATATGTATAAATTCAAGTACAAGTAAAGTTATGAGTAGAGGCTATGTTTCCAGGAAATTGATGCTATTATACTCTATTTATGTTCCAGTTATCATTCATAATATAATTCATGAGTTGACAAGTGTATGAATAAAATGTACTTTGCTTCGGATAATGTATTTTTCAAACTATGGAATCAAACAGTTTACGTGACATGTTCACTTTTTTTTTTATAATAAACCGAAGCAAACTGGAGACGACCATGATGACACTATGTATGAAAATTAGAGAATCCTACTGAGAATTTTATAATTCTCACTCCTATTTCCATGTTGTCTCCAGATGATTTTAGAAGTTTCTGAAGACGGCTGAAGTTGCTGTCAGATGAGGTCCGCTTAGGTAACAGTAACATCTCCAAGGTATGGTACTATAACTTAAGCATAGTACTGTGCTTGGGAGGATGTTACATTTTAGTATCAGAGCAGTTCGATCCTCCCCGGACCTGAGGATTTGGACTGACTACGTTTCCAGTATACTCTGGAATCCTTAGGAAATAAAAGAATGTCATGCGACTAATCTTATCCGCTTAGGTAGGATATAGGATATGAAATTCAATTAGAAACGCATGACCGCTTAACTGTGATTGTTATTGGTTGCTGTCGCACTTAACTTATTGTTGAGCCTGATCAACTCAATGCTTTGTTGTGTGTGACTAGGAACTAATGGCTTCCAGAGGGCGTGGTAGGCCACGAACCGTACCCACTCCAGAAGATCCTACAAATTTTATGGATACGATGCGTGAAATGACTCATGCCATGCGGGAGCAAGCCGCTGCAGCTCATCAAATGATGGACCAGTTGGGTAGGCGGCCCGAGGCCAGCCATGTAGGAAATCCACATGGCCTAGGATTAGACTTGGAATATCTCAAGTTTGCGGAATTCAAAAAAGCAAACCCACCCAGCTTTAGAGGAGCTTTCAACCCTGACAAGGCTGACGAATGGATCAAGGCGATGGAAAAGGTTTTCTCTGTTTTGGATTGTACAGATCGCCCGAAAGTAGTATTTGCCACTTATATGCTTGAAGCAGATGCAGAATTCTGGTGGAATGGTGTGAAGCGGCTATTAGAAGAATCCCTGACGAAGATTACCTGGATTGTGTTCAAGGTTGCTTTTTACCAAAAATACTTTCCTCCATCAGTCTGAAATGCTAAGGAGTTGGAATTTATGCAACTCCGCCAGAATCAGACGGGACTAAAGAGGTTAGAAAATAGACACATAACACTTTAACACATCCAAAATTGAGTTCCAAATGAGTTAAATGGAAATTATGGCATGATTTATAAAAATCGGGTTGAATGATTATATTGAGGCTATAACTTTGTCTTAAGGAGACTGATGCTTCTATGAGTTCCATGATAAATTGTGCATGCAGTATCATGACTTCTATGAGAAATTGGTATTCTGATGTACTAGCACTATTTATGAGAAAGCCGACACGTTCCGTTATGCCACCAAAATTGCGGTAAAGTATATGCATGAGTTATGAGATACATGTAGATGCATGTGCATTTTCAAGCAAGCTATGAAAGTTATGTTATAATGAACCCAAAGAATATGTTATGATGAAAGTTCCATAATACTTGGGCCAGCCCCAGATAAGAAGTTAAGGGGAATAGATCAGTAGGAAGGTCGGGGAAAGTAAACCCGGCATTCCTGTATAGGAACGAGTTCGATCCTGATAAGCAGACTATTACCCAGGAGTCTAAAATGGCCAAGAACTCCCAGGGGACCAAGTAATGGAAAAAGTTTATGAATAAATGAAAGTTTATGAAAGAGGGTTGAAGAGCAAGCTTCGCATGAATGCATTAATTGCATGATTACAAGTTGTTTATAGTTTAACTATTATGTTTACTTGTAGCATATGTCCACTTATTCTGCTCATTATACTGTGCATTATTGTTAGTAGTTTAGTCGAATTCTTATGTTATTTAAAGTAAACCGGACCTCGCCTCGGACTGACATTTTCCCAACCTTACTAAAAATGAATAGTTAAGTTTAATCTCATATTTTTATAATTAAATAAAACCCGAGACAGCTGAGAATGAACGCGACGTCAGTTAAACGTCACCCACGACCCTACTGAGAATTTTCTTAAATTCTCACCTCGCTTTGCATTTCTGCCTCATTCTCAGACGTGGACGATGGACACGACAGCTACCCTCTTTATTGAGGTGCCCGACTTGCAGATTCACCATGACCCTGCGGTAGGCTCACTGTACATAGCCGGCTCTTGCCAGTTCCGCCTTTATCTTTTTAGTGATAGGGACTTTGCCGTCCCTTTGCACCATCCCGCTTTTGATCCTACCACGCCTTACATTGAGGTCCCACTACATGTGGCACACCCTCCGCCAAAGACCCTGCACTGCAAAGACTGTAGCTCACGCCGATCCTGCGCCAGGATCACCTTCGCAGGTAGTACCTAACATTCCCCTTAGCCCTGAGAGCGACCCGTCAGAGGCCACCGGCTCGTCATCCTCCACCTCAGGACCCAGTATTGACTAGTCACCAGCCGGGCCAGGTATGGCCAATGGCTACCTGACTGAGTAGATCACCAGTAGGCGATGATTGTATAGCATGACCCTCTTTTGGCAGAATGCAGCCTTGGGTCATATACCTAGTAGTAGGCTTTTTGAAATGTTCTCTGAGGACCGCATAGGATCAGGTTGACTTACATGGGCCTTATGTCTTTTGGTACACGGCCCCTCTCATGTTGATATGTTGTATATAAACTAAAGCAGAGGCTTTTGATATGTATATAAATATATATACAAATATATATATAAGCACGTATTCAGTAATATTATTGTACTATTCCCATCTTTATAATATTCAGTTGAATTCGTTTCACTTTTAGCATAGCAGTACGCCGTTTCATTTCAAAAAAAAAAAAAAACAATGGGGCATTAATACAGTAACACAACCTACTTAATTTCATGCTATGACTTAAGCATAACATTAGATTAGTAGGATGTTACAATTTTGATATCAGAGCAGTTCGTCCTAGCTAAGGCCTGAGGATTGGACTGACTATGCTTCGCGCATATTCTGTACTTTTAGTTGATAATGTGCCCTAGGTCTTGCCTGTATGGTTGAGATATAGTTGTGCATGTGTATGAAGTGCCTGACCGTGTGAGCTATTATTTACTAGCACATTAAACTTAGTATTGAGCCTGATCAACTCAATAACTTTTGTTTTGTGTGTTCAGAACTTAATGGCTTCTGGAAGGTGAGGCAGACCATGTGCAGAACTTGCTCCAGAGAACCCGACCGACTTGATGGCCACAATGGGGGAAATGGCTCACGCAATGCAAGAACAAGCCGTGGCAGCTCACCAGATGATGGAACAACTAGGCAGGCAACCTGCAGCAGGTTGTGAAGGGAACCCACATGGCCCAGAGGCTAACCTGGAATATCTCAAATTTGCTGAGTTTAGAAAGGCGAATCCGCACAGCTTCCGAGGGACGTATAACCCTGATAAAGCCGATGAGTGGATCAAGGCCATGGAGAAGATTTTCTCTGTCTTAGATTACTCAGATCATCAGAAGGTGACTTTTGCCACTTACATGCTTGAAGCAGACGCCGAGTTTTGGTGGAACGGCATACGAAGATTGTTCGAGGAATCCCAAATGGTAGTTACCTGGACGATGTTCAAGGATATATTCTACCAGAAGTACTTCCCTGCTTCAGTTCGAAATGCCAAGGAACTTGAATTTATGCAGCTGCATCAAGGAAATCGGATAGTATTCGAATATATTGCCCGATTTGAGGAGCTATGCAAATTTTCTACAATTTATCAGAGGAATCCAGATGAAGCCTGGAAGTGCATCAAGTTTGAAGGAGGATTACGAGAGAATATTCTTACCGCAATCGGGCCAATGGAGATTAGAGATTTTCCCACGTTGGTAAACAAATGCCGACTGGTGGAAGATTGCAACTCGAAACTAGTGGCAGCCAGGGCATCCGGCGGTGGTTTCAGGAAGGGGTTAGCCCCCTAGGGCCCAAGATTCAAGCCCAACTTTCAACCGCAAAGGAGATTCCCGCCGGTGGGCAACAAAGGCAAGCAGCCTCAAAGGCCCCCTCCGAATCCAACTTGCACGAAGTGCGGTAGGAATCATGGCGATCGGCCGTGCTTGGCAGGCCAGAATGTTTGCTTTGGGTGTGGCAAGCCAGGCAACAAGATTTATGAGTGCCCAACTAGGAATCCACCACAGTCGTCTCGACCACAACGTCAAGGACGAGTCTTTACTATGAATGCGGAGGAAGTTGACAAGTCTGAGAGACTAATCCAAGGCACCTGTGACGTGGACGGTGAGACTCTAACTGTACTCTATGATTCGAGTGCTTCTCATTCATTTATTTCTCATAGCTGTGTAGCTGCTTTGCGATTGCCAATCTCTGAGTTACCTTATGATCTATTGGTTTCTACTCCTACCAATGGGCCTGTTAGAACTAGCCAAATATGCCCCAATGTTCCTTTTCGAATTGAGGGTAGGACTTTTGCCGCCAATTTGATTTGTCTCCTTCTGTCTGGTCTTGACATAATTCTGGGTATGGATTGGCTTTCTGCCAATCGAGTTGTACTCAATTGCTCTGATAAGACAGTGGTACTTCCCTTTGTCTCACTTTCTGAATCCCAGACTGCACTCTCTTCTATTTGAATTCTTTCGGGCCAAAGAAGCAAGGGTATATCCTCTTGTCAGCTAATGTAACTGAAGCCGAGCAAGAACTAGAGGAAATTCTCGTTGTCAGAGAATATCCGGATGTTTTTCCAGAAAACATTCCTGAATTTCCTCCGGAGAGAGAGATTGAATTTACCATTGAGTTAGTCTAGGTGCGGGACCAATATCTATAGCTCCGTACCGAATGTCACCTATGGAGCTGACGGAACTAAAGAGACAGATCGAAGAGCTTTTAGAGAAAGGGTTCATACGGCCGAGCGCATCGCCATGGGGAGCTCCGGTTTTGTTGGTCAAAAAGATAGATGGAAGCATGCGCTTATGCGTAGATTATAGGCAGCTGAACAAAGTGACAATTGAGAATAAATATCCACTGCCAAGGATTGATGATCTCATGGACCAACTACAAGGTGCAACCGTATTGTCCAAGATTGATTTGCATTCCGGATATCACCAAATCCGAGTACAGGAATAAGATATTCCTAAGACAGCTTTTTGAACTCGTTACGGGCACTATGAGTATACCGTAATGTCGTTTAGGTTGACGAACGCACCAGTAGTATTCATGGATTACATGAATCGAATATTTCGTCCATATCTGGACAAGTTCGTAGTGGTGTTCATCGATGACATACTGGTCTACTCGAAGACAGAGCAAAAGCATGCGGAACACTTGCGGTTAGTTCTGCAAATTTTAAGAGAAAAGAAACTCTATGCCAAATTATCCAAATATGAATTTTGGATGAAGGAGGTAAAATTTCTCGGCCACATGGTGTCATCTGGAGAAATCTCTGTAGACCTCAGCAAAGTAGAAGCAGTTCTAAACTGGGAAAGGCCGACCACAGTATCTAAAGTCAGGAGTTTTCTGGGTTTAGCTGGATATTATAGGCGATTCGTTAAGGATTTCTCTCGAATAGCCTTACCCTTGACCAAGCTAACCAGAAAGAATGTTTCGTTTGAGTGGACGCCGGAGTGTGAACAAAGTTTTCAAGATTTGAAGAAGAGATTGACCACGACACCAGTGTTAGCTTTACCAGACCCTCATGGACCATTTGAGGTCTATTGCGATGCTTCCCAACAAGGGCTAGGGTGCGTGTTGATGCAAACCGGAAAGGTGGCTGCGTATACCTCCAAGCAATTGAAGCCACATGAAAGGAACTACCGGACTCACGACCTCGAATTAGCAGTAGTAGTATTTGCTTTGAAGATATGGAGACACCACCTGTATTGTAACACCCTAATAAATCCATATTACGCTTAAGTCGTATTACGACGTTTTATTAGTTGTTACTTATGCTCGTGGAAAACTAAACTTCACTTGAAATTAAATTACGCGGAAAATACAGTAAATTTTTTTTTTGAAATATGTCGTCGCTTTTGGAAAGTAAAGCCTTGCGCGAGAAGATAGCAGTAAACGAGCGTATCGCAGAGATTTCGATGTAAATGGAAGGAACATGAGATAAATCATAATGTCATACATTCAAATTTCAACATCAACCACATAATATAAATATCCGCATAATATCCAACAAATACATAAAAGGGAACTCATGGTCATGCCATGGCCCCAAAATATCAAAAGTACAAGTCTGATAAGGTCTAATGCAAAATGAAATACAACAGATAAGGAGCAGTAATGGGATAGGCCCATGTAGACATATGCTGGCTTCTCTGCCCCTCCCACGCCCTTCCATCGAACGGACTCAGGTCCTCGAATGCCTGGTCCCCCACGCTGCTCAGCCTCGGGGAACGTGAGGAGTATGGATGATGCGAGGGTGCCGGCTGTTGACCTCTACGCGATTTAATGCGACGGCTGAGTATAGCTGCCCACCGAAGATCGTGCCTCGGAGGGATCCTCCTCAGATGCGACAGGATGGTACTCGGGGAGCGGCGGCGAAGCGGCTGCGGCTCTAGGAGTAGCGGTCGAACTCACTTCGATCACAAGGACTCCTGGCAGCGGCACGGGCTCGGCTACGGGTAGACCTGGAGACATAGGTTCCATCTCAATCTCGAGTAATGGCTCGGGCGGGAAATCCCAAGGACCCAGCGGCTGTCCAAGGTGTGCCGATGATACGTCCACAGGGGCTGGCAGGATCTCTGGCTTCTCCTGCTCAAAAACTCGACCCGGGTAGAAGTATGTGCGGACTATTGTGGTGGTCGTGGCCACAATAACATGGGCGCCCTCATCATAGGCCCACTCATGGCGGGGAGGCTCCATGCTCCATGCCACATGATGCTCCATGAGTATCTGGTGACGAGACGGAAAAACAACTAGGATGAGAAATAAGATTTCTCAGTAGGACTCGACCCTGACACACAGGTGTCATCGTCATCGCCCGCGCCACTTCGGTTTTTGAATGAAAACTGTGGGCATTCAATAGGTTCAATTATTTAATTTTCGAAAACATTACTATCCGAAGTGGATTCCATTTTTAGTACTTATCCTCATTGTATTAACAATATCATGACATACATGAAAGCTTATATGACTATTCATAACATACATAAACATGTTGAGAGTTATACTCTTTATTTGGGTTGGACCGTAGTCCCTTTCTTTCCTTAACTTGACTTATCTTAAGTCCTTTCTTTCCACCCACTAAACATAAGTGGTAATGAGCTCATACCGTGGCCGTCGCCACCATAGAATTTCTAAGACTTACACTAGCTGGGTCATGCCATGCCTCATGTAAGCCCTATCCCCTATACTCACACTAGCTGGGTCATGCCATGCCTCATGTGAGTCGTGGGTGAGGGGAACTTAAATTAGGTCACATTCCCTTTTGAAGGATCACACTTTATTGAATCTTCTCTTATTAAACTTATGATGCAAAATATTTCTAAGTCCACAATTTCTACAAAATTTCGGCAGCATAACGGCTAGACCGAAGCTTCCCAAAAATTTTGCCAAACAGAAAACCAGTATCACAGCATCATATCATATCATCATCATCATATCATCATTATCATGGCATCATAATCACATCATCATCATAACATCATGCTTGCAACATAAACATAGGCATATTCTCAAGCAAAGTTTTATGAGCTTAGCTTAGTAAATTTGGTGCAAGCTTTTAATTTAGGTTACCTCTTGGATATCCTCTTTTAATTGTTGTAGGGCCACTTTTATCTAATATACTTTTTGATACTTTTTAAGTTGAGTTATGAAGGTTTTCTAATACTTAGTATAAG
The DNA here is from genome assembly GCA_031439595.1 of Pterocarpus santalinus. NCBI lineage: Eukaryota > Viridiplantae > Streptophyta > Magnoliopsida > Fabales > Fabaceae > Pterocarpus > Pterocarpus santalinus. The sequence goes on along the minus strand of JAVHNO010000089.1, from coordinate 202,846 downwards.
GGTATTAATGTCTTAAGGCTTATTCTTCATTAACCTTTTACTTTTACCCTAACCAGATTTACTTTTACAGTGAGGCAGTAACTTTAAAAATTCACCATAATTTCATCTTTTACTCTTTTATTTCGAATTTTGGTATGGATGTACTTATCTGAGTCTATTTTTAAACAAAACAAGCCCCACTTAAAAATTCATTTTGTAGCTTGAGTTATACACATTTTATTATGACTGGTCAGACTTGAAAGTTCATCTCGGATTAGTGACTTTTAACATTTACTGTGAACTCCTCACAAGGAATCTGACAAAACTGTTTTATGGGGATGTTTCTATATGTCTTAGCTTTCCAACAAACTTGGTCCCACTCAAAAATGTTGTGTATAGCTTGAGTTATACACGTTTTATTACCTACTGCCCGGACAGAAACCCATCCAGGGACAGCAGACTTTAAAAATTCATATCTCTCTCATTTTAAACCCAAATCTCGCACATTTTATATGTATGAAAAGCTCTTTGAGTCTATTTTCACAAAAAATTATTTTCATTGCATTTTGAGTTTTGTAGAAATAAATATACCGAACGCCTTACAGACTGCCAGAATTCCAGATTTACTAGCTTTTAGGTTTTTCACTTCAAGCTTATGGAGAAATTGTTATATCACTTTAAAACACCATTTTCATGTTTTATCTCAACATTATCATCAATCTTTTAGTTACCAAATCAGTATTTTGAAACAAAATAAAGCAAGACACATAAAACCATCATGCCACAAGATTTTCTTTCAAAACAACACATTTCAACAAGATAAGAAAGCTCATAGAATAAGGAATGGTCATGAGACCTTGAAGCAAGTCCTAAAACCACCTAGCTATGAAGAGCTTAGGGGTTCTAGTTCTTGAAAAATATATGGAGAGGAAGGGTTAGAGTCACTGCCAAAAAGTTCCTCTTGAAGGCTTGGAAGATGAAGATGGTTGGAGATGGCCTCCTTCTCCTTGAGCTTGATATTGGGGCTTGTATATGAGTGGCTTTGTTTCTCCAAGGACCAAAGATGGTAGTCCTTGAAGGGATGGTGAGTGTGGTGATAGGAGATGAGGGTGATGGTGGTAGAAAAGTGAGGACTTAGGGTAGGAAAACAAGAAGAACAAGAAGAAGAGTAGGAAGAACAAAGAGAGGTTTAGAGAGAGGTGAGAGCTTTTGTGTGTGTGTCTTTGTGAGAGGAGTGAAAGAATGAAATGAGGAGAGAGGAGGGCTGATGGGTGGCGCAAAAGAGGGAGGAAAGGTGATGTGATTTTTGCTTCTTACACAAGCTAGGGAGTGGGAAAAACCATAGGGCAAAAGGGAGTGTTGTGTTTCCTTTGAGTCTTGGTACTTGGGTAAAAGGCTTTGTAGTGTTTTTGTCAATTGGTTAAAAGCATGAGCTACCTTTGGATTGGCATTGGATGATTGTGATCACTCTAAGAGTCACAATCTTGATGAAGGAGAGTACAACTCTTGTCATGACTTAAGGGTTCTACTAACATGGACTCTTGATCTAGTGGTGTATGATGAGAAGGCAATTGAATGGTTAGATGTGGCTCTTGCTTTGACTAAACTTTTAAACAATAATTAAAGGGAAGTTTCTACATCTTTATAATTGTTATACTTATCTAAATGCTAATTAATTCAATTGGTTTAAATTACTCATTAGCACATTTTAATTAAGAAGGATTTTCCTCTTTAATGTGATTGAGTTTTGAGACTTATGTGCTCTTAGTTAATTAGGTTAGATCACCTTGATTTTATGTTCTAACTCATGAATATATAATAAGGATTGGGCAATTAGGCTTTTAATTGTAATTTTTAATGCCTTAAGCTTCAATTGTTGACTTGCCTTAATTTACTAAGCTCTTGCTCTTGCTCTTGAGATTAGCCGATTAGTTCTCAATTAATCGCTAATCCCTCTAATTAGCCGGGAACACCGAGCTAATTAGCTTAGGTAAAAATGGGGATGTTACATTTCTCCCCTCCTTACAAAGAATTTTGCCCTCAAAATTTGTTACCTGAAAACAGGTGGGGGTAATCTCTTTGCATCTCTGCCTCGAGTTTCCACGTGTGCTCTTCCAAGTTTCCTCTTCCCCAAGCCACTTTCACTAGGGGCACAAACTTGTTCCTTAGCTGCTTGACCTTCCTATCTATGATTCTCATAGGCGGTAGGTTGAAGGTCAGGTCTTCCCTTAACTGTACACTTTCTGGCTCAAGAAGGTGATTGGGGTCGGAGTTGTACTTTCTTCGTTGGGAGACATGGAAGACATTGTGAAGGTTTGACAAATGAGGTGGTAATGCTATCTGGTAGGCAACTGTTCCTACTCGTTTCAAGATTTCAAAAGGGCCAAGAAAATGAGGGCTCAACTTTTTGACTCTAAGGGCTCTGCCAATGCCTGTTGTAGGAGTGATTTTCAAGAATACGTGTTCTCCCTCTTGGAACTCGATTGGCTTCCTCCTCTTGTCTGCATAGCTCTTCTGACGGCTTTGTGCTGTGAGAATCCTTTCCCTTATCCTCTTAATTTGCTCGGTGGTTTCTCTAACCAGATCAGGCCCTAAGAGGCTTTGCTCACCCGGTTCATACCAACAAAGCAGAGATCGGCACTTCCTGCCATACAGGGCTTCATAAGGCGCCATCCCAATGCTAGCATGAAAACTATTATTGTAGGCGAACTCAATGAGGGATAGGTGTTTGTCCCAACTTCCAGGTCGATCCATTACGCATGCCCTCAACATGTCCTCTAGGGTTTGTATGGTTCTTTCTGATTGTCCATCAGTCTGGGGGTGGTAGGCTGTACTTAAACAAAGTTTCGTCCCAAATGCCTTTTGCAAGGCTCCCCAGAACCTAGAGGTAAACCTTGGGTCTCTATTAGACACAATGGTTGCAGGTACTTGCAAACCTTTACGATCTCTTGGATGTATAGCTGGGCTAGCTTATCCAAAGGATAATTCGCCCTTATGGGTAAGAAGTGGGCAGACTTTGTCAATCTATCCACAACGACCCATATGGCATCAAATCCAGCTTGGGTTCGGGGTAAACCCATCACGAAATCCATAGAGATTCCATCCCATTTCCATTCAGGGATCTCCAATGGTTGCAGCATGCCTGAGGGTTTTTGGTGCTCAATCTTCACCTTTTGACAAACTAAGCACTTATCCACCACATCTGCTATGTCTCGTTTCATGCTTGGCCACCAAAACATCCTCTTGAGGTCTTGGTACATCTTTGTTATGCCAGGATGCATGGTGAAATGACCTTTGTGGGCTTCTTCTACAATCATCCTCCTCAAGTCATCCTTAGCAGGTACGCATATTCTCCCTTGATACCTCCACACGCCATCATTGCCTTGAGTAAATTCTTTCGGCTTTCCCTCCTTAACCTGGGCTACAATCCTCAAGAACTCTTCATCATCTTCCTGAGCCCGCATAATTTGTCCTCTGAACTCACTTGTCACCTTGATCAGACTCAACCTTATGCTACGAGGGGTCAGGGTAACTCCGAGGTTCAAGTCTCTAAAGCTCTCAATCAACTCCGCTTCCTTGACCATCATCCACGACACATGCAATGATTTGCAGCTCAATGCGTCCGCCACCACATTGGCCTTACCAGGGTGGTAGTTCAACCCGAAATCGTAGTCCTTCAAGAATTTCATCCACCGCCTCTGCCTCATGTTAAGCTCCTTCTGATCAAACAAGTACTTCAGACTCTTGTGATCCGAAAACACCTCAAACCTAACTCCATATAGATGGTGCCTCCATATCTTCAGGGCAAACACCACGGCTGCTAATTCCAGGTCATGGGTCGGGTAGTTAGCTTCATGAGGTTTCAGTTGCCTAGAGGCGTACACTACCACACTACGATTTTGCACCAAAACACAACCTAACCCTCTTCCAGAGGCATCACAGTAAACCTCAAAGGCTCCCTTAGGGTCAGGCAGGACTAGTACCGGTGTGGAAGTCAACTTCGCCTTCAACTCTTGAAAACTTCTCTCACACTCTTCAGTCCACACAAAAACAACATTCTTCCTAGTGAGCTTAGTCAAAGGTAGGGATATATGAGAAAATCCCTTTATAAACCTCCGATAATATCCGGCTAGGCCGAGAAAACTCCGTATCTCCGTCACCGTCGTCGGTCTCTCCCAGTTCATTACAGCTTCCACCTTGCTCGGATCTACGGATATCCCTCCCTTAGTCACGACGTGACCTAAGAACTTCACTTCTTCTAGCCAAAACTCACACTTCGACAACTTCGCATACAGCTTCTTATCCCTCAAGATTTCCAACACAATCCTAAGATGTTCTTCGTGTTCCTCCTTCGTCTTTGAATAGATGAGGATGTCATCTATAAAGACCACCACAAACTTATCCAAATATGGCCTAATGATCCTGTTCATATAATTCATAAACACAGCCGGGGCATTGGTCAATCCAAACGACATTACTCTAAACTCATAATGCCCATATCTAGTCCTAAAGGCCGTCTTGGGAATATCTTCCTCCTTCACTCTAATTTGATGGTATCCCGACCTTAGATCTATCTTTGAAAACACCACTACTCCTCTGAGTTGATCCATCAAGTCGTCTATCCTTGGTAAGGGGTACTTATTTTTCACTGTGACCTTGTTCAACTGCCGATAATCCACGCATAACCTCATGCTTCCATCCTTCTTCTTGACAAATAACACCGGGGCTCCCCAAGGTGAGGCGCTTGGTCACACAAACTTCTTTTCCAGCAACTCCTCCAATTGGGTCTTCAGCTCTTCCAACTCCAAAGGGGACATTCGGTAGGGTGCAATAGATATTGGTCCAGTCCCTGGCACCAATTCTATGGAAAACTCTATCTTTCTCTCAGGGGGAAACTCAAGGATATCCTCAGGGAAGACTTCAGGGTACTCATTCGCCACAGGAATCTCATCAAGAGCTTGCTCTAGTTCAACCTCACTAGCCGATAGGAGAACGTATTCTTGATTCTCAGTCTTACAACAATATAACACGATAGGTTTCAAGCTTAAACTAACAGGTTTATAAGGTAAGGAAGGGAATACGATTGTTTTGGCTGCACAATCTAACATAACATGGTTGGCTGAGAGCCAATCCATGCCTAAGATTAGATCTAAACCAGACAAAGGAAGGCAGATTAAATCAGACTCACAAGTTCTACCCTCAATGTGAATCTGACATTTCAGACAACACAGACAAGTTCTAACTGGTTTCCCAGTGGGAGTAGAAACAAGCAACATATAAGGCAGTTCAGAAACAGACATCCCCAATCTACTTACGCAATCATGAGAAATAAAAGAATGCGTAGCGCCAGAGTCATATAGTATAGTTAAGATGTTACCATTCACTTCGCACGTACCTCGAATGAGATCGCCAGACTCCGTGGTCTCCTCGGCATTCATGGTGAAGACCCTCCCTTGGCGTTGCGGTTTGGGGGCAGATGTGTCCTTCGTGCAGTTCTTGGCAAAATGGCCGGGCTGTCCACATCTGAAGCAGACATTCTGTCCAGCATAGCAAACCCCTTTGTGTTGCTTCCCACACTTAGGGCAGACGAAATTGGTTGCAGGCTTGAGGTGGCAGCGGGTCTTGGAGGATTGGCAGAGGATCTCTGTGGTTGCTTGCCTCTAGAACCTTCACCATGGTAAGGCTTCTTTTGTGGGGGCTGCTTCTGGTGTTGCCCTTGAGACGCTTGCCTTCTCTTATGGGCTTCCGACCTCTGGATAGCCAGCTTGCGGTTGTAGTCCTCCACCACGCGACTCTTATTGACAAGGGCCGCATAATTCCGAATCTCCAGCGGGGCCACGGACGCTAAGATGTCAGCCCTTAACCCTCCTTCATACTTCATGCACTTCCAGTGCTCATTGGGATTTCGCTGATAAAGCGTGGAGAACTTACACAGCTCCTCAAACTTTGCTGTGTAATCAGCAACGCTCATACCTCCCTGGTAAAGCCTCAGGAACTCCATCTCCTTTGCCTTCCGCACAGACATAGGGAAATACTTCTCGTAGAAAGCTGTCTTGAAGATGTCCCAAGTGATTTCCCTTTGGTCGTTCTCCATCAAGCTCTTCACCCCCTTCCACCAAAATTCAGCATCCGCCTTCAGCATATAGGTAGCAAAGGCTACCTTTTGGGTCTCCGAGCAAGTCAGCACAGAGTAGATCTTCTCGATCTCTTTAATCTATTCGTCAGCTTCCTCAGGGTTGAAGGCCCCCTTGAAATTGGGCGGGTTAGCCTTGCGAAACTCCGCGAACTTCTGATATTCCGTACTTGCCCCATTTCCACCGACGGACTCTTCAAACCTTCGGTTTAGCTGATCCATCATGTGTTCAGCTGCCGTAGCTTGAGCTTGCATGACGTTCGCCATCTGTTGAAAGGTCCTCATGAAATCAGCGATGTTCCGCCTTTGTCGGGCTCGATGTGATGCGTCTGCGAGTTGCCATTAGTTCCTGAACACACCAAAACAAAAATATTGAGTTGATCAGGCCCAATATCAAGCATAAGCATGGCAGCAACTAAAGGCAATCTTACACGACGGTCATGCATTCTAAGTCCTACATCCCATCATACAGACAGGGTTTTTGGCACGACTTAACATAGCGCACGTAGAATTATGCTTGGAAGCATAGTTAGTCCAACCTCAGGCTTTAACAGGATGAACCGCTCTGATACCATAATGTAACACCCTAATAAATCCATATTACGCTTAAGTCGTATTACGGCGTTTTATTAGTTGTTACTTATGCTCGTGGAAAACTAAACTTCACTTGAAATTAAATTATGCGGAAAATACAGTAAATTTTTTTTTTGAAACACGTCGTCGCTTTTGAAAAGTAAAGCCTTGCGCGAGAAGATAGCAGTAAACGAGCGTATCGCAGAGATTTCGATGTAAATGGAAGGAACATGAGATAAATCATAATGTCATACATTCAAATTTCAACATCAACCACATAATATAAATATCCGCATAATATCCAACAAATATATAAAAGGGAACTCATGGTCATGCCATGGCCCCAAAATATCAAAAGTACAAGTCTGATAAGGTCTAATGCAAAATGAAATACAACAGATAAGGAGCAGTAATGGGATAGGCCCATGTAGACATATGCTGGCTTCTCTGCCCCTCCTACGCCCTTCCATCGAACGAACTCAGGTCCTCGAATGCCTGGTCCCCCACGCTGCTCAGCCTCGGGGAACGTGAGGAGTATGGATGATGCGAGGGTGCCGGCTGTTGACCTCTACGCGACGAATACGACGGCCCGGAGTATAGCTGCCCACCGAAGATCGTGCCTCGGAGGGATCCTCCTCAGATGCGACAGGATGGTACTCGGGGAGCGGCGGTGAAGCGGCTGCGGCTCTAGGAGTAGCGGTCGAACTCACTTCGATCACAGGGACTCCTGGCAGTGCACGCTCGCTGCTACGTAGACCTGGAGACATAGGCTCCATCTCGATCTCGGGCAATGGCTCGGCGGAAATCCCAGACCCGGGGCCGCTGTCCAAGGTGTGCCGATGATACGTCCACAGGGGCTGGCGGGATCTCTAGCTCCTCCTGCTCAAAAACTCGACCCGGGTAGAAGTATGTGCGGACAATTGTGGTGGTCGTGGCCACAATAGCGTGGGCGCCCTCATCATAGGCCCACTCATGGTGGGGAGGCTCCATGCTCCATGCCACGTGATGCTCCATGAGTATCTAGTGACGAGACGGAAAAACAACTAGGATGAGAAATAAGATTTCTCAGTAGGACTCGACCCTGACACACAGGTGTCATCGTCATCGTCCCAGCCACTTCGGTTTTTGAATGAAAACTGTGGGCATTCAATAGGTTCAATTATTTGATTTTCGAAAACATTACTATCCGAAGTGGATTCCATTTTTAGTATTTATCCTCGTTGTATTAACAACATCATGGCATACATGAAAGCTTATATGACTATTCATAACAAACATAAACATGTTGAGAGTTATACTCTTTACTTGGGTTGGACCGAAGTCCCTTTCTTTTCTTAACTTGACTTATCTTAAGTCCATTCTTTCCACTCACTAAACATAAGTGGTAATGAGCTCATACCGTGGCCGTCGCCACCATAGAATTTCGGTACTTACACTAGCTGGGTCATGCCATGCCTCATGTAAGCCCTATCCCCTATACTCACACTAGCTGGGTTATACCATGCCTCATGTGAGTCGTGGGTGAGGGGAACTTAAATTAGGTCACCTTCCCTTTTGAAGGATCACACTTTATTGAATCTTCTCTTATTAAACTTATGATGCAAAATATTTCTTAGTCCACAATTTCTACAAAATTTCAGCAGCATAACGGCTAGACCGAAGCTTCCCAAAAATTTTGCCAAACAGAAAACCAGTATCACAGCATCATATCATATCATCATCATCATTATCATGGCATCATAATCACATCATCATCATAACATCATGCTTGCAACATAAACATAGGCATATTCTCAAGCAAAGTTTTATGAGCTTAGCTTAGTAAATTTGGTGCAAGCTTTTAATTTAGGTTACCTCTTGGATATCCTCTTTTAATTGTTGTAGGGCCACTTTTATCTAATATACTTTTTGATACTTTTTAAGTTGAGTTATGAAGGTTTTCTAATCTTAATATAAGGGTATTAATGTCTTAAGGCTTATTCTTCATTAACCTTTTACTTTTACCCTAACCAGATTTACTTTTACAGTGGGGCAGTAACTTTAAAAATTCACCATAATTTCATCTTTTACTCTTTTATTTCGAATTTTGGTATGGATGTACTTATCTGAGTCTATTTTTAAACAAAATAAGTCCCACTTAAAAATTCATTTTGTAGCTTGAGTTATACACATTTTATTCTGACTGGTCAGACTTGAAAGTTCATCTCGGATTAGTGACTTTTAACATTTACTGTGAACTCTTCATAAGGAATCTGACAAAACTGTTTTATGGGGATGTTCCTCTATGTCTTAGCTTTCCAACAAACTTAGTCCCACTCAAAAATGTTATGTATAGCTTGAGTTATACACGTTTTATTACCTACTGCCCGGACAGAAACCCATCTAGGAACAGTAGATTTTAAAAATTCATATCTCTCTCATTTTAAACCCAAATCTCGCATATTTTATATGTATGAAAAGCTCTTTGAGTCTACTTTCACAGAAAATTATTTTCATCGCATTTTGAGTTTTGTAGAAATAAATATACCGAATGCCTTACAGACTGCCAGAATTCCAGATTTACTAGCTTTTAGGTTTTTCACTTCCAGCTTATGGAGAAATTGTTATATCACTTTAAAACACCATTCTCATGTTTTATCTCAACATTATCATCAATCTTTTAGTTACCAAATCAGTATTTTGAAACAAAATAAAGCAAGACACATAAAACCATCATGCCACAAGATTTTCTTTCAAAACAACACTTTTCAACAAGACAAGAAAGCTCATAGAACAAGGAATGGTCATGAGACCTTGAAGCAAGTCCTAAAACCACCTAGCTATGAAGAGCTTAGGGGTTCTAGTTCTTGAAAAATATATGGAGAGAAAGGGTTAGAGTCACTACCAAAAAGTTCCTCTTGAAGGCTTGGAAGATGAAGATGGTTGGAGATGGCCTCCTTCTCCTTGAGCTTGATATTGGGGCTTGTATATGAGTGGCTTTGTTTCTCCAAGGACCAAAGATGGTAGTCCTTGAAGGGATGGTGAGTGTGGTGATAGGAGATGAGGGTGATGGTGGTAGAAAAGTGAGGACTTAGGGTAGGAAAACAAGAAGAACAAGAAGAAGAGTAGGAAGAACAAAGAGAGGTTTAGAGAGAGGTGAGAGCTTTTGTGTGTGTGTCTTTGTGAGAGGAGTGAAAGAATGAAATAAGGAGAGAGGAGGGCTGATGGGTGGCGCAAAAGAGGGAGGAAAGGTGATGTGATTTTTGCTTCTTACACAAGCTAGGGAGTGGAAAAAACCATAGGGCAAAAGGGGGTGTTGTGTTTCCTTTGAGTCTTGGTACTTGGGTAAAAGGCTTTGTAGTGTTTTTGTCAATTGGTTAAAAGCATGAGCTATCTTTGGATTGGCATTGGATGATTGTGATCACTCCAAGTGTCACAATCTTGATGAAGGAGAGTACAACTCTTGTCATGACTTAAGGGTTCTACTAACATGGACTCTTGATCTAGTGGTGTATGATGAGAAGGCAATTGAATGGTTAGATGTGGCTCTTGCTTTGACCAAACTTTTAAACAATAATTAAAGGGAAGTTTCTACATCTTTATAATTGTTATACTTATCTAAATGCTAATTAATTCAATTGGTTTAAATTACTCATTAGCACATTTTAATTAAGAAGGATTTTCCTCTTTAATGTGATTGAGGTATGAGACTTATGTGCTCTTAGTTAATTAGGTTAGATCACCTTGATTTTATGTTCTAACTCATGAATATATAATAAGGATTGGGCAATTAGGCTTTTAATTGTAACTTTTAATGCCTTAAGCTTCAATTGTTGACTTGCCTTAATTTACTAAGCTCTTGCTCTTGCTCTTGAGATTAGCCGATTAGTTCTCAGTTAATCGCTAATCCCTCTAATTAGCCAGGAACACCGAGCTAATTAGCTTAGGTAAAAATGGGGATGTTACATGTATGGAGTAAAGTTCGAGGTCTTTTCTGATCATAAGAGTTTGAAGTACCTCTTCGATCAGAAGGAATTAAACATGAGGCAGCGGAGGTGGATGGAACTCCTTAAAGACTACGAATTTGAATTGAAATACCACCCAGGTAAGGCAAACGTCGTGGTAGATGCGTTGAGCAGGAAATCATTGACTGTCGCTTGGATGATGATTAAAGAAACGGAGCTTATTGAGAGTTTTCGGAATCTTAATTTGGGGATTCTTACAACTCCCCAGACTCTTCAGCTATACCAAATTAAGATAACCAGTAGCTTAAAGGACCAGATTCGGCAAGCACAGCAGCAGGATGCTAACTTTCAGCATACAATTAGTCTCGTACAATCAAGGAAACTAGTAGGTTTTGCCCAAGATAAAGAGGGCATCTGGCGGTGCCACGACAGAGTATGTGTTCCTGAAAGGAACGACCTCCGAAAGAGAGTCTTAGAAGAAGCACATAGAGGCGAATTTGCCGTACATCCTGGCATAACCAAGATGTATCAAGACCTCAAGAAGATGTTTTGGTGGCCAGGCATGAAGTCAGATGTAGCAAGCTTCGTAGGCAAGTGTTTGATCTGTCAGAAGGTGAAAGCAGAACATCAGAAGCCTTCTGGAATGTTACAACCCTTGGAAATCCCTGAGTGAAAGTGGGAGAGTATCTCCATGGATTTTATTATGGGGTTACCAAGGACATCAGCGGGACACAATGCTATATGGGTCATTGTGGACAGATTAACCAAATCTGCTCATTTCCTATCTGTTCGAGCAAATTATTCGCTAGAAAAGCTAGCTCAGCTGTACATTCAAGAGATTATCAGGTTGCATGGGACCCCTTCAACTATTATCTCTGATCGAGACCCAAGGTTTACCTCCCGATTTTGGAGAGCTTTACAAAAGGCGTTCGGTGCAAAGCTGTGTTTAAGCACTGCATATCACCCACAAACAGATGGCCAAACAGAAAGGACGATTCAAACCTTGGAAGATATGCTACGAGCTTATATACTGGAACAACATGGAAATTGGGATTGATACTTACCGTTGGCCGAGTTCGCATACAACAATAGCTATCACGCTAGCATCGGCATGGCTCCTTACGAAGCATTGTATGGACGAAAGTGCCAATCTCCCCTGTGTTGGTACGAAACAAGAGAATCAACCCTATTGGGGCCTGATTTAGTTGAGCAGACCATGGAGCAAATCGAGAAAATACGGAGCAAGATGCTTGCCGCTCAAAGCCGCCAAAAGAGTTACGCGGATACCAGAAGGAAGCCTCTAGAGTTTCAAGAAGGAGACCATATATTTTTGAAGGTTATGCCTACAACGGGGATAGGCAGAGCCATTAAAGTCAAGAAGTTAAATCCTCGCTTTATTGGTCCCTTCCAGATTTTGAGGCGAATTGGATTAGTTGCATATCAAGTTGCTTTGCCTCCACGATTGTCAAACCTTCATGATGTGTTCTATGTTTCTCAACTTAGAAGATATCAGCTTGATCCTACGCACGTGCTAAAACCCGAATCAATAAATTTAAAAGAGGACCTGACTTTCCCTTTTCAACCAGCACGGATTGTAGTGAAGCGTGAGCAACTTCGAAACAAATCCGTGCAACTAGTAAAGGTAGCGTGGGGAAAAGAAGATGCTGAAGATTACACTTGGGAACTGGAATCAGACATGAGGAAATAGTATCTTAGACTATTCTCAAGTACTAAATTTTGAGGATAAAATTTTTTTTAAGGAGGGTGGTAATGTAACGTCCAATTTCCGATTTCCGAGTTTGTCTTATAATTCCGCTTCCAACCTCAATATTAGTTTTGATTTCCGACTTCGTTCCAAGGCTTAAAAAGGGATGGCTGTATTTTCCGATTTCCGACCTCATGTACGTAACTTACGATTTCCAACCTTATGCTCGAGTAGGAACGAACGTGATATCCGAGTTCCGACATTAGGTGATTCAAAATGGACACGAAATGCGACTTCCGAGTTTAGCTGAATTGGATTCCGAGTTCAACCAAAATTTTCCCGAGTTCCGATATCGAGTTAGAGTGCCGAGATCCTATGATTTCCGACTTAACTGCAGTATGCAATTCCGACTTTAGGAAGTACACGAGTTCCGATGTCATGTTCAGATACTCTGAAAGCGAGTTTCACTTCTCTGGCGACGTGGAGAGCAATTTTGACACAAAAGAGGGGGACATGGCTGAACCTTGCCCACAAAATTTCATCCAATCAAAGCCACTCATTCTAACTACCACTTCCAAGCTTTGTATATATATATATATATATATATATATATATATATATATATATATATATATCCTCCTCCTGCCTCTTCAGCTCATTTCTTACGTTACCTTCCCTTCCCCACTTCAGCTCCCTTTCCTCTTCTCAACTCTCCCACTCTGTCCAAATTCTTCACATTCAAATTGACTCTATTTTCAAACTCAAAGCAAGAGGTAGAGGTTTTGATTCTTGTCTTGGTTTTTCTGATTCTGAATGATTATTGGTAGTTTAATTCTTCAATCCTGATATATTGACTGAGTGATCATGATGAATTGTTGCTGGTTTATTGGCTATTTGTGAGATTAAAATTGAATTGAAAACAAGAAGGAATGATGATATGAAGAAGTTGAGAGGCTGGAAAACTCAAAACCCTCGACAGTCCGTATGGCGGAGTGTACGGCTTCATCTCCCGCTGTTCAAACTTAATGAAACCATTTTTATGTGAAACTAGACATCTAGGGCTTTCTACACATATATCATATAAGACCATTGGAGTAATATTGAGAGAGATATGAATTTTTGAAGTTTGACCTAGGAATCAGGACATCCACCCAGGTAGTATGGGTTGAGAAGGGTGTAACTCACCCTATACAACTCCATTTTGAGTGAAACTAATTTTGTTGGAAAGCCTACACATAGGAGAACATCCTACCTAGAAATTTCGAGTTTGTTACTATCCTATTTGTTCCCAGTGATTTGAAGAAGTTAACCTATGTCCAAACTAAGCCAAAACAGAGCAGTTCAAGAAGGTTAAGTTTCGGGGCTTATAACTCGAGCCCTACTAAGTCAAATGGAATGAGACTTTTTGCAACTGAAAGATGGTTCTATCAGATTTAATATGAGACCGATTTCTTATCAATTGACTAGTTTTTGATTTTTAAGAGATTTTTACTTTTGAGTGAGCAGTTCTGGTCACCAGGCGAGCCAGATAAAACCTGAATAACGTGAGTTATGATTATCAGAATCAGACGGGACCAAAGAGGTTAGAAAATAAACACATAATACTTTAACATATCCAAAATTGAGGTCCAAATGAGTTAAATAGAAATTATGGCATGATTTATAAAAATCGAGTTGAATGATTATATTGAGGCTATAACCTTGCCTTAAGGAGACTAATGCTTCTATGAGTTCCATGATAAATTGTGCATGCAGTATCATGACTTCTATGAGAAATTGGTATTCTAATGTACTAGCACTATTTATGAGAAAGCCGACATGTTCCGTTATGCCACCAAAATTGCGGTAAAGTGTATGCATGAGTTATGAGATACATGTAGATGCATGTGCATTTTCAAGCAAGCTATGAAAGTTATGTTATGATGAACCCAAAGAATATGTTATGATGAAAGTTCCATAATACTTGGGCCAGCCCCGGATAAGAAGTTAAGGGGAATAGATCAGTGGGAAGGTCGAGGAAAGTAAACCCAGCATTCCTGTATATGAACGAGCTCGATCCTGATAAGCAGACTATTACCCAGGAGTCTAAAATGGCCAAGAACTCCCAGGGGACCAAGTAATGGAAAAAGTTTTATGAGTAAATGAAAGTTTATGAAAGAGGGTTGAAGAGCAAGCTTCGCATGAATGCATTAATTGCATGATTACAAGTTGTTTATAGTTTAACTATTATGTTTACTTGTAGCATATGTCCACTTATTCTGCTCATTATACTGTGCATTATTGTTAGTAGTTTAGTCGAACTCTTATGTTGTTTAAAGTAAGCGGACTGCCTCGGACCAGACATTTTCCCAACCTTACTAAAAATGAATAGTTAAGTTTAATCTCATATTTTTATAATTAAATAAAACCCGAGGCAGCTGAGAATGAACGCGACGTCAGTTAAACGTCACCCACGACCCTACTGAGAATTTTCTTAAATTCTCACCTCGCTTTGCATTTCCGCCTCATTCTCAGACGTGGACGATGGACACGACAGCTACCCTCTTTATTGAGGTGCCCGACTTGCAGATTCACCATGACCCTGCGGTAGGCTCACTGTACATAGCCGGCTCTTGCCAGTTCCGCCTTTATCTTTTTAGTGATAGGGACTTTGCCGTCCCTTTGCACCATCCCGCTTTTGATTCTACCACGCCTTACATTGAGGTCCCACTACACGTGGCACACCCTCCGCTAGCACCCCCTGCACCTGCAGCACCTGTAGCTCACGCCGATCCTGCGCCAGGATCACCTCCGCAGGTAGTACCCGACATTCCCCTTAGCCCCGAGAGCGACCCGTCAGAGGCCACCGGCTCGTCATCCTCCTCCTCAGGACCCAGTATTGACTACTCACCAGCCGGGTCAGGTATGGCCAATGGCTACCTGACTGAGTAGATTAGCCATAGGCAGTATTGTATAGCATGACCCTCTTTTGGCAGAATGTAGCCTTGGGTCATATACCTAGTAGTAGGCTTTTTGAAATGTCCTCTGAGGACCGCATAGGATCAGGTTGACTTACATGGGCCTTATGTCTTTTGGTACACGGCCCCTCTCATGTTGATATGTTGTATATAAACTAAAGCAGAGGCTTTTGATATGTATATAAATATATATACAAATATATATATAAGCACGTATTCAGTAATATTATTGTACTATTCCCATCTTTATAATATTCAGTTGAATTCGTTTCACTTTTAGCATAGCAATACGCCGTTTCATTTCAAAAAAAAAAAAAAAACAATGGGGCATTAACACAGTAACACAACCTACTTAATTTCATGCTATGACTTAAGCATAACATTAGATTAGTAGGATGTTACAAAGTATGCTCTACATTTGCCTCTTGTTAAGAATCTTCTATATCAGAAATATATATGGTTAATGATATTTATTAATTATTATTCTTTTTATTATTATTATTATTGTTATTATTTATATTACTATTATTGTTATTGTTGTTGTTATTAATATTTCTATGATTATTACTATTATTAATATTAGTATTATTGTTATTATTTTTATTATATTAGAAAATAATAATATTACTTTTATTATTATTATTATTATTACTATAATAATAATATTAGATACAAAGTATGCTATACTATTAGTCTTATATTATTATTTCTATTGTTATTATTGTTGTTATTGTTGTTATTAATATTTCTATTATTATTACTATTATTAATATTATAACTATTATTACGATTATTAATATTACAATTATTATTAATATTATTAATAGACTATTATTATTATTATTATTATTAAATATAAAGTATGCTCTGCACTTATCTC
The DNA here is from genome assembly GCA_031439595.1 of Pterocarpus santalinus. Taxonomy (NCBI): domain Eukaryota; kingdom Viridiplantae; phylum Streptophyta; class Magnoliopsida; order Fabales; family Fabaceae; genus Pterocarpus; species Pterocarpus santalinus. The sequence goes on along the minus strand of JAVHNO010000089.1, from coordinate 186,675 downwards.
TTGTTGAGGATCCTGTGTATCAGAAATATATATGACTAATGATCTTTATTAACTATTATTCTTTTTATTATTATTGTTGTTACTATTTATATTACTATTATTGTAATTGTTGTTATTATTTTTTATTATATTAGATATTAATAATATTACTATTATTATTATTATTATTGCTATTATAATAATAATATTATTATTATTATTAGAGATAAAGTATGCTCTATTATTATCATTATTCCTATTACTATTATTAATTTATTATTACTATACTAGATATTATTATTAGTATTATTATTAATGTTATATTATTATTTCTATTGTTATTATTATTGTTGTTGTTATTAATATTTCTATTATTATTATTATTATTTCTATTTTTGTTATTATTATTGTTGTTGTTATTAATATTTCTATTATTATTACGATTATTATTATTATATACAAAGTATGCTCAACACTTGCCTCTTATTGAGGATTTTATGTATCAGAAATGTATATAACTTATGATCTTTATTAATTGTTATTCCTTTTATCATTATTGTTATTATTATTATAATAATAATATTTTTATTATTATGATTATTATTATTTTAATTTTATTATTATATAGATATAAAGTATGCTCTACACTTACCTCTTTTTGAGGATTCTGTATATTAGAAATATATCAAATTAATGATCTTTTATATTTATAATTATTAATTGTTAGTACCAGCACTACGAAGAAGGCCTGCCAAGCTCGTTTCTAGAAAGGGATGCAAAATATGAAATTAAAAACAGTAAAAATGATAGCGATTACTTAAAGGGGAACATAAAGCGGAGAATAATGGTGCAAAAGATGATGACGAAATACCAAATACACATGCTATTCTTCAACATTCAAAGGATCTTCGATCTTTCATGCCTATTTTGGATCTTGAAGCCATGCATGCACCTGAGTTTCTTGAGTATGCAAATATGGCTAGTGATTATAGTGTAGACATTGAGCTATGTATGGGAATGCAATTCAGTGATAGGGAGACTATAGTACGAGCAATATAGAACTATAGCATTTCTAAATCAGTGGACTACAACATATGTGAGTCAAACTCAATGACATTTTATTGTAAATGCAAATACTATGGCATAGGGTGCAATTGACTTGTTAAGGTCAGTCTCAGAAAAAAGAAGGGCATTTGGGAGGTCAAAAAGTACAATAACCCTCATTTTGTACTACAACGATAATTTCTCAAGATCACATAAAGTTGGATGCTGATATGATTGTACAATATATAGAACCCATGATATAAGCTGATGAACCTATTAAAGTAAAAGTTGTAATTGCAGAAATTCAATCTTAGTATGCATATACACCAACGTACTAGAAAGCATGGACGGCAAAGTAAAAAGCAATTGAAAAAATTTATGGTAGCTAGAAAGAGTCATATGCAGCTTTACCCAAATGGTTGGGAGCAATGTGTGCTTTTACAAGAGGTTCAAATGTTGAGTTTGATACTAGACCAGCTTACCATGGCATTGATGAGCGACCAAATGATCGAATATTCTGCAGAATGTTTTGGACTTTTTCTTCTTACATCAAAGCTTTCAGATATTATAAACTATTAGTCTAAGTTGATGGGACACATTTATATAGAAAATACGAAGGCACTTTGTTGCATTTGCAATAGTCGAGGGTGAGACTACAAATGCATGGTATTTTTTTCTGCATTATTTACGCAGATATGTGGTGACTCGAGACGGAGTTGGTATTATTTCTAATCAGCACGAGTTAATTAAAGCAGCAATTCAATATTGTCATGGCCAGTGGGAACCTCGAAGAGCATTTCATATGTACTGCATTAGACACATCACAGCCAATTTCTTACGGAAATTCAAGAAACCTTACTTACTCCAACTTGTCATGAGTATAGGTAATTCCCAACCTAATTATCTCTATTTGTAAATGAGATTTATTATTTTTATAATATGCTAATCATATTATGATTTGTAGGATATTCAAGGACAAAACGTGAATTTAATCTTTACTACAAGCGGATGTGGTAGCATGGTAACATTTATACAAATTGGCTTGATGAAATTTCAAAAGAAAAGTGGGTTCAAGCCTTTAATAGAGGATATCGGCCTGGATATATGACCACGAACCTGGTTTAGTGCATCAACTCTGTGTTAAAGGAAGCTCATAATTTACCTATTATTGCCTTAGTTAGAGCAACGTACTTTCGGTGGGTTAAGTTATTTGCTACTAAAGGAAGGGAGGCATATGCACAAAAAGTTACAAGAAGTGTTTTTTCTAAACCCATCACGAGAAGATTGTGAGAAAATCAGCAAGCAGCAGGAGGTGTACGAGTTACTATTTTTTCAAGGCAGTATCAGAGTTTCCATGTTGAAGATCTATCAAACGGATCACAATTCAAAGTTAATATGAGGGAAAGGTACTATGATTACAGCGATTTTCAGACAGATCGATATCCATGTCATCATGTAATTGCTTGCTACTCTAATCAGTACCTTGACTGGCAAGTTTATCTTAATGACATTTATAGGATGGACAAGATATGTAAAGTGTACAAGTAAGAATTCGAGGTTGTGGGACATAAAAATACATGGCTGCCATATAATGGCCCGAGCATTCATTCTAACCCCCAGTTGAAACGCACAAAGAAAGGTCGGTCCAAATCAACTCGTTTCCTCAATGAAATGGACATGAGAGAAATAAGAGGACCAAAACATTGTGATCTTTGTCAAAGTGAAGGACATAGCCGCAGCAATGTCCCCATAAAAATAGGCCAAATTCTTAGATATAAGTGAAATGTGATTATCTTGTATTAACTAATGTAATATGAGCCTCTAGCTAATGACTAATGCTTTATTATTTCTTTTAAATCCTGTCACTTTTAAATATATTATTTTTAATTTTGTATGACTAAGATAATATTATTTATTTATTTATTTATGTTTACCTCTATTATTAGTCATTTTTATTGAATATTGAAACTATAACTAAATAACTATAATTGAACTCTTTTCTATTGAAACTATATTATATCATATAATTACTTTATTATTTCTTTTAAATCTTGTCGCTTCTAAATATATTATTTTTAATTTTATATGACTAAGATAATATTTAAATTACATTTGTAATATTCAAATACTAGTCAATTTTGTTTCATGAGTATTGAAACTATAACTAAGATAATTAATACTCAAACACTAAGATAATATTTAAGTAATTAATTTTGCAATTAATTTTAAAAATAAAGTTACAAAAAATACAAAGATATTACAATATCATACAACTAGACTAATATTACAAAAGGATTATAAAAAAATATTACAAAAGAATACCCTTTGACTATTGTTTTTTCTTCCACACTGGCCATGATCCAGGGGCATATCTCACCGATGGCTTCATTTTAATTTTTTCCCATAATCTTTGACAAGCACGACTCTAGACATTCTTGCTCTGTTTTTTGCTCTCATTGGCCTCATTGCTCCCACTATCTTCCCCTTCCTCTTATTCGTCCTCATTCTCCTCTTCTACTTTCTCATCTACTTGTCCCCTATATTGTAGCTCTTGAGCAGACACTGTCATCAAGCGTGAAATGGCTCCAACATTGCCCATATGTCCAAGATTCTATAGTAATTCCATTATCATGTCATTTACCAATCGTGAAATTTCGATAACCACAGGCACAGGCAATGGAAATTGCTATTCAGGTATAGGTAGGACTGGACGATATACGTCCCCATGGGTCACTGAAGCATCACCTCCACATCTAGATTCATTACCACGAGATCAACTTTGCTAACGCGAGCCGGCACCATGGTGGTAGTGTAGTCCACTATCAACTGACCTTCTTCCACATGAATGACCCTAATCACCATGAATTGATCTAGATGATGATGCTAAAAAGTTCATCCGATGTGGCTCCATCCTATGTGAAAATGGCATGTGCCCTAAAGAGTATTGTGGGTGTGTCAGAGGTATGTAACTCTGGTGATGTTGAGGTCATGTAGCTGTAAGGAGGATACTGCCACGATGCTGGGGGCATATAGGCATAATAAGGATATTGTGGGGTTGACGAGCGCATGTCATCAAAATGAGGATACTGCAGGGGTGGCGGGTGCATATTGTCATAAGGAGGATACTGTGGGGGTAGCGGATACATCTCAACATGATATTGATGTGAAGGTGGTTGCGAAGGCATCTGGGCATGCTGTTGCCTTGGTGGTAACTCCCGTTGCTATGGGTCTTGCAATACTAGCTCAAGTGATAAATATTGACCCATAGCAAAGTGAACATACCAATTCCAACAATGCTGAGATGGAGAAGGATCATCGAAAGGATGACCACACGTTATATGTTGCCATCTGTGATTCCAATCTTGCAACCACTTTGCATATTTTTCGACCCAGTTAGTATTATGTTGTCCCCTCAAATCTTTATTATGAGATTCTAACAGGTTTTTTGGATTATTAGGGATATCTTGCTCCAGCCTAAATTGACACTTTTATACAATCAATTGAGTGCCATTCAATAGTCTCAAAGTAGATGAGTGGATTCATAGTTGACCACAATGGCCACTCATTTCCCAAGATATATGAAATAATCCTCTCAATGCCTGGCTGGTGATATGGTCGCCATTAAAACTGCATTATAGAATAAAATAACATCAGTATTAGAAATTATAATGATTTATATAGTTTTTTGACCATTACCTCATCATGTATTATTAGATCTATACACAGCCTTATACTGCCTATTGTCTTAAAGGCAAATTCTGCCGAAATTCACACGTTTATCCACCTGTGGAATATTATATTAATTAGATATATATTTAGCTATAATAAATTACAAAAAATTATAAAATTAGGATAATTCTACCTAGAGGCTAAAGGAAAACATGGCACGGGATTATTAGAAATAGGAGCCAAGAATGGGGCTCGGTGTTATGCCCACGACTATAAAAGCTGTAAGCAACCACCAATGTCAAAAATTTTATGGCACCTTACACAGCATAAATTTCGATAAGGTACGTCGAGGCATGCCGAACCCCAACTATACTCCCCTTAGGGGTGTTCACAGTCCAGTTTGATTCGATTTTGGGGGAAACTCCAACCGAACCAAACCAATCGGTTCCTACATCACCATCCGATCCATTTTTACTAGGCTAGCCAACCGAACCAAACCGAACCGAAATTTAATGGTTTGGTTCGATTCGATTTTTGATTGTGCAGTAACATAGTCAACATCATATACTACATTTTTACCTATGGTATTCCTATTAATAGGATGGAACTTTTCCAATAATTTTAAAATCAACCTATATATGAAACTGCACTACATTATGCAGTATATTTTAAATTTTTTCATCATATACAAAATTCAGCATCATAAACCAAATTTCTGCAGTACATTATGCCATATATACCAAATTTCTGCATCATATGCTAAATCAGTAAATTGTTATTGCAACGAGATGGAAATTCTGCAGTAATTAAAAAATCTGCAGTACATACTAAATTTCTTAATTGTAATTAAGCACATTCAAAATATGAAATTATACAAATTAGAATTTCTTAATCAAAGTCAACTTGCTTCAAATCAAAATTTCTCAATCAAATTCAACATAATACAAACCATAGCCATATTGGTAATGCAAACTAAGAAGCTATAAGACAAGAGCAGAATCCAAATCCAAAATACAATGAAACTCAATATAATTGTCCAAACTTAGTAAATCCAAACTCCAAAATGAAAATACACAACAACAACCAAATCCCAAACTATACATTCCGTCCAAGACATAAAAACTACAATTCTAGCCACATGAATTTAAAATTCTAGCCATAGCAACATTCTAAAACATCAAACCAGCACAAGAATTTCCAATATCCAAGAAACTTGAAGATAGCCCACATATACCTAAAATCAAAAGCTATGAAGTCAATTAACAATAACATCAAGACAGTAGCATTTTTTCAGAGTTTGAAATTAATTCTGCAATTCATAACTAAATGGCTGAATTAGAACTAATCTGACTCGCCACTAGAATCCTCTTTATTAGGTTGTGTGGTTGGTGCAATTTCTAAACAACAAAGAATATTAGAGTATAACATAAATATTAGCAAAAAAATCAGTTGACAATAAAAGAAAATATTTTGATATACCTGAAATCAACTTTTCAAAATCTTCAAGAAGCTCTTCAAAATCAGTTGACAATGGAGTGGAGCGGAACCAATTTTGTGTACAAATTAATGCTTCAAAAGTCTTTGGAGTTAGAGAGCTACTATAATTATTTAGTACCCTTCCCCCAGTACTAAAACCTGATTCTGAAGCTACCATAGACACAGGCATGGCTAATACATCCCTAGCTATTTGCCCAAGAGTTGGATATTTGGTAGAATTCACCTTCCACCAATTTAGAATATCAAAACTATGAGTTGTCTTCTCTAAGGTCTCCATAAGATACAAATCTAACTCATTTTTATTCATACTCTCACTAAGATGCATGTCTTTCTCAAATTTCAAAGCAAAAGAACTATCAAGCCCTGCTACATCTGGTGTCTCTATCTAATGTGAAGATTGTGTCCCTCTTTGTGATTCACCACTCATATTACATGCCCTATAACTGTCGAACAACTTGTTAAACGTTTCCTTCACCCTTCCACTAAAAAAATCAGCATCTTCCTTTTCATATAACTTCTCAAAACTCCATTCTACAAACCGAAGCTTGTATCAAGGATAAAGAACCACAGCAATAAAATCATCATATTAATATTTTTAATGCTACCCCAGTATTTGTCATACTTAGCCTTCATTTTTTCAGTCATTCTCCCAAGTAATGGATCAAGACTTCCAACCTAAGTCTTAAATATGTTCAATATCAAACAAAAGTCATGAAAGTATTGAGAAGAAGTCACAAATGAAGAACCTGACACCTTCTTAGTTACACTACAAAAAATCTTTAAGAACCTCACAAACATTCATGCATTATTCCAATCATCATTCCTTGGGATACCACCCTGCATCAAGGCATATTTCGTATCTCGCTCTCCCAACCTTTTAAATGCCTTTTGAAATTTCAAAGCACTTTCAAGCATTAAGAAAGTAGAGTTCCACCTAGTAGGAACATCTAATTGTACAGTGCACTTCTCTTGTATCCTAGCCTCCTTTATCATACTTTTAAACCTATCCATATGATCAAGTGAAGCATGTACATATCTAACAACATTTCTAATCTTGCTAATTGAATCATGCATGTCTTTCAATCCACCATTTACAACAAGATTCAAAATATGAGCACAACACCTAACATGTAGATACTCTCCTTTTGATGGATGAGAGTTCCAATCCTCCATTATACTTTTCAAATAAGAAATAGCAATATCATTAGAGCTAGCATTATCGACAGTCATAGTAAAAACTCGAGATATCCCTCATCCTAAAAGGCATTTCTCAATTTTTCTACCAATTGTTTCCCCCTTGTGATTCTTGATGAGACAAAAATTGACAATTCTCTTTTGTAATTTCCAATCACGATCATTGAAATATGCAATAAGGTAAAGATAATTCAAACTTTGCATAGAAGTCCAACAATCAGTTGTAAGACAAACAGTCTGATTTGGTTGACTAAATACAAACTTCAACTTATTTTTCTCATTTATATAAAGATTCCAGTAATCCCTAGCAATTGTGACCCTTCCAAAAATAGGAAATTTGGGCTGCATAACACTCATGAAATATCCAAATCCCTCTCCCTCAACAAATTTGAATGGCAATTCATTAACTATGACCATTCTAGCAAGGGCTTGTCTACATGCATCAGCATCAAAAGACATTGCATGAAGTGCATTACCAATCCCTTTCCCCTCTTCCTTTTTCAATTGTTTGAACTAAGAATGGTTTGACTAGGATCAAGTGATTCTTTAGGAAACTTTTTATATTGGGTCAACAAATGATTCTTCATATTAGTTGTCCCATTTCTATGACTATCACAAGCATAACTAGCCCCACACCAATTACATGTAGCTCTAGGAGTTGATGACCTAGAATTAGGATCTCTTATAAAGTGATCCTATGTCCAAGATCTAGGTCTAGAGGGTTTTCTCGTACCGGGATCCTCAGTGCTATCATCAACAGAAGTTTCTCCAGCAGGAGGGGGAGCCTTCCTTTTCTTATCAACTTTGGGAATTTCAAGTCTAGCTTGTGCCTCACTATTCTCTGTTGGGGACCTTATAGAATCAGTATTCCCAGTCATGTTTCTTTCATTACTTGGAGTGTTACTTGACTGCATAAGATAAAATAACAAAAATAAATAAATAAGAAAAACACGAAATACCCAAAGCAAGTGAGATATTGAGTTAAGAATTGAAAATTAAATGGGACATTCTATTCGCAAAAGATAACAACTAATATAAAAAATAGTATAATATAAAAAAGTTACCTTAGCCATTTGGAAAGCACTTGGAGTTAGAGGCACTTAGGCAAGGCAAAGCAGGAACAGGATTGAGGTTCAGTTCAATCTACAATACAAATAGAAGCCATAAAAATTAAAAATCCATTAGAAACCCTGAAATATTTACAAAGCATTAGAATAATAGAATATCAGAGAGAGCATGGAAAACAGAAACACTTCTAAGCCATAAAAATTAAAAACCCATTAGAAGCCATCAAAGCATTAGAACAGCAAAACATCAAAGAGGCATGGAAAACAGAAACAGAAACAAAAACATTGACAAACAAAAACATTAGAAACCCATTAGAAGCCATCAAATATTAACAAATCCATGGAAAACAGAAACCATCAAAGAGGCAGAACATCAAATGAATTAGAAAATCAAAAATAAATCAAATAATCCCTTAAAAATATGAGTAAGTGCAAAACATAAGAATAGCAAAAAATAAGAAATAATCAATGAAAATATGAAAACATCATCATCAAATCAACAATGACAAATTAAATGAGTGAAAGTATTCTTGAGAGACAGAAACAGAGAGCTACCTATGAGGCTGTGACGCCGTGGGAACTAGCGATGGTGGTGTTGTGCGTTGGCAGTGGTCGTGCAATGACGATGGCACAATGGATGGTGGTGGTGTGTTCAGCTGGACGGCCGTGGCAATTGGGGAGAACCAGAGAAGATATGGGCTGCACGGTGTTCGGGTGGATGGCATAACGCGATAGTGGTGTTGCGTGATGGCGCAGCACGATGGTGGTGGTGTGCTCGGTGGATGGCAGTGGGAACTGGGAAGTGGGAAGAAGATGTTGGCTGTACAGTGTGTGGGTGAATAAGCGAAGGTGGTGCGGGGGAGGTGACGGCGTACGGGCTAGCCAGAGATAGAGAGTGTGTGAGGAAGCAAAAGGAAATGGGATTTGGAAGTGAGCACTATAGCAGATTAGGGATTTAGGGGTATGGGCATTTTGGGGTTTTCATAGTGTTATAAGGGCATATGTGACTATGTGTAATGGTACTTTGGTTCGGTTTGATTTGGTTCGGTTCTGAAATTCAGAACCGAAAATCGAACCGAACTGATCGATTTTTTTTGTTTCAATTTTTTCAGCTATTGGTTTTTTGGTTCGGTTTCGGTTATTTGATCGGGTTGGTTCGGTTTTGAACACCCCTAACTCCCCTACCTCTTTGCAAATTTTCAATTAATGGAAGAAATTTGCAATGAATTAAATATGTGGTCTTATCTAGTGTAAATCGCATCCCCAGTAGCCGGAGTATATAGCCATGAGTAAATTGCTGTAAGATCTCATCAGGCACATCTTGCCCAAAGCTGTCTAGTCTTTCTTCCCTAAAATGGTCATACAGCCAAGTTAATCTGATTATGGATTTGTTAATGTCACCCTCTTTAGGCCTAATGCCAAGAAGGCTCTGACATAAATTCTTAATCCTTTCTCAGGTAAAGGATGTAGAACCAGTAACGGGTCGACCTTCGATACAAACCTCATGTTGAAGTGCCACGTCTTCTAATGTGACTGTACATTTGCCAATTAGAAAAGTGAAATGTGTTAGTTTCTGGCCTCCAGCATTCAACCAACGCACTGATAAGTTGGTCGTTTGATTCGAATTAGTCCATCATAGAAACATCTAGTAATCTGGCATTTCGTAAATAGTTATATATTTTTCATGCCGGTTTCTCCACCTACAAGACCCGAGGTTGCAGTACTCATATTTTCTGTTATGATTTGCAAAAACATAAAAATAAAAGAATTAGGATGTATAAATAAAAATAAAATATTACTACTAAATAAAGTAATACATAAACAAAAGAAAACACACATATTATCAGAAATAATAATATTATTATAACAACAATAATATTAACTAATAATAAATTGATAATTTAGGATTTAATTTTACATTTATTTATAATGTCAAAATGTCTTAAAAAATATATATCAGATATATTTTTGATACACAAGATCCTTATAAGAAGCAAGTGTAAAGTATACTTTATATCTTATATAACTAAGGTTTACTAACAATAATAAACTAAAGCCTTAATCTTTAGTTAAAATAAGTAATTAAAATTTCTTAAACAATATAATAACAAGATTAATAATAATAATACTAAAACTAAATAATCATAATAATAATAATAATAATAATAATAATTACATAATAAAATCAAGATTATATTATGATTATAAGATAATAATAATACTAAATATTAATTTAATTAAATAAGAAAATAAAACTAAATAATAATAATAGTAATAATAATAATCATAACAATAAGAATAAAATAATAATAATATTTCATTATTACTCCAGTCAATATAACTACTTTTAATATATAAAAGATATATTTCTGATATACAGGATCCTTATAAAAGATAAACATAAAGTATACTTTATATCTTATATAACCAAAATTTACAAATAATAATAAACTGAAGTCTTAATCTTAAGTTAAAATTATTAATTAAAATTTCTTAAATAAAATAATAACGGATTAATAATAATAATAATAATAATAATAATAACAACAAAGCTAAATAATTATTTTATTATTATTATAATTATATTAATAATATGTACAAAATAATAATAATATTTTATTACGATCATAAGAAACATAATAATACTAAATATTAATCAAAATAAATAATAAAGATAAAACTAAATAATAATAATGATAATAATAATATGATCAACAATAGGTATAAAATAATAGTAATATTTTATTAGTATTGTAAGAAAAGTAATCATACTAAATAATAGTAGAAGTAAATAAAAAATAAAATAATATTATTTTATTTTTACACAGTCTTTATAATTACTTTAAATATATAATAGATATATTTATAATATACAAGATCCTCATAAGAGGTAACTGTAAAATATATTTTATATCTTATATCGCAATAGTAGCAATAATAATAATAATAAGCAGAATAATATAACAATATTAAATTCAAAATAATAATAATATATATCAGATATATTTCTGATGCACAGGATTCTTATAAGAGGCAAGTGTAGAGTATATTTTATGTAACATCCCCATATAACGTAATAGAAAATAATGCAAATAAACTTTTATTACTTACAACCTTGCCCCCAAACTTTTTAAAAAATGACATTCAGATCCCTAGATCAATAGAATTAGTAGAATAAAGTTTTAAATAAAGCAGAATCACGTAGCGAAAACGTAGAAACCTAAACCTCGGCCGATTGAGCCACGGAGATATCCATATCTGAAATGACATGGGATGCCCCTAGAATTGCCCATAATTATGAAAATATCCTTAGCCATGAAAAACAGAAAACAGAATGACCATCAATTTGTAAAACGTTTAATTTACACCATTAATTGATTTATTCGATTTTAATGCATAAGTAAGTTAAAAAGAAGTTAATTAAGGATTAATTAGGTATTGATTAGATGCTAATTAGAGAGTTAGAATTAGAAATAATTAGAATAGAAACATATAAAACTTCACAAATTTCTTCAAAATCGATTTACCGATTAAAGGAAATCGGTAAGATTATGGTATTTCAAACTGTCGGAACCGAACTAATAGGATTTTACACTCTAAACCCTGCATCAAGTGGCTGAAAACTCAGCCACTTAACCCACCAAAGTGGCGCAAGACAGCCACAAAAGGGAGGGAAGCATGGCTGAATATGAGCCATACAAACTCCAACCAATCAAATTACAAGATTTCAACCATCAACACTTTCATAATATATTTCTCTCTTCCTTCAACAAAATTTTTGAGCTCCCTCTTCCAGCAGCCTTCCTCTCCTCTTTTCTTCATCTTCTTCATCTCCTTCTTCCACTTTCAGCCTCCCTCAAGCTTCTTGCATCCCTAGAACTCAAGATTAGCTAGTTGTTGCTTCAAAATAAAGGTAGGATTCTAATTCTGTCTTGATTTTCTGATTATGGGTAGCTATTGGTGACTCTATTTACTCAGTTCTTGATGAAATAATTGAATGATTATGTTGTTATTTGGCTGGTTTGTTGGCTCTTGTTGGTGTTAAATTCGTTGAGGATGTAAGCAAAAGGTGAAAGGATGAAGAAGTGAGAAGCTGAAAACCTAGAATCCCTCGGCAGTCCGTATGGCGGAGTGCACGGCTCAGCCTATAGCCGATTAAATTTGATAAAACTATTTTTATATGAAACTAGACATCTAGGGCTTTCCATACATATATCATATAAGGATTTTGGATTAGCATTGAGAGAGATATGAATTTTTGAATTTTGACCTAGGTTTTTGACTCTGATTCTGGGCAGACTGGGTTTTTCAGGGTAGAACTCGCCCTATACTAATTGAAAATAAGTGAAACTAACTTTTTTAGAAAGCTTACACATAGGAGAATTTTCTATAAAAATTTCAGAATTAGATAAGGTTCCATTTGCTCCCAGTGATCCAAGAAAATTGCCCTATGTCCAAACTGGGCTAGAACAGGGCAGTTTAGGAAGGTCAGAATTCGAGGCTTATAACTCGAGTTCTACTAAGTCAAATGGAAAGAAACTTCTTGTAGATGAAACTTTGCCCTGTTAGATTTAATGAGTAATTTCGTGTAATTTGAGTCAGTTTCGATTTATAGTGGATTTTTACTTTTAGGTGTCTAATTCATGCCAGCCACTGGGCAGGCCAAGATAAAACCTAAATATCTTAAGCTATAGATATCAAAATTAAACGGGACTAAAGAGGTTAGAAAATAGACACATAAAAATTTAACATACCCAAAATTGAGGTCCAAATGAGTTAAATAGCAATTATGGCTTGAATTATAAAAATCGAGTTAGTTAACTATGCTGAGGCAGAAACATTGCCTTAATGAGATTATTGTTGTTATGAATTCCATATTGAAATATGTATGCAATGTTGTGTGACCTTTGTGATAAATTGAATGTTATGGTATACTGGCACTATTTACGAGCAAGCGGACTTGATCCGTTATGGTGCCGAAATTCCGGCAGAAATATGTGAATTATATGAATGTGATAAACATTTATGTGTTATGCTCATAAGATTCATATATGCAAGGATGATTTAAGTATGATATGAATATATTGAATGTGGGTCCCTTCATCTGGAGGCAGTTACGAGATCTCTCCTTGTGAAGGCAGTTAAATAAGATAAGATATGGGTCCCTTCACTTGGAGGCAGTTGCACTTTGAATCCCTCCATGTAAAGGTAGCTAAAACTTTTGGGTCCTTCTATGTTGGAGGCAGAGAGCCAACTGAGTCCTTCCAACCTAAAGGCACATGGGTCCCCTTGTGGGTGAGTCGGTCTGACGACGGTCACGAGTCGAGCTGACAAGCTCACTCCAAGGCCAGGCTACCCAAGGGCAGTAAAGGCTAAAGACTAAAGATTAAAAGATATGCAAGCACCCCACTCACATGAGGCATGGCATCGACCCAGCTAATGTGAGTATAGGAGACAAGATTTACACGAAGCATGGCGTGACCCAGCTAGTGTAAGCAATGAAGATGTATGGTGGCAACATCCATGACATTAACTCAGTACAGAGCAAAGAAAGGCATCAGGGTATTTGCATGAATTCAAAGATGAGAATTTGCATAATGACATCCCATCTTTAATTGATGCTGAAGCTGCACTATCTATTTATGCTGTAATTATTTTCTAAATATGAAATATTGCCAATGCGACTCAAGCGCATGAATAAAATGAACTCTGCTTTGGACATTATATTTCCAACTATAAAATTGAATAGTCTATTTAACATGCTCACATTTTTCATAATAAACTAAAGCAGCTGGAGATAATAACGATGACACGGTATAAAATTTATTAATGAATCCTACTGAGAATTTTATAATTCTCACCCCTATGTTTATTTCCGTGTTATCTCCAGATAATTCAAGAAATTTTGGGAACAACCAGAGGTTGCTACCAGACAAGGTCCGTTTCGTGTAACAAGAATAACTCCTGAGTGTGGTGCTATGACTTAAGAATAGTACTGTACTTGGGAGGGTGTTACATTAATGGTATCAGAGCAGTTCGATCCTCCCCGGACCTGAGGATTTGGACTGACTATGTTTGCAGTGCACTCTGGAATCCTTAGAAAATATCATGCGACAAATCTTATCTGTTCAGATAAGATATAGGGAATTAAATATGCATGATAGCCTAACTGTGATTGTTATTAGTTGCTATCACACTTAACTTATTGTGGAGCCTGATCAACTCAATGCTTTGTTATGTGTAATTAGGAACTAATGGCTTCCAGAGGGCGTGGTAGGCCACGAACTATACCCACTCCAGAAGATCCTGCTAATTTTATGGACACGATGCATGAGATGGCTCATGCAATGCGGGAACAGGCTGCTGCAACACATCAAATGATGAACCAATTGGGTAGGCAGCCCGAGGCCGGCCGTGGAGGAAATCCACATGGCCCAAGAGTCAACCTTGGACTATCTTAAATTTGCTAAATTCAGAAAAGCGAATCCGCCCGAGGAGCTGTCGACCCAAATAAAGCTGAGGAGTGGATTAGGACAATGGAGAAGGTCTTTACTGTCTTGGCTTGCACTGATCAACAGAAAGTAGCCTTTGCCACTTATATGTTGGAAGCGGATGTCGAGTTTTGGTGGAGCGGTGCGAAAAGGCTGTTGGAAGGACCCCAAGTTGATATCACTTGGAACATATTTAAGGAGGCATTTTATCAGAAGTATTTTCCCACATCCGTACGAAATGCTAAAGAATTGGAATTCATGAAGCTTCAACAGGGAGACATGAGTGTTTCGGAGTATATTGCTAAGTTCGAAGAACTTTGCAAATTTTCCACCATCTATCAACGCAACCCCAACGAAAATTAGAAATGCATCAAATTTGAGGGAGGACTGAAAGCGGACATTTTGGCATCGGTGGGACCAATGGAGATAAAAGATTTTGCTGCCTTAGCCAACAAAAGTCGATTAGTTGAAGAATATAACAAGAAGCTCGCTGATACTAGAATGGATGTTTGTAGAAAGAGACTAACACGGGAAGACCAGGAGTTTAAGCACACACCGCCGTTAAAGAAGCCGTTTCAACCTAATGGAGATAAAGATAAGCAGCAGCAAAGACCCATCATGAAGCAAGAATGTTCAAAATGTGGAAAGTATCATGGAGGAAGGCCTTGCTTGGCTAGGCAGAATGTATGCTTTAAGTGTGGAAAGCCAGGACACATGGTTAGAGAATGCCCCGGCCATTAGCTACCTATTCCTAGGCTGTAACACCCAAGGTTGAATGTTGAAAGGACTACTTCCCTGGAGGAGCTGAAACAAAATTAGGAACAACCCAGGACAATGATTCACTTTTTGCTAATTGTATTATGTTAAGTTATATAACAGGGGTATTACATTAATGCTGTATTATACTTATCGAATGTACTTATATATCAACTCTTTTATTAAACTCTTACAGCAATAAATAGTTAGTTTTGTGACTCAATTTTGGGGACAAAAAAATTTTTTTTAGGAGGGTAGTAATGTAACATCCCCATATAACGCAATAGGAAATCATGCAAATAAACTTTTTTTACTTACAACCTTGCCCCCAAATTTTTTAAAAAATGACATTTAGGTCCCTAGATCAATAGAATTAGCAGAATAAAGTTTTAAATGAAGCAGAATCACATAGCAAAAACGTAAAAACTTAAACCTCGGCCGATTGAGCCACGGAGGTATACATATATGAAATGACATAGGATGCCCCTAGAATTTCCCATAATTACGAAAATACCCTTAGCCATGAAAAACAAAAAACAGAATGGCCATCAATTTGTAAAACGTTTAATTTACACCATTAATCGATTTATTCGATTTTAATGCATAAGTAAGTTAAATAGAAGTTAATTAAGAATTAATTAGGTATTGATTAGATGCTAATTAGAGAGTTAGAATTAGAAATAATTAGAATAGAAACATATAAAACTTCACAAATTTCTTCAAAATCGATTTACCGATTTAAAGGAAATCGGTAAGATTACAGTATTTCAAACTGTCGGAACCGAACCAATAGGATTTTATGCTCTAAACCCTGCATCAAGTGGCTGAAAACTCAGCCACTTAACCCACCAAAGTGGTGCAAGACAGCCACAAAAGGGAGGGAAGCATGGCTGAATATAAGCCATACAAACTCCAACCAATCAAATTACAAGATTTCAACCATCAACACTTTCATAATATATTTCTCTCTTCCTTCAGCAGAATTTTCGAGCTCCCTCTTCCAGCAGCCTTCCTCTCCTCTTTTCTTCATCTTCTTCATTTCCTTCTTCCACTTTTAGCCACCCTCAAGCTTCTTGCATCCCTAGAACTCAAGATTAGCTAGTTGTTGCTTCAAAATAAAGGTAGGATTCCAATTCTGTCTTGATTTTCTGATTATGGGTAGCTGTTGGTGACTCTATTTACTCAATTCTTGATGAGATAATTGAATGATTATGATGTTATTTGGCTGGTTTGTTGGCTCTTGTTGGTGTTAAATTCGTTGAGGAGTTAAGCAAAGGGTGAAAAGATGAAGATGTGAGAAGCTGAAAACCTAGAATCCCTCGGCAGTCCGTACGGTGGAGTGTACAGCTCAGCCTATAGCTGATTAAATTTGATGAAACCATTTTTATATGAAACTAGACATCTAGGGCTTTCCATACATATATCATATAAGGCTTTTGGATTATTATTGAGAGAGATATGAATTTTTGAATTTTGACTTAGGTTTTTGACCCTGATTCTGGGCAGACTAGGTTTTTCAGGGTAGAACTCGCCCTATACTACTTGAAAATGAGTGAAACTAACTTTGTTAGAAAGCTTACACATAAAAAAATTTCCCATAAAAATTTTAGAATTAGATAAGGTCCTGTTTGCTCCCAGTGATCCAAGAAAATTGCCCTATGTCCAAACTGGGTCAGAACAGGGCAGTTTAGGAAGGTCAGAATTCGGGACTTATAAATCAAGCCCTACTAAGTCAAATGGAATGGTACTTTTTGTAGATGAAACTTACCCTGTTAGCTTTAATATGAGTCCAATTTCGTATAAGTTGAGTTAGTTTTCGATTTATAGTGGATTTTTACTTTTAGGTGTCTGATTCTGGCCAGCCACTGGGCAGGCCGGGGTAAAACCTAAATATCTTAAGCTATAGATATCAAAATTAAATGGAACTAAAGAGGTTAGAAAATAGACACATAACACTTTAACATACCCAAAATTGAGGTCCAAATGAGTTAAATAGCAATTATGGCTTGAATTATAAAAATCGGGTTAGTTAACTATACTGAGGCAGAAACTTTGCCTTAATGAGATTATTGTTATTATGAATTCTATGTTGAAATATGTATGCAATGTTGTGACCTTTGTGATAAATTGAATGTTCTGGTATACTGGCACTATTCACGGGGAAGCGGATTTGCTTCATTATGCTGCCGAAATTCCGGCAGAAATATGTGAATTATATGAATGTGATAAACATTTATGTGTTATGCTCATAAGATTCATATATGCAAGGATGATTTAAGTATGATATGAATATATTGAATGTGTGTCCCTTCATCTGGAGGTAGTTACGAGATCCCTCCTTGTGAAGGCAGTTAAATAAGATAAGATGTGGGTCCTTTCACTTGGAGGCAGTTGCACTTTGAATCCCTCCATATAAAGGTAGCTAAAACTTTTGGGTCCCTCTATATTGGAGGCAGATAGCCAACTGAGTCCCTCCGACCTAGAGGCATGTGGGTCCCCTTGTGGGTGAATCGGTGTGACGACGGTCACGAGTCGAGCTGACGAGCTCACTCTAAGGCCAGGCTACCCAAGGGCAGTAAAGGCTAAAGACTAAAGATTAAAAGATATGCAAGCACCCCACTCACATGAGGCATGACATCAACCCAGCTAATGTGAGTATAGGAGACAGGACTTACACGAAGCATGATGTGACCCAGCTAGTGTAAGCAATGAAGATGTATGGTGGCAACATCCATGACATTAACTCAGTATAGAGCAAAGAAAGGCATCAGGGTATTTGCATGAATTCAAAGATGAGAATTTGCATAATGACATCCCATGTTTAATTGATGCTGAAGCTATACTATCTATTTACGCTGTAATTATTTTCTAAATATGAAATATTGCCAATATGACTCAAGCGCGTAAATAAAATGAACTCTGCTTTGGATATTATATTTTCAACTATAAAACTGAATAGTCTATTTAACATGGTCACATTTTTCATAATAAATCGAAGCAGCTAGAGATAATAATGATGACACGGTATAAAATTTATTAATGAATCCTACTGAGAATTTTATAATTCTCACCCCTATGTTTATTTCCGTGTTATCTCCAGATAATTCAAGAAATATTGGGAACAACCAGAGATTGCTACCAGACAAGGTCCGTTCAGGTAACAGTAACAACTCCTGAGTGTGGTGCTATAACTTAAGAATAGTACTGTACTTGGGAGGATGTTACATTTTATATCTTATATCACAATAAATAATAATAATTATAACAACTAAATATTACTCTTTCACTACGAATCTTCTTCAAAATATGATCTTGTGCTCTCATTATCTTATCTTTTGCTATTTTTTCTAAAAAAATATTTTTTTATTGTATTAATTCAGCTCACTTTCACAATTCCTTGCAACTAACTCTCAATTCTCTTTCACTCACACTTATTTCTTTCAAATTGTTCGATGTGCCTTCTGCCGAAACTATTTATAGAAGGGTCAATTATTGTTGCCATACCCTATAATATAGTGTGCCAATTATTGTATATAAAATACATGATTTTTTACATTGACAAAGGAGAACTTGC
Source organism: Pterocarpus santalinus (assembly GCA_031439595.1). NCBI lineage: Eukaryota > Viridiplantae > Streptophyta > Magnoliopsida > Fabales > Fabaceae > Pterocarpus > Pterocarpus santalinus. The sequence goes on along the minus strand of JAVHNO010000089.1, from coordinate 167,404 downwards.
AACACATCAGCACAATTTCACCACAAATGTGTTGATATGTTGCGAGTTCTGTCCCACCCTATGCCAGTCTATTGTGAGTTCCAAAAACTCTAGTGATATGTTGCGAATTCAGTGGATTTCGGCCTTAAAATCACCATATTTCTCTAATATTCTTTTAAATATAATAAATCACTTAATACCCATAGCAAATACAATAAACATTCTATAAAGCCAAAAGATGCAGGTGAGGCTCGACATGAGTAGTTGTATCTACAACCTTACGACACTGCACCTTGGGTTTAAAGGAGCCGTGTTTGACCTCCAGGGGTTGAAGCACCAAAGATCCCCCCCCCCAAAAAAAAAACCCCTCCCTGGCCAAAAAAAAGATAAAATAACGACAAAAAAGAATGACAAAAATATAAAAAAAATAAAACGGAAGTCTCCTTAGCTTGTTGTTTGGGATCTAATCTCAATACTTATCCACATAATGATGGGTAAATGGAGCAAAACCTGAGCCAATTGACCTTCCCCTTTATAAGGCCATCACCATCTACAACAAGGGACCAAAAAAAACAAAAAGCTATTGGAAGAAGAAATAAAAAAACCCACTCTTTTTTCTTATTACTTTTGGCCAACTATCACCCATAGGTAGGGTGCTATGCTCATTTTGTTTTTGAAGCTTTTAAAACCAAGTTTATTTTGTATTGAGAAATATTTTTTGTACCATTAGGGTAGGTAGACACCTTAAACACCCAGAGATAGAAAGGAGAAAAAAAATTATAAAACAAAGTGAAAAAAGTGAAATGATTGATGGAGAGAGAAAAAACTGAGAGAGGTTATTGGGGTGTTGGAGATTTTGATATGTACAAATAACATATCTCTTTTGTATTTCTAGTTGTCTTGTCTTATTCTTCAAAACTTACTAATAATGAGAAATGATATGTTAACATCCCTTTTAAGGATACATACATTGGACATCGTAAAGTGTACTAGAAGAGGACAAGATCATTGTGTGTAGACAATCACCCATACAAGATGAAGAGTAAATATCCTTTTAGTTCTACTATTTTGAAGTTAACATCAATTTAGTCCTGAAAATTTTTTTGACATCAATTTAGTCTTAGACTGATGATTTGAGGGAAAATTTGTTAGAACTAAATTGATATTAAAACTCAAAATATTAGGATTAAATTGATATCAAAAATATTTTCAAGACCAAATTGATATCAACTTCAAAGTGTTAGAACTGAATCGATGCTAAAAAATTTTTAAGATCAAATTAATATCAAATTTAAAATATTAAGACTAAAAAGGTTATTTACTCTAAAATTAAAAACATAAAATAATAAAATAATTTCAAATTGAAAAGAAAAAACTAGTCAAACATTTTTTCTCCTCCTTTTCTTTGTGCCTTCCCTTGCTTCTTGTTTTCACCCCCAATCATGCCTTCGTTTGTCTCCTCTCTTATTCTTACACCATTTGTATCTCTTTCTTCTTCATCTATTCATAACCCTCCTTTAAGCTCTACTCTACTCATAGCCAAGTAAGTGCCCTTGCCCCTAATTTAATTTTTTTTCTTTCATTTCTCACAATTGCATCCCTTCCGGGCACCATCGACCTTTCCCAGTCATCTCCGCCATCAAACTACCCTCTCGTGGCTTCTAATAGCCCATCTGCGGACACAGCAACCCCCTTGGCCCTCACAAATCTCAAGGTAGTCTCTTGACCTTGTAGGCTATGAACCTATATGTATTGTCTAGATTCCCCTTTCTGCAAGCTTTCCAAGTTATTTACCTTTATGAATCCCATTTATAGAAGTGAGATGCTATAAATGTGTTCTTGTATAAGGTGAATGTGATTTGGATTTGAAACCATCATTCTATGTTCTTATTTGTTACTAGACTTGGGTAATATTTAGTTTCCTGGAGTGTCATTTAATTGAGATTTGCTGGAAAATTGGTTGTAGAAGTCATTGGAATTTTGGATAACATATATTGAGGACGATGGGATGGTCTTCAAATATTGTATGTAAAACTCTAAAGTATAACTTGTAATAACCAGCAGGAGCAATAGATGTATATTAGGGAGTGCCTGAGAATTTTTATGACTAATTTCAAATGGTATAACATGGAATCAATTTCACAAGTCAATATAAAAAAAAAAAAAAAATAGTTCAAAATTGTTCTTAGTTTGGTTCAAAAAATTCTTAAAAACTAAATATAATATTGAATTAGTTGCTATTGTGGCCCTAGTCCTGTGGGGTTAATTGCTCTGTCATTACAAATTAGAATCACAAATTACCTTCCTAGAAGCTTCAATTTTTGGGTATTTGATGTATAACTAGGCTAGTTAGGTCCATATACCGATTTTAAATGGGCTAGGTTGCTATATAAGTGGCCCATTTCGTCAGCTATAGAGTTGGGTCATCTTATTTGGCTCACATGCCTAAATGGGCTAGGCTAGTCTATTTGACACATCTATTATTACCCAATAAATTCATTACAAATTTAAGTAATAGAATATTTTTAATACTTGTAATTGAAATGTCACTGCTTCATGAATCATTATATTTTTTATTATTGAAATTTTAGTAGTGTAATAATTACAAAATACATTCAATTTTACATTAATAGAGGGCTAGCAGTTCTGTAACATCCTCCCAAGCACAGTACTATGCTTAAGTCATAGTACCACACCCTGGAGATGTTACTGTTACTGTGGACCTCATCTCGACAAAGAACTTCACTGCCTTCGGAAACTTCTAAAATCATCTGGAGACAACATGGAAATAGGAGTGAGAATTATAAAATTCTCAGTAGGATTATCTAATTTTCATACATAGTGTCATCATGGTCGTCTTTAGTTTGCTTCGGTTTATTATAAAAAAAAAGTGAACATGTCACGTAAACTATTTGATTCCACAGTTTGAAAAATACATTATCCGAAGCAAAGTACATTTTATTCATACACTTGTCAACTCATGAATTATATTATGAATGATAACTGGAACATAAATAGAGTATAATAGCATCAATTTCCTGGAAACATAGCCTCTACTCATAACTTTACTTGTACTTGAATTTATACATATACATAAAATTTACTTCTCTTTCATTCGGTACTTACACTAGCTAGGTCATGCCATGTCTCATGTAAGTTCTGTCCCCTGTACTCACACTAGCTAGGTCGATGCCATGCCTCATGTGATTGGGGTGCTTGCATATGCTTTAATCTTTAGTCTTTAGTCTTTTACTTGGTGTAACATCCTAATAAACCCATATTACGCTTAAGTCGTATTACGGCGTTTTATTAGTTGGTACTTATGCTCGTGAAAAATTAAACTCCACTTGAAATTAAATTACGTGGAAAATACGGTAGGATTTTTTTTTGAAATGCGTCATCGCTTTGGAAAGTAAAGCCTTGAGCAAGAAGGTAGGTAGAGAAGGAGCGTGTCGCATAAAACAAATACCCAAATATCATAAAACAAGAGAAAGGTAAATAAATAGAAATTCACAAATACCTTGCATTAATTAACTAATCATTACATCCATATGAGTTCATAATATATATATATATATATATATATATATATATATATTACATCGAAGAAAGCTCATGGTCGTGCCATGATCCAAATACAAGATACTAAGTACAAACTCCAAGGACAAGGCTCATCTCAAAAGGAATATACGAAGATGCAAAGTGACGATCGCTATAAGTCCCAAAATAGCTTCGTCTCAAGCGCCCCACGTCGTCCGTCCGCTCACAGTGTCAGGGATCCATGCTCCACTCCACCGGATGTGTCATCGAATTCTGGTGACGATGCGGAAAAGTAACTAGAGTGAGAAATAAGATTTCTTAGTAGGACTCGAACCCGACACGGAGATGTCATCGTCATCGTCCCAGCCACTTCGGTTTTATAATGAAAACAGTGAGCATACATAGGGTTCAGTTCTTAGGTTTTTGAAAACATGAATATCCGAAGTAGATTCGATTTTAACATATTCTCTAATCATTTATATCATAACATACATGGGCATAAGTATAATCACATGAAACATGCATGACTGTACTATAAGCTTCTCTTAACTTTTTCTCTTTAAGGGTTTGGACCGAAGTCCCTTTTCTTTTCTTTTATTTTCTTAACTTGACTTATCTTAAGTCCTTTTCTTTCCACCCACTAAACATAAGTGGTAATGAGCTCATACCGTGGCTGTCGCCACCATAAAATTTCGGTACTTACACTAGCTGAGTCATGTCATGCCTCATGTAAGCCCTATCCGCTATCCTCACACTAGTTGGGTCATGCCATGCCTCATGTGAGTCGTGGGTAAGGGGAACTTAAATTAGGTCACCTTCCCTTTTGAAGGATCACACTTTATCAAATCTTTTCTTATTAAACTTATGATGCAAAATATTTCTAAGTCCACAATTTCTACAAAATTTCGGCAGCATAACGGCTAGACCGGAGCTTCCCAAAATTTTGCCAGACAGAATATCAGTATCACAGCATCATATCATATCATTATATCATATCATCATCATCATATCATCATTATCACAATGTCATTATCACATCATCATCATAACATCATGCTTGCAACATAAACATAGGCACATTCTCAAGCAAAGTTTTATGAGCTTAGCTTAGTAAATTTAGTGCAAGCTTTTAATTGAGGTTGCCCCTTGTATAAATTCTTTTATTAAGCCTAGGGCCAATCTTATCTATTGTCCTCTTTAAAACTTTTTATGTTGAATTATGAAGGTTTTTCCAATACTTAATGTAAGGGTATTAATGTCTTAAAGCTTATTCTTTATTAACCTTTAACTTTTACCCTAACCAGTTTTACTTTTACAGTGGGGCAGTAACTTCAAAAATTTACCATAATTTCATCTTTTACTCTTTTATTTCGAATTTTGGTATGCTTGTACTTCTCTGAGTCTATTTTTAAACAAAAGAAACCCCACTCAAAAATTCATTTTGTAGCTTGAGTTATACACATTTTATTCTGACTGTTCAGATTTGAAAGTTCATCTCGGGTCAGTGATTTTTAACATTTACTGTGAACTCCTCACAAAGAATCTGACAAAACTGTTTTATGGGGATGTTCCTCTATGTCTTAGCTTTCCAACAAACTTGGCCCCACTCAAAAATGTTATGTATAGCTTGAGTTATACACATTTTATTACCTACTGCCCGGACAGAAACCCATCCAGGAACAGCAGATTTTAAAAATTCATATCTCTCTCATTTTAAAACCAAAACTCGCATATTTTATATGTATGAAAAGCTATTTGAGTCTACTTTCATAGAAAATTAGTTTCATTGCATTTTGAGTTTTGTACCAATAAATATACCGCACGCTTTACAGGCTGCCAGAATTCCAGATTTACTAGTTTTTAAGTTTGTCACTTCAAGCTTATGGGGAAATTGTTATATCACTTCAAAGCACCATTTTCATGTTTTATCTCAACATTATAATCAATGTTTTAGTTACCAAATCAATATTTTGAAACAAAATAAAGCAAGACACATAAAACCATCATGCCACAAGATTTTCTTTCAAAACAACACTTTTCAATAAGACAAGAAAGCTCATAGAACAAGGAATGGTCATGAGACCTTGAAGCAAGTCCTAAAACCACCTAGCTATGAAGAGCTTAGGGGTTCTAGTTCTTGAAAAATACATGGAGGGGGAGGGTTAGAGTCACTACCACAATGATTCTCTTGAAGGCTTGAAGAATGAAAATGTTTGGAGATGGCCTTCTTCCTCCTTGATCTTGATATGGGGCTAAGTAAGTGTTTGTTTTGCTTCCTCAAGAACCAAAGAGGGTGGTTCTTGAAGGGCTTGTGAGGGTGGTGATGGAAATGAGATGAGAAGTAATAGGGAGATTGGAAGAACAATAAGGAAGATTGGAAGGACGAGAGAGTAGGAATGTGTCTTGGAGAGAGGAGAGAGCTTTGTGTCTTGAGAGAGGAATTGAAAAATGAAGTGAGGGGGGGAAAGAGAGGCTGAATGGCGCAAGAATGAGAGGGAGAGAGTGATGTGATTTTGCTTCTTTTGCAAGCAAGGAGGCTAGGAACCATGGGTAAAAGAGTGGGTTGTGTTTTCCTTGAGTCTTGGTGTTTGGGTAAAAGGCTTTGTAGTGTTTTTGTCAATTGGTTAAAAGCATGAGCTACCTTTGGATTGGCATTGGATGATTGTGATCACTCCAAGTGTCACAATCTTGATGAAGGAGAGTACAACTCTTGTCATGACTTGAGGGTTCTACTAACATGGACTCTTAATCTAGTGGTGTATGATAAGAAGGCAATTGAATGGTTAGATGTGGCTCTTGCTTTGACCAAACTTTTAAACAATAATTAAAGGGAAGTTTCTACATCTTTATAATTGTTATACTTATCTAAATGTTGATTAATTCAATTGGTTTAATTATGCCATTAACACATTTTTATCAAAAAGGATTTTTTTCTCCTTAATTATGTAAAGAAGATATGAGGATTAATTTGATTAGGATGTGATGCTTATATGCTCTTAGTTAATTAGGTTTGATCACCTTGATTTTATGTTTTAAGTCATGAATTAATAAGGATTGGGCGATTAGGCTTTTAATTGTAACTCTTAATGCATTATGCTTCAATTGTTGACTTGCCTTTAATTTACTAAGCCCTTACTCTCGAGATTAATCGATTAATTTTTCAATTAATCGTTAACCTCTCTAATTAGCCAGGATCACAGAGCTAATTAGCTTAGACAAAAATTGGGGATGTTACACTTGGCATACCTAGGCGTTACGTCTCGCCGTCCCTAGGGTGCTTTTACTGCCCTTGGGTAGCCTGGCCTTGGAGTGAGCTCGTCAGCTTCACCCGTGACCGTCGTCACACCGACTCACCCGCAAGGGGATTCACGTGCCTCTAGTCTTGGAGGGATCTCATTCTGGTCACGTGCCTCTAGTTGAAGGGATCTCTTCTGGTCACGTGCCTCAAAATTGAGGGATCTCATCTGACCACGTGCCTTCAATATAGAGGGATCTCATCTGACCACGTGCCTCCAAGGTAGAGGGTAGTTGCCTTCATAGGGAGGGATTCAAGTGCAACTGCCTCCAAGTGAAGGGATTCATATCTTTATCATTTAACTGCCTTCACAAGGAGGGATTCAATTAACTGCCTCCGAGTGAAGGGATTCACATTTAATGTACTCATGCCTTTCATTCTCATATAAGGTCATGCATAGTCATATTGACGGCACTTATACATCATTCATTTTCATATGTCATTGCACACATGATCTTCACGTACATATTCGTAACGTATAAAGGCTCGTAGCCTCTTTACCATTCTACCAACACTCATACATATGCTTTGTCCTTTACTTTTATATATTTCATCTCATACTTATGTCATTGAATATAGGGTTTCTATATACCCATTCATACTCTAATTCATCCTTGCATGTAAACATTCCTAGTTTCATAGACTTCTGCCGTAAATCCGGCAGCATGACGGATCAACTCCGCCTCCCCATGAATAGTGCCAGTTCACATAGACAGTTCAGTCATAGTAATATAATCAATCTATTCATATATATGGATCAATATAAAACTGGCAATCCTCAACTCAAACCTTATATGTTTCACTAACACTTGTAAAATTATCATTTTGGCCATCCTGCCAATTCTATTCGGTTCTGCCCGAATCTTGTATAATCCACCTTTATCTCTATTCAACTCCTTTAAATCTGAAATTTGGATATGTCATAGCTCTATATGTCTAATTTCTAACCTCTTTGGTGCCATGTCATTTTGATTTATATAAATCAAAATATTCAACTTTTACCTCAGCCTGTTCAGTCACTAGCCCGAATTACACTCCTGGGAATATAAATTCACTAAAAATCAAAACTAAGCTCAAATCTTACGAAATTGGTCTCATATCAAAGCTAACCGGACAACCTTTCATTTGCCAAGTTTCACTCCATTTGCTTAAGTACACCTCAAGTTATAAGTCCTGAAAGTCGACCTTCCTGAACTACCCTGTTTTGGTCTAGATTAGACATAGGACAACTTCCTTGAATCACTGGGAAGAATTGGGACCATAACAAACTCGGAATCTTATATTGGGGTGTTTCCCTGTGTGTAAGCTTCCTAACAAAGCTGGTTTCACTCAATTTGGAGTTGTATAGGGTGAGTTATACTCTCCTCATGTCACCCTGCTCGGATGAAAATCCTAAACCCTAGGTCAAACTTCAAAAATTCGTATCTCTCTCAATACTAATCCAATAACCTTATATGATATATCCATGGAAAGCCCTGAAGGTCTAATTTCATCTAAAAATGGTTTCATCGGATTTTACCGATAGTAGGCGGCGCCATACGCTCCGCCGTACGAACTGCCGTGGAATCTCCACCAAGACAGCACCCTCATCCATTCATTTCTCTTAGTTTTCTTCTTCTAATTCTAACTCTAACTCAAAATCTTCTATTAATTCAATCATGATTCATCATAATACATCCAATAATTCATCAGATACATAAGGAAGAACACAATCTCATGCAATCATAGTGCAAGAAATTCAAGAATAGAAGCAGAATCCTACCTCTTTGGAGTATGACTTTGCTGAATTGGAGTTTGGATTGACGGAACCTTGACCAAGCTTGGAGATTTGATGGAGTGGGTTGAGAGAGGAAAAGAAAAGAGAGAGTTGGAGTGAAGTATGCAACGTGAGAGAAAAATCTGAAGAAGAAAAGGAGAGTGTGTTATATAAGCATGAGTAGTAGTTAACTTGGAAGGTTTTGATTGGCTGAATTTCTTGTGGACAAAAATTTAGCTACGCCTCCCTTTTAGTGGGACTCACCGCCATACTATTTGAAATCGGAACTCGTACTCTTTATAAAGTCGGAATTCGTGAACATCCTGCATATGAAGTCGGAACCCGGGAATATCAGGCTGGGAATAGACCCTATGAGATCGGAACTCGCCTCTATTCTGCTTGAAGTCGGAACTTATGCCATATTTATTTGAGCTCGTAGCTGAAGCCGGATGTCGTAACTCGTCCCTTCTTGTTTGCGACTTGAGGAAATCTTGTCTAGTTTATTCGAGACTTGGAAGCTAGGTCGAAAGTCGGAAGTCATAGCTTACAATCTCCTAATCTCGGAAATCCGAATTCAAACTCGGGAATACCAACAGATATGGAAAGCTCTTGGGAATAAACTCGAAGATCGAAAATCGTGTATGACTTGGAAATCAACCCAAAGATTCGAACTCATGTCCGTTCTAATTGAGTTCAACTCTAAGGACGAAGCTCTTCATATTGAACCCGGAGATCGCTTCTATAAACTCTAAAGTCGGAAACCGTGCACATTTCATTTTGAAACATGAAGTCTTAGATCGGGACTCGCGTACATCTTGCTTGAAACTTGAATATAAGTTATGAGATCGGAAGTCGGGTCCATTTGTTTTAAGGCATGAGGTCAGATATCGGGAATCACGTCCATGTTGTCTAACTTTGAAGTTTAAGTCGGAAGTCGTGAAGTAGTAAATTATGCCACTTGAAGTCAGAGGTCGGAAATTATACCCAATGTACCTTAACTCGAAGTCCGAAATCGGTAATAGAGATGAAATCTAAAATCGGATAGGACGTGAAGTTGGAAATTATGTGGAATCCGAGGGCGAACTCGGAACTCGGAAATTGGGATGTTACATTACTACCCTCCTTAAAAAAATTTTGTCCTCAAAATTTGATCGCAAAATTAGCTGTTTATTGCCGTAAGAGTTTGAAAGAAAGTTCACACACAAACATAGTCAAGGAAAATACAGTCGGCCTAGTTATATAATTTAACATAACGTAATTTAACAAAAAGAGGATCCTTGTCCTAGGTTATCCCTAATCTTCGCGATGACTCCTCTGAGGTGTCGCTTTCTCCGCGTTTATAGTGAAGACTCTCCCTGAATGTTGCGGTTTAGGAGTCGATGGTTGGTTTTCAGGGCATTCTCTGATCATGTGTCCTGGCTTTCCCCCATGAGCCTTTCCACACTTAGAGCATATTTGCCCCGCACTTGGCCCCTGAAATGGTTTATCCCCCCGTCCATTAAATTGGCGCAGCTTATTCGGTGGTGAGGCATATTCGAGTTCTTGGTCTTCAGGTGCAAGCCTCTTTCCATGAGTATTAGACTGGGAATTTTCTAATTTCTTGTTATAATCTTCCACAAGTCTGCACTTGTTTACCAAGGTAGGAAAATCTCTGATTTCCATAGGGCCTATTGTGGCGAGGATATCTTCCCTCAATCCGCCTTCAAATTTGACATACTTCCACGTCTCATTTGGATTCCGCTGATAGATTGTGGAAAACTTACATAAATCCTCAAACTTAGCGATGTACTTTGACATGCTATTGCTTAATCATAACTCACGTTATTCAGGTTTTATCCTGGTCTACCCTATGGCTGACCAGAACTGCTCACTCAAAAGTAAAAATCTCTTAAAAATCGAAAACTGGCTCAATTGATACAAAATCGGTCTCATATTAAAGATGATAGAACCATCTTTCAGTTGCAAAAAGTCTCATTCCATTTGACTTAGTAGGGCTCGAGTTATAAGCCCCAAAACTTAACCTTCCTGAACTGCTCTGTTTTGGCTTGGTTTGGACATGGGTTAACTTCTTCAAATCACTAGAAACAAATAGGATAGTAACAAACTCAGAATTTCTGGGTAGGATGTTCTCCTATGTGTAGGCTTTCCAACAAAATTAGTTTCACTCAAAATGGAGTTGTATAGGGTAAGTTACACCCTTCTCAACCCATACTGTCTGGGTGGATGTCCTGATTCCTAGGTCAAACTTCAAAAATTCATATCTCTCTCAATATTACTCCAATGGTCTTATATGATATATGTGTAGAAAGCCCTAGATGCCTAGTTTCAATAAAAATGGTTTTATTAAGTTTGAACAGCGGGAGGCGGAGCCGTACACTCCGCCATACAGACTACCGAGGGTTTTGAGTTTTCCAGCCTCTCAACTTCTTCATATCATCATTCCTTCTTGTTTTCAATTCAATTTTAATCTCACAAACAGCCAATAAACCAGCAACAATTCATCATGATCACTCAGTCAATATATCAGGATTGAAGAATTAAACTACCAATAATCATTCAGAATCAGAAAAACCAAGACAAGAATCAAAACCTCTACCTCTGGATTTGAGTTTGAAAATAGAGCTGGGCTGAACTTGAAGGCTGGACAGAGTGGGAGAGTTGAGAAGAGGAAAGGGAGCTGAAGTGGGGAAGGGAAGGCAACGTAAGAAATGAGCTGAAGAGGCAGGAGGAGGATATATATATATATACAAAGCTTCGAAGTGGTAGTTAGAATGAGTGGCTTTGATTAGATGAAATTTTGTGGGCAAGGTTCAGCCATGTCCCCCTCTTTTGTGTCAAAATTGCTCTCCATGTCGTCAGAGAAGTGAAACTCGCTTTCAGAGTATCTGAACATAACATCGGAACTCGTGTACTTCCTAAAGTCGGAATTCGTACACGGTTAAGTCGGAAATCATAGGATCTCGGCACTCTAACTTGATATCGAAACTCGGGAAAATTTTGTTGAACTCGGAATCTAATTCAGCTAAACTCGGAAGTCGCATTTCGTGTCCATTTTGAATCACCTAATGTCGGAACTCGGATATCACGTTCGTTCCTACTCGAGCATAAGGTCGGAAATCGTAAGTTACGTGCATGAGGTCGGAAATCGGAAAATACAGCCATCCCTTTTTAAGCCTTGGAACGAAGTCGGAAATCGAAACTAATATTGAGGTTGGAAGCGGAATTATAAGACAAACTCGGAAATCGGAAATCGGATGTTACATACTTTGTATATCATATAATAATGACAATAAACAATAATAATCATAATAAAATAAATACATATTAATTTTAGAATAAAAGTTAGCAAACCAAATTATAATAGCACTTACCGAGTATGCATTGAGAACAAATTCATCGTAATGCTGATTATCTAGATATGAGTTAGGACCAGTTTCAGCAATAATTTCTTTGAAGTTAACATATAACTCCATGACTGCATTGAAAGTTTGATATTGGCGATACATCCTAAACATTACTCTCATATCTCTATCACTATTAATTGTAACTGCTTGAAATTTTAGATTTCCATTAATATTTAAGATTGGACACCTATATCATATTTTTTCCGCTTTTTTTCTAAAAATCAATATTTATGCTTTGACAAAGCTCCACTTTTAATTCCTCTAATGATATAGTATCTAGAAGATATATCCACATAAGATAATCACGCCCAAATAGTACACTTTCATCAGATATTATAATAGAATCATTAAAATATATAATAGTAGTAACTATATTGTTGTCTATATTTTTTTCATTCACTTTTTTCAAAATTATCTTATATTCTTAAATACTCTCAAATACTATGAACTGCTATTAAATAATGAGTAACTCTTTGCAATAACTCCTGTAGAATGCCACTATATTTATAAGCAACCTTCATTAACTTTTTTTTATTATTTTTTTGAAATCACAACAGACGACAAGGGATTCTCTGAACTCTCAGTACTAGACCACAAATTCTAAGAATTTGTTGGCCTTCTATGTGAATTCTATTGAATTTGTAACATTAGCCCACAAATTCTTAGAAATTGTGGCCACATGTTGCAAGTTCTTCTTTTTTTTTAAAAACACCATATTTTACCAAATCCGTTGAAATTACAATATATCTCTATTTAACTCACTAAAACACAATATACATCTCTTTGAGCGGCATCTTTCATCCTTGACTTAGTCAATTTTCAAATTAGTTTTTGGACTTCTCTCACCTTCTAAAATCCAATATTAATCAAGTGTTTTCCACGGTGTCTTATAGATCTAGTATAAATTTAGTGGTCCCAATTATTATTTTTTATTTATATTAAATTTTATGATATGATTTACTGTTACTTTTTCTAATGAGTGTAAGATTCTCTTTCATAGGAATCTATTTAAATTAACCAATTTATGACCAAATTAATCAAAATTAATTTTTAGAATTTTATTTCATGACCAACATGGAATTATAATTTTATCATAAAATTTTATTATTATTTATTTATTTTTCTAAGGTGTTGCACTATGTAGTAAAATTTTACATGTTTTTCTCATAGACAGGCTACCTAAGAAATATCATTATTTCTCTCCATCCAAATGAAATTGCCCAATTTTTCTTGAATGTGCATAAAATTATATATGCCTGTTTGTCTATCTATTTATCTATTAATGTTGACACTTAGCACCCTATAGTATTGCCATATTAGCATATTATTCAAGGTGTAACTTTCAAATATAGTATGTTTATTTTTTGTGTGTAACCACACTCGTCTAAATAACTTCATATATTTTACCACTATTTCAATTTACTTCCATCAATACTTACATGGAGTATTGAATGTATATTTATGAATATACAACTAAATGGGCACTAAATGTTGTCTTCTTAAGTGCTATTTGATAATCTCCTAATTCACATATTTGCATTAGTTTATTTTGTGCTCCTATTATGTTAGAATAAATAAAAATTGCTTGTAAGTCATTAAAAGTGATCTAATGGTAAAAGATTTAAATAATTTGTATGAAATCTTAAATTTAAACCTTATTACCACCAATATACAAAAAATATATAATAATTTCTTGTTTACCTCTACCTTTAATTTCTATGCTGGTAGAAGTATTAAACAAACACAAGATTCAAGCGATCAACTAAAAAAAGGGAAACAATATGATTTTAATATATTCCAAAATGATCATTAACAAACCTCTATTTTACTTATATTTTCATATACTATCAATTTATCAAAAGTAAATCATATTTTTTTATTATATAGTCATTCCAACTATATTATTCCGACAAGATTTATTAAATCATTCTTATATTAATGCAATAAATATTATTTATCTCTCTTTTTTAATAAAATACATTCATTTCAGTTACTTTATTTGCCCACGCAATACGCAAGTACCGGTCTAGTGTTAGAATGATTTCCCAGCCAATGTGACAAGTGTCAGTCTAATACGGCAACCTTTGTATTACTCTTCGCCTCTTCAAGTGTCCATCCATTATATTGATATATGTATATTTATTTAAGCAAACTCCATTCTAGTCTGACTCTTGAAATGGTTTCATAGCCTCCTTTCTTGTACTGCCACGTTTTAACAGAAAAGGAAATATTAGACGAGAAGTGAAAATTACAGAGAATGACAAGGTGCCTTCCAGAAGGAGAAAACTAAAACAAAATGAACACAAACCAAGACTCCCTTTTTCCTTTAAAACATCAAAAGAAGAAACTAATTTAAGCCTTCTAAATCCTTTTGACTGTCCATAATTTACTCGCTAATCTTTGAAGTTTCTTTCTACTATAGGTATTTGGCAAGAAAGGCATCTTTACGTCATTACCCAACGGATTCACCAACTTTAAACCCGTGGAGTCAAGGAGAAATTGTGGATCATGCAAACCACTTTCATTACCGGGACAAAGTAGGATACACTTACCAGAACCAGCATTAATAGAGTCACCTCTTAAAAGATTATTTCTGTCCTTCATTCGATCTCGGTAACGTAAACATCGAGTAGTGCGACGGTGTTACCCACTGCACTTTGTTGTCGAAAAAGCTCCTCCTGTCCTTGTAAGCTTCCACCCAAGTCAAGACACTCTTCTTGAACTATTTGTCGGTCAAGATGTGCCCTTACACACCATTTTGAAGCAGACCTTCATCGTGCTCGCAAGTAACCTTTGCCCTTTCTGGAATCTTACAAACCTAAACTAACAATTTCTTTAACCTCATCACTTTCTTGTTAGAAGAACTCCTTCGCTCCTTGTAAGTTACCACCAGAGTCAAAGCTCCCTGCTTGAACGTTTTGCTCATCATGCTCAGCCCTTAATACATCCATAAGCGTTCATCGTCTACATGTAGAATCAAGATCATCTTCATCGCATAAATACCCACCCACCTAGGTGCCTGCAAAAGAAAAATAATTTTCAACCTTTTCAACGGAATTTAAATCTTTTAAATAAAACAAGCACTATTTTTAACATTATTCATTTACCTTCTGTCTAACCCTTCTTTCAAAGTATAGAAGATTCTAGAAACCTCCACAACTGCAAGAAAAAGGTCTAGCATCTATCCTTTTCCGTCAGAATTCTGAAACTGGTCACCTTGTTTTTGGGAAATGAGATAAATTTGAGCATTGTCCACGTGATCAGAAATTGTTTGGAATTAGAACTGCCAACGTTGAGCATTTTTACATTGAATAAAAAGTGTCATTAGATAGAAAAGATATTAGGATAGGAAATGCAATAGGCATTCATGGTCCCCAGAAGCAAATAATTTTAACACTTGATTGGAACTTAATATAAAGATCCTTTCACAATGTGGTATATGGTAAGAAGGACAAGATGCGAAAATGGATATTTAAGTGCCTCATCATAAACAACCAGATATAACATGGAATGAAAAGAGAAAAGGCAGTCCGCTGAAAACAGTCCTTGAAGTGTGTGGTAGTTTCAAGGCTTTTGCTATAACTGACAGCAACAATATCAGACACTGCAAATACCCACCATAATGTCTTTCAGCCTTCCATTTCAACTTTCATGATTCAAGTTCTAGAAAATAAATTTTAAAAAAAAAAAGTTGTTGAAAATTCAATAGCCAAAATACAGTTGTCACAATCTGTAACATCCTACTAATTTAATGTTATGCTTAAGGTATAGCAAGAAATTAAGTAGGTTATGTTACTGTATTAATGCTCCATTTTTATTTTTTTTTTAAAATGAAATGGCGTACTGCTATGCTAAAATTGAAACGAATTCAACTGAATATCATAAAGATGAGAATAGTACAATAATATTACTAAATACGTGCTTATATATATATCTGTATATATATTTATATACATATCAAAAGCCTCTACTTTAATTTATATACAATATCAACATGAGAGGGGCCGTGTACCAAAAGACATAAGGCCCATATAAGTCAACCTGATCCTATGTGGTCCTCAGAGGACATTTCAAAAAGCCTACTACTAGGTCTATGACCCAAGGCTGTATGCTGCCAAAAGAGGGTCATGTTATACAATACTGCCCACAGCTGATCTACTCAGTCAGGTAGCCATTGGCCACACCTGGCCCGGCTGGTGAGTAGTTAATACTGGGTCCTGAGGAGGAGGATGACGAGCCAGTGGCCTTTGAAGGGTCGCTCTCAGGGCTAAGGGGAATGTCGGGTACTACCTGCGGAGGTGATCCTGGCACAGGATCGGCGTGAGCTACAAGTGCTGCAGGTGCAGGGAGTGCTGGCGGAGGGTGTGCCACATGTAGTGGGACCTCAATGTAAGGGGTAGTAGGATCAAAAGCGGGATAGTGCAAAGGGACGGCAAAGTCCCTATCACTAAAAAGATAAAGGCGGAACTGGCAAGAGCCGGCTATGTATAGTGAGCCTACCGTAGGGTCATGGTGAAGCTGCAAGTCGGGCACCTCAATAAAGAGGGTAGCTGTCGTGTCCATCGTCCACGTCTGAGAATGAGGCGGAAATACAAAGCGAGGTGAGAATTTAAGAAAATTCTCAGTAGGGTCGTGGGTGACGTTTAACTGACGTCGCGTTCATTCTCAGCTGCCTCGGGTTTTATTTAATTATAAAAATATGAGATTAAACTTAACTATTCATTTTTAGTAAGGTTGGGAAAATGTTTGGTCCGAGGCAGGGTCCAGTTTTACTTTAAACAACATAAGAATTCGACTAAACTACTAACAATAATGCACAGTATAATGAGCAGAATAAGTGGACATATGCTACAAGTAAACATAATAGTTAAACTATAAACAACTTGTAATCATGCAATTAATGCATTCATGCGAAGCTTGCTCTTCAACCCTCTTTCATAAACTTTTCATTTACTCATAAACTTTTTCCATTATTTGGTCCCCTGGGAGTTCTTGGCCATTCTAGACTCTTGGGTAATAGTCTGCTTATTAGGATCAAGCTCGTTCCTATACAGGAATGCCGGGTTTACTTTCCCCGACCTTCCCATTGATCTATTCCCCTTAACTTCTTATCCGGGGCTAGCCCAAGTATTATGGAACTTTCATCATAACATATTCTTTGGGTTCATCATAACATAATTTTCATAACTTGCTTGAAAATGCACATGCATCTACATGTATCTCATAACTCATGCATATACTTTACCGCAAGTTTGGTGGCATAACGGAACGTGTCCGCTTTCTCATAAATAGTGCCAGTACATCAGAATACCAATTTCTCATATAAATCATGATACTGCATGCATAATTTATCATGGAACTCATAGAAGCATTAATCTCCTTAAGGCAAGGTTATAGTCTCAATATAATCATTCAACCCGATTTTTATAAATCATGTCATAATTTCCATTTAACTCATTTGGACCTCAATTTTGGATATGTTAAAAGGTTATATGTCTATTTTCTAACCTCTTTGATCCCGTCTGATTCTGATAATCATAACTCACGTTATTCAGGTTTTATCCTGCCCGCCTTTATGGCCGACTGTAATCAAGCCACTCAAAAGTAAAAATCTCTTAAAATTCGAAAACTGGCTCAATTGATACGAAATCGGCCTCATATTAAAGCTGATAGAACCATCTTTCAATTGCAAAAAGTCTCATTCCATTTGACTTAGTAGGGCTTGAGTTATAAACCCCGAAACTTAACCTTCTAATCAAGCCTGCTTTTGGCTTGGTTTGGACATGGGTTAACTTCTTCAAATCACTGGGAACAAATAGGATAGTAACAAACTCGAAATTTCTGGGTAGGATGTTCTCCTATGTGTAAGCTTTCCAACAAAATTAGTTTCACTCAAAATAGAGTTGTATAGGGTGAGTTACACCCTTCTCAACCCATACTGCCTGGGTGGATGTCCTGATTCCTAGGTCGAACTTCAAAAATTCATATCTCTCTCAATATTACTCCAATGGTCTTATATGATATATGTGTAGAAAGCCCTAAATGTCTAGTTTCACGTAAAAATGATTTCATTAAATTTGAACAGCGGGAGGCGGAGCCGTACACTCCGCCATACGGATTGCCGAGAGTTTTGAGTTTTTCAACCTCTCAACTTCTTCATATCATCATTCCTTCTTGTTTTCAATTCAATTTTAATCTCACAAACAGCCAATAAACCAGCAACAATTCATCATGATCACTCAGTCAATATATTAGGATTGAAGAATTAAACTACCAATAATCATTCAGAATCAGAAAAACTAAGACAAGAATCAAAACCTCTACCTCTTGCTTTGAGTTTGAAAATAGAGCTGGGTTGAACTTGAAGGCTGGAGAGAGTGGGAGAGTTGAGAAGAGGAAAGGGAGCTGAAGTGGGGAAGGGAAGGCAACGTAAGAAATGAGCTGAAGAGGCAGGAGGAGGATATATATATAGATAAAGCTTCAAAGTGGTAGTTAGAATGAGTGGCTTTGATTGGATGAAATTTTGTGGGCAAGGTTCAGCCATGTCCTCCTCTTTTGTGTCAAAATTGCTCTCCACGTCGCCAGAGAAGTGAAACTCGCTTTCAGAGTATCTGAACATGACATCGGAACTCGTGTACTTCCTAAAGTCGGAATTCGTACACGGTTAAGTCGGAAATCATAGGATCTCGGCACTCTAACTCGATATCGGAACTCGGGAAAATTTTGGTTGAACTCGGAATCCAATTCAGCTAAACTCGGAAGTCGTGTTTCGTGTCCATTTTGAATCACCTAATGTCGAAACTTGGACATCACGTTCGTTCCTACTCGAGCATAAGGTCGAAAATCGTAAGTTACGTGCATGAGGTCGGAAATCGAAAAATACAGCCATCCCTTTTTAAGCCTTGGAACGAAGTCGGAAATCGAAACTAATATTGAGGTTGGAAGTAGAATTATAAGATAAACTCGGAAATCGGAAATTGGACGTTACACAATCTAAGTTGATTTTGTCCCAATAAAATTTGATTTGAACAATTTAACATTCATAGTCACCATAATCTAACAAGAAACTTGGGGACCCTTACGGTGCTATATCAAATAATATGAAATTGACTAGGAAGAAAACTATATCATCTATAAGGGGGGAAAAAAGAGAAAGAAAGAAAAGAAAATATGCATGCCTGGGAAAATTTTCAAGAAGACTAAGCAAGCTTCTATTGGTAGGAGATGCTAACACAGGAGATGTATAAACTGCTAATTGCTAAAGGACATACCTTGTTTACTAACTTTCCCTTCCTTTAAGCTTTCTTCATGAAGGGATGTATCTGATGCATCGTTTAACTTGATCTCAAGTGCATCTATCATAAGTAAAAGTTTGTTTCAAGTTAATTACATGATGAATGTCAGTACGTAATCAAGGTTTACAAGTACGACTCAGATCTTGTCATAAGAAAAACACAGAAAAGTAGTTAAGTCTTTGTGTTGCTGACCCTGCACCTCAGAAAAAGATTATTCTAACCAACAACCCAGCCAGAAATTGTATGGTATAAAACATCTGGCAATTAGTTAGTAGTTCCAAAATATCTGGTTCCTCCGATAATGTTTCTTAAGATATTTTTGTATTAAAACCCTGTAAGTCCATTGCCTTTGCGTCTTGAACTCCAGAAATGCTTCTGAACTCATGTGAAAGTCCCCTTTACCTAATGCCTCAAACACAAATGGATCAGTTAATAATCGTGGATAATGATCCAAGTTCATTTTGTTTAGAGTGAAGTCCAGGTTTTGTCCAAGCTTTCTATCCAAGTATGCATCAACTACACAGCCATAAGTCACTAGGTCAGGAATGACCTTTTCATGTCTCATATGTTCAATGCTAAGGTGGAGGTCCCAGAATAAAGACATCCGTGAAAAGGCCAGAGCACGGATATTAAAGGTTGTAACATCAGGGCGGAACCCAGCTTCCACCATTCTAAGAAATTCTCGCTGTAAGCTTTTCATTTTGAAATTGGCAGCATAAGAAAGTAACATAAGGTTCCACAAAAGGTTCCCTACATTTTTCCTACCTAGACCCACATCTCTTAGGAACTCGCCCAGTTGATAGAATTTTCTCTCCTTGACATATGCAGAGGCCATGGCTCTAATTGCTTCCTCTTCTATCAGAAATCTAGATCTCTTAAGGCAGGCATATGAATTCTCCATCTCTCTCAATGAACCGAAACTGCAATAATACAGAAGAAATGCATTACCAGTCTCTGAACCAATACGGAAACCCCTTGAACCCATTTCCTTTACCGTATCTTCCATTAACTCAAGCTGTCCTCCTCTTCCAAAGCAAGAGATAGCCAATGAGTAAACATCAGGTAATATGCTGAAATTTCTCAAACTGACACAATGCAGAATCTTGATCACTTCATTGAAATTCTTTTTATTTTCATAGGCATCAAATAATTTTGAAATGAATTGAATGGAAGGCACAAAAGAACTATTTAGGAGTTGCTCCCATGTAGTCCGCGCTTGAGGAAGGAGGCCATTCTCAGCATAATATAACATCAATGCAGACAAACTAGGCTTTCTGGGCAGACAATCATCAACATGCATATCATGAAAAACAATGTCAGATTGACGAGACATTCTTTTCCTACTCAATTTTTCTCCCATAGAAGAGCAATCTCTAGAGCTGTCCATGCCACCAAAAAGTTTTTTCCCTTTACAATGCAAGATTACCTGTTCAAATCACATGCCCAAAAAGGAAAAAAAAAAAAAAAAAAAAAGGCAGTTGGTATAAAGGGTAGTTCCTTCCCCAAAAAAAAAGAAAAAAATGGTACATACCCTACAAACCCATATACTCAAGACACAAATGAAATTTTGCTGTTAAACATCGTATGAGTGGAAGAAATTTATACAAGCCTTGGGAGAATCGACACAAAAGCTAGCCATACTTCTGAGGTGGGAGACTCAACTGAACCCTAACAGTAAGCACAAAGCCTTTTTCCCCAAACATTAGGGAACAAAGGAATTCATGATCAGATGCAAGTTAAATATCTGGAATTGAGGTTGTTTCTTTATTATATTTTACTTTCTTTTTTATTTTTTTCCTAAGAAACAAATAATTATGGACGGAATACTTGGTGATGTGATGAATGGTGCTCGAAAAGTTGTAATCTTGAATGCCAAATTGAATACCTTGTTGCGTTGTCGTGGAGCTCCACTGGTAGAGTCCTTTTGCAGAATGGGCATATGGGAAGAGGAAAGAGCAAGAGAGTTGATTTCCATGAAGAGATGAAACTGCCAGTAGTAGAATGGATAACTTCCCCAACGGCCCGCTTCCAGTAGAACACAAGTTTAGGATAAGGATGAAATTGAGAATGATCGGAGAATCCAAGGACGAACAAACCACGTTAACAGTGTGAGTGAGTGAATCAAAGCTGTTTGTAATGTCTCTGTAATGTTCAGCAATGCATATCTGGACTGGATGGGCGTTTGCTCACTCTAAACGTAAGTTTGGGGCTCCAAACTCGAAACGGAGGCGCTGTTCACGGAGCAGGACTCGAACGCGCAGCTCGGCGCGACGCTGTGCCTAGCCTTTGCGATCGACGGAGCTCTGGATACGGACACAGCCAGGCTGGCGAAGCTGCTACCGAGGCTCGAGAAGTTTTTGAAGATGCAATCTCAACCGTTGAGGACGAAGGCGATGGCGTGGTAGGAGAGGCTGGGGACGATAGAGTCCGGGGGAAGAGGGGTAAGAGGGAGAAAATAGACTTTTTCGTTTTTGTTTTTTTATTGTGCAATGGAAGCCAAAAGAAGGACTAACGAACAAAGGCTACTCCCATACCCGGAGGGGTTCAGCCAAAGGGACCAAGCTAGCATTCTGCTTAACCCTCGTACAAGCTAGGCGCGTGTTACGTTACTCCCATTTAACTGTGGGAGTAACTTAGTCCCTTTAAAAATATTTCAAGCTAATATTGCTAAATGGGTGTCATATTTTTTTGCTTTGCAATATTCTTCCAATCTATACATTTACCACAAGCCCTTCCTTTCCTTTTCTTCCTCCGCCATTTAGCCACATGAGTCACCGCTCTGCTCCCTCACCCTCTGCGACTATAGGTGTCGCCGTTCACTGCCGACAATCGCATCACCACCCATCTCAAATCCCTGCCTAGTCGAAGCTCCACCAAGTGCAGTGCTACAACTCCATAGCCTTGCTGCTATGAACTCTTCCTCCTAACCACCGCGTCATCCCTGAGCCACACCGCGAGGACCACTGCGCATCCCTGTTCAAGGCACCGCAACCACCTCTAACCCTTGAAGGTTCGCCCCCCACTGCCGAAACAACCACCGCACACCACCGCACCCTATGCTCTCCTCCGGTCGCAACTCCATGGCCACCGTCCAACGGTTCCAACCAAGCCCCTCTCCCTTTCTATGTCTCAATCCAAATCCCTAATTGATTTTAAAAGAGAGAAAATTGAACATTTCCAATTCATTTTGTTGCACAAGTTGTCTTCCCAAGTAGAAACAATGCAATCCCAGTAATGGTGGCTCGCACGAACGTTGTCTGCGCTCCAGTCGCCAAGCAGATCTGCTATGGGTCAAGGAGTTACACAAGAAAGAGGATGGATACAAGGTCTATGGCATCCAAAAAAAATTTGGTCCAGCTAGAATGTTGAAGGGGGGAAGTCTATCTCTGCAAATAAAGGACCAAGACACCTCTTTTGCAATTAGTTTGTTAGTTATTTTATATTTTTTTAACAAGGGACTAAGTAACTCCAATACTAGTGAGGACTAAGTTAACACTCACCTACAAGCTAAGCCATCAATGCAAGTGTGGGCTTCCTAGAGAGGGAGAAAATGGACTAGAGATAAACAAGTAATTTATCTATTTGTTTTAATTTTATATTATCAAGGACCATGATGGTCCTCGACTTACAATGACCATCTAAGAAATAAGAATCCTCCGAAAAAGCGTATGCTTATCAATTGTTAATGTGATTTTAATTTGAAATCAGGTTTGAATAGACAAAAGCTTTATTACCTTTTCTTTTGGTTGATCCAAATTACTGGATCTTTATGAGTCGAGTCAACCTACTATGAAGTAAAACTCGTTCAACACCAATTTTCTATCCATTCACGAAATTTAAACTGGAGACATTCTTTAACAAAAATAAATATTAAACCATTTGAACTAACTAAACATTAGTACTTTGGCCAAGGCTGTGGTGCACTGGATAAAATATGGTGCACCACACACTAGATTATCTAACAGTGAAGATGTAGAGTGTATCAGTGAGACCAAAAAGTAGTGATACACCATAAATCTATCATTATCTGTCTTTCTCCACCATCTTCGACCTCCTGTAGCTGTAACTTTACTATCTTTTAGCAACCACTGCTACACCACCTGTGGTTGCCACCGTATCACCTTTGACAACCATCGCACCACCATCGCCGTCGTATCCTACACTGTCGTACATAGCTATCTTCAACGTATCTCTCTCACCACCACCTTACCGGTTTTGCAGCACATTGTCTAGCTTCGTTCTTGTAGGCAATGTCGAGGCGGAGGCAACAAAAGTGGCCTTTGGTTGGAGATCGGAGTAAAGCCATCGGAGATTCATGCTGTGGCGATAACGCTTCGAGCAATGACGGCTGTAACATCCCCAATTTTTGTCTAAGCTAATTAGCTCTATGATCCTGGCTAATTAGAGAGGTTAACGATTAACTGAGAACTAATCGGCTAATCTCGATGAGCAAGATCTTAGTAAGTTGAGTCAAGTCAATAATTGAGTCATAATGCACTAAATGTTTTAATTAAAATCTAATTATTTGAACATCATTAATTTGTAACTTGGAAATATAATTAAGCTAATCCAATCTTATTAATTAAGTACAAGACAATTGTTCTACCTTACCAATTGAGATAGATTAATTCTTAGACCCTAATTATATAATTCACAAGAGCAATTTAACTAATCAAATTTAATTGACAACTTAGGTAATTCTAATAGCTTTGAAGATTTAAAAATTTCTCCTAATTGATGCACCAAATTTTGGCCAAAAACAAGAGCAAAATCCAACCATCCATTTGCCTTCTCATCAAGCACTCTTAGATCAAGAGTCCATGTTAGTAGTATCTCTTTAGTCAAGATAAGAGAAGTACCTTCCTCTCTTAGAATTATGCCACTCGGAGTGATCTCATTCAATCAAGCCAATCCCAAGAGGGGTCCTTGCTTTTGTCCACTTGAGAAAACACAAAATAGTCCATAGCATGCACCAAGACTTAAGAAAAACACAACCCACCCTTTTAGCCCAAGGTTCCTTGTTTTCTTGCTTGAAAAGAAAGTTAAACTCACCTACTTCCCCTTGCTTATTGGAGAAGTAAAAACCATCAGCCTCCTCACCCCATTTCTTGCACCAACCAACCCCCCACTCTTTCATTTGTGATTGTCATCCTCTCACTACAAGCCCAAGCTCCCCCCCTCTCTCTAAACTTCATCCTAGCTCTTTTGTTCTAGCAACCTTTCTTGTTTTTCTTCTTTCTTTCTCACCTTATTCAACCCTCATTTCCTATCACGACCCTCACAACTTCAAGGACCACCCTCTTTGGTTATTGAGGAAGCAAAACAAACACTCACTTAGCCCCATCATCAAGTTCAAGAAGGAGGAGGCCATCTCCAACCATTTTCACTCTTTAAGTTTTCAAGAAACCCATTTGGTAGTGACCCTAAACCCTCTTTCTTCTATGTTTTTCAAGCTCTAGAACTCCTAAGCTCTCCATAGCTAGGTGGTTTTAGGACTTGCTCTAAAGGCCTCATGGCCATGCTTTCATTATAAGAAGGTGTTTGTGATTTTTGCTCTTTTCTTGAAAAATGACTTGTTGTGTGATTATTCTTATTTTGAACCAAACTTTTTAGAACTCAAAATATTGATTTTTACCAAGATCTCAAAGCATAAAAGTAGTTTCGAAATATAAAGTGGTCACTTGAAGAAAAAACTTAACATTTTTACAAGAAAACTCATTCAAACCAAAACCGTGGAAGCTGGAAAATTCTGCTAGTCTGTATAGCGTGACTAATTACTCTTTCAATATAACTCCAAATGGAATGAAACTAATTTTAGATGAAAATAGACTCATAGAGATTTTTATACATGTAAAATACATGAAATTTAGTCTTAAAACGAGAGAGATATGAATTTTCATAGTGTGCTATCCCTAGATCTATTTCTGTTTAGGCAGTATGTAATAAAATCTTAATAACTCATGTTATACAGAACATTTTTGAGTGGAACTAAGTTTTTTAGAAAGCTAAGACATAGAGGAACTGCTCCATAGAATAGTTTAGGCAGATTCCTTGTGAAGAGCTTGTAGTAAAGTTTAAAAGTCACTATAACAAGAATAAACTTAAAAGCTGAGCAGTCAGAATAAAATAAGCATATCTCAATTTACAAAATGAATTTTTGAGTGGGGTTTTTTTGTTTAAAAATTGACTCAGAGAAGTATAATCATACCAAAATTGAAGCAAAAGAGTAAAAGATGAAATTATTGTGAATTTTTGAAATTATTGCCCCACTGTAATAGTAAAACTGGTTATGGTTAAGTTTGAAAGGTTAATGAGAAATAAGCTTAAAGACATTAAGATCCCCAAATTAAGATTTTGGAAAACCTTCATAATTCAACTTAAAAGTTTCAAAAAGGATAATGGATGAAATTGGCCCTATGCCTAATAAAAGAGTTTACACAAGAGGCAACCTCAATTAAAAGCTTGCGCCAAATTTACTAAGCTAAGCTCATAAGACTTTGTGTGATATGTACGCCTCTATGTGTCAATATGATGATAATGATATAATGATGATGATATGATATGATGATGATCATGATGATGATGGTATGATAATGATCATGATGATGATAAGGATGATGATTATGATAGTGATATGATGATGATGATTTGATGACGATATGATAATGAATGATGATGATATGAATATGATATGTTAATGATATACATTAAAGGAATCACATTTGGGGACGGCAATATGTAACACCTAAATGTGGAAAAGAATTAGAATAATTTTGCATCATAAGCCTTAATAAGAAGAAAGTAAACTAAGGATGTGATCCTTCAAAAAGGAAGGTGACCCAAAGTAAGCTCCCCTCACCCACGACTCACATGAGGTATGGCATGACCCAGTTAGTTTAAGTATCGAAAATTTATGATGGCGACGGCCACAGTATGAGCTCATTACCACTTATGTTTAGTAGGTGAAAAGAAAAAGACTTAAGATAAAGTCAAGTTAAGAAAAGAAAAAGGACTTCGGTCTAAACCCATGAAGGGAAGAAGTTAAGAGAAGCTTATAACATAACCATGTATATTTTATGTGATTATAGTAGTTCCTATGCTTGTTATGATATAAATGATTAGAGGACATGTTAAAAATTGAATCCGCTTCGGATGACTATGTTTTCGAAAACCTAAGAACTGAACCTCATGAATGCTCACTATTTTCACTAATAAAACTGAAGTGGCTGGGACGATGACGATGACGATGACGCTTTCGTGTCGGGTTCGAGTCCTACTGAGAAATCTTATTTCTCACCCTAGTTATCCTTCCACATCGTCACCAGATCTCGATGGCATACCCTATGGAGTGGAGCATGGAGCCGCCCCATCATGAGTGGACTTTTGACGATGATGCTCAGATCATCGTGGCGACGACCACTACGTTGGTGTGCACCTAGTTTTACCCTGGCCACCTACATGAGGATGTGGTGCCCGATGTCCTGCCTGCCCTAGCTGACATTCCTGCTGCCTACCTTGGACAGCCGTTGGGTCCTTCGAATTTTCCGCCCAAGCCGTTGCCAGATAATGAGATGGAGCCGATGTCTCTAGAGCTACCTGCAGCCGAGCCCTCGCCACAACCGGCGATTCCTGTGATTGAGCTGAGCTCCAAGGCCACCCCTAGGGCCGCAACCGCCTCACCGTCGTACCCTGGGTATCGTCCTGATACTTCAGAGGAGGATCCTTCCGAGGAGCGGTCCTCAGTAGCCAGCTGTGACCCGAATTAGGCTGGCCCGAGTCACCGCGTTCGTCGAATTAAAGTGATTCGTAAGCACCCTCTCATCATACGCACCCCTCATGTCCCCCAAGGGCAAGGAGCTAGGAGGAGTCACGTCTCTGGACCACCACACTAGTAGATCGGGGTGCATTATTGAAGACTGATCTTGGGATTTGGTATGGAGCCAAGGCGCGTAGACTTCTGAGATTCCTGTTTCCTTATGTATCTCTGTTGCTTAAAAGCTTGCTATGTTAAATTGCATTCTATATGATGACTTAATTATGGGTACCTTTATGTAATGATGGACATTATGAATTATATTTATGTGGTATGGGTATGTAAGAATTTCTATGTATTATGTATCTCGTATGGTTTTTATTCCACTTATGAATTGGACTCTCGTACGTTACGCTCTTTCTCTATCTGTCTTCTCGCTCAAGGCTTTACTTTCCAAAACACTGCAAAGCAACAACGTATTTCAAAAAAAAATCTTACCGTATTTTTCGCATAACTTAATTTCAAGTGAAGTTTAGTTTTGCACGAGCATAAGTAACCACTAATAAAACACCGTAATACGACTTAAGCATAGTATGGGTTTATTAGGGTGTTACAATGGTGGCGATCCAAGCATTGCTGTTGACAAGAGTCATGGTAGATCAAGTGGAGATGGCGCCACTACGGAGGTGGACGAAGAGAGGATCGATGCTTTTGGTGGAGCACCTTCGGCCAAGAAGCTGACAGCCATGGAAATTCAGCCTCTAGTTCTTGCAAGCAGCGTCCAATGCTACACGAAGGAGAAGATTGTCCAGCACAGCGTCTAGTGTATAGACGAAGGTGCAGTGGGAATTGATGGGGGAAAGGGGAGACGTCGGTGGGAAGCCAAAGTGAGGTAGCAGGGAAGGATAGTGATAATGGTGCCACAGGCAACAATACGGCGATGCAGCAGTGGGGGAGGGTCGAAGAGGGCGAAGGAAGAGAGATAACAATAGATTTATGGTGTATCATTAACTTTTGGTCTCACCGATACACTCTACATATTCACCATTAGATAACCTGGTGTGTGGTGCAGCATACTTTGTCCAATGCACCACAGCCTTGGCGTAGTACTTTAACTTTTCTTTTCTAAAACATATAAAATTCTCATTATAACCTTCTATTCTCATTATAAGTTTTCTTTTCTAAAGCATACAAAACTCTAACTCATTCCTTATCCTCCTCAGCTAGATTAAGCTCATTGGACTCTTCAATTATGGTCATTGTCCCCAGACTAAGCTTTGTCAACTCAACGGGGACTACTGCATATGATCCATACACCAGGGTGTAAGGTATTTCTTTGGTCAATGAATAAGGCATAGTGTGATAAGCCCACAACATAGCATGTAATTTGTCACTCCATAGGCCCTTTGCTTGCTTTAGTATTTTCTTTGATTCGGCTATGATAATTTTGTTGCCAGCTTCTACCAACCCATTGCTTTGAGAGTGCTCCATTGATGAGAACAACTAAACAATTCCTAATCCCCAACAAAAGTATTCAAATCTCTAATATGTGAACTGTGTTCCATTGTTATTAACTAAGTGACAGGGCACTTCTGTATCTGTAGGTTATCTTTTTCCATGCGAACTTCCTTATCTTTTCAATGGTGACGCGTGAGCAATGGCTTAGCTTCAATCCATCTTGTAAAGTAGTTAATAGCTACCACTAAATACTTCAACTGCCTAGGTGGAAGTGGAAAAGGGTTGAGGATGTCTATTCTTTACTTATGAAATGACCAACTAACTTTCGAGCAATGCAATTGCTCGAGGGGGGGTGTGCTTCAGCTCTCCAAACCTTTGATACTTATCACATCTTTGCACAAATTTCAAACAATTTCATTTCATGGTGGGCCAAAAGTAACTAACCCAAAGTATCTTGGTTGTTAAAGCACGACTTCTAGCATGATTTCCACATGTGCCCTTGAGCATTTCTTCTATGATCCTCCGAGCACGTCTTCCATCTAGACATTTCAATAAGGTTTGGAATATCCTTGGTGGTAGAGTGCTCCTACTACTATAGTGTAGAAACTTGTCATTCTCCTCGTTGCCTTAGCTTCCTTTTCTCCTTCAGGTAGTCTCCATGTTGTTAAGTATTCCTAATTGGGTTGTTGCCAACTCTGTCCTTGTTCATGGAGCATATAGCAAGGTGTGTCATGTCAAATATGCTCAGCTCTTCAATCACCTCTTGAATGACCAATTTATTGTTTACTACTATTCTCGTGCTAGCCAGCTTTGACAACAGGTCGACTCAGGAATTTTGTTCTCTAGGGATATATTCCATAGCACACTCCTCAAACTTCCCATAATATCTTTTACTTGGGTGAGGTATTTTTGTAGCTAAGATTCCTTAGCTTGAAATTTGTCTTTAACTTGGCCGATCACCATTGAGAGTCTCCTTTAATAACAAGCCCTTGAACCCCTAATTCCTTGGCCAATTTTAAACTGGCTATCAAAGCTTCATATTCGGCTTGGTTGTTGTTGGCTCTGAACATGAATCATAAAGATTATTCAATAGTTACTTTATTCATATCTTCCAAAATTACTCTAGTTCCACTTCCTTTATCATTGGATGAACCATCTACATACAACATCCATTTCCATTCCTATTCGTCCTTAACCATGGTGGAGATAGTCCACAATGAAATCGATGAGCACTTGGGCTTTGATGGGCCCTGGAGGTCTATATTCCAGGCTGAATTCAAAGAGTTCTACAAACCAAGCGATCATTCTTCCAGCTAAATTAGGCTTCCTTGGCACTTGCCTTGTCACGACCCAACTAGAAGCGTGATCAACGCTTAGGGAATACTATTCCCCAGCAAGCCTATCCAAGAATTTTCTATGAAATGGGCGGAGTTTCCTCTAAAAATTGGGTGTTTCCTAAGATACAAAATGTCCTGTCACATGTCAGAAACTTACAGTCTAGCCACAAAATCAAAATATCAACAATAATGAAATTAGACTCGAGAATCAGCATTCCCAAAATATTCCCAAAGTTCAAAACCATGCAAAACATACACAAGGATAGATACATTTTTCAAAATATATCTTTACATATGATTACTCAGCTGTACATAGATCAAAATATTGTGGCAACCTAAATAGATCACTGTGTCGAGCTCACGGAGCTTCTGTACCTTTAACTATTGAGATAAAGCCTTCACAACCTGTACCTACCTCTGAAATAGAGGAAAAAGTGAGGAATGAGTCAAATAGACCCAATGAAAGATTATATATCTATAACAGGAGTGGGACAAGTTGTATTAATTTAGAAAGTATATCATTAGAGAATTATAACTATAAAACTTTAAACACAAATCCAAAAGACAATTCCACTATATTATTAGAATTCCATACGTCACTTTTCAAGTACCATAAAGTTCTTGGAAAACATACCTCATACATCATCTATATATATATATATATATATATATATATATATATATATATATATATATTATGCTCAAGTAAATAAGGATTTTAAAACAAGATATAGACATATTATCACTTACAGACTGAACCAAGTAGCAGTGGTAAGAGATTATGGCGTTCCAGAGCCTCGGTCACTACCATAAAAGGATCTACCACCTAGCGATGTCACTAAGAGTTGTGGATTTGGAAGAAGCAAGCCACCTCCGCTCCACCCAGAGCAAGACGGACAGTGACGAAGAGCATGACAGAGAAAGAAGCAACTGGCAATAGAGGGGGAAACAACCTGCAGTAGAGTAAGGAGCTGGTCTGCGGTGGTGAGAGGGGCAAAATCAAGCAGAGGAAGAAGCAACAATCGCGGTAGAGAAAGAAGCATAACTGTGGCAGAAAGGAGCAAAACTGAGGTGAGGGCGAGCTGAGTGAAGCCGTAAGAGGTTGGTGTGTGGTAGAGCTTAACACGGCAGCAAAGGGGGAAAAGGGCTGCGCCGGTGGTGGTGAGTGCGGTTGAGAGAGAGAAATTGAAAGAGTGAGGGTAGGGAGAGTGAGAAAGAAAGATCGAGAGAGAATAGAGAGAATAGAGAGTATTTGGTAAGAAGGGAGAAGAAAAAGAAAGAGGGGCTTAAAGTGCACCCTACCACTTAAGGTTTTGGTAGTCCTTCATTCTCTCTCTCTCTCTCTCTCTCTCTCTCTCTTTCCACTTTTAAATCAATATTCAACTAATTTGAGTTAAATTCATCTATCCCGATATAATTTAAAATGATTAGAGATATGCCTCTAAGAATTTAAGCTGTGCAAAATTTTAAAAATTTTTTGTTACTAATATTTCATTTTAAACCAAGATATTACATGCCTGATGGGATGCTTAGTAATAACAATAATATGATGGCTCTAAAAGTAGGGTCACAACCTCCAAGTAGTTATAATCGAGCAAACACCAACTTCTCAATCTTTTGATATCTAATCTCGGCTCCTTGTAATGCTTTGCTCGCATAATAGTGTTTTTGTTTCAATTTTTACAAAAAGTGATTCTGAAACTATAATTTTTAATATAATTGAAAAAGTTGAAAATAGATTTTTTTGAGAAGTTACTATTTTCAACTTCTACTAAAAAGCTAAAAATAGAATTTTTTTTAGATTCTAATTATTTTTAAAAATTTATCCAAATATGTCAAAAGTGATTTTTTTTAGTGAAAAAAAAGTTATTTTTTTGACAAAAAAATCTTTCCCAAATGCACCCTAAATAGGCTTTTGCTGCTTCTAATCTTCCTTTACCAATACCAAGTTTATTATGGCCTTCTTTAATTCTTAAAAAGCTCTTTCACACTTTTTTGTCCATTCGAAGTCTACTTGCTTTTTCAGAAAGCGGAAGAATGGATGTACTCTTTCTGCGGATCTAGCTAAGAACCTAAAAATGGAGGCTATATGCCTAGTTAGCTATTGTACTTCCTTGAGGGTGCTTGAACTCCTCATTTCTAATATGGCTTAGCATTTTTCTAGATTTAACTTAATTCCTTGACTGGTTAGCAAAAATCCGAGGAATGTTTCTCCTCGGTCTCTAAATGCACACTTCTCAGGATCCAAGAACATGTTGAATTTCCTTATTTGGCCAAAAATTTCCCCCAGGTCACTGTAATGATCTACTTCTCCTATGATCTTCGCGAGCATGTTGTCTATGTACACCTCCACGGTCTTTCCAATCTGGTTAGTGAGGACTTTGTTCATCAGTCTTTAATAAGTGGCCCCAGCATTCTTCAATCCAAAGGGATAGCCTTATAATAGTAATTTGCATTTTCTATTATAAACGTCGTCTTTTCCTCGTTAAAGGCGTGCATCCTAATATGGTTATAGCCAGAATAGGCACCTACAAAGCTGAGAAATTTCTCTTCCGAGGCTATATCTACCAGCTTATCTATGTTCGAAAGTGGGTAAGCATCCTTTGGGCACACTTTGTTCAAATTTGTGAAGTCAAACCCCAAGACTTGGGAACCATGACTACATTAGCTAGCCAAGTAGTAAAGTGTATTTTCCTGCTGAATCCCACTCTTAATAACTTTCCTACTCCCTGCGTTGCTGCTTTCTATTTCTCCAGCTTGAGCTTACTCTTCTTCTGTGCCACAGGTTGGACCTTTGGGTCTATTGCCAATCTATGACAAATGACTCTTAGGTCGATTCCTAGGATATCTTCGAGTGCCCATGCAAAAAGGTCCAAGTTCTTTCTCAACAAGCTCGTCAACATGGCCTTCATAGCCTCTGGTAGTCCACGTCTAATGAATGTGAACTTCATAGCCTCTGGTACTCTAACATCCCGAATTTTTACAATATGTTTAATTTACATTGTTAATTGATTTATTCAATTTTATTAGATATGTAAAGGTAATTAGAGGTAAATTGTATAGATATTAGGGTTAGGAGAAATTGAAACAACTATGTAGAAAATGTGACAAGAATACTAGAAATGCTTTGTTGGTTTGAAGGAAAGTGATTGAGATTCGGTATTTTATACTACCAAAACCAAATTAGTAGAATTTTATGCTGTATAACCCTAAATTGGGTGGCTGAACCCACATAAGGGCACCATGTGTCGCTCACAAAGGGAGGAAAACTTGGCCAAACATCAACCAATTATGCTCTCACCAATCATGTGCTTCATGTCCTTTTCTTATGAGTTATAAAACTTAATAATTTCTTTCTAAATCTCCTCATTTTTGTCCTCCCCCTTTAGAAGACCCCCTTTTCCTTCTCTTTTCTCCTATTTCACTCCATCTTCCTTCCATCTCCAAGCCCCACCCATTTTCTCCACCAAAAACTCAAATCTAGCTAGTTTATATATCAATTTGAGGTAGGATTGACTATATTTCATAGTTTTTCTTATTTTGTGGCTGATGAGCATTTTAGTTCCACTCTCTTATTTGATGATATATTGTGTTTATGTGATGATTTATGGCTGGATTAACATGTAATTACTGGATTGGAACTAAAACTTGAATGAAAAACTAAAAGAGGAACCAACCAAAATGGATTAAGTTGAAGAACCCTAAGGCTATCCATACTACAAAGTGTATGGCTTCGCTTATAGATGTCAGAATTTGATGAGACCAATTTTATATAAAACTAGACATTTAGGCCTTTCTAACCATATAAATTATAAGATCATTGGATCTGTGTTGAGTGAAATATGAATTTTTGAAATTAACATTAGATTTTTGCCTCTAGTTCCAACCAGACTGGGTTATGCAGGGATAACTCACCCTATACAACTTCAAATAGAGTTCAAAAAATTTTGTTAGAAATCTAACATATAGGGTAACATGCCATAAAAATTTTAGAATTTGATTCATTCCCTATTTTCCCCAGTAATTCGTCAAAGTTGCCCTATGTTCTAACTAAACTGAAATAGGGTAGACAATGTTAGCCAAATTCAAAAGCTCATAACTTGAGCTCTACCCACTCAAATGAAATGAAACTTGTTGAAAATAAAAGCTGTTTCAGTTAGATTTAAAATGATATAGTATAAATCCAATCAGATTCCTATTTTTAGTGATTTTTTACTTTTCAGTACTTAATTCAACCTCGCAACAAGGCAGACCTACGTTAATCTCCAATAATTTGAGTTATACATATCAAAACTTAGTGGGACTAAAACAATTAAAAACTAGACAAACAATGCTTCAACATATCAAAAATTCATATTTAATTAGGCTAAATAGAAATTTTGGCATAAATAACAAAATAGGATAGATTTGTCTTAATGCATGTATGAGCTCAAATGAACTTTGAATGTGCAAACCTATGATAATGTTGAAAGGTCAATGTATTATATTAGCTCTACTGCTATGATTGAATGTCTGTTTAAAATGGCACTAGTCACGAGGGAGCGAACTTTATCCATTATTTGCCAAAATTTCGGTAGAAATATTGGAACTATGCATCATGAATATGATTCCTCTAGCATAAGCATTCATGGTTGTATGATTAAAGATGTAATAATGATTCCATATGACTTGGGCCAGCCCCTGAACAAATTTAAGCGGAATAGACTGGTGTAAGGGTCAAGGAAAGAAAACTTGTTACTCATGTATAGGTTCAAAGTCAGACCTGAAAAGCAGGTTATTACCTAGAGGTGAGAGAGGCCATTTGTAACATCCCCAATTTACCTCGTGCTAAACTATTAAATTTTTTAACTCCACCACGATTTCCGAATTTTGATTTCACTAGTTTTCATGATTTCCGACTTCATCTTCAAATTTCACATGAAATGGGATAGTTACCGAGCTCCGAGTTCATCTTACTTCATGTCATGCCCGATTTCCAATTTCCTCTTAGTTTTGATTGTTACTGATTTCCGACTTCATGTTCTAGTTTCGAGTTAAATGGAGTAGCTTCCGAGTTCCAATATCCGACTCCGAATTAAAGTATATTGGATATAATTTCCGACCTCCGATTTTAATATAACAAGTTCTGGCCTTAGAGTTGAACTCAATGGACATGAGTTCGAATCTTTGAGTTAACTTCCAGTCATACACGAGTTCCGATGTCCGAGTTCATTCCCAGGAACTTTCCATTTCTGTTTGTGTTCCCGAGTTTGAATGGGGAGTTCCGAGTTTATACAGAATGGAAGCGAGTCCCACTTTTAGGACGACGTGGAGAGCAATTTGGCCACAAAAGTGTGAGATGTGGCCGGACTTCAATCACAAAATTTCAACCAATCAATACTCACAATCCTAATTACCTCCATGTATTTAAGTCGGACTTCTCTTCTCATTTGAGGCTGATTTATGCCTCCTTCTCTCCCTCTTGTTCCAGCCCCTTTCTTCCCTTCTCTCAATCAACTCCACCACTCCTTCAAGCTTAACAAGGTTCTATCAATTCAAGCTTCAACACTTAGCTCAAATTACACTCTAAGGAGGTAGGATTCAATCTCTAACCTTGATTTCTCTAAACTGAGGATGCATGAAAGATTACTTTTTATAATTATTTGATAATATATTGGATGTGTATGATTGGATTACTATGGGATTAATATGAAATCTTGAGTAGGAATTAGAATTAGAAGAAGAAAACTAAGAGAAATGGATGGATTAGGATGCTGTCTGGATGAAGAATTCCACGGCAGTCCGTACGACGGAGTGTACGGCTCCGCCTAGAATCGGTTAAATCCGATGAAACCATTTTTATCTGAAAGTAGACATTCAGGGCTTTCCATAGATATATCATATAAGGTTATTGGATTAGTATTGAGGGAGATATGAATTTTTGAAGTTTGACCTAGGGTTCAGGATTTTTATCTGGGCAGGGTGACATGAGTAGAGTATAACTCACCCTATACAACTCCAAATTGATTGAAACTAACTTTTTTAGAAAGTTTACACATAGGGGAACATCCCAATATGAAATTACAAGTTTATTATGGTCCCAATTGTTCCCAGTGATTCGAGGAAATTGCCCTATGTCCAATCCAGGCCAAGACAGGGTAGTTTAGGAAGGTCGACTTTCAGGACTTATAACTCGAAGTATACTTAAGAAAATCAAGTGAAACTTGCTGCAAATAAAAGGTTGTCCTGTTAGCTTTGATATGGCAACAATTTCGTATGATTTGAGGTTAGTTTCGATTTTTAGTGTATTTATACTTCCAAGTGTGTAATTCGGGCCAGTGACCGAATAGGCTGAGGCAAAAGTTAGATATCTTGAGTTATATAAATCAAAATGATATGGGACTAAAGAGGTTAGAAAGTAGACATATAGAACTATGACATATCCAAAATTCAGATTTAAATGAGTTGAATAGAAATAAAGGTGGATTATACAAAATTCGGGCAGAACCAAATAGAATTGGCAGAAATGACCAAGTTGATGGTTTCACAAGTGTTAGTGAACATATAACGCTTGAGTTGACGATTTTAAGTTTTACCCTGATAGATATTTTAGATTGATTATACTGCTATGATTGATTTGCCTGTGAGAGCTGGCACTATTCATGGGGAAACGAATACGATCCGTTATGCTGCCAAATTTACGGCAGAAGTCTATGAATGTTATGCTCATAAGGTTTAGATATGCAAGTATGAATTGAAGTATGATATGAGTTATGAGATATTATACTTTGAATCTATTACATTCACATGTTATATTCATGTATGCCATGCATGCAAGCATAATTAGAATATGATATGCAAAATAAGATATGAGGCATATTCATGTATGCACAAAGCATCTGCACGCATAATAAGATATGGAAAGGAAAGATGATGAGAACTTTCAAGAGGGACGTACTAAGCTACCATGCCAGGCATGGCATAGACCCAGCTAGCGTGGGCCAGAGCGGTACTATCTGAGACTTGGGCCAGCCCTCGACCAGATTTAAGGGGAATAGACCGCTGTGAGGGTTGGGGAAAGTAAACCTGTCACTCATGTATAGGTACGAGCTCGAACCTGAAAAGCAGGCTATTACCCAGTGGTGAGAAAGGCCATTCACCGCCGGGGGACCAAGCACAGAAAAGTAAGATCAAGTTGCAAGTTAAAGAAAGACATAAATTAAGACAAGTGCATTTGCATACAGTCAAGTATAAGCATCTATAAGTGCATCTTCAATTATCTCATTAAGTCATACTAATATTATGATTCTGGTTGAAGCATGTCATACTAATCATATTTCTATGTCTGACACATAATATGGCAAGTGATTATTAAAATATAACCCGCTTCGAGAAAGGTATTTTCAACGTAAAATTGAACCACTATTTGTTTATATGTACTTATATTTTCATAACAAATCGAAGCAGCTGGAATGTTTATGATGACACTATAAGATTGGTTTAAGTTTACCTACTGAGAACCCTAGGTTCTCACTGCCTACTTGTATGTTTTTCTTTTCCGTAAACATTCCAGTACCCAAAGTGGAAGTCAAGCACGAGGCGGAGTGCAAGGCCACTCATTGAGCAAGAGTTGGGCGCTAGCCAAACCAAAAGGCTATCGAAGCTAGTTATCTCAATCACAATTCCTTTTAAAGTGCAATTATTTTATTATCTATGTATCAAAGACTATTAGTCAGGAATGAAGTGAGCAGTTAAAGGGTCATGTATTATATTTTCCATATTTTGATGTTTTCTTAGTATCGTGACAACCTTTTAATGTAACTCCATGACTCGAGCATTGCTTATATGATAGAGGCTGTTACATTTTGGTATCAGAGCAATTCGTCCTATATAGGCCCATGGATGGACTGATTATGCTTCTAATGCATACTCTGAGAATTTAGATAAACCATGCGTTTGGTCCTCGCGTGAAGAGGACATAGAAATATTATGCATGTCAGCCTTGTTGTGAGTGTTGTGGACTATCTGTTGCACTTGACTGAGTATTGAGCCTGATCACCTCAATATAAGGTTTTGTGTAAACAGAAGCCTAAAACACCCAGCAGGCTTATTAGGAGCCTTCTATACATAATTACTAGGGATAAGACTCCTAGAAAGTAGCGATGGAATGAAGGGATAGACAATTGAGCAAGTTGAGGAGTGCAGAAAATTGGCGATTTAATCAAAGGAATTGTGCCAGGCGGTTTGCTATGGACATAGTAAACCTAGTTATATCGAAAAAGGTTGTTTACAAAGTGTTCTGGGTAGCCGAAGATTTTCCATCATCAAGGACAAGATCTTAGTTGGAGACAAGCCGCGTACGAATCTTTTTCAACCTGATGGGCCTTGTTTCAAGCTCCATTACGATTACCCGATCCAGACCATCTTCTCTAATTTGAATCTAGGAGATTCTTCTATCTAGTTTTGTAGCTTTAATACTCAACGGGAGTAAGGTGATTACCCGCTGATAAGCTTATCATATGTGGCATGGACAGTATCCTTATTTTCTCCATAGATGGGATTACCTCGAAGGTACCTTGCCAACAAATTCATTCAATGGTTTTTATTTCGGGATTGTGGTAATACCACAATACAAAGACCTGATCCTTCATTAAGAAAATTTTAGAGTAGGTGAATGAAGTAGAGGATTAGTGAAAGAATCTAAGGGCAGAAGCTTCAGCTAGGTACATAGGGAACTTTTTAAATTCCCATCCAGAGGCTGGAGTGGTTTCTTCCTCGGGGGTACAGGAACTAGCCTTGTAGCGATTGTAAATTTGGAAGAGTACTGAGTGGAATCTTGGCTTTGAGAGGGAAACAGTTGAGCCAACTGTAAAGAGGCCCATCCAACTGTACATTGAATCAAGATAGAGATACTGTTACGCACGATAAGGAAGGCTGATGAAGTTATAAGTGTAACAAGGAGACGAGGCAGTATATCTCCTACTAATGTAAAGTAGGAACACTTTCATACAAAAGGAGGCATAAGGACCTAGTGTTCCTACCTTTCAGGGAATAAAGGAAACGCTAGAAAACCTAGTCATGTTCAAATTTTATCAACCTCAGCCACCACAGGAATTGGATGATAGGATTATCTCCAACATGTTATTAGCAGAGGAATGAGGCCATTTGGAGAAGAAAAGCAAGGTCTAATAATTGCCTTTAGGTATCATTATATATGCTATGGGTGGAGTAACTTGACAAGGAGTGTATTCAGATTCTAGCAGAAATGACAAAGGCTTAAAGTGTGCAGCTAATTTCGTTATCCTGAGATAGTATTAAACTGGGAGGTCCTAATGGACTAAGATGAAGATAAACTTAGGTAGGGACAATGGATACTATAGGGCAGAAATAGAAGAAAGGAAAGTTTTAATTTCATATGGCCTATTGAGGAAAGAAAAGCTACCTAGTATGAGCTCATGGTGCAAATAAGATTGTGTATGAAATACTAAGCAGGGCTACCTTGACATCAGTCATAAGTGCAACAAACCCAATGCGCCCTAAGCAAGATTGGGTGATGCACCAATATAAGATCAAAAAGGACTTGGAAACATGCCCCATGAGGGGCAAGGTTTCAATATCGAAACTAGAGGCAGTCAGAAAAGTCTTCATCCCTTGGGCCGGATTAAATGTAATCATCACTAACGCACTAGGTTCCATTAGAATTCCGTAGTTAAACGTGCTCGGACAAAAGTAATGTGGAGATGGGTGACCATATGGGAAACCCTCATATTGAAACTTCAACAGGATAGCAAGACCATTGTTTCCATTTCTCACAACAAATGAATTACATCCTAGGGGCAAGAAGTTATGAAGAGTAGGCATGAAGCTTAGCAGTTAGGGTAATATAAAATCTAGCCATTACAACTAATGCATCTGCATACATGGTATTAGGACAAACCCCCAACGAGTTTGGTAAAACCGGTGCCCATAAAAGTGGGAGACAAACATCAACACAATAGTTGAGAAATCTCCATGCTAACCAATTGAAGAAAGTAGAAGAATGGCAGGGACTTTGGCTATCCCAATAATCATTGAGAAATTCAATAAGGATGGCACGAGGTCCAATGAGCAAATAATGAAAAATGGAGTAAAGTCTGCAAGAGAAGGAAAGATTTCGAAGCAAGGACCATAGTTATAATTTAGAAGGAAGCTCTAGCCTTGCACCTAAAACCTAACGGAAGGGGGATTCGTCACTGATCAAAGAGAATCAGGTAGGCAAGAGTTTGGATATGGCTTGATCAATCTCCCGAAAAACTTCAGCGAAGCCACTATGATCACTATTTATTGACATTGATTGCTGCTGTAGCCAATGATTTTCGTAATGACAGAACTTTTTCAATTGGTATTTAGGACCCAAGACACAAGTATTAGACAGTTTACTGGAAAACATAGTGCGCAAGTGGTCAGACACATGACAAGGAAGATAAGGAATTTACTCGATGAATTTGATGATGAATTAGAACGTCAGTAAAGCAAAGTATATTTTGGCACCCATATGATCTACGACAACTCTCTGCATGGATATTCAAAAGGCATTTTGTAAGACAGTATGGTAAGGGAACTCTACAGCTTCAATAAAAAGGATCTGACCTTTAATCTTGGTTTTTACATTAAATTGCCTATATCTCAATAACTGGGAATCAAGGAGGATACTAGACTAATAGAAAGAGTCATGAGTCTTAGGACTCAATCCGTATAGTGGAAGCAACCTAAAATCCTCCTACAAACATTAGACACTAGATAAATTTTACCAAAAAGAAGGAGTTTTAAGATAAGGCTCCTAGTCATAATGATTGAGGAAAGGCCTAAGCCCATGTTTCTAAAGAACCATATTGGAGGCGAAATTGTTATCGAATCAAAGGTAGCTGAGCAAGTAAGAATCTTGGGAAAGAAAATACGGACCTCGTGGACTCAGACAATTACTATGATAACTGCTAATCTTTGCAAATTCAAATCTTCATGAGTTGAACATCTGAGGTCTCATGTACAAGTGGCAGAAGATCTAGCAGCTACCACGAAGTAGGAGTAGCAGAGTATAGAGCAAGGGAGATGAGTAAGAGTCTCCAATAAGCTAAACCGTAATTTAAAGCGTCGTAGAAATAAGGCAAGCTTGGGCACTAACAT
Organism: Pterocarpus santalinus; assembly: GCA_031439595.1. Classification (NCBI taxonomy): domain Eukaryota; kingdom Viridiplantae; phylum Streptophyta; class Magnoliopsida; order Fabales; family Fabaceae; genus Pterocarpus; species Pterocarpus santalinus. The sequence goes on along the minus strand of JAVHNO010000089.1, from coordinate 126,445 downwards.
AACCCTTATGGATCCTTTGTCCGTACTAAGACAATACCTCATAGCTACTGGCAAGTAATCTCAAGACCAGATGCAAATTCGAGAAGAGGAGTATCCCTATACGTTAAAAGGGTTTTTCCTTGACCCTTCTTAATCCTAGAATTTTGAGGACAAAATTCTTTTTAAGGTGGGTAGAATTGTAACATCCCCAATTTACCTCATGCTAAACTATTCCATTTTTTTACCTCCACCACGATTTCCGAATTCCGATTTCATTAGTTTTCATGATTTCCGACTTCATCTTCAAATTTCACATGAAATGGGATAGTTACCGAGTTCCGAGTTCGTCTTACTTCATGTCATGCCCAATTTCCGATTTCTTCTTAGTTTTGATTATTCCTGATTTTTGACTTCATGTTCTAGTTTCGAGTTAAATGGAGTGGCTTCCGAGTTCCAATATCCGACTCCGAATTAAAGTATATTGGATATAATTTTCGACCTCCGATTTTAATATAACAAGTTCTGGCCTTAGAGTTGAACTCAATGGACATGAGTTCGAATTTTTGAGTTAACTTCCAGTCACACACGAGTTCCGATGTCCGAGTTCATTCCCAGGAACTTTCCATTTCTGTTTGTGTTCCCGAGTTTGAATGGGGAGTTCCGAATTTATACAGAATGGAAGCGAGTCCCACTTTTAGGACGACGTGGAAAGCAATTTGGCCACAAAAGTGGGAGACATGGCCGGACTTCAATCACAGAATTTCAACCAATCAATACTCACAATCCTAATTACCTCCATGTATTTAAGTCAGACTTCTCTTCTCATTTGAGGCTGATTTACGCCTACTTCTCTCCCTCTTGTTCCAGCCTCTTTCTTCCCTTATCTCAATCAACTCCATCACTCCTTCAAGCTTAACAAGGTTTTATCAATTCAAGTTTCAACACTTAGCTCAAATTACACTCCAAGGAGGTAGGATTCAATCTCTAACCTTGATTTCGCTAAACTGAGGATGCATGAAAGATTACTTTTTATAATTATTTGATGATATATTGGATGTGTATGATTGGATTACTATGGGATTAATATGAAATCTTGAGTTGGAATTAGAATTAGAAGAAGAAAACTAAGAGAAATGGATGGATTAGGATGCTGTCTGGATGAAGAATTCCACGGTCAAATTATGACGGAGTGTACGGCTCCGCCTAGAACCGGTTAAATCTGATGAAACCATTTTTAGATGAAAGTAGACATTCAGGGATTTCCATAGATATATCATATAAGGTTATTGGATTAGTATTGAGGGAGATATGAATTTTTGAAATTTGACCTAGGGTTCAGGATTTTTATCTGGGCAGGGTGACATGAGTAGAGTATAACTCACCCTATACAACTCCAAATTGAGTGAAACTAACTTTTTTAAAAAACTTACACATAGGGGAACATCCCAATATGAAATTCCGAGTTTATTATGGTCCTAATTGTTCCTAGTGATTCGAGGAATTTGCCCTATGTCCAATCTAGGCCAAGATAGGGTAGTTCAGGAAGGTCGATTTTCAGGACTTATAACTCGAAGTATACTTAAGAAAATCAAGTGAAACTTGCTGAAAATGAAAGGTTGTCCTGTTAGCTTTGATATGGCACCAATTTACGATCCGTTATACTGCCAAATTTACGGCAGAAGTCTATGAATGTTATGCTCATAAGGTTTAGATATGCAAGTATGAATTTAAGTATGATATGAGTTATGAGAGATTATACTTTGAATCTATTACATTCACATGTTATGTTCATGTATGCCATGCATGCAAGCATAATTAGAATATAATATGCAAAATAAGATATGAGGCATATTCATGTATGCACAAAGCATCTGCACGCATGATAAGATATGGAAAGGAAAGATGATGAGAACTTTCAAGAGGGACGTACTAAGCTACCATGCCAAGCATGGCATAGACCCAGCTAGCGTGGGCCAGAGCGGTACTGTCTGAGACTTGGGCCAGCCCTCGACCAGATTTAAGGGGAATAGACCGGTGTGAGGGTCGGGGAAAGTAAACCCGTCACTCATGTATAGGTACGAGCTCAAACCTGAAAAGTAGGCTATTACCCAGGGGTGAGAAAAGCCATTCACCTCCGGGGGACTAAGCACAGAAAAGTAAGATCAAGTTGCAAGTTAAAGAAAGGCATAAGTGCACTTGCATACAGTCAAGTATAAGCATCTATAAGTGCATCGTCAATTATCTCATTAAGTCATACTAATATTATGATTCTGGTTGAAGCATGTCATACTAATCATATTTCTATGTCTGACACATAATATGGTAAGTGATTGTTAAAATATAACCCACTTCGAGAAAGGTATTTTCAACGTAAAATTGAACCATTATTTGTTTATATGTACTTATATTTTCATAATAAATCGAAGCAGCTGGAATGTTTATGATGACACTATAAGATTGGTTTAAGTTTACCTACTGAGAACCCTAAGTTCTCACTGCCTACTTGTATGTTTTTCTTTTCTGTAAACATTCCAGTACCCAAAGTGGAAGTCAAGCACGAGGCGGAGTGCAAGGCTACTCATTGAGCAAGAGTTGGGCGCTAGCCAAACCAAAAGGCTATCGAAGCTAGTTATCTCAATCACAATTCCTTTTAAAGTGCAATTATTTTATTATCTATGTATCAAAGACTATTAGTCAGAAATGAAGTGAGCAGTTAAAGGGTCATGTATTGTATCTTCCATATTTTGATGTTTTCTTAGTATCGTGACAACCTTTTAATGCAACTCCATGACTCGAGCATGGCTTATATGATAGAGGCTGTTACACCATTCACCTCTAGGGGACTAAGTACAGAGAAAAATAAGAAAGTATAGACACCCTAGGGATGGCGGTATGTAGCACCTGGGTGTGTTAAGAAAAGAAAGTTACAAAAAAATGAGAAAGTGAAGTGCACTAGTATCAGTATTTAGCAGCATATGCATATGCATAAGTCTTATTTCCCTAATGGTCTATTATTAATACTGTGAGATATCTTCTATTTAATAGGTGTATGATAAAATGAACCTGTTTTAGATCGGATGTTTTTGAACTCACTAAAATGACATCTATAGTTTATATGGCATGATCACTTTTTCTTAAATAAACTGATGCAGCTAGAGCAACAATGATGACACAGACTGCCAAGTAGCCTAGGAATCCTATTAAGAATATAAAATTCTCATCCCAACGTATGTTTTCTTGTCGTCTCCAGATAACTAGACATATTTTGAAGAAGGACAACCTAGCAAAAAGTGACGAAGATTGGACTAACTACTGAAGACAATTTACAAGTATATATGTATATATAGCTAAAAAGTTATCTAGTAACACCTGTAGTGGTGGACTGTAAACGAATATTGTAATGTTTGTAGGATAGATTGATTAAATAATAAATCAAGGTTTGTGTAATTTAATTGTAACAACTCGTTGGGATAATATTATGACTTAAACATAGTATTATATATGTGAGGACATTACATATACCATTCCAACTTCAATGGCTAAGATCGGGAACTTTAGTGCCAAGTGGGGGTTGACACCACAGCTTCAAGGGTGGTCAAAGATGATCTTCTGAGTATCATATGATATGGGGTTGGAGAATCAATCACTAAATACTAAACATCAATTATTTTAATGTTTAGCTCTATTCCAAAATTGTCCTTGGCTCAATAACTCCCAAGACATTGGCCCGTTCTCTAGAGAAGCCCACCAGGTCTCTATTGTTTGAGCTAAGGCTGGATTCAAGTATTTGCATTTGCTATTGGGTGGAGCTATAAAGAATGTTAATTGAGCTCCCTTGGTTGACTAATACCTTTCAAACTATATAATTCCCTGCAACCATAGAAATAACTACGAGATCTTGTAGATTTTGATTAGTTTCCTTAAAGTCAAGGTGACAGAACATGGTTACCAAGTTTAGGGTTTTTAGTGGTTATGGAGGAGTAGATTCTACTTCTATTATAGCTCAGAGATGCCTCTTTTTGGCCAAGTTTATCTGTTCGCCTCCTGCAAATCCTCCGGCGATGTAATTTATCGCTCCTTATATCTCTTGTGGTTGCTAATTTCTAGGTTCCTCCTTGTGACTTGTTTCCGAGGTTTGCCTTCTTTGGCTTTGGCTTTTCCATCGTCTTTTTCGTACATCTCTGTCTATGCTTAGACTCTTTCTTCATCGAGCTATATACTTCTCTAACAATCCTTGTCTAACCAGTTGCTCAATCTAGTCTTTCAAAATAGTGCAATCTTATGTGGTGTAGCCATAATTCATATGGAACTCATATCACTTGCTTTTATTTGCTCTAGGGAACTTGCTACTTTCTGCATTAGGTGGTAGTCTAATTATCCAAGCATTATACACCTTTTTGAGAATGATTTCCCTCTTCGCATTGAGAGGTGTATACTCATCATGGCAAGACTAAGGGAAGTATATGATATAGTCCTTCATTGCTGCCACTTAAGCTGTTAACTCCTTATTTTGTTATTTTGTTCTTGAAGCTGACAAACCATCCGATATAACCCCTCCATGGTAAGTGGTGGAGGGATATTGTTTGTCTCGTTGCCATTATGTGGGTTATGTTGATTGTTAACATGCTCGGCCATATTAACACTCTGACTCTTTGTGGTGACTATTCATCGATCATGGTGTTTGTAACATCCCCATTTTTGTAAGCAGAGCGTAATGAAAACTTTGAATTATTTCTCTTAGGCAGTGTGAGAATTTTTCAGGCAACATTATGTCATAACCATCCTCACACTCAGAATTATGGGTTAGTATAATACTGCCATTGAAAATATGGCATTGCCATATGTTAAAAAATTAAGAAATGACAAAAGTGCCCTTGTAAACTTTTGTTAATTGCAGCGATGCCCAGAATTTTTTAGAAATTATATTTTGACCCCAAAGACTTATTCCCATAATAGCCCTAGAACTTTTTATGAAATAACCTTTATATCCCCATATCTGTAGAATTAGCATGATGAGATTTTAAACAGAGCAAAATCACGTGATGAAACCGTAAAAGTTTAAGTCTCTGCCGATTAGGTCATGGAGGAAGTTTGGTGTGAAATGACATAGGGTGCCCCTGGACTTGCTCAAAATTATGAAAATGCCATTAGTTATAGAAAACAGAAAACAAAAAGGCTCTGAATTTGCGAAAATGTCTAATTTACGCCATTAATCTATTTATTCGATTTCATTAGTTATGTAAAGGCAATTAGGAGTTAATTAAATATTAATTAGGAGTTAATTACATGTTAATTAGAGGGATGACGCTTAGGAACAATTAAAATAGAGATATATAATTTCTCTCATAGTCATTTAGTAAAGTTTTGCTGATTTGAAGAAAATCGGCGAAGATTTGGTATTTTAAACCACCAGAACCGAATCAGTAGAATTTCACACTAATACCACTAGTTTGAGTGGTTGAAAATTGAGCCACTTCTACCCCTATGGATGGCGCCAATTAGCTGCCAAGTGAGTGGAGAGTGTAACGTCCGAAAAATTTTATCGTTATTAACCGAGTTGTTAGGTTTTCATCGGATAATTGGGATTAATTAGAATTCAGTTAAGCATTCACTTAAAGCCAATTAAGTGTGATTTAGAAAGATTGGACTTGATGGAATTAGATTAGAACCATCAGAAACCTCATAGGATTTTTCTAAAACTGGCTTAGCGATTTAAAAGAAATCGATAAGATTTCAATATTTTAAACTGTTGGAACCGAACCAATAGAAATTTTACTGTGAGAACCCTAGGATGGATGGCCAAGATTTATCCAACACTCCTCACAAGTGGCGCTACAAATCAGCCATAAAGAGGGAAGCCAAGCCAAGTTTGAATGAGGATTGAAGTCCACCAATCAAAAGCTAGCTTCCTTCATAAGTTTTCATTTTTTTTTCTTCCTTCTCCTCTTAAATTTTTGGTCTCCCCACAATAGATAGAGAATAGCCTTATTTTCCCACTTTCCTTCATCTTCTTCCACTTCCTCTCATCCCCAAGCTTAAGCTCCCACTATCAACTTCACTCCAAGATCAAGTTCCACCAAGATTTCACACCACCAAGGTAGAAATTTCAACTTTCTCCTTCTTTTCTTTGATTTGAGGCTGTCGAGGATCCCTTGTTTATCCATGATTCTAATGTTGTGAGGGGTAGGAATGATGAACTAAGGTTGGTTTAAGGTGTATATGTGAGTTTGAATTGAAGATTGGATGGATAGATTTAAGGAAAACATAAATTCAAGAAGAATTCAAGAAGCTGGTAGGGTTTTCCCCTTGACGGTCCGTACGTCAAAGTGTGCGGCTCTACCTACAGCTGTTCAAATTGATGAATCTATTTTTATATGAAACTAGACATTCAGAAATTTCCATACATATAAAATATAAGGCTATTGGATTAGTATAGAAACAGTTATAAATTTTTGAAATTTGACCTAGAAATTTGGATTCTCATCTAGGTAGTATGAGTTGAGAAGGGTGTAACTCACCTTACACAACTCTAAATTGAGTGAAACCAATGCTTTTTGAAATCTAAAATGTAAGGAAACATCCTATAAAAATTTCAGAGTTAGATTCGTTGCCATTTGTTCCCAGCACATCAATAAAGTTAGCTTAAGTTCAGATCAGGTTGGAACAGGGTAGTCCAGTAAAGTCAAGTTATGGGGCTTATATATCAAAATATACTCATAAAAATGATATGAAATTTCTTTTATTTGAAAGCTTGTTCTGTTAGATTTACATTGATACAAATTTCGTATGATTTCACCTAGATATCTATTTTTGGTGAATTTTCACTTATAAGAGTGCATTTCTGGCTAAGTACAAGGCAGTCTGAGGTAAAATACTAATAACTTGAGTTGTACAAATCAAAATGAGATGGGACTAAAAGGGTTGGAAACTAGACACATAGAGCTATGACATATCCAAAATTCAGATCTAAATGAGTTGAATAGGAGTAAAGGTGGACTTTACAAAATTTAGGCAGAAGAAGGTAGAGTAAGCAAAAAACTCTATTGATATTTCTATTGATTTTGACATACCATATGATTAATAATGTTGCTGTAACTTGTTGTTTTACATTGAATTACATACTTAATTGATTGTATTAGTAGCCTAGCACTATTCACGGGAAAATGGACTTGATCCGTTATGCTGCCAAATTTTTGGCAGAAATTTATGAGAACTTATGCTATGGGTGATTATACTTTGAATATATTTGCATTTACATGTCATGTTCATGTACGTTATGCATGCAAGCATAATTAGAATATGATATGAGAAGTAAGGTGTGAGACATATCTATGAATGCACAAAGCATCCGCATACATGATAAGATATGGAAAGGAAAAGATAATAAAAACTTGCAAGATGGACGTACCAAGCAACCATGTGAGACATGGCATAGATCTAGCTAGCATAGGCCAGAGTGGTACTATCTAAAACTTGGGCTAGCCCTAGACCAGATTTAAGGGGAATAGACCGGTGTGAGGGTTGGGGAAAGTAAACCCGTTACTCATGTATAGGTATGAGCTTAGACTTGAAAAGCAGGCTATTACTCAGGGGTAAGAGAGGCCATTCACCTCCAGGGGACCAAGTACAAAAGAGCAGGATCAAGTTGCAAGTTAAAAAAGAGATGAATTAAGTCAAATGTACTTGCATACAATCGAGTACAAGCATCTATATGTGCATTTCTAATTATCTCATTATGTCATGATATTATTATGATTCTTACTGAAGTATATTACACTATTCAAGTTTCTATGTTGGTCATATAATATGCCAAGTGGTTGTTATAATACAACCTACTTCGAGAAAGATGTTTTTAACTTAAAAATTGAACCACTGCTTTCGTATATGTGCTCATATTTTTATAAGAAATCGAAGCAGTCGGAATGTTTATGATGGCACTGTATGAGTAATAGTTCGAGTTTACCTACTGAGAACCTTAGGTTCTCACTGCCTACTTGTATGTTTTTCTTTTCCGTAAACATTCCAGCACCTAAGTTGGAAATCAAGTGCGAGGCAAAGTACTGGGACATTTTCTAAGCAAGACTGGGGTGCAAATCAGACCAAGAGACTATTGAAGTTAGCTAGCGACCAGTCGAAAGCAAGTTTTGTGTATTATGTTAGTCGCAATTTCTTTTAAACTGTAATTATTTTATTCTCTATGTATCAAAGATGATGAAGTTTATGAACTATTAGTCAGTAATAAAGTGTGCAGTTAAAGGGCCATTTATTATATTTTCCACATGTTAAGGAATTTCGTAGCACAATGACAACCTTTTAATATAATTCCATGACTCGAGCATAGCTTATATGATAGAGGTTGTTATAGTGTTAGCCTCGGCTCCACAGTGGGTGCCAATATTCTAACTTGTTTCTGAGGTCGTCCGGCATTGTCCTCTACAAGTCCGAGCTTTCATTCATGCCTTCAATTGCGGACCTACAAGGGACTCCAATGTTCAAGTCGAAACTTCTACTCCACTTATGTGCAAGTGAAATGGGATCAATTGCTCACTTCTAGCTCTTATGAGCCCCCTTTTTATTCAAGTTCAAATCTCCTTCCCCCATTCTTTAGTGATCCCATGTTCTCCTACTTTTGTGGGATCCTTTAGTTCTCGGTAACTACCTTCCAATAGTTCAGCCTTTCCAGGCATGGACTTAGTTTAAATTTATCTGGGGAGAATTCTTCTAGAAAGCCTTTATTGAGCTTCTCTTAGGCCAAGCTCCAAGGCCCCAATGAAATATGCTCAATCCATATTGTCATATTAATTTTAATAAATATAGTGCAAATGATAAAAAAAATTATTATGTTATTATATTTAATTCTATTTTATATTCAATTAAATCATAAATTTTATTTATATAAGTTTATAATTTTGTTAATAAAATATTTTTATTATTGTATTTTTTATTTTTAATACTATTTAACAAATTTGTTTTAGATTTCATTTTAGTATATATTCTTCTTTACTAATGATCATTTTATGAAATAAAATTGTATATAAATAATGATATTGGCATTCAGACAATATACTAGAGTAAGAAAATACATTCCAACATGCAATACCAATTAAGACAATATCTACTTAAGCTGGTGATTTAGTGAACTAAATTGTTGATAATACATATTCATATTTACAACAATGCATGTAGGACGAAGAATATATTAAAATTATCAATACTCACTCCTTAAATGACATTATCGATGAAATCAATTATTACATACTTCACGTGATTAAAGATCCAATAAAACAATACTTAAGCTTATATAAGATTGATAAAGCAAATAATTTTTAATACTTTAAACTAAATTCATAATACCCTTGCTTGCAACAAGAAAAAGCAGCGTAATTATGCTGCTTAACTAAATTTGGCATTAGGAATTTGTGCACCTAGAAGAGTAAATAATAAAAGCAAAAATAATTATATGAAGCAATGTTATTGCAAAAGTTCTTATCCCATGAATAGTTTTGTAAAAAAAGGACTCAAAGTGACGTTTTGTTTTAAGAAGAAGGCAATACCTAATGAAATTATGATATGCAATAACAATAAACAAAAGTCAAGGTCAATTATTGATATATATAAGGTTATATTTGTTAAAATAAATATTTCATCATAAACAATTACATTTTGCATTGTCAAGAGTGATCTTATCAAAAAAAGTTCAAAGTTTTTATAATTTAGAATGATAAAAATACAATAATTACATTAAAAAAATGGTCAATTATACTAACTTCCTCTGACGTTAGGTGATGTTACCTGTTGCACCCCTCGATTTTCGAAAATATATATAGATCTCCTATAAGATGTAAGTGATGTTACACACAATATCCTCGTATTTTATAAAACATGACACTAAACACCATTTTCAATATGATACTGACCTCCCTTTAGGCATGAAAAATCGAGGGCTGTCGTATAAAATATCATCTAATCTTAAAGGAAATAAATGTAATTTATTTTAAAAAATATTTTTTATAATGAATTACTCAATTTGAACTCTCACAATATAATTACGTTTGATATTTTGATCCATTTCATTGTTCAAGATAATTAAAAAAGTTTCATATTATATTTTCTTATTATGTCTAGTTTTTGAATGCTATTATAAGTTTTTTTAAAATAATATTCTCATTAAAAAAAATTTATAAAAAAATATAAATAAATCCGTGCGAGTGCGAGATTTACCTCTAGGTATTTAATAAAATGGGTCTCTCAACACCTGGTTAAAGCTTAAATAAATGCCCGTCCATAATATATTCGTATTTCCTATCCGTTCGCCCCCTTCTACTAGTCAAAGGAGATCACCACTAGATGGCAGAAAAGGTCACACGTGTCAGACGTGTAATAATCGTGGCATAGAAAGCGCCAACATCCTACCACGTGTAATCTCCACCGCAACCCGACCTTTTTTTTTTTTGGTTTACATACGGTGACCATTTTTATTTACTACAAAAACACCACTACTACCAATAACGCTCTCATTTTTCTTTCTTCTGCATTATTAGTTACCAAGCTTGCCAAGTTATCATAGCCACACTACTCATTCAATTCAATTGAAGGGGAAGGAAGAAATAATCATGGGTGCAGAAACTTTTCTTGAAGTGATATTAGCAATCCTGCTACCTCCTGTTGGTGTTTTCCTTCGATATGGCTGTGGAGTATATACTTTCTCTCTCTCTCTCTCTCTTTCCAACTTTTTTTGCTCCTTCTATTTTTTCCTTCTTGCCATTCTTTTCTCTATTGTTATATAGAATTTTTAATATTAGTTTGGGTTTGATAATGATTAGTTGTTGTTGTGATTAATCATACTGATAAATTGTTGTTGTGATTTATTCAATTATTACTTTTGTTATTTTTCTAAAAATTTCCTTTTGTTTGCTTGGAAACATAGGTGGAATTCTGGATAGATCTGGTGCTAACTATACTGGGATACATACCAGGGATTATATATGCCATTTGTGTATTGGTTGGATGACACTTATGTATAGCACTTGTTATATATATTTCTTTTTTCTTTATAAGCATTATTTCTGTTCTATGTTTCTCTCTTCTATTTCTGTTCTCTCGAATGAAGGAAGGACATCATAGAAACTTTCTGTGTGCTAATTTATTTCTCTGTCACTTACATATTATAAAATATTTCACTACAAGGTGTAACACCTTTTGCAGAGAAAAAAGTCACTGCAAAAGATGATTTTCGCTACAATAGAACACTTTTCGCAGCAAAAAAAAATGGCTGTACGTTGATGCATTAGAACCTTTTGCGAAAGATTGTTGCAGCCACTTTTTAAGTTGCTGCCAAAGATTTGGATTTCGCAGCAAAAAAAGTCGCTACTAATTTACACCTATTTACAGCAATTTTTCTTTTGCTACGATACATTTTAATTTACACCTATTTGTAGTAATTTTTTCGCTGCAATACATTTTAATCTTTGGCAGCCAATTTTGGTTGCTTCAATGAATGACATATATGCAAGTTAGTTTGCATTTTTATTTTTGATTATTATCCGGAGTTGTCTTGTTGTGAGTCCCAAGACCGGAAGTTTTAATTTATCTCGTGTGGATGGCAAAAACAAATACCATTTTGCTTGTCCCCGATTGCAACCTTTACACTTCGATGATCGAATGAGAATGTGAATACTCTAAATTGTGGAATTGTGGAATTGTTAGAGAGGAGACCGTGTTAGGCAGGTTAAAAACGACTACTTATGATTTAGAGTGAAATGAAATTATTTGTACAAATGCGAAATACTTGAAATTGAATTGGATTATATTTTTGGTTGATTCTCACAATTTTTCTTGCCTCTTTTCTTTTTTTTCTTTTTTTGTTTTTTCATTTTTATGTGATGTTCATACCTCTTTTATAACATAATATAGTATGTAGTAATGTTTGTATATGCGCCAATAGTAGAGATAAAATTACTTTTTTTTTTATATTTAATTTATCAAGTAAATCAATATTTTTGCGCTTTTTTTAGCTTCAAGAGTCTTGCACGAAATAAGACAACGAGTTTCACGTCTAAAAAAAAAAAAAAGAGAGAAAAAGAAAAAGATAGTGATTTGAATTTTCATACATTGATAGCTGGTGAAAAGTTTTCATTTAATCTATTTTAAAATTAATTTTAATTTTAAAAAACCCTACAGAATAGATGATTTGTTAACTTTTCATTGGCTGACACTATATCAATGCATGAAAATTAATTCCTAAGATAACATACTAAAAATTAGCAAAGTCATAATACTAGAGCATCATGGATGGCGTTCTTTCTATTTATCCAAACTTGATGGTCTGAAGGTCGTGAATAGTAAGGGCTCACTCGGTGTATTTCAATCAAGTTCTTTTCTCTTCTTCCTCCTTTTTGGTTATTTTTAGAGGGAGGCTTAATTAGATATTTGATTTCTGGAAGAATTTTCTTCGGATGATTTTTGTCAGCGGAATGTTACTAGATTGGTCTGCTATGCTCAGCCCTTTAATTGACTTAGCACTCCTCGGAACGATAGCATTAAATTTCTTTTTTGAGTTGACAATTACTAGTGTTGATTTTATTTCATCAGCGTCATTCTTAAAATTTGATGGGTTTAACATCCTTATCCATAACATCTATAATGAATGCAGCCCTTTATGTTAGACGTAATTTTGAGAAATTATAAAGAAATAAAGTTACACCATTGGCAACAGTCGTAATTAACTTTTGACCTAATGGTAAGCATTTGATCCTACGACCAGTATCAAAGCAAGATCATGGGTTCAAATCCCTGGGTTGACACTAAGGCAGAGATTGCTAGTTTTATTTAACCAGTGTCACTTTTAGAATTCGATGGATTTAACAACTTAATTTATGGTATTTATAATAGGTGCTATTGTAACATCCCCACTTTAGTAAACGGAACGTAATGAAAACTTTGAATTATTCCTCTTAGGCAGTGTGAGAATTTCTCGAGCGTACATCTTGTGACAATCCTTACACTTGGAATTATAGGGTAGTGTAACAATGCCGTTGAAAATACGACACTGCCATATGTTAAAAATTAGGAAATGACAAAAGTGCCCTATCAACTTTTGTTAATTTCAATCTTGCCTAAAAGTTTTAGAAATTGTACTTTAACCTCAAATAAATATTTCCACAATAACCCTAGAACTTTTCATAAAATGATATTTATGTCCCCACACCGGTAGAATTAGTAGAATGGGGTTTTAAGCGGAGTAGAATCACGTGACGAAACCGTAGAAGTTTAAATCTCTGCCGATTGGGCCATGGAGGCAGTCTGGTGTGAAATGACATGGGGTGCCCTTGGACTTGCTCAAAATTACGAAAATGCCATTAGTTACAGAAAATAAGAAACAGAAAGGCTCCGGATTTACGAAAATGTCTAATTTACTTCGTTAATTCACTTATTCGGTTTCAATAGTTATGTAAGGGCAATTAAAGATTAATTAAATATTAATCAAGAGTTAATTAGATATTAGTTAGAGAGATTAGGCTTAAGATAAATTAAAATGAATATGTAGATATCTTACAAAACTATTAAGTAACGTTTGACCGGTTTGGAGAAAATCGGCAAAGATTCGGTATTTTAAATCGCCAGAACCGAACCAGTCAAATTTTCTACTGGAATCCTTCACTTAAATGGGTGAAATTCAGCCACCCCTACCACATATGAGTGGTGCCAAGGGTTGCTCAAGATAGTGGAAAAACTTGGCTTTACCTTCACCAGATTTTTATCGTTTTTGCCCAGCTGTTCGATTTTATCAACTACTTAAGATTAATTAGCATTTGATTAAATTTTTACTTAGAGCCGATTAAGTATCATTTAAAGAAATTAGATATGAGAGAATTAGATTGAAAGCATAGGAAACTTCATAGGATTTTTCCAAAACCGATTTACCGATTTAAAAGAAATCGGCAAGATTTCGGTACTTTGAATTGTCGAAAGCGAACTAATAGAAATTATACTATGAAAACCCTAGGATGAATGGCTAAGATTTAGCCAAGCAACCCCCTAAAGTGGCGCCTTGATCAGCCCTTAATGATGGGAAGCCAAGCTAAATTGGAGAAGGGAATGAAATCCACCAATCACATGCATCTAGCTTCCAAATATAGACCTTTTCCTTCCTTCCCTTATCATTTTCGTCCTCCCTCTCTAGCTGCTGAAGGTCATCTTCTTCTCTTCTCTTTACTCTCATTTCCACTCCATTCTCATCCATTTTCAAGCTTCATCACAAGTTGCTTTCATCAAAGACACAAAATCCACCCAAACTCAACTAGACAAGGTAGGAAATCCTACTTCTCTTCTCACTTTCTCTAGTTTGGGGCTGCATGGTGATTATGCATAACCTGAGATATTGATGTTATTTAGAGTGATGATGATGGTTTATGATCATTTTTGCATGTATGTTGTGATTAAAATTGGGATTGAGAGCAAATAGCTTGAAGGAGGGAGACAAATCTAGAAGTTGTTAGGGTTTTTCCTCGGCGGTCCGTACGACGGAGTGTACGGCTCCGCCTACCGCCATTTAAATTGGATGAAACCATTTTTATATGAAACTAGACATCTAGGGCTTTCCATACATATCATATAAGGCCATTAGATTAGTATAGAATTAGTTATGAATTTTTGAAATTTAACCTAAAAATCTGGATTCTTATCCGGATAGTATGAGTTGAGAAGGGTATAACTCACCCTACACAACTCCAAATTGAGTGAACCTAAGGTTGTTTGAAAGCTAACATGTAAGGGAACATCGCATAAAAATTTTAGAACTAGATTCGTTTCCATCTGTTCCCAGCACACTAGTGAATTTGACTTAAGTTTAAACTGGGTTGAGACAGTGTAGTCCAAAAGGGTCAAGTTTCGGGACTCATAACTCAAAATATACTCATGCAAATGGCATGAAACTTAATTCATTTAAAAGTTTGTTCTGTTAGCTTTCATTTGATATAAATTTCAAATGATTTCACCTAGATTTCTATTTTTAGTGAATTTTCATTTATAAGAGTACAATTCTGGCTAAGAACAGGACAGCCTAAGGAAAGATACGTATGTCTTGAGTTATACAAATCAAAATGAGATGGAACCAAAAGGGTTGGAAACTAGACACATAAGACTATGACATATTCAAAATTTAGACTTAGATGAGTTGAATTGAGCAAAAAGTGGATTATAATAAAATCGGACAGAATAGGAGGGAGTAAACTGAAAACCCCATAGATGCTTGAATTGAACTTGATGAATGATGCTATGAATATCTATATAATTGCTGATCTATATAATTGCTAATCCATATTGAATTGCAAGTTTGAAAGATTGTACTGGTTGTCTGACACTATTCATGGGGAAACGGACTCGATCCGTTATACTGCCGAATTTTCGGTAGGAATTTATGAGAACTTATGCTATGGGTGATTATGCTTTGAATATATTTACATTTACATGTCATGTTCATATACATCATGCATGCAAGCATAATTAGAATATAACATGAGAAATAAGGTATGAGACATATTCATGAATGCACCAAGCATCCGCATGCATGACAAGATATGAAAAGGAAAAGATAATAAGAACTTGCAAGAAAGACGTACCAAGCTACCACGTGAGGCATGGCATAGACCCAGCTAGCGTGGGCCAGAGCGGTACTACCTAAGACTTGGGCCAGCCCTCGACCAGATTTAAGGAGAATAGACCGGTGTAAGGGTCAGGGAAAGTAAACTCGTCACTCATGTATGAGTGCAGAGCTCGGACACGAAAAAGTAGGCTATTACCCGAGGGTGAGAGGGCCATTCACCTCTGGGGACCCAGAAGTCTGAGAAAGAGCAAGATCAAATTGCAAGTTAAAGAGAGAGATAAATTAAGTTAAGTGCACTTGCATACAATCAAGCACAAGCATTTATATGAGCATATCTAATTATCTCATTATATCATGATATGATTATGATTCTTATTGAAGTTTATTACTCTATTCATGTTTCTATATCTGTCATATGAAATGGCAAGTGGCTGTTAAAATATATCCCGTTTTGAGTAAGGTGTTTTCAACTTAAAATTGAACCACTATTTGTTTATATGTACTCATATTATCATAATAAACCGAAGCGGCTAGAATGTTTATGATGATCCTGTAAGATTGGTTTGAGTTTACCTACTGAGAACCTTAGGTTCTCACTGCTTGCTTGTATGTTTTTCCTTTTCTGTAAACATTCCAGCACCCAAGTTGAAAATCAAGTGCGAGGTGGAGTACTGGGCCTTTCATTGAGCAAGGATCGGGTGTAAACCAGACCAAGAAACTATTGAAGCTAGCCAACGACTAGTCGGATGTAAACACTGTGTACTATGTCAGTTACAGTTTCTTTAAAAGTGTAATTATTTTATTCTTATGTATCAAAGATTATCAGTCAGTAATAAAGTGAGTAGTTAAAGGGCCATATATTATATTTTCTATATTTTAAAGATTTCTTAGCACAGTGACAATCTTTTTATATAACTCCATGACTCGAGCATGAGTTATATAATAGAGGTTGTTACAGCTACCCTTTATGCTAGATATGGTTATAAAAAATTATAAGGAAATAAAGTTGTATCTTTGCTAACAACTATAACTTTTATCCTAGTGGTAAGTGCTTGATCCTACAAATAATATCATGGGGGAGATTATTAGTTTTATTTGACCAACATCACATTTAGGATTTGATGGGCTTAACATCCTAACCTATGGCCCGTGCAACTCCTTATGCTAGACATAGTTCTGAGAAAATATAAGGATATAAAATTGCACTCTTACCAATAACTATAGCTTTTGCCTTAGTAGTAAGCATTTGATACTACAATTTGGAATTGTGTCTAGAGCATTTTCTGATGATTGCCTTGATATCTATGCTGCTTGTGTTGCCAAATTTTTTATAGAGGTCCCTTAAGATTTATAAGGTGTTCTCTTATGTCCTGCATGAAGCTAGAAGTTTGCTACATAAATGTTGTAAGGTAGCTTTCAATGATAAGATCCTGTAATTTCTATTTGGCTGAAAGCTTTCAACTATATCTCTTGTCTTGTGTTCAATTTTCTCCTTTAATTTTAAGACTTTGGAATTTGGAAAAGTATTGAACATCAAAGTTGTAGGTTTGTCTCTCTAATTTTAAATCCTCTTGAGCCATCTAATTTTGACTTTCAGAGAAGAAGTTATGGAGATTTTATTATGATATATTTTGATTTCGTGCAAGCTAAGCACTTGAATGAGTTATTTTGGGCTTATGAGATATGTAATACCTTGTTTTGAGCCTAATATTGACAATTGAAACTTAATGTGTAACATCACCATTATGCATAGATTAATTAAGACAAAAAATAACCCAAAATTTACGAGCACTAACTTGGTTAAATTAAGATTATTATTCACAAAATATTCCATCCACTTGTAGCAACTAGATAGAGAAAACACAATCTTTTTGGCTAAAATGGCATTAAGAGAGGCAATAATAAAATAGTAATTTGATTTAGGAAATAGGGGCAAAAATATCCAAAAGTATATAAAGTCAAACTCAAGTCAACTAAAAAGAAATATTTCCTTATTTTACTAAATAATGATGAAGCAACATCCCTTAAAAATTGCTATCAGTAAACTATAGATAAATTAAGATAGAAATGCCCCTAGCAACATAGTCCTAACCCAAGTTTAATCTAGGCCATTGTAAATGGAATTCCTACCAATCGAATAGTAAGTGATGGAGATGATAGAGAATTAAACTTGTGACAAAAATATCATGTTAAATTAAAATACAAATAACAGTTAGAAAATTTATGAAAATTTTGGGTTATTTAAGGGTAAAATGGTCAAAAGGTTTGGAAAGAATTTTAGAGCAACTAGAATAAAATTATAATTAGTTATTAGACTCATATAAAACATACAAATATGTTATAATTTATTTAGGTAATTTAGTAAGGAATTTAAGGCTTAGATAATTAAAAAGTAATATTTTATTTAAGAAAAATAGGAATTGGTATCATAAGAATTTAATGTAAGGTGAGATACCAATTCAAACTTACAATCAAGCCAACAAGAGATTTAGAAAATTAGATGGACCTTGGGCCCAAGTCTTGCAAAAAGAAAATTTAATTAATTAAAATTACAAGAATTAATGGGATTATGAAATAAAAAAATTAAGAAAAAGGGAAATGAATTTCATTTTATTTTTCAAAAACAATAAAAGATGACCTTGTCTCCTCCAAGTGCCAAGTGGCAAGACTTGGAGAGCAAGCAGTCAAAATTAAATTTTGTTTTCAATTTTATAAATAGAAGATTAGGTATACAAAAGTATGGATAGATAATTTGGAGAAGAAGAGAAAGAAAGATCATCTCTTTTCTTCTTAAGAAGGGGGGAGAGAGAGAAAGAAGGGGAAGGACAAAAGGAGGAAAGGGAAGAGAGAGAGTATTTACTAGAGTGAAGTTTACTAGTGTTTTAATGATTCAAGCACCAAGCTTCAAGTTCATTCAAGGAGAAAAGCACCACCACCATCATCTTCATCATATTCATTTTGGATTTTTCATCATCAAGTAGGGGTTTTTTCTTCTCACCTTCTTCTTAAAACTCCCGTGGATTTTTAATTTCTTGAAATCTCTGATTTTTGGCTTGTTCTAACTAGTTTCTTTTTCTTTTGCTTGATTCATGGACTTGAGCAACATGTGAATAGCCTGGGGTGGAATTGCTATTTTTACGTGACAAAAATTTGTATATATTTGGTGTTTCAAGCCTCTTTGGTTCGATTCTTGATGCTTCCAAATTTTGATCTTGTTAAATGTTTCATGGTTATTAAACTCTCGAGTTAACTCTTAAATTCTTACGAGTTTACGATCCTACCATACAAAAATGAGTTAATTCACACATAAACTCTTATTTTGTCAAACTCGTACGAGTTTAAGTAAACTCTAACAAAATCAGCAACTTCCGATTCTATAAATGAGTTTACAAGTCTAAAATTGTACTTGATTTTGCTCTTCAAATGTAAAATATTGGTCATTTTTATTGTGTACTTTGGTTTACTTGTTTATTTTATGCAATATTTATTGGTCTTATTCAATTAATTTTATCTATTTATTATTATTTAATTATGCTTTGTCAAACTACAAAATAATATATGTATGAAATAAAATATGGTATAAAAATGAAGTCATGTATATATATATATATATATATATATATATATATATATATATATATATATGTTGTTATAAAGTTACAATTGTTCAATATTAATAACAAAAATGTCATTTAATTATATTTAATTACTAAAATATATTTTTTAAGTAATGTTTTTTAAATATATAAACACTTATGAGTTGAGTTTACGATTCGAATTTGCTAAGAATTTACGAGTTTATTTAAACTCTCGAGTTTGATAACCTTGAAAGGTTTCTTTTGTGCACAAAGGGGAGGAAGGGGAAAAGTTGATTTCTTGCTTAATGATGTTAGCTTCTAATTGTTACGAAGTCATGGAATAAGTGATTTTGCTTTAGTTTGAAGTTGATGTAAGGTGAGCAAAAAAACTTGAGGATTAGAGTGTTTAGGATCAAAAGTCATTTTTCTTAGGTGTATGTTATGGTTTTGGCCATATGGCTAAGTTGCATGAGAAAGTTGTCATCTTTGATGTGTATAAGATTGATTTAGAGTGTATGTCGGAACTGCTAGAAGATGGTCACTTTCTTATCGCTCCCCCAGAAGAAATCACTGTTGTCACAACACCTTGGCCTTTCAGCAATGGGAATTGACCTCCTAGGTCTATTCCCCTTAGCTCTGCAAATGGGCCATCTTTGAGCCTTCTCTTAATGGAGTGTAGTTCCACAGTTGGGTCTAGCTCCTGAATTTGCATGGCCACTTAATTGAATCGATCCAAATACTCCTTCAAGGGTTCCTAAGGCACTTGTCTTACTAAGATCAAGGAGTCCAGAGTCTTATAGACTCGGCTAGAAGAAAAATGATTGATAAATGCATGAGAAAGCTTGGTGAAATCATGGATAAACCCTGCAGGTGTTGACGAAAACCGTATGAGGGTTGCTTTCTACAAAAATGTTGGAAATGTTAAGTGTAACACCCTCCCAAGTACAGTACTATTCTTAAGTCATAGCACCACACTCAGGAGTTGTTACTGTTATCTGAACGGACCTTGTCTGGTAGCAACCTTCGGCCACCTTCAATCTTACTAGTCAACTCCGCCTCGGAGGACCTTCTTCGAAACTGCTGAACTATCTGGAGATAACACGGAAATAAACATGGGAGTGAGAATTATAAATTTTCAGTAGGATTTATTAAACTAACATAAGCTTTGTCATCGTTGTCATCTCCAGTTTGCTTCGGTTTATTATAAAAAGGGTGAACATGCTCTACAAACTATTCAATTTTAAAGTTCGAAAATATAATATCCAAAGCAAAGTTTATTTTAATCACACACTTGGCAATTTGGAAGAGCCCATACGAAACAAATTTCATGAATTATAATAGGAATAGTAGCTGAAACATAAAAAAATACAATAGCACCAATATACTGGGGACATAACATCTGCACATAACTTTACTTGTAATTAAATTCATGCATATACGTAAAGTTTACTTTTCTTTCTTTTGCTTCCTTTTCATCATAAAATCTTTACATGCCACATCCTAGAGTATGATCGCCATGTCATACCCCATCAGAGCGTGATTGCCATGTCACGTTCCTTAGGAATATGGGACCTTCATTCGGTACTTACATTAGCTGGGTCATGCCATGCCTCATGTAAGTCCTAGCCCCTATACTCACACTAGCTGGGTCGATGCCATGCCTCATGTGAGCGGGGTGCTTGCATATGCTTTAATCTTTAGTCTTGAGTCTTTAGTCTTTAGCCTTTACTGCCCTTGGGTAGCCTGGCCTTGGAGTGAGCTCATCAGCTCGACTCGTGACTGTCGTCACATCGACTCACCCACAAGGGGACCCACGTGCCTCTAGGTCGGAGGGACTCAATTGGCTATCTGCCTCCAACATAAAGGGACGCAAACGTTTTAGCTGCCTTCACATGGAGGGACTCAAAGTGCAACTGCCTCCAAGTGAAGGGACCCACATATTATCTTATTTAACTGCCTTCACAAGGAGGGATCTCGTAACTGCCTCCAGATGAAGGGACCCACATTCGATATATTCATATCATATTTAAATCATCCTTGCATATATGAATCTTATGGGCATAACACATAAATATTTATCACATTCATATAATTCACATATTTCTGCCAGAATGACAGCATAACGGATCAAGTCCGCTTCCCTGTGAATAGTGCCAGTATACCAGAATATCAATTTATCACAAAGGTCACAACATTGCATACATATTTCAACATGAAATTCATAATAACAATAATCTCATTAAGGCAAAGTTTCTGCCTCAACATAGTTAACCAACCCGGTTTTTATAATTCAAGCCATAATTGATATTTAACTCATTTGAACCTCAATTTTGGATATGTTGTAGCCTTATGTGTCTAGTTTCTAACCCTTTTGGTCCCATCTCATTTTGAGATCTATAGCTTGAGATATTTATGTTTTATCCCTGCTTGATGGTGGCAGAATCAGACACCTAAAAGTAAAAATTCATTATAAATCGAAAACTGTCTCAAATCATACGAAATTAGTCTCATATTAAAGCTAAAAGAACGTTTCATTTACTAAAAGTTCCATCCCATTTGACTTAGTAGGGCTTGATTTATAAGCCCCAAAAATTGACCTTTCTGAACTCCCCTGTTCTGGTCCAGTTTGGACATGGGGCAACTTTCTTAGATCACTGGGAGCAATTGGGATCTTATCTAACTCTGAAATTTTTATGGGACATTCTCCTATGTGTAAGATTTCTAAAAAAGTTAGTTTCATTCATTTCCAAGTAGTATAGAGCGAGTTTTATCCTGAACAACCCAGTCTGCCCAGAGTCAGAGCCAAAGACCTAGGTCGAAATTCAAAAATTCATAACTCTCTCAATACTAATCCAAAAGCCTTATATGATATGTCTATGGAAAGCCCTATATGTCTAGTTTCATATGAAAATGGTTCTAGCCAATTTAATCGGCTATAGGCGGAGCCGTACACTCCGCCGTACGGACTGCCGAGGGTTTTTGGCTCTCTAACCCATCAGCTCTTCCTATTTTCATGCTTTCTTGCTTCCATTTCGGTTTCAATCAAACAAACAGCCCAAAACCAATCACATATCATCATAAACATTCATTTAACACATCAAAGAAAGTGAAAATAATCCAAGCCCAGCCAGCCAAGTCCATAGATTTGATGCAAGTATTAAACTCCTACTTCTTGTTATGTTGTGATTTGGCTTGATTTTGGAACTTGGATGAACAAAACTTGATTAGGCTTGATGGTTTGATGGAGTTGAGTGAGGGAAGAAGAGAAGAAGGGAGCTGAAAGAGAGGAGAAAGCAACATAGAAAATGGGCTGATGAAAAGAGGAGAATTGTGTTATAAAAGCTTTAAAGTTGGTAATTGAAATAAAGGGTTGTGATTGGCTCAAAATGCAAGGCTGAATTTCAGCCAACTCTCTTTGTTTTTGTGGCCAAAGTGGCGCCACTTTTAGGGATTAATTGGCTGAGTAATCAGCCTTAGTTCATAGGGTTTTAAGCTTATAATTCTATTGGTTCGGTTCCGACAGTTTAAGATACCATAATCTTATCGATTTCTTTTAAATCAGTTAATTAGTTTTAAGAAAATTTTATGAAATCTTGTAGACTCCTAACTTAATTAACTTATACCTAAACTCAATTAATTGCTAATCGATTAATCCTAAATAATTATTTACCCGAATGTTTACTAATCTCAATTATTTGATAAAACCAAACAATTAGGCGAAAAACGATAAGAAAATTTTGATGTTTAGCATTTTCTATTTGGTTTTCATAACTAATGGCAATTTTTTTAATTTTGAGTAAGTCCAGGGGCACCCTACGTCATTTCACACCAGACTGCCTCCATGGCCCAATCAGCAGAGATTCAAACTTCTACGATTTCGCCACGTGATTCTGCTCCGTTTAAAATCTCATTTTACTAATCCTATTGATATAGGGACCTAAATGTCATTTTCTAAAATGTTCAGGGGCAAGGCTGTAAATAATATATAAGGACCTAAAGGTTATTTTTTAAAATGTTTAGGGGCAAGATTATGAATAATAAAAGTTTATTTTTATTACTTCCTATTACGTTATATAGGGATGTTACATTAAGCACAAAAAAGGATCACTAGCTTGATAATTAGCATTTTAACCTTCGCATATGATGTTTTGGGCCTCCAAATAATTTAATTGAGCTATTTTGGGCCAAATAATTAATTAGACTACTAATTGACTATAACTGCTTTTCTTGGATAATTTTAGTTCTTTCACTGTTTTAGTAAATTAAGCATATCTTTAGGTCTAGATATGTAATTAATGCCAAGCTTATTTTGTAGGAAATCTAACTCAATGGACTACAATTGCTATGAGATATTTGGAGCCAATTCCACCATTTTAAAGGTCATCTTAGTTGATAAAGTTAGATCAAGCACGTTGTTGATCTTTGGGCAATTTTTGGGTCATAAGTTACTTAATTTTGGTCCAAATTGCATGGGACCAAAGCCATTTGGAAGCTAACACATGCTACTACTGAATTGGGCCAACGGAGAATAAAAATGAGAAACTTTGAATTAGTTTTAGGGGACTAAATGATGAAACACGAAATCAGCCTTTACTTTGTAGTTTTAGGATCAAGCTTCTCTTTTGTTCTTCATCTCTTTCTTTATTTTTTTGCAATGTTAGTGTAAACTCTTGAACTAATCCAAGCCTTGAAGATCTCCTTAGGTTAAGATATTGAGGTTCTGGTTCTTATTGAATGCATAGTTTAGTTTCTTCTCTTCTTCAATTTCTGAAGTTGTTTAATTATGATTTTGGGTAATTTTAGAATTGTGATATTGATGTAATTTTGATGGATCATTCTTAATTGCATTATCTTTTTGTTTGCATGGTCCAATCGTTGATCCTGAAAATTTCTACAATAAAATTTGGTAGGTCACTAGCATAGGTAGGTTACTAGCATAGTTCCCTATCCATGATTATGCTATTTACTTAAAAGATTTTCTTGGAATATGGGAAGAATCCCTTGGGTGGTGGTTAGAAAGAAAAAGATTTGAATGTTGTTTAGCTTCGATACAAAATAAAAGTAACAAACTTTCAAATTTGATCTGTGGATCTTTTTTTCAGTCATTCATTGAATGATAAATCACTATAAGTGACACAGATGCACAATTTAACTAACGGAAAATCCAATATTTTAAAATTGTATCTAAATGGCTAGAAAAGTGGAAACAAGACCATATATCATTTGGTCATTTTGAGCAAATCCAAAATCTTTATAGATAAAACCAATCATTAGTTCCCAACCATGGGTCGAATGAAATCTTATACATAAATTAGTTAATAAAAGAATAAAAAAAGCTTGTATTGTGTCACTTAAATTATATACGAATTCTTGAACCCACGGGTTAAGAATAAGAAGTTCTTGATTACCTAGACTAGAATAACCACTTAGAATAACAAAATAGAGTATGTTTGTCGAGAAGTGTTGAATCACATGGAAATGATCGTTGTTGTGTGGCTTGAGCAATTGGATGGTTTCTTTGTAGATTTCGGTATGAAGATTTTGTAGACATGTTTCCAGTTATTCCTTTAGCATTTCATCCAAGAGGAATAGTTCCTTGAATTCTATGAATTTTTTTAGAATATTGTTTCTTGAATGATATGTAAGAAAATTTCAGATTGCCTAGTATTCTGCCAATTAGTAAGCCAAGATTCTAGACATTTTGTAAATGTGAAGAAAAAGACTATTGGTTAAGATATAGAAAGGGATCCTCTATACTTTTCTTCAATATCTTTTTCCTGGGTTGAGAGAGATGAATCAAAATCCATTCGACCCGTGTATTTCGCTTTTGCTTGATTTCAAGTCTATAACTCAAATTGCATTTAATATTTTGATGACATAAAAATATCTATTAATTTTTTTTTCCTTCCAGTAATATTTTTATTTTCACTAATATTTTTATTTATATTAAAATAAAAAAGTACTTGGATAGGTATAATCCACGAGTTACTTGTATATGCATTATAAAATATAAAAAATTTGGGAAATAAACAAAAATTCTTGATTTCATATGGAATGATTTAATATTTCTTCATTCATTCCCATCCAATTAAAATACTTTCTACGTAGATTTTTTTTTCCATATCTATAACATAATCTTCTGCTATATAATTCTTGATAGAGATATCACTCGTTAAATCAAATCCTTCTTTTGTGTATGTGTGTTGTAATTATAAGAAATAGCTTCATTTTGATTTGCTTGGAATGATGATCCATATCCATAAATATATGATGTAACATCCTCCTAAGTACAGTACAGTACTATGCTTAAGTCATAGCACCACACCCAAGAGTTGTTACTGTTACGTGAGCAGACCATATTTTACTGCAACCTCAGCCGTCTTCAAGATCTTTCGGGCTATTTGGAGATAACATGGAAATAAGGGTGAGAATTATAAATTCTTAGTAGGATTCATTGAGAAACTTCATATCGTGTCATCATTATTATCTCCAGCTGTTTCAGTTTATTATAAAAAGTGAATACATTATACGAACTATTCTGTCTTATAGTTTGAAAACATATAGCTCGAAGCAGAATTCATTTTATCTCATACACTTAAGTCACATTGGCAATATTTCATATTTAGAATAAAAATCACTGCATAAATAGATAGAACAAGCTTAGCCTCAATCAAACATGGGATATCGTAATAGTATGCATTAGTATAATTATAATTATATAACACATGTATGGTTGTCCTATAAGCTTCTCTTAACTTGTCGCCCCTACAACTTCTCAGTACTTACACTAGCTGGGTCATGCCATGCCTTATGTAAGCCCTATCCCCTATACTCACACTAGCTGGGTCATGCCATGCCTCATGTGAGTCGTGGGTGAGGGGAGCTTACTTTGGGTCACCTTTCCTTTTGAAGGATCATACCTTTAGTTTACTTTCTTTACCTTCTTTTCTTGGCACACCTAGGCATTATGTATCGCCGTCACTAGGGTGCTTGCATATGTTTTAATTTTTAGTCTTTACTGCCCTTGGGTAGTCTGATCTAGGAGTGAGTTTGTCAGCTTAACTCGTGATCGTCGTCACACTGACTATCCCACAAGGGGACCCACGTGCCTCTAGTCTTGGAAGGATCTCATTTTGGCCTCGTGCCTCTAAATTGAAGGGATTTCTTCTGGTTACGTGCCTCAATAATAAAGGGATCTCAGCTGACCACTTGCCTTCAATGTAGAGGGATCTTATCTGACCACGTGCCTCTAAGGTTGAGGGATCTCATAGTTTTATACTGCCTTTACAGAGAGG
Source organism: Pterocarpus santalinus (assembly GCA_031439595.1). Lineage (NCBI taxonomy): Eukaryota > Viridiplantae > Streptophyta > Magnoliopsida > Fabales > Fabaceae > Pterocarpus > Pterocarpus santalinus. The sequence goes on along the minus strand of JAVHNO010000089.1, from coordinate 99,989 downwards.
GATTCAATGTGCAACTACCTCTAAGTGAAGGGACCCAATCTTATCTTATTTAGCTGCCTTCACAAGGAAGGACCTCATAACTGTCTCCAGGTGAAGGGACCCAGTCTTATTTTATTTAGCTGCCTTCACAAAGAGGGACCTTATAACTGCCTCCAAGTGAAAGGACCCACATTCAATATATCCATATCTCTCTCAATATTAATCCAATGGCCTTATATGATATATGTATGGAAAGCCCTGAATGTCTAGTTTCATATAAAAATAGTTTTGTGAACTTTTAACGGCTGTAAGCGGAGCCGTGCACTCCGCCATACGGACTGCCGTGGGGCTTCTCACTTAGATAGCATCCCAATCCTTCACTTCTCCTTGTTTTCTTCCTCTAACCTTAATTCTAACTCAAGATTTCATATTAATCCAACCATAATCCATCATATACATCCAATATATCATCAAATAATTGAAGAAAAGTGGAATTTCATACAGCCACAGTTCAGAGAAATCAAGAATAGAAAGTGAATCGTACCTCCTTTAGATATGATCTTGCTGAATTTGAGTTTGGATTGATGGAACCTTGACAAAGCTTGAGGATTTGATGGAGTAGGTTAAGAGGAGAAGAGAAGAAGAAAGCTAGAACAAGAGGGAGAGGGAGGCGCAATCAACTGAAGGAAAGAGGGAAGGAATATATTATTACGGCTTTGAGGAAGTAGTTGGAATTAGGGATTCTGATTGGATGATACTTAGTGGCCAATTTTCGGCCATGTCTCCCTCTCTTTGTGGCCAAGTTTTTCTCGAACTCGCTTCCCTTCTGTCTAAAATTGGAACTCATCTTCATTCTGCTTTAAGTCGGAAATCGTGTTCATTTGGTGTGAACAGGGGGATCAACTCGGATGTCGGGAATCAGAAATCACACAGCACTCAAATCACCTTATAATCGAAGGTCAAAGACAGGACTATGAAACATACTCGGAAGTCAGGGTGTTAACATGAAGTCGGAAGTTAGTTCCAATACATAAAACCTTATACACGAACCTCGAAAGTCGAGAACTAGACGCTTTAAAACTCATTACATGAAGTCGGGCCAGACATTAAACCTTCTATTTTGGGAAGTTGGAACTTATATATCTTCGGAACTCTTCAATATCGGAAGTTGGTCATCATCTCAAAGCTGGGAACATAGCTCTTGGAAATGAAGTCGGAGATCAGAACTCGTGTACAAAGGGCAACAAATTTTGAGGTCGGAACTCATGCCTATTTTAGTTGAATTTTAATTAACTTCAATTATTTATATTTATAAAAATAATCCCATGGATGTTAGATTGCCACCCTCCTTAAAAAAAAAAAAAAATTGTCCTCAAAGTTTAGTCACAAAACTAACTATTTATTACTGTAAGAGTTTTAGGAAAGAGTTGATATATAAGTACGTAGAAAATCAATGAGCATAATAAAGCAAACCCAGATATATAATTCAACATAACACAGTTAGCAAAAAGCGAATTTTTGTCCTGGGTTATTCCTAATTTTGTTTCAACTCCTCCAGGAAAGTAGTCTTTTCAACATTCAACCTTGGATATTACGACTTAAGAATAGGTAGCTGATGGCCGGGGCATTCTCTAACCATGTATCCTGGCTTTCCATACTTAAAGCATACCTTCTATCCAGCCAAACAAGGCCTTCCTTCATGATACTTTCCACATTTTGAACATCCCTGCTTCATGGTTGACCTTTCAGCTGCTTACCTTCATTTCCATTTGGTTGAAATGGCTTCTTTAATGGTGGAGTATGCTGAAACTCCGGCTCTTTAGGTGCCAGCCTCTTTCCACAAACATCCATCCTAGTATCAGCGAGCTTCTTATTATATTCTTCAACTAATCAGCTTTTGTTCGCTAATGTAGCAAAATCTTTTATCTCCATTGGCCCTATCGAGGCCAAAATGTCCGCTTTCAGTCCTCCTTCAAATTTAATGCATTTCCAATTTTCATCAGGGTGGCGCTGATAAATGGTGGAAAATTTACAGAGTTCTTCGAACTTAGCAATATACTCTGAAACGCTCATGTCTGCCTGTCGAAGCTTCATGAATTCCAATTCCTTAGCATTTCGCACAGATGTAGGAAAATACTTCTGATAAAATGCCTCCTTGAATATATCCCAAGTGATATCAACTTGGGGCTCGCCCAACAGTCTCTTCACGTCGTTTCACCAAATCTCGGCGTCTACTTCCAACATATAAGTGGTAAAGGCCACTTTCTGTTGAGCAGTGTAGGCCAAGACAGAAAAAACCTTCTCCATTGCCTTGACCCACTCCTCGGCTTTATCTGGGTCAAAAGCTCCTCAGAAGCTAGACAGATTCGCTTTTCTGAATTCTGCAAATTTAAGATAGTTTAAGTCTGCTCCTAGGCCATGTGGATTTCCTCCACGGCCGGCCTTAGGCCGCCTACCCAATTGGTCCATTATCTGATGAGCTGTAGCGGCCTGTTTCCATATTGCCTGAGCTATATCATGCATCGTGTCCATAAGATTAGTAGGTTCTTCTGGAGTGGGTATAGTTCATGGCCTGCCATGCCCCGTGGAAGCCATTAGTTCCTAGTTACACATAACAAAACATTGAGTTGATCAGGCTCAACAATAAGTTAAGGGTGACAGCAACTAATATCATTCACAGTTAGGCGTTATGCATATCTAATTCCCTATATCTTATCTGAGCCTATAAGATTTGCAGCATGACATTTTCTAAAGATTCCAAAGTGCACTGGAAACATCGTTAGTCTGAATCCTTAGGTCCAGGCAGGATCGAACTGCTCTAATATGATTTGTAACATCCTCCCAAGTACAGTACTATACTTAAGTCATAGCACCACACCCAAGAGTTGTTACTGTTACCTGAGTGGACCTTATTTCACCGCAGCCTCAGCTTTTTTCAAGACCTTTCGGGCTATCTGGAGATAACACGAAAATAGGGGTGAGAATTATAAATTCTCAGTAGGATTCATTGAGAAACCTCATATCGTGTCATCGTTATTATCTTCAGCTACTTCGGTTTATTATCAAAAAGTGAATACATTATATGAACTATTCTATTTTATAGTTTGAAAACATATAGTCCGAAGCAGAATTCATTTTATCTCATGCACTTAAGTCACATTGGCAATATTTCATATTTAGAATAAAAATCATTGCATATATAGATAGAACAAGCTTAGCCTCAATAACATATGTATGGCTATGCTATAAGCTTCTCTTAACTCGTCGCCTCCACAACTTCTCGGTACTTACACTAGTTGGGTCATGCCATGCCTCATGTAAACCTTATCCCCTATACTCACACTAGCTGGGTCATGCCATGCCTCATGTAAGTCGTGGGTGAAGGGAGCTTACTTTAGGTCACCTTTCCTTTTGAAGGATCATACCCTTTGAAGGATCTCTTCTAGTCACGTGCCTCAATAATAGAGGGATTTTAGTTGACCACTTGCTTTCAATGTAGAGGGATCCCATCTGACCACGTGCCTCCAAGGTAGAGGGATCTCATAGTTTTATATTGCCTTCATAGGAAGGGATTCAATGTGCAACTGCCTCTAAATAAAGGGACCCAATCTTATCTTATTTAGCTGCCTTCACAAGGAAGGACCTCATAACTGCCTCCAGGTGAAGGGATCCAGTCGTATTTTATTTAGCTGCCTTCACAAGGAGGGACCTCATAACTGCCTCCAGGTGAAGGGACCCACATTCAATATATTGATATCTCTCTCAATACTAATCCAATGGCCTTATATGATATATGTGTGGAAAGCCCTGAATGTCTGGTTTCATATAAAAATACTTTTGTGAACTTTTAACAGCTATAGGCAGAGCATTGCACTCCTCCATACGGACTGCCGTGGGGCTTCTCACTTAGATAGCATCCCAATCCTTCATTTTTCCTTGTTTTCTTCCTCTAACCTTAATTCCAACTGAAGATTTCATATTAATCCAACCATAATCTATCATATACATCCAATATATCATCAAATAATTAAAGAAAAGTGGAATTTCATACAGCCATAGTTCAGAGAAATCAAGAATAGAAAGTGAATCCTACCTCCTTTAGGTGTGATCTTGCTGAATTTGAGTTTGGATTGATGGAACCTCAACAAAGCTTGAGGATTTGATGGAGTAGGTTGAGAGGAGAAGAGAAGAAGAAACCTAGAACAAGAGGGAGAGGGAGGCGCAATCAGCTAAAGGAAGGAGGGAAGGAATATGTGATTAAAGCTTTGAGGAAGTAGTTAGAGTTGGGGATTCTGATTGGATAATACTTAGTGGCCAATTTTCGGCCATGTCTCCGTTTCTTTGTGGCCAAGTTTTTCTCAAACTCGCTTCCCTTCTGTCTAAAATTGGAACTCATCTTCATTCTGCTTTAAGTTGGAAATCATGTTCATTTGATATGAACCGGGGGATCAACTCAGATGTCGGGAATCAGAAATCACACAGCACTCAAATCACCTTATAATCGAAGGTCAAAGACAAGACTATGAAACATACTCGGAAGTCGGGGTGTTAACATGAAGTCGGAAGTTAGTTCCAATACATAAAACCTTATACACGAACCTCAGAAGTCGAGAACTAGATGCTTTAAAACTCATTACTCGAACTCGGGCCAGACGTTAAACCTTCTGTTCTGGGAAGTTGGAACTTATATACCTTCGGAACTCTTCAATATCGGAAGTTGGTCATCAGCTCAAACCCGGGAACATAGCTCTTGGAAATGAAGTCGGAGATCGGAACTCATGTATAAAGGGCAACAAATTCTAAGGTCGGAACTCATGCCTATTTTAGTTGAATTTTAATTAACTTCAATTATTTATATTTATAAAAACAATCCCGTGGATGTTACATATGAGTCCTTCTTATATGCATAATCAATAGATTTATATGAAAAAAAAGATCATATTCATATTGCTTTGTTAAATGAGTCTAATTGTTGATTTTCCTCATCTCTTTTTATTAGTTTGAGTAAGATAGGACTTACTTGATTTGAAAATTTTAATTGAATTGGAAATTTTTTGATACTCTAGATATTCTATAGCTGCTTACCATGTCAGTTTCTAATTTCTAATTTTTGATCATTGTGATTCATGGTCGTCAATACATATTAATATTCAAGGATATATTATGTTTCCCTTTCCCTTTCATAGAAAAAAGAATGATTAAAGTTTTTCTATTTGGAATTGTGTTAGGACTACTTCTTATTACTTTGGTTGGATTATTCATAACTGCATATTTACAATATTGATGTGGAGATTAGTTGGACCTTTGATTAATTATCATCTTTTTTGTTTATTGAACTCCTATTTCTTTGTTTTAACCTTAAACTGTAGGAGGTGAAATTCAGATTTTAGATTGTTGTTCAATTGTTTCATTGTCATTCTCAATCTAACAAGAATAGAAACATGTCTGTTGGATTTGAACCTATTACATGGAGTTTGGCATACTCCCATTCTACTAAACTGAACTAAGAGCGCTCTTTATTTTCATAAGAAGAACAATTTTCTGATTAGAATTTTGAGTTAGTTGACTCAAGGAATTAATCAACACTGGTACACATACGTCATTGGAGTATATGTTTGTGCATGCTAAGTGTTTGATCATATTCTAGATGATGACCTAGTAGAGAGTCATGGGTTGAAATTGAGAATCCAATTCAATCCAATCAACTATTAAATTATGCTTATTTTGTTAATCTATGATAGGTCTTACCCACTGATTAGAATGGGTCTAGAACTAGTTGCTTTCTATTCTATTTGATTCCTTCTAATTATTTGCTAATCTTCTTGTTAATCGTAAAGCCTCCCTTTATTTCATTGACAATTTCAATTGAAAAACCATCCAAAATCCATGGGAATAATCTAGGTTGAGCATTATACTACAAACAGTTAGTGAACCTAGTTTTAATTTAATAACATTCGACAGCACTCATCATAGCTCCATTTACTAACATCATAGATTTGAACATAGTTATGTGTACCTAGGGTCTCCGATTCCATTACATAGGTTGTAGGGTCTTTAGAGGCTTGAAATTGTTCGGGAAGGCCATGGACATGATAAGATATGAGAATGGCCTAGAGTATACTAAGAGGCCTTGTGTAGTTGTCATCTCATTCTCTTCTCAAGTCTAGTGAGTGTTGTTCTCTTCTGTATCCTAGGAAGGATCATCATTGTTCTGATGATTGTTGGCTTTATTTTCTCTTCTTGCTTTCAATTTATGGCTTCTACTTGATTTGCTAGCTTCTGATTCTAATCATATAGTTGGCATATCATGTGATACAACCTTTCAATAGTAGGAGATAGCGTATTGTTGTTTCCCTTATTCCCATTATTAGGATTGTTTGGGTTGTTGACATGACTAGCCATTTTAACGCTAACTCCTTATAGTGACCATTCACCAATCATGGAGATAGCTTTGGCCCCGTGGTGGGTGCCAATGTTTTGTCCTTTTTTCATTATTGTTTGGTGACATCCTTTACTAGTTTGAGGTCTTCATGAATCCACAGATATGACTTTCTAACAATAGTTATATTTGCTTGGATTTTATGTAGTTTTTGGAAGCAATTACATGTTTTAGTTAGTTTGAGTATCTCATTTTAGTTAATTTTAGTTCTCATGATTTTAGAGTGTATTTATGCTTCGTTTACATTTCTTGTAAGTCCAAGCATTCAAGTAAGGAAAATAAGCTTAAGAAGAGGGAATTTCGACACTTGAGGTTGTGCTATAGCACAATGGGATGAAATCGAGCACTTTTGTGCAACCTAGTTCATGTAATAGAACAATGACAATGTGCTATAGTGCATTCTACTTAAGCTATTAGGAGAATTTTTAACATGTCATTGCACTGCAGTGCAATGATATCATGCTATATTGTAGCAGAGCGTTAAAAGAGGAAAGTTTAGTTACCATCTTGCATTCGAAGCTAAGGGTTTTTGGGCCTATAACAGCCTCTTCTAAAGTTTTATTTAGAACTTTTTGTACAATTGGAGAACCCTAGTATAGAGAATCAACCCGTAAAGAGTTCATAGTGAAGATTGAAGGTTCTAACAGCTTAATTGAAGCTAGAGAAATCCGCATCTATCATCATCTTCATTTCTCATCGTGTCTTTATTTGGAGTCTTATTCTTCTATGTTTTCTTTCTTGTTTGTTGTTCCATTCCCATTTATCATGAACAAAGACCTTCCTCGCCTGGACATTTATGTAGTCACTTTTGATGATGTTACCTTTGTATTGATTTTATTTGAGTTTCTATTTTTCTTTAGTTCAGTGCTTATACTCCTAATGCTTTGAGTGATTGATCAATACTTAATTGATTTGATGATTTGTAATGACTTGAGAGAGGAATTGTGAATGTAGCTTTCTATCATAAACACCATGAGTTGAGCAAAAACTAGAGATAGACAAACATAACTGGAGTGGTCTTTAGTTTAAGGAGAAGAGAGATTAAGCAATTAATTTAAGGAGAAGAGAATTACTTGATCTTGAGAAGGGCTTGTAGTTAGATTAGGGAATCCAACCATTAACTAGGTGAAATAGGAACTAAAGAAGTGAAATTCAAGGTAATGGAGTCAATAGTAGGTGAAATTAATTAGCTCTAACGTTCTTGCCATTAAATTGCCATTCCATGGTTGCTATTTGCGTTATCTAATTTGGTTTTTATCTTGTTTGCTTTTGTTCTAATTCATTCTATTTTGATTGCTCAACTTAACACCCATATTAGTTAATCTCGATAATTGAACTATCCTCGTGGAACAATACTCTTTCTTATCACTTTCTTACTTGTACAATCTAGTCTACTTGCTGGACTTGCAACACACAGCTCTAATGTTACAAGATGCCATGTGTTTGTTTGTGTATAAGGACTAAGAAGCGTCTAATGGGGGCAATGTACCAACATGCTTTCTCGATTCAATTTTCTGATCTTATTACTTGCGTTCTTAATAGTTTTTGATGGTACCATGTTTTTTAGTTACCTAAACAATTTTTATGATATTTTAACCATTTCGAATTACTTTTTCTCATAAAATTGGTGCATGATCTAGTACTTCATATTGGACTCAAAGAAGCAAGTTTAGCAAGTTTTTGTGCTCTTTTAGGAGCTCATTGCAGGAATTAGTGTTTCATTATATGTAATCTCCATTTTGTTAATTATCTATCTTATTAAGTGTGGAAGTGTGGTTTATTTAATATAATTTAATCTTCGTTTCCATGTACTATGATTGTATGTGACTACATATTAAGGAAAAAGCTTGTTCTAGTCAAATCTTTTTGATGCATTTTACACTTTCAAATGGTAATCATAGAACCACCATGATTGGCGTCTAACCAAAAGAAAAAGAATTTTCCCTTCAAATTATGAATATTGTGCACAACTTAAGCCACTTTAAGTTTTCTAATTCTTGTACATATCTTAACCACTTTAAGTATTTAGTGGCAGTCTGTTTATATCAACCACAAAAGTTTCTAACACTAAAGCCATCTTTGCATCTAATGGCTAGAATTATCAAATGTTGCCACAATTATTTTGCTCAAATAGGGATGCAATTACTCAGATGTAGTAGGAAATTGCAGATTTGCAAGCATAATTGGAAAGAGAAACTAAGAATAGAATTGAATTTCAGAATGCCATATCTCTGATCTTCCAACTTGTCCTACCTCATCAAAGGCTCAAAATAAATAATTAATAAAAATTACATTTTATTATATTTTATTATTTTGGTTATGTTTTATAGTAAAAAATAAAAAAATATCAAAATATATAAAAGAAATATTATTTGTTTGGTATTTTTTTATATTTTACAACAACAACAAATATTTATAAAAAGATTATATAAATAAATAATAAATATTATTTAGTATAAACCATAGTGGTATATAATAAAAATACAAATATTTAAAATAATTATATTTTAAAATAAAAAGTCTTTTATTTGGTAATTTATAATTAATCAAAATTACACATTAGTCCATAATAAATTGGCTTTTAATATATTAATTTTTTAGAAATTAATGTATATATGATTTTCCTATTAAGGATTTAATATGGTGTGTGGTGTACTTTGTGATCTAATGGTAAAAATTATAAGGTGTATCGTGTAACACCTTGCCAATTTAATGTTATGCTTAAGTCATAATATGAAATTTAGTAGTTACGTTACCGTGTTAGTATTCCGTCTATTATTTATTCATTATATTATATGCCTTTTTTCTCTTTATTATTATTTTTTTTTTTTGATGAAATATACCTTGGAGTGCAGAATATATATATGTAAACAGGAGAAGCGGCACTCTGTATATAATAAATGTTATCGGCATCATAGAACGTTAAAAATTAATAAAAAACATAATAGAAAAGATAAAAATAAGTAATATATCATCAGCTATATACATACATATACATATATACATATATACATATATACAATAAAAAACATAATAGAAAAGATAAAAATAAGTAATATATCATCAGCTATATACATACATATACATATATACATATATACATATATATATGTATATGAGCTTGCGCAACTACTACAAGATTTGAAAAAGGAATTGATTGAGATTTTGAACCTGTTCTTTCCATGACTCCTCTTAATTGAGACATGAGATCCAATGCTTGAAGTAGGAATCACTTTGATTTCACCATACATAAAGGGTTGAGTCAAGCGGGTCAGATTGAAAAAAAGTATTTTTCTTTTCCTTTCTTTTTAACCCATTTACATCTAATCTTTGAATCTCTTTTTTTGGGGCTCGACTAAGTTATATATATGTATATGTATATGTATATCAGAAGCTAACGCTTCAGTTTATGTACAGGTTCAAAAGAAGATACATGTGTGGGGCCAATATACACCAAAGGGATATAAGGCCCGTGTCAGTGAAAGCAATCCTACAAGGTCCTCAGAGGACATTTCAAACTAGCTGGTCTACGTCACTATATACATCTGGCTGAGTCTATGGCCCAATACTGTACACCGCCAAAAGAGGGCCATACCATACAATGTAGCCTGTGGGCCGAAGCCTACTCGATCATGTAACCGTTGGCCATACTAGGCTCGGCTGGGGAGTAATCAACACTGGATCCAGAAGAGGAGGAGGATGAGCCAAAAGCCTCAGACGGGTCACTTTCAGAACCAAGCGAAATGTCTGGGACCACCTGCACAGGTGACACTGGTGGAGGGCCGGCAGAGGCTGCAGGTGCTACAGGAAGAGTAGGGTGTGCTACATGTAATGGGATTGCAAAGTACAGAACAACAGGGTCGAATGCAGAGTGAAATAGAGGAGCAGCAAAATTCCTATTACTAAAGAGATGGAGAAGGAAGTGGCAGGAACCAACTATGTACAACGAGTTGAACATAGGGTCATAATGGAGTTGCATGTCAGGAATCTCAATGAACAGTACGGCCGTCGTATCCATTGTCGAAGTCTGAGAATGACGTGGAAACATAAAGCGAGATGAGAATTTGAAGAAATTCTTAGTATGATTCTAGTACTATATTAAACTGACATCAGATTCATTCTCAATTGCCTCGATTTTTGTTTAATTATATAAAAAAAATGGCATCAAAGTGAACCACCCATATTCAATAAGTTTAAGAAAATACCTGGTACGAGGCAAGGTTCAATTTTACTTAAGATAGCAGAAGAAATAGAATAAACTGCTAAATAGCAATATATAAAGTAATGAACAGAGTAAATAAACAGTAATAGTCAATCTATAAACAACTTACAATGACTATGCAATGCAACCATGCAAACACTCATTCTTAAACTTAGTATTATAAGCTTTTCCATTACTTGGTCCCCTGAGAGTTCTTGGCCATTCAACTCCTGGATAATAGTCTGCTACTCAGGATCGAGCTCATTCCTATATAGGAATGCCGGGTTTACTTTCCCCGACCTTCCCACCGATCTATTCCCCTTAACTTTAATCTGGGGCTGGCCCAAGTATCATGGAACTTTTATCATAATATAACCTTTATAAATTCTTGCAAAATGCACATGTATCTGAATATATCTCGTAACTCATGCATAGGCTCTGCTGAAATTTTGGCGATATAATGGAATGTGTTTGCTTTCTCATGAATAGTGCCAATACTTAGACAATCAATTTTACATAGAAATCACAACACTTCATTCACAATTCAATCATCAATTTCATAGGAACATTAGTTGTATTTAAAACATAGTTGCTGTCTTAGCACTTTCATACAACCCGATTTTTGTAAATCAGGCCATAGTTTCTATTTGACTCATCTGGACCTAAATTTTGGATATGTTAGAGTGTTATGTGTTTATTTCCTAACCTCTTTAATCCCATCTAATTTTGATAAATATAGCTCAAGTTATTAGGGTTCTACCTCGACATGCCCTGTAGCTAGCTAAGATTGCACACCTAAAAGTAAAAATTCACTAAAAATCAAAAACTAGTTGAAATCATACAAAATTTATATAAAATTAAAGCTGGTTTTCATTTCAACAAGTCTCATTTCATTTTCTCTAGTAGACCTTGAGTTATAGGCTCTGAAATTTGACCTTTTTGAGTTACCCTTTTTCAGCCCAGTTTGAACTTAGGGCAATTTCCTCAAACCACTAGGAATAAACGGGATAGTATCTAACTCTAAAAATTTTATGGGATGTTCTCCTATGTGTAAAATTTCTAACAAAGTTGGTCTTATTCAATTCCAAGTTGTATAGGGTAAGTTTTGCCCTAAATAACCTCATCTGCCTAGAATCAAACTTACAAACCTAGGTCAAGATTCCAAAATTTAAATCTCCCTTAATACTAATCCAATGACCTTATATTTTATATGGTTGGAAAGCCCTTGATATCTAGTTTCATTTACAAATATTTCATCAAATTTAAACGGCTGTAGGTAGATTCGTACACTTCGCCGTATGGACTGCTAGGGCTTTGATCACCTAGCTCCTCACTTCTTCCTATTCTTATCCCTTTTTACCTCTTATTCGATTTAAACACAAAAGCAGCCATCAAACAAGCCAACAATCATCATATACATCCAAACACCACGTCAAGAAGTGAGAAAATGAAAGCCTTAAACAGCCACCCATAACTAAGAAGACAAGAACAAAGTTGAATCTCTACCTCCTTTGTATGTGATCTTGCTAGATTTTGAGTTTACGTGGGTGGAATCTTATCAAAGCTTGAAGGTTGATAGAATAGATTGAACGGAGAAGAGATGAAGGAGGTAGGAAGGGAAGGGAGAAGGCGTAATCTACCTTGAATGAGAGGAAACAAATCTGATCCAAACAATTAATAAGTGGTTGGCCATTTGTATTTTCATTGGCTGAAATTTTGTGGCCATATTTCAGCCATATCTCCCTGCCTTTGTGGCCTTTGTTGCTCGACCCATGGAGGGATAAGTGGCTGAGTATTCATCCTTGACATAATAGAATTTGGGTATATAATTCTATTGATTCGGTTCTGACAGTTTAAAATACCGAAATCTTATCAATTTCTTTAAATCAATAAATTGGTTTAGGAAAATTTCTATGAAATCTTCTATGCTTCTAATCTAATTCCCTCACATCTAATCTCTCTAATTGCTAATTAGTTAACCTTAAATAAATATTTAGTCAAATTTTAATTAACCTCAATTATTCGATAAAAACTGAACAACTAGGCAAAAAATGATAAAATTCTTTGGATGTTACATTACCACCCTCCAAAAAAAAAAAAGATTTTGTCCTCAAAATTTTGTACTCGAGAATAGTTCAGGATACTCTTTCTTCATGTTTGATTCTAGTTCCCAAGTATAGTTTTGATCATCTTCTTTTCTCTATGCTACCTTTACTAACTGCACATTTTTATTTCAAAGTTGCCTGTTGCTTCTATTTACAATCAGTGCTAGTGATACGTGGAAAGTCAAGTCCTTTTTTAACTGTATTGACTCAGATTTTAGGAAGTGTGTGGGGTCAGGTTGATACCTTTTGAGTTGAGAAACATGAAAAACATCATGAAGGTTTGACAAATGTGGAGGTAAAGCAACTCGATATGCAATTGATCCAATTCACTTCAAGATTTGGAAGGGACCGATAAAGCGAGGACTTAGCTTCTTGACCTTAATGGCTTTACCTATCCCTATTATAGGCGTAACCTTCAAAAATATATAGTCTCCTTCTTGAAGTTCTAGAGGTTTTCTCCTAGTATCCGCATAACTCTTCTGACGGCTTTGAGCGGTAAGCATCTTACTTTGAATTTTCTTGATCTGCTCAATGGTTTGTCCAACTAAATCAGGCCCTAATGGATTTGATTCTCCTGTTTCATACCAACATAGTGGAGATTGGCACTTCCGTTCGTACAACACTTTGTAAGGATTCATGCTGATGCTAGCGTGATAGCTATTGTTGTATGCAAATTTAGCTAGCGGTAAGTATTGATCCCAGTTCCCACGTTACTCCATTATATATGCTTGTAGTGTAACACCCTAATAAATCCATATTACGCTTAAGTCGTATTACGGCGTTTTATTAGTTGTTACTTATGCTCGTGGAAAACTAAACTTCACTTGAAATTAAACTACGCGGAAAATACAGTAAAATTTAAATTTTTTTTTTTTGAAATATGTCGTCGCTTTTGGAAAATAAAGCCTTGCGCGAGAAGATAGCAGTAAACGAGCGTATCGCAGAGATTTCGATATAAAAGGAAAGAACAAGAGATAAATCATAATGTCATACATTCAAATTTCAATATCAACTACATAATATAATTATCCGCATAATATCCAACAAATACATAAAAGGGGAACTCATGGTCATGCCATGGCCCAAAATATCAAAAGTACAAGTCTAATAAGGTCTAATGCAAAATGAAATATAACAGATAAGGAGCAATATTGAAATAAGCCCACGTAGACATATACTAGCTTCTCTGCCCCTTCCATGCCCTTCCATCGAATGGACTCAGGTCCTCGAATGCCTAGTCCCCCACGCTGCTCGGCCTCGGGGAACGCGAGGAGTACGAATGATGCGGGGGTGCCTGCTAATCACCTCGATCCGACGGATACGACGGCCAGGAGTGTAGCTGCCCACCGAAGAACGTGCCTCGGAGGGATCCTCCTCAGATGCGACAGGCTGATACTCGGGGAGTGGCGGTGAAGCTGCTGCGGCCCTAAGGGTGGCCGTCAAACTCACATCGACCACGGGAACCTCTAGCAGTGGCACAGGCTCGGCCACGGGTAGACCTGGAGACATAGGCTCCATCTCGATCTCAAGCAATGGCTCGGGCGGGAAATCCCAAGGACCTAGCGGCTGTCCAAGGCGTGACGATGATACGTCCACAGGGGCTGGCGGGATCTCTGGCTCCTCCTGCTCAAAAACTCGACCCGGGTAGAAGTAAGTGCGAACTATCGTGGTGGTCGTGGCCACGATAGCGTGCGCGTCCTCATCGTAGGCCCACTCATGGTGGGGAGGCTCCATGCTCCATGCCACGTGAGGCTCCATGAGTATCTGGTGACGAGACGGAAAAACAACTAGGATGAGAAATAAGATTTCTCAGTAGGACTCGACCCTGACACACAGGTGTCATCGTCATCGTCCCAGCCACTTCGGTTTTTAAATAAAAACTGTGGGCATACAATAGGTTCAATTATTTGATTTTCGAAAATGTTACTACCCGAAGTGGATCCCATTTTTAGTACTTATCCTCGTTGTATTAACAACATCATGGCATACATGAAAGCTTATATAACTATTCATAACATAAATAAACAGGTTGAGGGTTATATTCTTTACTTGGGTTGGACCGAAGTCCCTTTCTTTCCTTAACTTGACTTGTCTTAAGTCCTTTCTTTCCTTAACTTGACTTGTCTTAAGTCCTTTCTTTCCATCCACTAAACATAAGTGGTAATGAGCTCATACCGTGGCCGTCGCCACCATAAAATTTCGGTACTTACACTAGCTGGGTCATGCCATGCCTCATGTAAGCCCTATCCCCTATACTCACACTAGCTGGGTCATGCCATGCCTCATGTGAGTCGTGGGTGAGGGGAACTTAGATTAGGTCACCTTCCCTTTTGAAGGATCACACACTTTATTAAATCTTTTCTTATTAAACTTATGATGCAAAATATTTCTAAGTCCACAATTTCTACAAAATTTAAAAGATATGCATTTATCTAGAAGCTTCCCAAAATTTTGCCAAAGGAATACCAGTATCATAGCATCATATCATATCATCATATCATATCATCATCATCATTTTATCATTGTCATGGCATCATAATCACATCATCATCATAACATCATGCTTGCAACATAAACATAGGCATATACTCAAGCAAAGTCTTATGAGCTTAGCTTAGTAAGTTAGGTGCAAGCTTTTACGTTGGCTTTCGTTTTATTCGTTTCTCTTGTTAAGGATTAGGTGAGCTTAGTATTTTATTCTATCTAGTCTTCATTAAGTAAGTTATGAAGTTTCATTACTTTAGGCTAAGGCCTTTTATCTTTTTAAGTCATTTATGCATAGTCTTACTTAAGGTTAAGTTTTGACAGTTTTACTTTTACCCTAGGCAGTAACTTTAAAAATTCACCATAATTTGGTGTTTTATCATTTTAATGCGAAATTTTATATGCTTATAGGGTTCTGAGTCTAGTTTTTAACAAAAGAAGTCCCACTCAAAAATTCGTTGTCTAACTCCAGTTATGCATATTTTATTCTGACTGTTCAGTTTCTAAGTTCACTCCCGGTACAGTGGATTGTTACTTCTCATTATAATTGCTCAGAAGGAATCTAAGAAAACTGTTTCATGGGTTTGTTCCTCTATGTCTTAGCTTTCATTTAAACTTGGTCTCACTCAAAAATCATTTTTGTAGCTCGAGTTATACACATTTTAGTGTAGAGTGCCCAGACAGAAACCAATCCGAGAACAGTCCACTTTGAAAAATCATATCTCGCTCATTTTAACTCCGAATCTTATGTATTTTATATGTATGGAAAGCTCTCTGAGTCTATTTTCATATAAAATTGGTTCCACTAATTCTGAGTTTTCTGGAAAAAGTTATACCGTTTGGTTTACAGACTGCTAGAAAATCCAGATTTCATGTTTTGATTTTTCTCATGTTTTCTCCAAAACACTCAACCTCACTTTCAAGAAACCATTCTCAAGTTATAAAACACTCATATACCATGAAAGATTAGTGAAAAACTAACATGTTGGAGTTCAAAAACATTGAGTTCAGCCATGCATCATACCAAACCGAAAACATGTTTTCAACAAACAACCATACAAGCAACAACATCTCATTTTATGACAAGAATGGCTATGATGCCCATAATCAATCTTTAAAATCACCTAGCTATGGAGAGCATAGGAGTTCTAAAGCTTGAAAAACAAGAGAGAAAAAGAGTTTAGAGCCACTACCAAGAAGCTTTCTTTGAAGGAATTTGTGATGGAAGAAGGTGATGGTGGTGGTATTCCTCCTCTTGGATCTTGAAAGAGGCTTGATATGTGATTGTCTTTGATTCTCCAAGAACAAGAAATGGTGGCTCTTGAAGAGTTTGTGAGTGGGATGAGGAGAGGAAAGGATAAGAGAAGTGGAAGGATTCTAGAGAAAAGTTGGAGAGTTTAGAGAGAAGGAGGAGAATTTTGAAATTGAGGGGAGAGAAGAGAGCTTTGTGTGTGTGTCTTTGGGAGAGGAGTGAAAGAATGAAAATGAGGAGAGAGGAGGGGCTGAAGGTGGCGAGTTTGAGGGGGGGAGAGATGATGTGACTTTGCTTCTTACAACAAGCAAGAGAGTGGAAAAACCTTGGGGCAAAAGGGTGAGTTATTTTTCCTTTAGTCTTGGAGGCATTCTAATGTCCAATTTATGCTTTTCTCTAGGGGTTAAAGGGGAGTACCCCTCTTAGGATTTGGTTGCTTGTCTAAGACTCATCCAAGTGTCAAGATCTAATGGTGGATGACAAGGATCCTAGTCTTGGCTTTTGATCTAATGGTGTAGGATTAAAGAGATTGAATGAAGGGTGAGATGTTGCTCCTCCTTGGTATGTCTTTTTAGGGCATATGCATGGAAGAACTTTTATCTCTAAATGTTATTAGAATTATTTAAATATAATTTAACTTAATTGGCTTAATTACCCATGAGTTAACTCTTGTCAATTACACTTTTTATGATGTCTTGCATTACGGTTAAGCATATGCTTAATTTGGGGTTTAATTTTTCAAGAGTTGTCTTAAGTGTCTTAATCATTATAAACTTAATTAGTAAGGTTAGGTTGTCTTACTTTTGTTTTGGCATCTTCGAGTAATTAAGGATTAGACGATTAAGGTTTTATTAAAACGCTTAGGACATTATGATTAAATTGTTGGCTAGACTTAATTTACTAAGCTCTTGCTCTCGGGATTAATCGATTAGTTCTCAATTAATCGCTAATCCCTCTAATTAGCCGGGAACACCGGGCTAATTAGCTTAGGTAGAAATGGGAATGTTACATGTAGCATATCTTCTAAGGTTTTAATTGTCCTTTCTGTTTGACCATATGTTTGTGGGTGATATGCAGTGCTTAGGTATAACTTAGTACCAAATGCTTTTTGTAAGGCTTCCCACCGTGAGGTAAACCTTGGGTCTTAATCAGAGATAATGGTTAAAAGGGTTCCATGTAGCCTTATAATCTCTTGAATATATAATTTGAATGGGTAGAAAATGAGCAGATTTGGTTAATCTATCCATGATGACCCATATGGCATCATATCCTGTTGATGTTCTTGGTAATCCCATTATAAAATCCATGGAGATACTCTCCCACTTCAACTCAGGGATTTCCAGAGGTTGTAGCATCCTGGAGGGTTTCTGATATTCCGCTTTCACCTTCTGACAGACCAAGTACTTGCTCACGAAGCTCGCTATATCTGACTTCAGGCCTGGCCACCAAAATATTTTCTTAAGGTCTTGATACATTTTAATAATGCCGGACTGTATGGTAAATTCACCTTCATGTGCTTCCTCTAAGATTCTTCTTCGGAGATCATTTCCCTCGGGTACACACACCCTATAATGATACCGCTATATGCCTTCTTTATCCTCAGCAAAACCCGTTAATTTCCTTGATTGCACAAGATTGATTGTATGTTGAAAACTAGTATCCTGCTGTTATGCCTGCCGATTCTACTCCTTAAAGCTACTGGCTATCTTAATTTGGTGTAGCTGAATGGTCTTAGGAGTTATAAGGATTCCCAAATTAAGATCTCAGAAGCTCTGAATGAGCTCTATTTCTTTAATCATCATCTAGGCAGTAGTCAGAGATTTCCTACTCAAAGCATCTGCCACAATATTTGCCTTGCCTGGGTGGTATTTCAATTCAAAGTCGTAGTCCTTAAGAAGTTCCATCCATCTTCGTTGCCTCATATTTAATTCCTTCTGATCAAAGAGGTACTTTAAACTCTTATGATCAGAAAAGACCTCGAATCTCACACCATGTAGGTGATGTCTCCATACCTTCAAAGAAAATACTACTACTGCTAATTCAAGATTATGTGTGGGATAATTCTTTTCATATGGCTTTAATTGTCTCGAGGCATACCCGACCACATTTCTGTTTTGCATCAACACACATCCTAATCCTTGATTGGAAGCATCACAATAGACCTCAAATGGCCCACCAGGGTCTGGCAATGCTAACACTAGTGTCGTAGTTAACCTCCTTTTCAAGTCTTGAAAACTTTATTCGCACTCCGGTATCCATTCAAATGGAACATTCTTCCTAGTTAGCTTGGTCAAAGGCAAAGCTATCCGAGAGAAATCCTTGACAAATCGCCTATAATATCCAGCTAGGCATAGAAAACTCCCAACTTCAGTGACTGTGGTCAGCTTCTCCCAATTTAGTATTGCTTCTACTTTGCTGAGGTCTACGAAGATCCCCCCATGGAATACCACATGGCCGAGAAATTTTAATTCTTTCATCCAAAATTCACATTTGGATAACTTAGCATAAAGTTTCTTCTCTCTTAAAATTTGCAGAACCAGCCGCAAGTGTTTCGTATGCTCTCGCTCTGTCTTTGAATAGACGAGTATGTCATCGATGAAAACCACTACAAACTTGTCCAAATATGGGCAAAATATGCGATTCATGTAATCCATGAATACTGCTGGTGCATTTGGCAGTCCAAATGATATTACGGTATACTCGTAGTGCCCGTAACGAGTTCGAAAGGCTGTCTTAGGGATATCTTGTTCCTGAACCCGAATTTGATGATATCCGGAATGCAAGTCAATTTTGGAAAATACAGTTGCACTTTGTAGTTGGTCCATGAGGTTATCGATCCTTGGCAGTGGATATTTAATTTTAATCATCACTTTATTCAACTGTCTATAATCCACACATAGGCACATGCTCCTATCTTTTTTTTTTGACCAATAAAACTGGAGCTCCCCATGGCGATGCACTTGGCCGTATGAATCCTTTTTCCAAAAGTTCTTCAATTTGTCTCTTTAGTTCTATCAGCTCCAGAGGCAACATTTGATACGGAGCTATAGATATTGGTCCCATACCTGGAACCAATTCGATGGTGAACTCAATTTCCCTCTCAGGAGGGAATTTAGGAATATCTTCTGGGAAAACATCGGGATATTCCTTAACAACTGGGATCTCCTCCAGTTTCTATTCAACTTTCATCACATTAGCTGATAGGAGAATGTATCCTTGAGTCTTCAACCCACTACAGTCTACTAATAAAGAGTTCAGATAAAAGTGTGTTGAGACTTGAGATTTAGAAGACGGGGCAGAGGAGAATACCACCGTCTTATCAGAACAATTGAGCATGACTCGACTGGCGGAAAGCCAATCCATGCCCAAATGATATCAAGTCCAGATATAGGGAGACAAATCAAATTAGCTACAAAGGTCCTACCCTCAATTTGAAGAGGAACATTGATGCAAATTTGACTAGTTTTAACAGGTTCATTGGTAAGAGTAGAACCCAATAGATCATAAGGCAATTTGGAAATTGGTAATTACAAAACAGCCACACAATCATGAGAAATAAATGAATGTGAGGCACTCGAATCATAGAGTATAGTTAGAGTCTCACCATCCACTTCACAGGTACCTTGGATTAGTTCTTCAGACTTGTCGACTTATTCTGTATTCATCGTGAAGACCCATCCTTGACGTTGAGGTCTAAAAGTTTGCGGCGAATTCCTAGTTGGGCATTCATAAATTTTGTGGCCTGGCTTGCCACACTCATAGCAGACATTCTAGCCTGCTAAACACGGTCGATTACCATGATTCTTACTGCATTTTGTGCAAGTTGGATTCAGAAAAGGCTTTTGGGGTTGCTTGCCTTTGTTGCCTACCGGTTGAAACCTTCTTTGCTGTTGAAAGTTGGGCTTGAATCTTGGGCTCTACGGTGCCAACCCCTTCTTGAAGCTACCACTAAATGCCTTGGCTGTAGCCAGTTTCATGTTACAATCTTCCACAAGTCAGCATTTATTTACTAACGTGGGGAAATCTCTAATCTCCATTGGCCCTATTACTGTAAGAATATCTTCTTGTAATCCTCCCTCGAATTTGACGTACTTCCAATCTTCATTAGGGTCCTTTGGTAAATTGTAGAAAACTTACACAATTCTTCAAACTTGGCAATATACTCGGATACCGTCGTGCTTCCTTGACGAAGCTGCATAAATTTTAGCTCCTTGGCATTTTGAATTGAGATGGGAAAGTACTTTGGTAGAAGACATCTCTAAATACCATCCAGGTGACTGCTATCTGAGACTCTTCGTATAGTCTTTGTATGCCATTCCACCAAAACTCTGCATTTGCTTCGAGCATGTAGGTGGCAAAAGTCACCTTCTGATGATCCAAACAATCTAGGATAGAAAAAATTTTCTCCATAGCCTTAATCTATTCATCAGCCTTATCTGGGTCATACACTCCTCAAAAGTTGGGCGGGTCTGCCTTCCTGAACTCAGCAAATTTAAGTTAGTCCAAGTCAGCTCCTAAGCCATGTGGATTTCCTCCATAGCTTGCCTCAGGTCACCTGCCTAATTGGTCCATCATCTAATGAGTTGCCGTGGCCTATTCTCGCATCACATGAGCCATCTCTCGTATTGTGTCCATAAAGTCAGCCAGGTCCTCTTGAGTAGGTTTTGTGCGTGGCCTACCTCGGCTTTCAGAAGCCATTAAGTTCTGAGCACACAAAACAAAAGTTATTGAGTTGATCAGGCTCAATACTAAGTCTAATGTGCTAGTAAATAACAGTTCACACAGTTAAACACCTCATACACATGCAAATCTATATCTTAACCGTACAGACAAGATCCAATGCATGTTATCATCTAAAAATATAGAATATGCGCAAGTATAGTCAGTCCAATCCTCAGGCCTTAGCTAGGACGAACTGCTGTGATACCAAAAATATAACACCCTACCAATTTAATGTTATGCTTAAGTCATAGCATAAAATTTAGCAGTTACGTTATCGAGTTAGTATTCCACCTATTATTTATTGATTATATTATATGCCCTTTTTATCTTTATTATTATTTTTTTGACGAAATGTACCTTGGAGCACATAGTATATATATATATATATATATATATATCGGAAGCTAACACTTCAGTTTATGTACAAATTGAAAAAAGGATACATATGTGGGGCTGGTATACACCAAAAAAACATAAGGCCTGTGTTAGTGAAAGTAGTCTTACAAGGTTCTCAGAGGACATTTCAAACTAGCTGGTCTACGTAATTATATACATCTGGCTAAGTCTATGGCCCAATGCTGCACACCACCATACAATGTAGCCTGCAGGCCGAAGCCTACTCGGTTATGTAGTTGTTGGCCATACCAAGCCCGGTTGGGGAATAACCAATACTGGATCAAGAAGAGGAGGAGGATGAGTTGGAAGCCTTAGACGGGTCGCTCTCAAGACTGAGCGGAATGTTTGGGACCACTTGCGGGGGTAACGCTGGTGGACGGCCGGTAGGGACTGCAGGTGTTGCAGGAAGAGTAGGATGTGCTACATGTAATGGGATCGCAAAGTACAGAACAATAGGGTTTAATGTAGGGTGAAATAGAGTAGCAGAAAAATTTCTATCACTAAAGAGATAGAGACGGAAGTGGCAGGAGCCAAATATGTACAATGAGTCGAACATAGGGTTGTAATGGAGCTGCATATCAGGAATCTCAATGAACAGTATGGCCGTCATATCCATTGCCGGAGTTTGAGAATGATGCGGAAATATAAAGAGAGATGAGAATTTGAAGAAATTCTCAGAAGGATTCAAGTAATATATTAAACTGACATCACATTCATTCTCAGTTGCCTTGATTTTCATTTAATTATATAAAAAAATGGCATCAAAGTGAACCACCCACATTTAATGAGTTTAAGAAATACCTGGTCCGAGGCAAGATTCAATTTTACTTAAGACAGTAGAAGAAATAGAATAAACTGCTAAATAGCAATATACAGAGTAAATAAATAGATAGCAACAAGTAAACATAATAGTCAATCTACAAACAATTTATAATGGCTATGCAATGCAACCATGCAAACACTCATTCTTAAACTTAGTATTATAAGTTTTTTCCTTATTTGGTCCCCTGGGAGTTCTTAGCCATTCAACTCCTGGGTAATAGTCTGCTTCTCAGGATTGAGCTCATTCCTATATAGGAATGCCGGGTTTACTTTCCCTGACCTTTCCACCGATCTATTCCCCTTAACTTTATCCTGGGGTTGGCCCAAGTATTATGAAACTTTTATCATAACATAGCCTTTATAAATTCTTGCAAAAATGCACATGTATCTGAATATACCTCATAACTCATGCATAGGCTCTGTTGAAATTTTAGCGGCATAATGGAACGTGTCCACTTCCCCATGAATAGTGCCAGTACTCAGACAACCAATTTTATAGAGAAATCACAACACTTCATTCACAATTCAATCATCAATTTCATAGGAACATTAGTTGTATTTAAAACATAGTTGTTGTCTTAGCACTTTCATACAACCCGATTTTTGTAAATCAGGCCACAATTTCTATTTAACTCATCTGGACCTAAATTTTGGATATGTTAGAATGTTGTATGTTTATTTTCTAACCTCTTTAGTCGCATCTAATTTTGATAAATGTAGCTCAAGTTATTAGGATTCTACCTCGGCCTGCCCTATAGCTGGCTAGGATTACATACCTAAAAGTAAAAATTCACTAAAAATTGAAAACTAGTTGAAATTATATGAAATTTATATCAAATTAAAGCTAACAAGGAAAGTTTTCATTTGCAAAGTCCCATTTCATTTTCTCTAGTAGAGCTTGAGTTATAAGCTCTGAAATTTGACTTTTCTAAGCTGCCCTATTTTAGCCCAGTTTGGACTTAGGGCAATTTTCTCGAACCACTAGGAGCAAACGGGACAATATCTAACTCTGAAATTTTTATGGGATGTTCTCCTATTTGTAGGATTTCTAACAAAGTTGGTTTTATTCAATTCCAAGTTGTATAGGGCAAGTTTTGCCCTGAATAACCTTGTCTGTTCATAATCAAACTCAAAAACCTAGGTCAAAATTCCAAAATTCATATCTTTCTCAATACTAATCCAATGGCTTTATACTTTATATGGTTGGAAAGCCGTAGATGTCTAGTTTCACAAAAAATAGTTTCATCAAATTTAAACGACTATAGGTGGAGCCGTACACTCCGCCGTATGGACTGCAGTGTGGTTTTGATCATCGAGCCCCTCACTTCTTCCTATTCTCATCCTTTTTTACTTCTTATTCGATTTAAACACAAAAGCAGCCATCAAACCAGCCAATAATCATCATATACATCCAAACACCACATCAAGAAGTGAGAAAATAAAAGCACTAGATAGCCACCCATAACCAAGAAGACAAGAACAAAGTTAAATCCCTACCTCCTTTGTATGTGATCTTGCTAGATTGAGTTTAGATAGGTGGAATCTTATCAAAGCTTAAAGGTTGATGGAGTAGATTGAAGGAGAAGAGATGAAGGAGGCGGGAAGGGAAAGGAGAGGCCGCAATCTGCCTTGTATGAGAGGAGAAAAATCTGATCCAAATAATTAATAAGTGGTTGGCCATTTGTGTTGTCATTGGTAGAAATTTTGTGGCCATATTTCAGCCATATCTCCTTCTCTTTGTGGCCTTTGTTGCGCTACTTATAGACAGATAAGTGGCTGAGTATTCAGTCTTGACATAATAGAATTTGAGTATATAATTCTATTAATTCAGCTCTGACAGCATAAAATACCGAAATCTTACCGGTTTCCTTTGAATCAGTAAATCGGTTTAGGAAAAATTTTGTGAAATTTTCTATACTTCTAATCTAATTCCCTTACATTTAATCTCTCTAATTGCTAATTAATTAACTTGAAATAAATATTTAATCGAATTTTAATTATCCTCAATTATTCGATAAAAATCGAACAACTAGATGAAAAACGATAAAATTCTTTGCATGTTATATATCGATACACCAAATCACCTGTGATAGTAGAAATACGGTTAAATACATTTTAAAAGTGATTAAGTTTTGTTTGTTGGATACCCAAAAAAAAAATTATTTAATTTCAAGATCATATAAATAAAATTTGATAACTCTTGAAATGTATTTAACTATATTTTTGAATTTTAGAAATCACTGGATTTTAACCATGTGATATTCAAAAAATTTCATTTAATTTCATGAGCATGTAGATAAAGATTTAGTCATTTCAAAACTATATTTAACTATATTTTATGAAATTTGACTATATTAAATAAATGCAACAATGCATCACAGATAATTTGGAATATTGGTATACTTTACAATCTTTACCATTAAATCATGAGCTGCACAATACACCACAGTTAAGCAACTTAACAAGGTTTATATTAACCCTTGCCGCGCATTTAATCTGTTAAAACGAAAACTTTTCGGGAGAAAGGGTTCTTCTCGAATTCATTTATTTATTTATGTTTTTTTAAAAAAAAAACAGTTGTAAATGGTAGTTAGGGAAATCCCTTGCGTATACCATTGAAATCAAGTCATTAACTGCTGCGCTCAACGTGGACTTGGAGGAAGTGGAGACTGAATGACTAACCCCAATATTGACTCTCAGTTGGAGGCGATTTATGGAATGTGTCACCTTTGGGTGATGAACTACTCCATCTGCCAACTGAATCAGACCAATGGGAGAGTCGGCATTACGGAATGCAGGGAAATGCTACAAACTCACCGGAAACTCAAGAAACATGACTCGGTCTGAGAGCTTCTTCTTTCTCCTGTTATCGGAAAGAGGGCGACGATGAGTTCATGGCAAATTCTCCGCGGTGTGATCAGTGTCCAACACAAGATTCGCTAGACGATTCCCAAATTGCAGCAAAGAAAGTGGAGTTGCGCGGTTTTGATGGTGTTGTGCGAGTGTCCTTGGAGTTTTGTGGGTAAGAGCTATCAATTATCTAGTAATTGTATTTTCCGTAATCTCTATATCGTTATTTCAGACATAATGCATCTAATAAACCTTAAGTTGAGAGAGGAGGAGAGAAGATGGTAAACTCGTTACGGCAGAAGGTAGCGATAACAACCATGAATTGTAGAGAATTTAGGGAGCGTAATTTCCAATGTCCACGCAAAAAAGCGAGGATACTACTCCTCAGGTAGACCAAATTTGTCTTCAAAACTCAATCACCACATCACCACTTACATCAAGTGTCCTTACTTGTTCACGCAAACCTTCGAGTTTATTTTCAAAACCAATTCGGTTTTCCTTCTCATTGTCACCAAGCATAAGCGGATCATTACCAGTGTATATACCTTTAGCCCTGGTCAGTTCTCTCTGCACTAGCCTCTTTCCCTTTACACAATATTGATCTTCTCTAATCATTTTATTCCCCGTTGAATCTTGCGCTCCTCTCCCCACCATTCTTGCACAAGATTCCACGTCAAATTCATGTTCAGATGCGCTCACATTGAACTTTTTCTCATAATTTCTCAAGCAATCCTTTCTCTTCTCTTCCCAATGTAATTCGCTTTGAGCTTTGGAAGCCCGGGAAGGGCCTAACGTACTACTCTTCATGGTCCCTGAGATAAGCGACCCTCTAGTTTGCTGAGAAAAAGTTTTTGTAGTCCTAATATCTTTCAATATTTGTGCAGTTTGAATCTTCCCTTGTCTTGATCTGATAGCGTTCCTATTGAGGTTTCTGCTGCAAGGTCCCACGTTAGAGCCAGCACTCTGAACGCCAGAATGTAACTTCTGGACTCCATTTTCTGCTGGGAGTAGGGAATCATCCTGATATAAAGTATAAAACTTTCATCTTAAATAATTGCTCCGAAGATCATCATAATTTCAACCACATAACGTGGGAACCTAACATAATAATCAAATGACCAGCGAAAAAGAGTTTCAAATGCAACTTACCACATCAAAGAAGCCAATCTTGGGTGATGGCATTCTGAGGCCAGAAGTCTTTATAAATCTTGAAGCATCAGAAGAAACAGAGTTACTTTCCTTTACCTCTGTGCATGTATTTGGTGAGCGCATGCTTCCCTTTACCTCACTGCTTTGACCATGCGGCTGTCCTTCTAAATCAGATTGTGCAGAGGCATCACTATCAATACAAGACATTCTGCAAGGTTTATTTGCAGTTGTCATGGAATTATCACATATATAAACTGTAGAGGTTGATGACAGTGGAGAATAACTATCAGAGGAGACTGAAGTTGATACGCAAGGATAGTTTGTTTCAGCATATGAGGAAGCAGGGTGACCACAATTTTCTGTTCTGATTTGGTTTGTTATTCTGCATTCACATGCAGGAAGGGTAAGGGTGGAACTGCAAGCAGGAGAGTTGACTTTGACCGTATCAATATCATTTTTAACTACAGAGGACTTCAAAGATGATCTGCAAGTAGAGAATTGGCTGTAGGGCGAACACACTACTTTGGACTCGTTCATAGCAGACTGAGGGCTCAATAATGACATTTCTGAAGAGCGTGTAGAACTAGGATTACCGCTGCAAGTCTTCCCTGCAAAAATTTTGCTGAAATAATCAACATCTCAAATTCCCTATAATTGTTCAAAAAAAAAAAAAAAAAAACAAATCCATAGTATCAAGGCCAACAAAAAGGAAGTTAAGTTCGTTTGCCATTAAACAATTAAAAAACTTACCATTTGTAGCACGGGCAATTTTGCTTTCCCCCCTGACTTCATTTGAAACCAAATGGACTCTATTGGTGGGAGCCATTGGAATATTTGTACCACGTTTCTTCGGTGGCTTTAGAGGCGATGACGGATCACATAATACGCTTCCAGCAGAAGCCTTCCATCAATGGAAATGTGTCACTGTGTCAGTTTTGTGACCAACAGAAATGATCATATGCTTTCGTAAGATAAAATATTTAATTTGGCATAATTTATATGCATCACTAGTGGATCTACATTTTCAACTTCTGCATCGCATCTGTGTATCACTAGCGTAAGAAACAATGTCAAATTAACAGGTAACTCATTTTATGAGAATAAGACATGCCTTCCATAAAGGGGGAGTAGAAGATTCCTTAGCAATCCTCTCTGGTTTATTGCCATTTATACTTTGCCTTATAGAAGCTGGCTTCAATTTCACCTGAAATATTAAGTAATGGTGGCATCATTCCGAATGAAAAGCCCAAGGCTAAACAAATATTCAACCATGACAAGAACTGACCTTAAGTTTAGGGACCACATCCGCTTCCACCTTTTTGGTTGCTGAAAGAAACCAGCAGGAAGAGAAGATTCGATGAAAATTGAATGCAGAAAATCAACATTAAAATATTTAATTTTCATAATAATGCAGACCGACTGAACTCTAAGAGCAACAATTAAAAGAGATCTAGATCTCAATGGCTTTATTGAAAATTTGGTTGTTGATAGAAGCCATATCTGTTCATTGATTGGAGTCTCTAGGCAGGGCAAGGTTTACTCCATTCACCTTTACTAGACATGCAGGATATAGACACCTCTTATAATCAAGAGGTATCTATATAAATCTGATACTTACAATTAACTTTTTGCATGTTTCTGTCTCTCTCTTTTGAGGAGATTGAAGCTGCTCTGCATGATGCTTCAGTTACCCAATTCATGGAAGCTCTGACATCTTCAAAAAGTTCAACCTCAAGGCTTGCTAATGAGGTACCATCACTGCCCATAGTGCAACTCGACTCGGATGACACCCTTAGTTCTTCAATCCGAGGAAGTATTTGAATTTCAGATTTCTTAAACCCTTTGTTTACAAGAGACAATTCCTCTGGATTCAAAACTCCTGAGAAAGCAAAAAGTATACAACAATTTGAACATAGAAAAATAAAGCAAAAGGTTCACACACAATTGATTAGCCGAAGGTTTATATAAACCACATTAAGCAAACCTTCGCTGGTGAAAAAGGCACTATCCCAAGCTAAACTTTTTCTCAAATTAAACTCATCGGTTACACTTTCAGTGTCAGGTTCCAGATACTGGGCAGACAAAAACTGATGCTCCTCATCCCCCAGTATGTCACAACCATTCTGACTTTTCCCAGAATGTAAAGTATTAAGCAACTCCTCTGGTTCTAAAAATCCTGAAAATGCAGGTGATCAATACTAGTAAATTAAATGAAAAGTATATGAACAAATTCCAGGGGAATATGAGCTATACCAGGACTTGAAGAAAAGGCACTGTCCCATGCCAAACTCTTTCGCAAATCATACATGGGCTTTGATTCTAAGAATTCCAGTTCCCTTTTGCCTGTGTTTGATTCCATTATATCCTTTGGTCCCCGAGTGCCAAACAGTGTAAAGCCATCAACCTTCGTTCTCTCATCTGAATATGTTGCCAATTTGAGTTTCAACAACCATAGTTAAGATAGCAAGAAATGTCCTAATGCTGACTAGGGAAAAGAGTTTTTAGGCTAATTCTACGCTGAAATCTTGAGTTTTTAACTTAGGCAAGCTGCTATGTTCTCCAAGTTTATCTTTAGCCAACATTTTCTTTATATTTGATTTTTTGGTATAAGATTTTCTTGAATAAGATGATGGCAAGATACTGTAAATCACGAGAGATCATTTTCAGTGAAAATAATTTTAGTATTTAGTTCAATTTTCTTCAGAACCGTAGTTAAAATAAATAAATGATTAAGATAGATTTTGGTCCTATTGGCTTTCACAAATTTAGATCTTAATCCCAATAAAAATTGAAAGATAAATTATAGGGATCAAAAACACCTAAATAAGTAGAAACTGCAAGAAATAAAATATATTTTAAACATAAACTAAAATACCAGGAAAAAAAAAGGACGAAAGACCAGGAAAACTAATCAGTCAAGATAAATCAGACTTGCACTGGTTTCGTCCATTGTTTACTTCCTTAAATTCACCTACATACCCACGGACATGGACCTATTTTCTTTTACTAAAATATTTATAACTAGAAGAAATCACAGACTCATAAACATACTTACAGAAAATTTCCTCACTTATCGTTGTTTCACAAGAAAAAAAGAAAGAAAGAAAGATGAAATATAAGACACTTGGCATTTAATAGAAAAAGAAAGATGGATAAACCATGGAGAGCTTCTTTTGGGATTGCCGCCCTCTTCTCTGTTCACTATTTTTCATTTCTGTGTAAAAGCAATAACACATGAACTCACCCGGGTATCGCAATTCTTGAAGAACCTTTTCTTGTTCCATAGCCATTAATTATTAACGTCTTTCCTCAAGATTCGTCTGCTGTTCTAGTTTTCTAGAGTAGACAAATAGGCAGAAGCAAATTCAAACGGTGACTTAATTCCGTGAAAGATTTGAAATTTGTGAGAGAATAATGTCATATCTTGATCAACGAGAGTGCATTAATTCAAATCAACATGAATACGGATATGATTCTGTGATCAGTTCATTAAGCCATAATGAACTTTTGATTACAGACGATTCTTCCATAACCGTAGTTCGAATGAATTATTTACTAGGAAAAATTAATATTACCTACCGTTAACAAGAATTAATTAATAAAAAGAATAGATTATATTAAAATTAGAATTTAATTTAAATGCTCTGAACAGTTTTACACTATCAGCCAATAGAAATAGTGAAAAGTACCAACTCATACAAATAATTGGCCATTATAATGAGAGATCCATCATGATTTCTCACTTTCCACTATTTCTATTAGTTGACCTTGTAAAACTGTTTTATATTATCAATGCCTACCAGTTAAACTATTAAAATTATCAAAATAGTTTTGGGGATTGCTGACAGTGTTAGGAGGGTGCTGTTCTAGCTTAATCGCGGATGCTATTCTCAGGTCTAGATCCTTATGCTAAGTACTCGAGTTGGGCCTCGAGTGTTAGCTCCAATGTCGTTTAGAAACCGCTCTATGGTTGTAAACCAGAATAAGCATTAAGGTTTTGATAAATACCAAATCAGAGTTTAAGCTAATCTTGCTATATATGAACAAATTGTCTCTAGAATTGTTTTCTTTCGTAGTCATGTGCATTATATACTTGAGAATCAACAAAGCCGTATTATCCATTGGAATTTTAATTTGAATATTCTTGATATGGAAGATATGCTTTGTATACTTTTGAATTATCACGGAAGAAATAGGAAAGAAAGTTCAGAAGGATGAAACTACAATATTAGAAAGGAAAACGGTGCCTCAAGATCAAACACTGTTCATCTAGAAAGCTGACTTAGTCTAGAAGGGAAAATCTTCAAAGACATGCTTCTCATGAAGTGTTACAGCTGCAAAGCTTCCTCTTCATACTTCAATAGACAAATTCAAAAAGTCAAAAAGTGATTTGACAAGATGCAGAAGAGGCTCTGACAAGTCTGAATAGTTGGCAAACTAACAAACGGCTACTTTTTCACTTCTGTGTAAGTTTTAAAGAACGAGAAAAAAGGAAGGCTATTTCTTCTCTATCTAGTCGTAGACCGGTAGACTAAAAGAATCACAAGGATCAAGGTCTGCAAGTTTCAACGGTCATATTTCAAAGTCTATATAAGGCTTGAAATTGAAGAAAGAATAGTTAGACTATTTGAATATTTCCTATGTAAAAAGAGCTTCCTTCTTTCATCCTTCTCAACTATCTAAAGCACTAGGAAGTTACTCGTTGTAACTTTAGTCTATAAGAAAATTTCTTTTCTACTCTGTAATAGATAGTATTCTCTCTTTAAGAATTTAGAGAAGTTTCACACAAAATACTTTATAGTCCATTCTCTGTTGAAAAAGTTAGTATGAGTGTTCAAACAAAACATATTATTCACATCATTTGTATCAGGACCCAGTAGTGGTGAGTAAGAAGCTTGAAGAGGCTAGGAAAATACTACTCATTTGTGAAGTTTGGAGAGGCTAGGAAAATACTACTCGTTTGTAAACCTTGGAGAGGCTTGGGAAAAGATTACTTGGTTGTAAGAAGCTTGGAGAAGCTTGGACAAAGAATACTCGTAGTATATAAAATCTCAACAAAGAGTTGGGGATTGGAAGTAGGCAAGTGGTTTGGCTGAATTGGTATAAAAATATCTTATGTGATTATCTCTATCTCTGAACAACTCTGTTTAAACTTTATCTGAAACAAAGTTTATTTTTATTTTATATAGAACTAAACTATTTTATAAACTAACACAATCACTTCTCTAATCCAACTTTTGAACTTGAGATAGATTATTTTACTAAAGTTTTCAGATTCTAAAGCCTCTTGAAAGCATGATTCAACCCCCTTCTTGTGCTATCCCATCCAACATTGGGTTGATGCATGTCGGTTCCAAGTTGGCCACTGATAATGGCGAATTTGAATCCGAGTTGGGCTTCTTAATGTGGGCTGGCCTAGGTCCTTTAGAATTACCCCAGAATAGTGCCCTCAACTCGGTATCTAGGTGACAATGTTGGATGCCGATTTTCCTGAAAATGTCATCTCGAGTTAAATCTCCGCGAGTGGGTTTCTTTATGTGTGATCCGATGTCTTTCTAGGGAAGCATTTCGTCCCTTCTCTAACATATGGTCATGTCTCGTAACCTCATAGGTCGTACCTGTTTACCTTAAGGAGATGTGTGGTGCCTTGGTGCCTCAATTCTTGCATCCTCATTATTTGAATTGGGCCGCTTTCCCTATTTTGACCCCAATTTCATGATGTGAAATGACATAATATGCCCCCAATGACGTTTGGCATGCTCGGTGAAGGGCATGCATACTTCTATAAATGCCTATTCCTTTCTTTCTCCCACATTTTTCTGTTCCTATCTAGAAATTGT
The DNA here is from genome assembly GCA_031439595.1 of Pterocarpus santalinus. Lineage (NCBI taxonomy): Eukaryota > Viridiplantae > Streptophyta > Magnoliopsida > Fabales > Fabaceae > Pterocarpus > Pterocarpus santalinus. The sequence goes on along the minus strand of JAVHNO010000089.1, from coordinate 67,750 downwards.
GTTAGTGTATAAGAGGGAATTGAAGGGGACGAAAAACATATCTTCGTAGGAGATCCTTTTACTTATCTTCAAGCTTCCCTATTTTCGTTCATTCCCAAAGGTATGGGTTTGCCTTTTGTTCTGCTTTCTTCACTTGTTACTAACTCTGGTAGTGTAAGTTGTTTTGTGGCAGTGGATTTGATTCCCCACCACCTTGCTTTTGTTTTTTGGGGCCATGAGGGGTGGTTGCTACTTCTGCCCTTTTATTTTTATTTTTTTAGTCTCATTACTACTAAATTTGTTTAGTCCCTTAGAGGGAAACCACCATAGGCTTCATCATTTTTTTTTTTTGTTGTATTCCCGACCTTGATTTTCTGTGTTCATAATTTAGAGGTGGTTTCCTTTGTGGGTTTACCCTAGAGGTTGGATGGCGAGAAAACAAAAAACACTTGTGTTTCCTCCATCGATTCTATGGCTATATCAGTGGGTGGAGCAAGAGGTATTAGGAATTCCTTCTGCCGTGACCTCTGAGTTCTTACATCATTTTTGGGAAGGGAATTTTGATCACCTCGGAAGGTGAATACAAAGAGCAATACATTTTGGATGCCCCAAGTCTGAGCAAAAGAGTTTGTTACCTTAATCATGATGGTGGTTCGAGGTGGCTATGGATGTACGATGTTCTCATCACTAAGTTGGGCATCTGGATTCCATTAACCCAATTTCAAGTCACCATTCTTTAGTGGACAGAGGCGGCTCCTTCCCAACTACATCCAAACAATTGGGCTATGATGCGAGGCTTCGAGATAATGTGCGAATACCTCAAAGTGCTGCCTTCTCCTGACGTGTTTTTCTTCCTTTTCACCTTAACTCTCCTTATCGGCGGTGGTTTGACTATGGGCTAGTTGTCATTTTGGGCGCATATGAATAAAAAAGTGTTCCCTTTTTATGAGGAATCTTTTCGTCATTTCAAACCTCTGTACTTCAAGGTTTTTGGGGCCCTAGGCTCGATTCCATTTTGGGAGATGTTGGAAAGCGAGTTTTTATTTAACTATTTCTAGTGCAAGTATTTTGGAGCACCTTGGATTAGAGAAGGCGACCTCAAGCTTGAGGACACAAGCTGTTGTTCACTTTTTTCTTTAAAGTTTTGGGAAGAAACATTTAAATTTAAAGAACATAGTCGGCGTAGGTGTCGACGTTGCCAGGAGATACTTAGGTTTTCTTCCTTTTTTCTTTATAATTTATCTTTGCTTTGAAGATATCATTTTTGACTTTTATTCGTTCTTGCAAATGAAATGGCCTCGAAATCAGTCCTTGCCAAGCTTAGTCGTCGTGTACTAAAGAGGCCACTCGAAGGGGGTGACTGTAATAGTAACAGCCCTAGGTCCATGGGCTTTGGGGAACCAGTATTTACTTCAACTTTTGATTCTACCGCTCCCGAGGTTAACCCTTCTAGAAAATAGAAGGCAAAGAAGATGATGAAAGAGAAGAGCGTCATTCAGGTAGATCCCGAGGATTCCCTGACTTTGGAGGGAAAGTCGGAGGTGTGTGTGTTGGATAAAGACTTTCCTTATCCAGACTTTATGGACAAGGAACTTATGACTCCCACTCTCCTCGAGCATCTCCAAGGTAATGACAACAGTCTAGCCGACAAGTTTTAGTGGATTGGTCCTTTATTACTGAAATCGTTGGTAGTGATCAAGTACTCGGAGCCGGTGAATTGCTCTGCGGTTCGAGCTATTGAGGAATTCAAAGGCTTGAAGGAGAGGAGAAGCTGGACCTAGAGAAGGCCAAACAAGCCAAGGCCAAGGAACTGAAGGGACAGTTGTGATTGAAAGATTAGCAGCTGGAGAAGTCAAGGGCTCAGATTTTGGAGCTCGAAAAAGCCTGTGCGGAGGCGTCGAGGCAACTATGAGATCTAAGGAAGTACGTGGAGGAATAGTGGGGGAAGACAGCCTTGGTGGTAAAGGATAACGTTGTGGAGTAGTGTCAGGTTATCTATCTAAGGGCTGACTTCAGCGAGGTCAGGCTTGACAAATGCGATATTAATGGACACACTAAGATTGCTCCTAACAACAAGGAGATCAAGAGACCGAGCCGGCCGACCGTGCTCCTGACCCTTGAAGCTGCCCACCGCTCTTTCGTATTTCTTTTTGTACTTTGGCCCTTGTATGGGTCCTTTTAACTTTTATAATGAACATTTTCCCAGTTTCTGGGTTTATTGGAATAGCTTTTTGCTGATTTATGTGCCTCTTACTTTTTGCCCAAGTTAAAAAAGTTGAAAGGAACATTAACAACATTTTTATGGCGTAATGAATATACTGAGGTCATGGATTAAAATAGGATTTTCAAACTAGTTTTTAACCGATATATTTAATGACTTGGCTTTGATTTCGCCCAGGTTTAGAACTTAAGGAATTTTAATTTCGCTTAAGTTAAAACTCAAGGGTTTAAAACAATTCGAGGTGAAAACTTGGATTTATGACATGGTAATTCCCAAGGTGTTGAGCCTCTGGTTTATTTATCTTAATTAAGGGGTGATAAGTCCCTTAGAAAATAACGAGAAACTAAAATAATGAATGAGACAATAAAGTTAGGGAAATTTCATAACAAATATGAGACGGGATACAAAAAACTATATTGTAATATCCAAAAATAAATAACCGAACAGAAGTGTGTCAATACTGTTCAGCCCATGACGTCCCACCTCGTTAAAACTTCCTCAAGAAAACCCAATGGGACAAAATTCGAGATAGGAAAAAGAGTACGATCACTTGCATGTTTTACATCATATGAAAAATCTCCAGAGCTTGGAGGAATTCCATGACCTTGAAATTTTGGAACCTGATAATGTAGAGAGCTTGTATGACCTCTTTCCCAATACTTCAACAATTTTGTAAGGGCCTTTCTAATTGGCTGCTAGCTTTCCTTGCCTGGGAGGAGGTGGTTCGATGTTGGCATGTTTGAGGACCAAGTCTCCCTTTTTGAATCTTTTGGGAATGACATCGACATTATATCGATTGGCTATCCTATGTTTTAACGCCTTTTCCTATATGTGTGCCATTTCTCTTGCTTCATTGGCGAGATATGCTTATTCACGGAGAGCCTGTGAACTCGTACATCAAAACATAACTCGTGGATTGGGCTCTTTAACTTCAACCGATATCATTGCGTCTACCTCGTAGGTTAACTTGAAAGAAGTTTTAATCGTCATGGACTGTGGGGTTGTTCGGTAGGACCATAGGATGCTACCAAGCTTATTGACCCATGCCCCCTTTGTATCACTAAGTCCTCAATCCTTGAAGCATGACCTTGTTAGTTACTTTAACTTGACCATTGGTTTGGGGGTGCTCAACTAAAGTGCAGTGTGTTTAACTTTGTAGCTAGCGAGGAAACCTTGAAACTTTCGGTTGATGAATTGAGTTCCAATGTCGGTTACCATTCAATTCGGGATCCCAAATCGGGCAAATATATTTCTCCAAAAAAGCTTCTGAGTCTGGACAATTGTGATGCTAGACAACGGTTCTATTTCCACCCATGTTGTGAGATAATCTATTGCCATGATCAAATATTTTAGTTGTCCCGAGATAAGTGGGAAAGGGCTTAGGAGTTTGATTCCTAACTTACTAAATGGCTAGGGGGACATGATGGATAAAAGTTCCTCGGCAGGAGCAACATGGAATGGGGTGTTCTTTTGATACATCGAACATTTCTTCACATATTCAACTAAGTCTTTGGCCATTGAGGGCCAATAATAACCACTTCATAAGATTTTCAAAGCTAGCCCCTTTCCTCCAAGGTGCTGGCCATAAGAGCCTTCATGGACCTCTTCAAGAATAAAAGGAATCTGATCTGGTCCTAAGCACTTTAGTAATGGTTAAGACAAACCTCTTCAGTACAACCATATGTCAATGATAGTGTAGTAGGAGGCTTCTTTGGTCAATCTCTTAGCCTCCACGGAATCCTCGGGTCGTGTTCCATTTTGAAGAAATTGTATGATTGGGCTCATACCGCTAGGGATCCCCTCAATGGCCAAAGTCGAAGCAGATTCTACTATTGATGGAGATTTTAATGTCTCCTGAATTAATGACTAGTTGTCCCCTCTGGGTGTCATGTTGGCCAGTGTAAAGACGATGTCGGTCCTAACATTTTCTTCTTTGGAGACATGTCGAACCTCGGGGTGGTTGAGTGGCTTCATTAGCTCCTTGGATTTTGCAAGGTATTTTTTGAGTGATGTATCCTTCGCTTGATACATCTTGTTGATCCGTGACATCCCGATTTGGGAGTTACTACAAATCATGAGTTAGTTTGCATCGATGTCATTTGCTAGGTTAAGTTTGGCTATCAGGGTCTCGTATTCGGCCTGGCTGTTTGAAATGGGGAAGTTGAACTTAATGGAAAGCTTGACTATAATATCTTCTTCCATTTCTAGTATTATTCTGACCCCACTTTCCTTGGAGCTAGAGGCACCATCAACATAAAGCGTCCACCTTAGCTCCTGAGACTGCTTGTCTTCCACCATCTCGGCCAAAAATTTTATCAAGACTTGGGCTTTTATGGTCGTTCTTGGTTCGTATTAAATGTCAAATTTTGATAGCTTGACTGACCATGATACCATCCGTCCAACCAAGTTCAGCTTTTGGAGGATTTGCTGTATTGACTGGTTGATTTTGACCATGACGGTATAAGCTTGGAAATGCTAGTAAAGCCTTCACGCAGTAATGACTAGAGCAAGGCTACTTTTTCTATCTTCTAGTATCTAACTTTAGGTCCTTGTAGTAATAGAGTATATAGGGTATTGTTGTTTGACATCGTCCTTGACTAGAGCACTAGCTATGGCCACATTGCTTATAAAAAGATACAAGAACAATGGCTTGCGACCTTTGGTTTGCTTAATATCAGAGGCCAGGAGAGGTATCTTTTGAATTCGGTGAACACGACTTCGCACTCTTGCATCTATTCAAAGGTACTTTCCATTTTCAATAGAGAGAAAAAGGTAAGGCCTTTCGAGCTGATGTTGCTATAAATTTGGAAAGGGATGCTATCTTTCCAGTTAGTTGTTGTACTTCCTTAACTGACGTCGGGCTCTTTATTTCGAGGATGGCTTGACATTTATTAGGGTTTACTTTAATGCCCCAATGTGTGAGCATAAATCCCAAAAATATTTTGGCCTCGACAACAAACATACACTTTTGCTGGTTAAGCCTTATATTGTGCCATCGTAGGCAATTGAAAATGACTTCAATGTCAGAAAGAAGATTGTCTGCCTCCTTCATCTTTACCAGCATGTCGTCGATATAGACTTCCATTAGGCTTCTGATATGCTTTGGGAAGACTTTGCTCATGAGTCTTTGATAGGTAGCTCTCGTGTTTTTTCAACCTAAACAACATGACCTTGTAATAGTAATTAGCTATAGGTGTTATGAACGCCATTTTTTCCTCGTCAAGCAGATGCATCGAAATTTGGTTGTATCCTGAGTAGGCATCCATAAAAGTGACAAAAAAGAAGCTTGAGGCAGCATCTACAAGACCATCTATATAGTGTAATAGGTAAGGCTCCTTTAGGTAGGCTTTGTTTAGGCCAGAGTAGTCCACACATGTTTGCCACTTTGCACTGGACTTCTTTATCATTACGACATTAGAGAGCCATGCTAGGTAGATGATTTCTCGGATGAACCCAACATCTGAGAGGTTCTAGACTTGCTCTTGAATAACGAGGGCTCTGTTTGGGCTCATTCTTGTTCTTTTCTGGGCCACCGGTCTAGCCCTTGGAAACATTGAGAGTCGATGAGACATGAATTTTGAGTCGAACCCAAGCATGTCTATAACACCCTAATAATCTCACATTATGCTTAAGTCATATTATGTTTGATTATCAGTCATTACTTATGCTTGCGGAAAACTTAGATTGTTTTGGAAAATATGATACGCGAAAAATAGGATCATTTTTTTTTGAAATATGTCGTCACTTTGAAAAATGTAAGCCTCGAGCGTGAATAGAGGAGTCAAATAGGCGAGCCGCATGAGAATCCGTAACATAAATGGAATGTTAGGGCATAACAACAATACAAGATACATTAATACATAATAAGTCTTACATTTCCATTTCACATAAATACGATTCATAATATCAAACATTGCATAAAAGGTGCTCATGGGTCCAATCATCATTAAGTACTGAATGCAAACTAACATGGTAGGTCTTAAAGCTAAATGAAATATATGAGGATGTAAGGCTACAAATATCTACGTGCCCTAGTATCCCACCAAACCCTAGCATTAGTCTCCTGCAACATAACCCTAATTCTACAGACGTCACAATCTAGAGACGCAGCTTCCCCTAGCTTCTTGCCCTCGAGGGGTGTGTGGCATATGAATCCTGAAGGGATGTCGACTGATCACCTCAATACGACGAGCATGGCAAATGGGCCAGCCTCGTGTGGGGTGCAGTTGGCTGCCGAAGATCGCTCTTTAAGCAAGTCCTCCTCAAAAGATGGGTGGCACCCGAATGATACTCCGGTTGTGGCAGTGAGGCGGTTGCAGCCCTAGGAGTGTCTGTGGAGCTTAACTCTATCATTAGAACGACTAGTTGGGGTCCAACCGAGGGTAGCCTTGGGGACATGAGCTCCATTTGAAAATCCGATAGTGGCTCTGACGGAAAGTCCTACTAGCCCAATGGTTAACCTAGCAGTGCTCCAAGGAAATCTTTAGGAGCAGGTGGTATGACGGACGAGACAACTGGTTCTACTTCTTCATGTACATGACCTAAGTGAAAGTATGTCCGCACAACCGTGGTGGTCATGGCCACGATTATGTTTGTGCTCTCATCATGCTCCCACTCGTGCTTAGGTGGATCCATGATCCACTCCACTGGGTACCCATCAGAATCTGGAGATGATACGGAAGGACAAACTAGAGTAAGAAATAATATTTCTTAGTAGAACTCCAACTCTACACGAAGGTGTCATCGTTATCGTTCCAGCCACTTTGGGTTTTGTTAAGAAACTCAATGAGCATGCATATGGTTCATTTATTAAGTTTTTGAAAGCATTATTATCCGAAGTGAATTCACTTTTAATAAACACTCTAATCATGGGATTTATATTATAACATGCATGGGAACAAGTATAATTAAATATAACATGCCTAGATGTGCATAGGCTCCTTTTAACACCTTCTTTTCAAGAGTTTGGACCGAAGTCCTTTTTTTTTCTTAACTTAACTTTAGCTTAAGTCTTTTAGTATTTCTCTCTAAGTTGCTTATACCATGGTTATCGCCACATTGAAATTCTCGATACTTACATTAGCTGGGTCCTTTGTTATACCTCATGTAAACCCTTAGGGAAAGAGGGATTTTTGTGTGATTCACCTTTCCTTTTGAAGGATCATGCCCTTAATGCTATCTTTTCTTAGTGAGTGCTTATAATGCATAAAATTAGGCAAAATCCATAAGTTTTGTGGAAATCCGACAATATAATACTTAGACCGGAGCTTCCTCAAAATTTTGCCAAATAGGGAAATCCAGTCATAAGACATCATCATACATTACTCAACATCATATGCATCGTACTCATAACTAACGCATTCATCATAACCATAATCATCATCATCATACCGTCATACTTGCACATAGACATAGATATATCACAAGCAAAATTTCATGAGCTTAGCTTAGTAACTTTGGTTCAAGCTTTTAAATTAAATTTTCTATTTTGTTCTTTTCTTTTAATATTTAAAGGGGCAAGCATCTTCCATTATTCTTTTCAATTTTCTTAATTTGAACTATGAAGTTTTAAAGTCTTAAGTTAGGGGTTTTGGAGGTCTTTAAGTTTGTTTTTCATTATCATTTAAAAATTTACCTTAACCAGATTTATTTTTATAGTGGAACAGTAAATTCAAAAATTCACTATAATTTCATCTTTTATTATTTTAATGTGATTTTTTGTAAGTTATGCTTCTTTGAGTTAACTTTCCAACAAAAAAGCCTCACTCAAAAATTTGAACTTTAACTCAAGTTACGCACTTTTTATCCTGACTGCTCAGCTTTTAAGTTTATTTTCAGTATAGTGACTTGTCCACTCTACTAGGAACTCCTCACAAGGAATCCGCCAAAACTATTTTATAGGAGTGTTACTCTATGTCTTACTTTCTAACAAACTTGGTTCCGCTCAAAAATGTTTGTATAACTCGAGTTACAAGGTTCTTTGTACAGACTGCTTAGACTGAAACACATTTGGTGACAGCTCACTTTAAAAATTCCTATCATGCTCACTTTAAATCCAAAGTTCACATGTTTTATATGTGTAGAAAGCTTTATGAGTCTATTTTCATATAAAATTAGTTTCATTTTGTTTTGAGTTATGTGGAGTGATTTACTGTTCACTCAGTTCAAACTACCAGAATTTTAGTGCAAAACAAATTTCCCTTTTTCCTTACTTGCTTGTAGTGGTATTGATATTCCTCTTCAAACCACCATGTTTATGTTTTACTTTACTATCATATTTAAGATTTCAACACTAAATTAGTATTTAGAATAGAAATAGAGTATGATACACAAAAACTCTCATGCACCATGATCACAATTTAAGAAAACATTTCAACACAAGAAAGAAAAACTCATAGAAACAATATATGGTCATGAGACCTTGAAACAAGTCTTAAAACCACCTAGCTATAAAGAGCTTAGGAGTTTTAATACTTGAAAACATGTGAAGAAGAAGGGTTAGAGTCACTACCACTAGGAGCTTTCTTGAGAAATTGAGAGGGTTGCAAGGATGATGGCCCTCTTCCTAGAAAGCTTGGAAATGGGGCTAGTGTGTGTTTGTTTTGCTTCTTCAAGAATCAAAGAGGGTGATGCTTGATGAGTTTGTGAGGGTGGTGATAGAAGATGGGGTTGATGGTTGTGGGAAAGTAAGAAGAACAAGAAGAAGCGTAGGAAGAACAAGGAGCAGTTCAGAGGGAGAGAGGTGGAACTTTGTGTCTTTGAGAGAGGATGAAACTTGCAAATGAGAGAGTGAGGGGGAGAGGCTGAATGGTGTGACTTTGCATGAAGGGAGCTGATGGATTTTTGCTTCCTTGAACAAGAAACAAGGTTAGTGTCCATAGGTGAAATATTGGGTTGTGTTTTCTTTGTGTCTTAAAGTATGGGCAATGACCGTTTTGTGTTTTATTATGTGGTTAAAGACAATATCCACACCTTTTATGGGATTGTTCACTTGAGGGATTTATACCAAATATGGTATGATCCACGTGAAGGATAGCCTACTTTTGGTTAATCTTGCTTAAAGTGACATATCCAAAATGGGCTTTGATCTAATGGTGCAAGATTTAGAAGCAAAATGAATGGTGGATGATGGGCTTTAGGGGTGTGCATGGGTACGGATCGACCAGCGAACCCGAAGACCTGACCCGACCTGTATGCAAAAAAATAGGTTCGGGTTGGGTAATCGGGTCTAATCGGGTAAAATTTGATTGACCCGACCCGACCCAACCCGAACCCTTTTTTTTTTTGTTTATAAATAATAACTCATTCACTTATATATTAATATACAAAATTATAATCATAAATATTGATTTTTAGACTCTATTAATATATTAGTGTATAATTAAATTTATTGATGATTAATATTGTATAATGTGTAATATACAATATATTCATGATTATGATTATGATTATGGAATTATCAATTATGTATGTAATTTTTTTAAAAACATATTTGATTATATTCAAATTTTAAAAACACAATTTAAAGGTTTCAAAATATCACAAAATAGGATGTTTTAATATATTTTTCATCAAAAAGAAAAAATGGTTGTCTACTCGAATACCCGACCCGATCCAACCCGAAAATGTTCGGGTTGGGTTGGTTCGAGTTAGGGGCAAAAAAAGCTAAAACCCGATCCGACCCGACCCAACTATATTTGATTGGTTTGGGTATTTTTTTCCCCTGAACCCGATCCAACCCGACCCGTGCACACCCCTAATGGGCTTATCTTGGCTGAATTTTTTTCAAGCATGATTAGGGGAAAATTTTAAAATTTTCCTTGTTATTAGAATTATCTAAGTGTTAATCAATTAGATTAGTTTAATTACTCATTAAACAATTTTAGTTAATTACACTTTTAAGACTTTTTTGTGTTTTCTAAAAGAATGATTCTCACTAATCATATTTTTAGTGTGAGAGGATTTATTTATCATATTTGATTAAGGGAGAAATTTGTCATATGCTTAATTAACAAGATTAGATTACCTTAATTATGTTTTTAATCATGGATTAGCAAGATTTGGATGAATAGGCTTTAATTAAAACATTTAATGTATTATAATTCAATTGTTGTCTTTTTCTCATTGATTATTGACTTTTAGTTGACTTGTTGACTTATTGACTTGTCTCTAATTTACTAAACTCTTACTCTTGAAATTAGCCAATTAATCCTCAATTAATCACTAACCCTTCGAATTAGTCAGTGGCACTGAGCTAATTAGCTTAAGTAAAATTAGGGACGTTACATAATGTCGTCATTGTCAAGCAAATACATTCGCGTTGGACTTGAGTAGAGTTATGATATCTTTCTTAAGGTAAGTCGGGAGAGCTTTATTGATTTTGGTCATTTGACTCGGCTCTTTCTAGATTTGGATTTTGTCCAATTCGCCATGAGGCTCTGGCCTCCTTCCTTCCCTCAACCTCGAGTCGAGGTCCACTATCATGACCTTTGATGAATTTGGAGGTCGGTAATAATCTCGTGAGTTTTCCTTTTCTTCCCTCTGAATCTTATTATAGAATCTCCAGGTTGCGGCTTGGTCTGCCTTCACAGAGGTGATTTCTCCATTATTAGCAAAAGACTTCATTGTCAAACATGTCGTGGATATAACAGCACCAATTTTGTTTAGCGTCGGCCTGCTATGGATGACATTATAGGCCGAGGGGCAATCAATGACTAAAAAATCAACTTTAAGCGTTCGAGTATGAAGTCAGCTTCCCAATGTCAAATGGAAGGCTACATGTAGCACCCCAATAAACCCATACTACACTTAAGTCGTATTACGGTATTTTATTAGTTGTTACTTATGCTCGTGGAAAACTAAACCTCACTTGAAATTAAATTACGCGGAAAATACGGTAAATTTTTTTCTTTTGAAATACGTCGTCACTTTGGAAAGTAAAGCCTTGAGCGAGAAGGTAGATAGAGAAGGAGTGTGACGTATAAGGTATATACCCAAATATCATAAAACATGATAAAGGCAAATAAATAGTAATTCACAAATACATTGCATTACGTAACTAATCATTACATCCATATGGGTTCATAGTATTTATATACATACATATATATAACAGCATTACATCGAAGGAAGCTCATGGACGTGCCATGATCCAAATACTAGGTACTAAATACAAACATCAATGACAAAGCTCATCTCAAAAAGGAATATGTGAAGATGTAGAGTGACGGTCGATATAAGTCTCAAAATAGCTTCGTCTAGCATCCCTCATTGTACGTCTGCTCACAGTATGGGGGATCCGTGCTTCACTCCACCGGATGCGCCATTGGATTCTGGTGACGATGCAGAAAAATAACTAGAGTGAGAAATAAGATTTCTCAGTAGGACTCGAACCCGACACGGAGGTGTCATCGTCATCGTCCCAACCACTTCAGTTTTATAATGAAAACAGTGAGTGTGCATAAGGTCCAATTCTTAGATTGTCGAAGACATAACTATCCAAAGTGGATTCATTTTTAGGAACATATTCTTGTTATAATCACACCATCAGGGTATACATAAAAGCTTATATGATAATTCATAATATGCATGAACATGTTGAGAGTTTCATTCTTTACTTGGGTCGAACCAAAGTCCCTTTCTTTTTTTAACTTGATTTTCTCTTAAGTCTTTTTCTTTTCACCCACTAAACATAAGTGGTAATGAGTTCATACCGTGGCCGTCGCCACCATAAATTTTCAGTACTTACACTAGTTGGGTCATGCCATGCCTCATGTAAGCCCTATCCCCTATATTTACACTAGCTGGGTCATGCCATGCCTCATGTGAGTCATGGGTGAGGGGAACTTAAATTAGGTCACCTTCCCTTTTGATGGGTAACACACTTTATTAAATCTCTTCTTATTAAAGCTTATGATGCAAACTATTTCTAAGTCCACAATTTCTACAGAATTTCGGCAGCATAACGGCTAGACCGAAGCTTCCCAAAACTTTGCCAAACAGAGAAACCAATATCACATATCATTAAGCATCATATCATATCATCATTATCATATCATCATCATCATGATCATTATCATAACATCATGCTTGCACATAAACATAGGTATATTCTCAAGCAAAGTTTTATGAGCTTAGCTTAGTAAATTTGGTGCAAGCTTTTAATTGAGGTTGCCTCTTGTGTATCCTTTTTTATTAGTCGTAGGGCCAATTTCATCTATTATCCTTTTTGATGCTTTTTAAGTTGAATTATAAAGGTTTTCTAATACTTAATGTAAGGGTCTTAATGTCTTAAAGCTTATTCCTCATTAACCTTTAACTTTTACCCTAACTAGTTTTACATTTACAGTGGGGCAGTAACTTAAAAAATTCACCATAATTTCATATTTTACTCTTTTATTTCGAATTTTGGTATGATTATAGTTCTCGGAGTCTATTTTTAAACAAAAGAAACTCCACTCAAAAATTCATTTTGTAACTTGAGTTATGCACATTTTATTCTGACTATTCAGACTTGAAAGTTCATCTCAGGTCAGTGAATTTTAAACATTACTGTGAACTCCTCACAAAGAATCTGCCAAAAATATTTTATGGGGATGTTCCTCTATGTCTTAGCTTTCTAAAAAACTTCGTTCCACTCAAAAATGTTCTGTATAACTTGAGTTATGCATGTTTTATTACCTACTGCCCAAACAGAAACCCATCCAGGAACAGCAGGCTTTGAAAATTCATATCTCTCTCGTTTTAAGGCCAAATCTCACATATTTTATATGTGTGGAAATCTCTTTGAGTCTATTTTAACAAAAAATTAGTGTCACTACATTTCAAGTTTTGTAGAATGAGTTATACCATACGAATTACAGACTGCCAGAAATCTAGCTTAACTAGCTTTTATGTTTTTCACTTCAAGCTTATGGAGAAATTGTTATATCACTTCAAATCACCATTTTCATGTTTTATCTCACCATCATATTCAATGTTTCAGTTACCAAATCAGTATTTTAAAACAAAATAAAGCAAGACACATAAAAACCATCATACCACAAAATCTCATTTTAAGACAACAATTTCAACAAGGCAAGAAAACTCATAAAGCAAGATATGGTCATGAGACCTTGAACAAGTCCTAAAACCACCTAGCTACAAAGAGCTTACGGTTCTTGAGCTTGAAAAATACATGGAGAAGAAAGGTAAGAGTCACTACCAAAAGAGTTTTCTTGAAGGATTTGGGATGAGGAGAAGGTTGAAGAGAGCCTTCCTACTTGAAAGCTTGAAAATAGGGCTTGTGTATGAGTGGCTTTGTTTCTCCACGGACCAAAAATGGTAGTCCTTGAACGGATTGTGAGTGTGGTGATAGAGATGAGGTAGGAAGTGGTAAGAAGTTTAGAAGAAGAACAAGAAAGGTGGGAAGAACAAGAGAGTAGGAATGGGTCTTAGAGAAGGGAGAGAGCTTTGTGTCCTGGGAGAGGAAATGAAAAATGAAGTGAGGGGGAGAGAGGAGAGGCTGAATGGCGCAAAAATGAGCGGGAGAGAGTGATGTGATTTTTGCTTCTTACACAAGCAAGAGAGTGGGAAAAACCTTGGGGCAAAAGAGAAAGTTGTGTTTCCTTTGAGTCTTGGCACTTGGATAAAGACCATGTAGTGTTTTTTGCAAGTGGTTAAAAGCATGACCTCTCTTAGGATTTGGCTTGGATGGCTATGATCACTCCAAGTGTCACAATCTTGATGGAGGAGAGTACATCTTTTGTCTTGACTCAAGGAATACTACTAATATAGACTCTTGATCTAGTGGTGTATGATGAGAAGGCAAATGGATAGTTGGATATGACTCTTGCTTTGACCAAACTTTCAAACAATAATTAAAGGGAAGTTTCAACATTTTTACACTTGTTACAATTATCTAAATGTTAATTAATTTGATTGGTTCAATTATACCTTAACACATTTTTATTAAAAAGGATTTTCCTCATTAATTATGCAAAGAGGGTGTGAGGGTTAATTTTTCAAGTGATTAGAATGTGATGCTTGTCATGCCCTTAGTTAATAAGGTTAGGTCACTTTGATTTTTATATTCTACGTCATGAATTAACAAGGATTGGGCCATTAGGTTTTTAATTGTAACTTTTAATGCATTATGTTTCAATTGTTGACTTTTTAAATTAGCCATTGACTTTCACTTATCTTGTTGACTTACCTTAATTTACTAAGCCCTTGCTCTTGAGATTAATCGATTAATTCTCAATTAATCGTTAACCTCTCTAATTTGCTGGGAACACTGAGCTAATTAACTTAGGTGAAAATGGGGATATTACATTTCTTCCCTCCTTGAAAAGAATTTTGCCCTCAAAATTTGTTATCTGAAAACGGGTGGGGAAAATCTCTTTGCATCTCTGCCTCGAGTTCCCACGTGTGCTCTTCCAAGTTTCCTCTTCCCCAGGCCACTTTTACTAAGGGCATAGACTTGTTCCTCAGCTGCTTGACCTTCCTATCTATGATTCTCATAGGTGGTAGGTTGAAGGTTAGGTCTTCCCTTAACTGTACACTTTCTGGCTCAAGAAGATGATTGGGATCGGAGTTGTACTTTCTCAGTTGGAAGACATGGAAAACATTGTGAAGATTTGACAAATGGGGTGGTAATGCTATTTGGTAAGCAACTGTCCCTACTCGTTTCAAGATTTCAAAAGGGCCAAGAAAGCGAGGGCTCAACTTTTTGACTCTAAGGGCTCTACCAATGCTTGTTGTAGGAGTGGTTTTCAAGAATACGTGTTCTCCCTCTTGGAACTCGATTGATGTTCTCCTCTTATCCGCATAGCTCTCTGATGACTCTGTGCAGTGAGAATCCTTTCCCTTATCCTCTTAATTTGTTCGGTAGTTTGTCTAACCAGATCAGGCCCTAAGAGGCTTTGCTCACTCGGTTCATATCAAAAAAGCAGGGATTGACACTTTCTGCCATACAGGGCTTCATAAGGCGTCATTCCAATGCTAGCATGGAAACTATTGTTGTAGGTGAACTCGATGAGGGGTAGGTGTTTGTCCTAACTTCTGGGTCGGTCCATTACACATGCTCTCAACATATCCTCTAGGGTTTGTATGGTTCTTTCTGATTATCCATCAGTCTGGGGGTGGTAGGCTGTACTTAAACAAAGTTTCGCCTGAAATGCCTTTTGCAAGGCTCCCCAGAACCTAGAGGTAAACCTTAGGTCTCTATCAGACACAATGGTTGTAGGTACTCCATGCAGTCTTACAATCTCTTGGATGTATAGCTGGGCTAGCTCATCCAAAGGATAATTCGCTCTTATGGGTAAGAAGTGGGCAAACTTTGTCAATCTATCCACAACAACCCATATGGCATCAAATCCAGCTTGTGTTCGGGGTAAACCCATCACGAAATCCATAGAGATTCCATCCCATTTCCATTTAGGGATCTCCAATGGCTGCAGCATGCCTGAGGGTTTTTGGTGCTCAATTTTCACCTTTTGACAAACTAAACACTTACCCACCACATTTGCTACGTCTCGTTTCATGCTTGGCCTCCAAAACATCCTCTTGAGGTCTTGGTACATCTTCGTCATGCTAGGATGCATGGTGAAATGACCTTTGTGAGCTTCTTCTACAATCATCCTCCTCAAGTCATTCTTAGCAGGCATACATATCTTCCCTTGATACCTCCACACGCCATCAATGCCTTGAGTAAATTCCTTCAGCTTTCCCTCCTTCACCTGAGCTACTATCCTCAAGAACTTTTCATCTTCTTCCTGAGCCTGCATAATTTGTCCTTTGAACTCGCTCATCACCTTGATCAGATTCAACCTTATGCTACGAGAGGTCAGGGTAACTCTGAGGTTCAAGTCTCTAAAGCTCTCAATCAACTCCGCTTCCTTGACCATCATCCACGACACATGTGATGACTTGCGGCTCAGTGCATCTGCTACCACATTAGCCTTACCAGGGTGTTAGTTCAACCCGAAATCATAGTCCTTCAAGAATTCCATCCACTTCTTCTGCCTCATGTTAAGCTCCTTCTGATCAAACAAGTACTTCAGACTCTTATGATCTGAGAATACCTCAAACCTAACTCCATATAAATGATGCCTCCATATCTTCAAGGCAAACACCACGGCCGCTAATTCCAGGTCATGGGTTGGGTAATTAACTTCATGAGGTTTCAGTTGCCTAGAGGCGTATGCTACCACATTATGATCTTGCATCAGAACACAACCTAAACCTCTTCCAAAGGCATCACAACAAACCTCAAAGGCTCCCTTAGGGTTAGGCAGGACTAGTACAGGTGTGGAAGTCAACTTTGCTTTCAACTCTTGAAAACTTTTCTCACACTCTTCAGTCCATACAAAAGCAGCATTCTTCCTAGTGAGCTTAGTCAAAGGTAGGGATATCTGAGAAAATCCCTTTATAGACCTCCGATAATATCCAGCTAGGCCGAGAAAACTTCGAATCTCTGTCACCGTCATAGGTCTCTCCCAGTTCATTATAGCTTCCACTTTGCTTGGATCTACGGATATCTCTCCCTTAGTCACGACGTAACCCAAGAACTTTACTTCTTCTAGCAAAAACTCACACTTCGACAACTTCACATAAAGCTTCTTATCCCTCAAGATTTCCAACACAATCCTAAGATGCTCTTCGTGTTCCTCTTTCGTCTTTGAATAGATGAGAATGTCATCTATAAAGACCACCACAAACTTATCCAGATATGGCCTAAAGATCCTATTCATATAATCCATAAATACAGCCGGGGCATTGGTCAATCCAAATGACATTACTCTAAACTCATAATGCCCATACCTAGTCCTAAAAGCCGTCTTGGGAATATCTTCCTCCTTCACTCTAATCTGATGGTATCCCGACCTCAGATCTATCTTTGAAAACACTTCTGCTCCTCTAAGTTGTTCCATTAAGTCATCTATCCTTGGCAAGGGGTACTTGTTCTTCATCGTGACCTTGTTTAACTGTCGATAATCTACGCACAGCCTCATGCTTCCATCCTTCTTCTTGACAAACAGCACCGACGCTCCCCAAGGTGAGGCACTTGGTCTCACAAACTTCTTTTCCAGCAGCTCCTCCAATTGGGTTTTCAGCTCCTCCAACTCCAAAGGGGACATTCGGTAGGGTGTAATAGATATTGGTCTAGTTCCTGACACCAATTCTATGGAAAACTCTATCTCTCTCTCAGGGGAAACTCAGGGATATCCTCAAGAAAGACTTCAGGATAGTTATTCACCACAGGAATCTCATCAAGAGCTTGCTCTAGTTCAACCTCACTAGTCGATAGGAGAACGTATTCTTGATTCTCAGTCTTATAACAGTATAACACAACAAGTTTCAAGCTTAAACTAACAGGTTTAGAAGGTAAAGAAGGGAATACGATTGACTTGGCAGCACAATCTAACATAACATGGTTGGCTGAGAGCCAATCCATGCTTAAGATTAGATCTAAACCAGATAAAGGAAGGCAGATTAAATCTGTAACACCCTCCTAAGCACAGTACTATGCTTAAGTCATAGTACTATACCTTGATTTATTCTTTGTTACTGAGTGGACCTCGTCTGACAAATCTTCAACTGCCTTTGGAAACTTCTCAAATCATCTGGAGACAACATGGAAATAGGAGTGAGAATTATAAAATTCTCAGTAGGATTCTCTAATCTTCATACATAATGTCATCATGGTCGTCTCCAGTTTGCTTCGGTTTATTTTGAAAAAAGATGAACATGCAGCACAAACTGTTTAATTTTACAATTTCGAAAAACGTCTTGTCCGAAGCAAAGGTCATTTTAATTATACACTTAGCATTTGGGAGAACCCATAAAATTCATTCAATTATAACACCATGAATAATAACTGTCGCATATTAAAACACAGATAACATCAATATGCTGGGAATATAACATCTACACATAAAATTACTCGTACTTAAATTCATGCCTATACATGAAACTTGCTTTTCTTTCTTCATCTTCCTTTTCGTCATAAAATCTTTAGTCTTTAGTCTTTTACTTGGCACACCTAGCCGTATCGCCGTCCCTAGGGTGCATTTACTGCCCTTGGGTAGCCTGGCCTTGGAGTGAGCTCGTCAGCATCACCCGTGACCGTCGTCACACCGACTCACCCGCATGGGGATTCACGTGCCTCTAGTCTTGGAGGGATCTCATTCTGGTCACGTGCCTCTAGTTGAAGGGATCTCTTCTGGTCACGTGCCTCAAAATTGAGGGATCTCATCTGACCACGTGCCTTCAACATAGAGGGATCTCATCTGACCACGTGCCTCCAAGGTAGAGGGATCTCATTGTCTTAGCTGCCTTCACAGGGAGGGATTCAAGTGCAACTGCCTCCAAGTGAAGGGATCTCATATCTTTATCATTTAACTGCCTTCACAGGGAGGGATTCAAATAACTGCCTCCAAGTGAAGGGATTCACATTCAATATTGTCACATTCTTTCATTCTCAAACATATTCAAGCATAGTTATACATATGCCACATCACTCACTCTCACATGCCTCATAACATAATTAGGTCATTCTTGAATATAGGGTTTCTATATACCCATTTATATTTCAATTCATCCATACATCTAAACATTCATAACATTCTTAGACTCCTGCCGTAAATCCGGCAGTATAACGGATCAGGTCCGTTTCCCCATGAATAGTGCCAGCTTTCACGGACAAAACAGTCACAGCAACATAATCAATTTAACACATATATGTCAATCTCAGGCTGGCAATCCTCAGCTCAAACTTTATGTGTTCCACTAACACTTATAAAATTATCATCTTGGCCATTCTGCCAATTCTACTCGGTTCTGCCCGAATTTTGTATAATCCACCTTTATCTTTATTCAACTCATTTAAATCTGAAATTTGGATATGTCATAGCTCTATATGTCTACTTTCTAACCTCTTTGGTCCCATGTCATTCTGATTTATATAAATTAAGATATTCAACTTTTTCTTCAGCTTGTTCAGTCACTAGCCGGAATTACACTCCTGGGAATATAAATTCACTAAATATCGAAACTAAGCTCAAATTTTACGAAATTGGTCTCCTATCAAAGCTAACAGGACAACCTTTCATTTGCCACAAGTTTCACTCCATTTGCTTAAGTACATCTCGAGATATAAGTCCTGAAAGTCGACCTTCCTGAACTACCCTGTGTTTGTCTGAATTAGACATAGGACAACTTCCTCGAATCACTGGGAACAATTGGGACCATAACAAACTCGGAATCTTATATTGGGGTGTTCCTCTGTATGTAAGCTTTCTAACAAACTTAGTTTCACTCGATTTGGAGTTGTATAGGGTGAGTTATACCCTCCTCATGTCACCCTGCCCGAATGAACATTCTAAACCCTAGGTCAAACTTTAAAAATTCGTATCTCCCCCAATACTAATCCAATAAGCTTATATGATATATCTATGGAAAGCCCTGAATGTCTACTTTCATATAAAAATAGTTTCATCGGAGGTTACCAATTGTAGGCGGCGCCGTACGCTTCGCCATACAGACTGCCGTGGACTCTCCACCAAGACAGCACCCTCATCCATGTACTCCTCTTAGTTTTCTTCTTCTAATCTTAATCCCAACTCAATATTTCACGTTAACTCAATCATGATCCATCATAATACATCTATTAACTCATCAAATACATGATGAAGAATACAAGTTCATACAGCCATAGGGCAAATAATTCAAGAATAAAAGTAGAATCCTACCTCTTTGGAGTATGATTTGAGCTAGGTGCTGAAACTTGGAGTGTTAGAGCCTTACTAAGCTTGAAGGAGTAATGGAGTTTGGAGAAGAGAGAAGAGAGCTGAACAAGGGGGGGAAAGTAGCATGGAAAAATGGGGCTGAAGGAGAGAAAGAGATGAGTTTATAAGCTTGAGGTGGTAGTTAACTTGGAGGGCTTTGATTGGCTGAATTTTCTTATGGACAGAATTTAGTTACGTCTCCCTTCCAGTGGAACTTGCTGCCATACTGTTTAAAATCGGAACTCGTATTTATCCTATTTCAAGCCGGAACTCATCCGTATTATACTTGAGGTCGGATCTAGTGTATGACTGAAATCAACCCAAAGATTTGAACTCATATCCATGGAGTTCAACTCTAAGGACGGAGCTCGTAACATTCAACTCGGAGTCCGGTATTGTACCATTGTGTTAAATTATACTTGTGAAGTCGGAAACCGCACACACTATTTTGAAGCATGAAGTATGAGGTCGGAACTCTGGAATTCGAGTCACATTTCCAAACCCAGGAACTTAAACTCGGAAACCGTGTATAAATACCTTTAAGACATGAAGTCGGAAGTCGTGAAGTAGTAAATTATGCCACTTGAAGTCGTAGGTCGGAAATTATGCCCAATATACCTCTAAGTCGGAAATCGGTCATAATCAAAATTGAAGCTTAAATCGGAAGTCGTGTACATTTCCCTTGAGACATGAAGTCGGATCTCATGGAATTACGTTCATGTGTTCGGACTTGAGGGTTAAACTCGGAAGTCGTGGAAAATGATACAGGCATTTAATTCGAAGTCAATCTGGGACATGAAGTTGAGAATTCAGCAAGACCAACTCGGAACTCTGGAATAATATCTTATCTGTGTTTCACGGATGAAGTCGGAAATCGGGATGTTACAAAATCAGACTCGTAGGTTCTACCATCAATGTGAATTTGACATTTCAAACAACATAGACAAGTTCTAACTGGTTTCCCAATGGGAGTAGAAACAAGTAACATATAACGCATTTCAGAAACAGACAGCCCTGATCTACTTACACAATCATGGGAAATAAAAGAATGCATAGCACCAGATTCATACAGTATAGTTAAGATGTTACTGTTCACTTCGCATATACCTCGAATGAGATCATCAGACTCTGTGGTCTCCTCGGCATTCATGGTGAAAACCCTCCCTTAGCGTTGCGGTTTAGGGGCAGGTGTGTCCTCGGTGCAGTTCTTGGCGAAATGCCCGGGCTGTCCACACTTGAAGCAAATGTTTTGTCCGGCATAGCAAACCCCTTTGTGTTGCTTCCCACATTTAGGGCAGACCGAATTTGTTGCAGGCTTTGGAGGCTGGCCGGCGGGTCTTGCAGGATTAGCGGAGGACCTCTGTGGTTGCTTGCCTTTAGAACCTTCACCATGGTAGGGCTTCTTTTGCAGGGGCTACTTCGGGTGTTGCTCTTGAGATGTCTGCCTTCTCTTATAGGCCTTCGACCTCTGGATTGCTAGCTTACGGTTGCATTCCTCCACTACGCGACTTTTATTGACAAGGGTCGCATAGTTCTGAATCTGCAATGGGGCCACGGATGCCAGGATGTCGGCCCTCAAAGCTCCTTCATATTTCATGCATTTCCAGTGCTCATCGGGGTTTCGCTGATAAAGTGTGGAGAACTTACACAGCTCCTCAAACTTCGCTGTGTAATTAGCAATACTCATACCCCCTAGTAGAGCCTCAAGAACTCCATCTCCTTTGCGTTCCTCACAGACATCGGGAAGTACTTCTCATAGAAAGCTGTCTTGAAGATGTCCCAAGTGATTTCTCTTTGGTCGCTCTCCATCAAGCACTTCGCTCCCTTCCACCAGAATTCGGCATCCGCCTTCAGCATATAAGTAGCAAAGGCTACCTTTTGGGTCTCCGAGCGAGTCAGCATAGAGTAGATCTTTTCGATCTCCTTAATCCATTCATCAACTTCTTTAGGGTTGAAAGCCCCTTTGAAACTGGGCGGGTTGGCCTTACGAAACTCTAAGAACTTTTGATACTCAGCACTTGCTCCATTTTCGCCAACAGACTCTTCCGACCTTTGGTTTAGCTGGTCCATCATGTGTTTAGCGGCTGTAGCTTGAGCTTGCATGGCGTTCGCCATTTGCTGAAACGTTCTCATGAAATCAGCGATGTTTGTGCTGTCGCTAGGCTCGTTGCCGGTACGTCTGCGAGTTGCCATTAGTTCCTGAACACCAGAACAAAAATATCAAGTTGATCAGGCCCAATATCAAGCATAAGCATGACAGCAACTAAAGGCAATCCCACATGACGATCATGTATTCTAAGTCCTAAATCCCATCATACAGACAGGATCCACAACATGAATTAACATAGTGCACATAGAGTTATGCTTAGAAGCATAGTCAGTCCAACCTCAGGCTTTAACAGGATGAACTGCTCTGATACCATACTGTAACACTCTAATAAACCCATACAACACTTAATTCGTATTACGGCGTTTTATTAGTTGTTACTTATGCTCATGGAAAACTAAACCTCACTTGAAATTAAATTATGCGGAAAATACAGTAAATTTTTTTTTTTTTGAAATACGTTGTCACTTTGGAAAGTAAAGCCTTGAGCGAGAAGGTAGATAGAGAAGGAGCGTGCCATATAAGGTATATACCCAAATATCATAAAACATGATAAAGGTAAATAAATAGTAATTCACAAATACATTGCATTACATAACTAATCATTATATCCATATGGGTTCATAGGATTTATATACATACATATATATAACAGCATTACATCGAAGGAAGCTCATGGATGTGCCATGATCCAAATACCAGGTACTAAATACAAACATCAATGACAAAGCTCATCTGAAAAAGGAATATGCGAAGATGCAGAGTGACGATTGATATGAGTCCCAAAATAGCTTTGTCTGGCATCCCTCATCGTACGTCCACTCATAGTATGGGGAATCCGTGCTTCACTCCACTAGATGCGCCATCGGATTCTAGTGACGATGCGGAAAAGCAACTAGAGTGAGAAATAAGATTTCTCAGTAGGACTCGAACTCGACATGGAGGTGTCATCGTCATCATCCCAGCCACTTCGGTTTTATAATGAAAACAGTGAGCATGCATAAGATCCAATTCTTAGATTTTCGAAGACATAGCTATCCGAAGTGGATTCAATTTTAAGAACATATTCTCGTTATAATCATAGCATCAGGGTATACATAAAAGCTTATATGACAATTCATAATATGCGTGAACATGTTGAGAGTTTCATTCTTTACTTGGGTTGGACCGAAGCCTCTTTTTATTCTTAACTTGACTTTCTCTTAAGTCCCTTTTCTTTTCACCCACTCAACATAAGTGGTAATGAGCCATACCGTGGTCATCACCACCATAAATTTTTGGTACTTACACTAGCTAGGTCATGCCATGCCTCATGTAAGCCCTATCCCCTATACTCACACTAGCTGGGTCATGCCATGCCTCATGTGAGTCATGGGTGAGGGGAACTTAAATTAGGTCACCTTCCCTTTTGAAGGGTAACACACTTTATTAAATCTCTTCTTATTAAAGCTTATGATGCAAACTATTTCTAAGTCCACAATTTCTACACCTCACTTGAAATTAAATTATGCGGAAAACACAGTAAATTTTTTTTTTGAAATACGTCGTCACTTTGGAAAGTAAAGCCTTGAGCGAGAAGGTAAATAGAGAAGGAGCGTGCCATATAAGGTATATACCCAAATATCATAAAACATGATAAAGGTAAAGAAATAGTAATTCACAAATACATTGCATTACATAACTAATCATTATATCCATATGGGTTCATAGGATTTATATACATACATATATATAATAGCATTACATCGAAGGAAGCTCATGGATGTGCCATGATCCAAATACTAGGTACTAAATACAAACATCAATGACAAAGCTCATCTGAAAAAGGAATATGCAAAGATGCAGAGTGACGATTGATATGAGTCCCAAAATAGCTTTGTCTGGCATCCCTCATCGTACGTCCACTCATAGTATGGGGAATCCGTGCTTCACTCCACTAGATGCGCCATCGGATTCTAGTGACGATGCGGAAAAGCAACTAGAGTGAGAAATAAGATTTCTCAGTAGTACTCGAACTCGACATGGAGGTGTCATCGTCATCATCCCAGCCACTTCGGTTTTATAATGAAAACAGTGAGCATGCATAAGGTCCAATTCTTAGATTTTCGAAGACATAGCTATCCGAAGTGGATTCAATTTTAAGAACATATTCTCGTTGTAATCACAGCATCAGGGTATACATAAAAGCTTATATGACAATTCATAATATGCGTGAACATGTTGAGAGTTTCATTCTTTACTTGGGTTGGACCGAAGTCTCTTTTTATTCTTAACTTGACTTTCTCTTAAGTCCCTTTTCTTTTCACCCACTAAACATAAGTGGTAATGAGCTCATACCGTGGTCATCACCACCGTAAATTTTTGGTACTTACACTAGCTAGGTCATGCCATGCCTCATGTAAGCCCTATCCCCTATACTCACACTAGCTGGGTCATGCCATGCCTCATGTGAGCCATGTGAGTCATGGGTGAGGGGAACTTAAATTAGGTCACCTTCCCTTTTGAAGGGTAACACACTTTATTAAATCTCTTCTTATTAAAGCTTATGATGCAAACTATTTCTAAGTCCACAATTTCTCTGAGAATTTTGACAAAGATAACGGCTAGACCGAAGCTTCCCAAAACTTTGCCAAACAGAGAAACCAATATCACATATCATTAAGCATCATATCATATCATCATTATCATATCATCATCATCATGATCATTATCATAACATCATGCTTGCACATAAACATAGGCATATTCTCAAGCAAAGTTTTATGAGCTTAGCTTAGTAAATTTGGTGCAAGCTTTTAATTGAGGTTGCCTCTTGTGTATCCTTTTTTATTAGTCGTAGGGCCAATTTCATCTATTATCCTTTTTGATGCTTTTTAAGTTGAATTATAAAGGTTTTCTAATACTTAATGTAAGGGTCTTAATGTCTT
The DNA here is from genome assembly GCA_031439595.1 of Pterocarpus santalinus. NCBI lineage: Eukaryota > Viridiplantae > Streptophyta > Magnoliopsida > Fabales > Fabaceae > Pterocarpus > Pterocarpus santalinus. The sequence continues at coordinate 42,748 of JAVHNO010000089.1, read as the reverse complement.
AAAGCTTATTCCTCATTAACCTTTAACTTTTACCCTAACTAGTTTTACGTTTACAGTGGGGCAGTAACTTAAAAAACTCACCATAATTTCATATTTTACTATTTTATTTCGAATTTTGGTATGGTTATACTTCTCTGAGTCTATTTTTAAACAAAAGAAACCCCACTCAAAAATTCGTTTTGTAGATTGAGTTATACACATTTTATTCTGATTGTTTAGACTTGAAAGTTCATCTCAAGTCAGTGAATTTTAAACATTACTGTGAACTCCTCACAAAGAATCTGCCAAAACTATTTTATGGGAATGTTCCTCTTCTAAAAAACTTAGTTCCACTCAAAAATGTTCTGTATGACTTGATTTATACATGTTTTATTACCTACTTCCCGAACAGAAACCCATCTGGGAACAGCAGGCTTTGAAAATTCATATCTCTCTCGTTTTAAGGCCAAATCTCACATATTTTATATGTGTGGAAATCTCTTTGAGTCTATTTTCACAGAAAATTAGTTTCACTACATTTCGAGTTTTGTAGAATGAGTTATACTATACGAATTACAGACTGCCAGAAATCCAGCTTAACTAGCCTTTATGTTTTTCACTTCAAGCTTATGGAAAAATTGTTATATCACTTCAAATCACTATTTTCATGTTTTATCTCACCATCATATTCAATGTTTTAGTTACCAAATCAGTATTTTAAAACAAAATAAAGCAAGACACATAAAAACCATCATACCATAAAATATCATTTTAAGACAACAATTTCAACAAGGCAAGAAAACTCATAAAGCAAGATATGGTCATGAGACCTTGAACAAGTCCTAAAACCATCTAGCTATGAAGAGCTTAGGGGTTCTAGAGCTTGAAATATATATGGAGAAGAAAGGTAAAAGTCACTACCAAAAGAGTTTTCTTGAAGGATTTGGGATGAGGAGAAGGTTGAAAAGAGCCTTCCTACTTGAAAGCTTGAAAATGGGGCTTGTGTATGAGTGGCTTTGTTTCTCCAAGGACCAAAAATGGTAGTCTTTGAAGGGATTGTAAGTGTGGTGATGGAGATGAGGTAGGAAGTGGTAAGAAGGTTGGAAGAAGAACAAGAAAGGTGGGAAGAACAAGAGAGTAGGAATGGGTCTTGGAGAGAGGAGAGAGCTTTGTGTCGTGAGAGAGGAAATGAAAAATGAAGTGAGGGGGAGAGAGGAGAGGCTGTATGGTGCAAAAATGAGGGGGAGAGAGTGATGTGATTTTTGCTTCTTACACAATCAAGAGAGTGGGAAAAACCTTGGGGCAAAAGAGAGAGTTGTGTTTCCTTTGAGTCTTGGCACTTGGATAAAGACCATGTAGTGTTTTTTCCAAGTGGTTAAAAGCATGACCTCTCTTAGGATTTGGCTTGGATGGCTATGATCACTCCAAGTGTCACAATCTTGATGGAGGAGAGTACATCTTTTGTCTTGACTCAAGGAATACTACTAATATAGACTCTTGATCTAGTGGTGTATGATGAGAAGGCAAATGGATGGTTGGATATGACTCTTGCTTTGACCAAACTTTCAAACAATAATTAAAGGGAAGTTTCAACATTTTTACACTTGTTACAATTATCTAAATGTTAATTAATTTGATTGGTTCAATTGTACCTTAACACATTTTTATTGAAAAGGATTTTCCTCATTAATTATGCAAAGTGGGTGTGAGGGTTAATTTTTCATATGATTAGGATGTGATGCTTGTCATGCTCTTAGTTAATAAGGTTAGGTCACTTTGATTTTTATATTCTAAGTCATGAATTAACAAGGATTGGGCCAGTAGGCTTTTAATTGTAATTTTTAATGCGTTATGTTTCAATTGTGGACTTTTCTAACTAGCTATTGACTTTCACTTATCTTGTTGACTTATCTTAATTTACTAAGCCCTTGCTCTCGAGATTAATTGATTAATTTTCAATTAATCACTAACCCCTCTAATTAGCCGGGAACACCGAGCTAATTAACTTAGGTGAAAATGGGGATGTTACATTACAAACCCGTCCGAGTGAACCTTTTCCCCAGAGAAACCAATAAGCTCCTTTTTGTAAGTTCATAGATGGAAATTCCTTAATCTGAGCTTGTTAAATACATCTTGGAAGATAATGTCGGCTGAATTCCTTAGTCCACAAATACCCTTTTCACCTCGACGTTAACCATCATTGCCGAATTGATCATTGGGTTGTCATGTCCCGGGATGACTTCTTCTAGGTCTAAGCTGGAGAAGGTGAGCTTGGGCATGGGGGACGCCTTTTGGATCTTCATTTTCTTAGAGGCCAAGCTTAGGACCTCCTAGAAGTGCTTCTTGCAGGCTAACTTTATCATGCCTCTGCTTGCATAGCCCTAGACGATGACATTGATGGTCCTAGTCACATGCTCTTCATCTTTATCTTCTCCTTGGTTTTTCTTTTTCAGGTTCCGAGGTTCTCTGGTTCCTCGGATTCCATCTCTTTTCATCCCTTGGAGGGGATGTTCTCCTTTTGCTCGGGCTCATTTGGCAAGCGATGTACTTCACCAATCTTCCTTTTCTTATTAGTTATTCTATGGCATCTTGAAGGTTATAGCAATCCTCCATTCTGTGTTCAAAGCCGTTGTGATATTCACAAAATAGGGACTTATTGGTGCTGGCCCTATTTTTGAGGGTTTTTTGCTTAGAAAATCTTTCAACTATCCAACCTCTTGGAACAAATCAGCTAAGGGCAAATTAAGGCTGGTGTACTCTTAGAATTTATCGGCCTTCGCACGCGTTTCCTTCCTCGATCGTTCGTCTTAATTGACGTGCTTTTTCTTGGGTTAGTTCCTTCTCGAGTGAGTAGTAGTTTTCTCGATTTCTTCGAGAAAATATATTTTTCAGCTCTTATTTGAATTTCCTCGGGTGTCTGGTTCCAACTTGGACAGTGAGCTTTTAAAAGGCCTAGGTCATAGTTCGTTAAGTAATGTGAAGACTGTCGCCTAGGTCTGCAATTCTTCTATGAGCAACGTCTCAGCGTTATATCACTTGAGAAAACCTCGGAGCAACTCGCCTTATTGTTGGGATATTCCGAGTAAGCTAGGGATGGGTTTTGACTTGAATTTTCGAGTTGTGAATTGAGCCAAAAATAATGATGAAAGGTCAGAGAATCTACTAATGGACCTCGGAGGAAGGGAACTGAACTACTTCAATGCCACTTTTTTCAGCGTGATTAGGAATGCTCAGTACTTGATGGGGTCGGATTCCTTGGCCAATGCCATTCTGGACTTGAAAGCGTCCATGTGTTCCTAGGGGTCTATGCTTCCGTCATAAGGTTCCATATCAATTTGGGCCTTGAAACCCTTGGGTGGTTGGATGTTCATGATGTAGTTTAAGAATGGCATCTTGCCAGTGTAACATCCTCCCAAGTATGTACTATGTTTAAGTCATAATATACCACCTAGGAGTTGTTATTGTCTCCTAATCGGATCTTGTTTGATAGCAACCTTCGGCTATCTTCAATCTTACTAGTCAACTTCACCTCGGAGAACTTTCTTCGGTACTTTTGAACTATCTGCAGAAAATATGGAAATAAACATAGGAGTGAGAATTATAAATTCTCAGTAGGATTCATTAAACTACCATATGCCGTGTCATCGTTATTATCTCCAGCTGCCTCGGTTTACTATGAAAAAAGGTGAACATGCTAATAGACTTTTCAGTTTTATAGTTTGAACACGTATTATCCGAAGTAGAGTTCATTTTATTCATACACTTGTTAATCAAAGAAAGAATCTAAATATAAATGCAGTAGAATAATTAACATTTGCATATCGATACAATTACTCTCTTGATAAGCAAGGATAAGAATTGAAGCATAAGCATAGTAGGTCAGAGAACAACTAAACAATATGCATTTATGAGTGCAACAATACATTTGATGCAAGTGATTATTTCTCCTGTTAACTTTCTTTACTTTCTTTTCTTGACACACCTAGGCATTACGTATCGTTGTCCCTAGGGTGTTTACTGGGGTTTACATTTGAGCGTTACGCATCGCCGTCCTCAAGTGCATCTTTTACTTATATCTTGCCTTTCCGTACTTGGTCCCCCGGAGGTGAACGACCTCTCTCACCCTTGGGTAATAGTCTGCATTTTAGGTCCAAGCTTGTACCCATACATGAGTGACGGGTTTACTTTCCCCAACCCTCACACCGGTCTATTCCCCTTAAATCTGGTCGAGGGCTGACCCAAGTCTTAGACAGTACCGTTATGGCCCATGTAACATCCCCACTTTCATAAACCGAACGTAATGGAAACTTTGAATTATTTCCCTCAAGTAGTGTGAGAATTTTTCAAGCAGCGTTATGTCACAACGATCTTCCCACTCAGAATTATAGGATAATGTAACACTGCTATTGAAAATATGGCACTGTCATATGTTAAAAATTAGAAAATGACAAAAGTGCCCCTGTAAACTTCTGTTAATTGTAGTGATGCCCATAATTTTTAGAAATTATATTTTGGCCCCAAAGACTTATTCCCATAATAACCCTGGAACTTTTCATGAAATGATCTTTATGTCCCTACATTTGTAGAATTAGTATAATGGGATTTTAAACAGAGCAAAATCATGTGGTGAAACCATAGAAGTTTAAATCTCTGCCGATTAGGCCATGGAAGAAGTCGGGTGTGAAAGATGTGTGGTGCTCTTGGACTTGCTCAAAATTATAGAAATGCCATCAGTTACAGAAAACAGAAAACAAAAAGGCTCTGAATTTGCGAAAATGTCTAATTTACGCCGTTAATCTATTTATTTGGTTTCAATAGTTATGTATGGGCAATTAGAAGTTAATTAAATATTAATTAGGAGTTATATAGATGTTAATTAGATGGATTAGGCTTAGGAACAATTAGAATAGAGATATAGAAATTCTCTTAGAGTCATTTAGTAAAGTTTTGCCGATTTGAAGAAAATCGGCGAAGATTCGGTATTTTAAACCGCCAGAACCGAATCAATAGAATTTCACACTAACACCACTAGTTTGAGTGGCTGAAAATTGAGCCACTTCTACCCCTATGGATGGCACCAATTGGCTGCCAAGTAAGTGTAGGGACTTGGCCAAACAACCACCAACCAAGCCTCCACTAATCATAAGAGAGTATCATCTTTTAAAACACCAAAAATTCCCTCTAGCTTCTCTATTATTTTGCCCCTCACCAGCTGCCATATCCTCTCCATTCCTCCTCCTTCTTCTTCCTTTCTTTCCTTGCTTCCATGGCTATGAGCTTCAAGCTCCTAGTTCATGGCCTTCTTGGCCTCAAATCTTCTTGCTTCTTTTATGAAAATTGATCTTCACCTCCTTCTCTACAAAACCCCTCTAACAATTTCATGATTAAACATTAAGTGGAGGCTCCCTAAACTCATTTGAGCTACTGCCATGGTGGAGGAAGAAGGCTAGGAGTTGGTTCTTAGCCTCCTTGTTTCCATGGTTTCAAGGATTTTAAGGTAGGTAGCTCAAATCCTTAGTTATTTGTTGTGTTGTGTGATTATATGGCTGTTGTGTACTCCTTATGTTATGGTGGTCCATGCCTGTATGCTTGTGTTATGATGTTTTTCTTGTGAATTGAAATAAAGAAAGTCAGTTTAAGTTGAGGAATTTATCAAAACTCAAAAAGGAGCTAAGCATAATCTATTTTTGTGAAAAATCCCTATGGCATCTGTACCAGCAGAGTGTATGGCTTCGCCTAAAACAGTAGAAAGTGGATGAAACTAATTTTGCATGAAACTAGATATCTAGGGCTTTCCAACCATATAAATTATAAGGTCATTAGATTAGTATTGAGAGAGATATGAATTTTTTAATTTTACCCTAGGATTTTGACCCTGATTTTGAGCAAACTAGATTTCGAGGGGCATATCTTGCCCCATACTCCTTCAAATTAAGTTCAACTAATTTTGTTAGAAAGTTAAGACATAGAGTAATATGCCATAAAAATTTTAGAACTAAATTCTGTCCCAATTGCTCCCAGTAGTTCAATGAACTCGCCTTAAGTCCAACCTAAGCTAGAATAAGGTAGTCCATATTAGTCAACTTCAAGAGAACTCGAGCTGCGCTTATGCAAATGAGATAAAACTTATTAGAAATGAAAATTTGCTCCGTTAGCTTTAATATGATATAATTTTCGTATGATTCCAACTAGAGTTCTATTTTTAGTGAATTTTTACTTCTAAGAGTTTGGGTAGTTGCAAGGCAGATAGAAGTAAACTTTGAATAACTAGAGCTACATAAATCAAGATGAGATGCGACCAAAGGGTTGGAAACTAGACACATAGCACTAGAACATATTCAAAATTTAGATTCAATTGAATTGAATAGAAATTATGGTGTATTTAACAAAATCAAGCAGAATTGAGTAGAATGAGCAAAAAACCTAAGTTATGTATTTATGTTGACATATTATACGATTAATATTATTATTATAAAACTTGATGCTCTATGTTGGTTTTGTTGCTTAATTGATCCTTCTGGTAGTTTGGCACTATTCATGGGGAAGCAGACTCGATCCATTATGCTGCCGAATTTTCGGCAAGAGTTTATGAGAACTTATATTATGAATAATTTGCTAAGATTATAAAGATACATGTGTTCATATGAATGCCATGTATATGAAAATCATGCATGCAAATAGGATTGAGGAATGATATGAGATATATGCATGAACACATAGAGCATTCACATGCATAATTATATCCAAGAGGTAGTAAAAGATTATAAGGACTTGCAAGAGTGACGTACCAAGCTACCACGTGAAGCATGGCATAGACCCAGCTAGCGTGGGCCAGAGCGGTACTGTCTAAGACTTAGGCCAACCTTTAACTAGATTTAAGGGGAATAGACCGGTGTGAGGGTCGGGGAAAGTAAACCCATCACTTATGTATAGGTACGAGCTTAGACCTAAAAAGTAGGTTATTACCTAGGGGTGAGAGAGGCCATTCACCTCCGGGGGACCAAGTACAGAAAAGCAAGATTAAGTTGCAAGTTAAAGATAGAGATGAATTAAGTCAAGCATTTAGTCAAGCACAAGCATCTATATGTGCATCTCTATATATGTCATTATATCATGATGTTATTATGATTCTTACTGAAGTATATTACACTATTCATATTTCTATGTCTGTCATATTGTAACATCCATGACTTCCGACTTCCGAGCTCATAGTATTCCCAACCTCCAAATTCATCTTCAAGGCTGGACAGACAAGTATTTACGATTTCCGAGTTTGTCTTATAGTTTAGCTTCCGATCTCAATATTAGCTTCGACTTCCGACTTAGTTCCAAGGCTTACAAGGGATTTTTTCCGATTTCCGACCTCATGCATGCAACCAACGATTTACGACCTAATGCATGTACCTTACGATTTCCGACTTTGTGTAAGCGTGTATAAATTTAGACCTCATCAATATGAATTCCGATTTCCGATTTCAGGAGCTGAAATGAAGTGACTGATGCTTCCAACTTACGAGTTCGTCTTCGACTTCAGCACAATTTACGACCTCCGACCTTAGCGATCAAAGAGCAAAATGTTCGATTTCCGACTTCGTCTCTAAGGCTCAAATGAACTGGCTATATTCCGAATTCCGACATTATGATTCACAAATGTGCGAGATCCGACCTTGAGTCCAATATTGGTAGCTCTCATTTCTATATCTTTTCGAGTTCCGGGATAGAAATTTTATAATTCCCGAGTTCCGACCTTAAGTGCTTGGCTTCACACCAGGCTCTGCTTTCAAGTTTCAATTAGACTGGATGTTTTCTAAGTTCTGACTTCATATACAGGAGGTTCACGAGTTCCGACTTTATAGAGCGTATGAGTTCCGATTTCGTTTCCAGAATATGCTAGAAACTACTCCCACTTTAGGCGACGTGGGGAATGATTATACCACACAAAGAGGCCAACGTGGAGAGCAAGGTTGGCTGAAACTTGGCCTTATGTTTAGAGGCCAATCACAACCTTCCAAGTTAACTCCCACTCATGCCTATATAACACACCCTCCTCCTTTGATTCAGACCATTATTCACGCTGCATTCCTCTTCTCCTTCAGCTCTCTTTCTCTCTTGCTCACACACCCAAAACTCAAGCTAAGTTCCAGCCTTGTTCATCCAACTTCCAAGAACTCAGCACAAAACACTTAAATCAAAGGTAGGGGTTTTTAATTTCTTGCATCAAATCCATGCACTTGGCTGACTGGGCTGAATCATTTTCACCTTAATTGATGTGTGAATTAAATAATTATGCTTGGATTAATAGAAGATTTTGAGTTAGAAGTAGAATTAGAAGAAGAAAACTAAGAGAATTAAATGGATGAGGGTGCTGTCTTGGTGGAGAGTCCACGGCAGTCCATATGGCGGAGCGTACGGCGCCGCCTATGATCGGTCAAATTCGATGAAACTATTTTTAGATGAAACTAGACATCTAGGGCTTTCCATAGACATATCATATAAGGATTTTGGATCAGATTTTGGTCCCAATTGCTCTCAGTTCTCCACGCAATTCGCCCTATGTCCAAACCGGGCTAGAACAGGGCAGTGTAGGAAGGTCCGAATTCGGGGCTTGTAACTCGAGTTCCATTAAGCCAAATTGAGTGGGACTTTTTCCAAATGAAACTTTGTTCTGTTAGCTTTAACATGAGACCAATTTCGTCTGATTTGAGTGAGTTTTCGATTTTTAGTGAATTTCTACTTTTAGTTGCCTGATTCTGGCTAGCCAATGGGCAGGCCGAGATAAAGTTTAGATATCTTGAGTTATAGATACCGAAATTAGATGGGACCAAAGAGGTTAGAAAATAGACACACAACACTGTAACATACTCAAATTTGAGGTCCAAATGAGTTAAAATGAAATTGTGGCATGAATTACAATAACTGGGTTGGTTGAATACGCTGAGGCAGGATTTCTGCCTTAATGAATTTGATATGGATTTGAGTTCTATGTTGGAATATAAATGTAAAGTTGTGTTTCTTGTGATAAATTGATGTATTGATTGGCTAACACTATTCATGGGGAAGCGGACACGTTCCGTTATGCTGCCGAAACTTCGGTAGAACCCATATACATGTTATGAATTACATATGAATGCATATACATTCTTAAGAAAGCCATGAAAGTTATGAAAAGAATGGTGTTATTATACAAGTTCCATACTACTTGGGCCAGCCCCGGATAGAAAGTTAATGGGAATAGATCGGTGGGAAGATCGGGGAAAGTAAAACTAGCATTCCTATATAGGAACGAGCTCGATCCTGATAAGTAGACTATTACCCAGGAGTCTAAAATGGCCAAGAACTCCGAGGGGACCAAGAGAGATGGAAAATGATAGAAAATAATGAAAAAGATTATGAAGGAAAGATCATGAACGAGTCTACATGATTACATGAATACATGAATACACGGACTAGTTACATTAAGATGTTTACAATTGTCTGTTACAATTGCTCACTGCTATTCGTTTATTTATTTCATTTATTATTCTATGCATTAGTATTAGTAATCTATTTTGTTTCTTATGCCAATTAAAGTAAAACTGAACCTTACCTCGGACCAGACATGTTTTTTTTAAACTCATGAAAATGGACTTTTAGTTTGAACACATATTTTTATAATTAAGTAAAACCCGAGGCAACTGAGAATGTATGTGATGTCAGTTCCAAAGATAATAGAACCTCATCGAGAATTTTCTTGAAATTCTCACCCCTTTTTGTATCTCCCGCATCATTCTCAGACTCTGGCGATGGACTCCACAGCCACCCTTTTTATTGAGATCCCTGCGTTACAGCTCCACCATGATCCAGAGTTGGATTCCTTGTACATAGCTGGTTTATGCAACTTCCGATTTTACCTCTTCAGCGACAGGAACTTTGATGTTCCTTTACACCATCCCCTCTTCGACCCAGTTACCCTGTATATTGCCATCCCTCTACATATGGCACACCCACAACCTGCACCTCCTGCACCCGCAACACCGCTGACCACCTCGAGTCACCACCGCAGTGACCCCGACATCCCGCTGAGTTCCGAGAGTGACCCCTCCGAGGCCACCGGCTCGTCACCCTCTTCCTCCTCAGACCCAGTAGATTATACACTGCCGAGCCTGGCATGGCTAACGGCTACCTGACTGAGTAGCTTAGCGGCAGGAGATGTTGTACGACATGACCTCTTTTTGGACAAAGATGTAGCTTTGGGTCATGGGTTTGACTGTAGGTTTAGCAGTACGTTATGAAATGCCCTTTGAGGCCCATAGGGTATTTTGGTAGATGAAGGGATTATGGTCTTTGATACACCTGACTCACGTATGTATTTCTACTTTAAAACTTTGTACATAAATCTGAAGCAGTGGCTTCGATATATATATATATATATATATATATATATATATATATATATATATATATATATAGGTTTAAACGTATGCAGTAACATTATTGTACTATACTTATCTTGATGATATTTTGTTCAGTTCGTTTCGCTGTTAATATAACAGTACGTCGTTTCGTCAATAGAGACGATTTAAAGAGAAATTAAAAACAAGAAAGGTAAATAAAGTATCAACATGGTAACACGACCTGACTAGTTTCATGCTATGGCTTAAGCATAACATAAAATTAGTAGGGTGTTACACATATAATATGCCAAGTGGTTGTTAAAATATAACCCAATTCGAGCAATATGTTTCAACTTAAAATTGAACCACTGTTTGCATATATATGCTCATATTTTCATAAGAAACTGAAACGGCTGGAATATTTATGATGACACTGTAAGAGTAATGGTTCGAGGTTACCTACTGAGAATCTTAGGTTCTCACTATTTGCTTGTATGTTTTTCTTTTCTGTAAACATTCCAGCACCTAAGTTGGAATTCAAGTGCGAGGCGAATTACTGGGACATTTATTGAGCAAGACTCGGGCGCAAACCAGACCAAGAGACTATTGAAGCTAGCCAGTGACTAGTCGAAAGCAAGTTTTGTGTATTATGTTAGTCACAATTTCTTTTAAATTGTAATTATTTTATTCTCTATATATCAGAGGTGACGAAATTTATGAACTATTATTCAGTAAATTCATATAAATTGCAATCTTTGCCGAAATTTCGGCAGTACAATGAATCATGTTCGCTTTCCCATGAATAGTGCCGGACAACTAGGAAATTTTAATCAAACAGCAATTCCAATATAAAGCATCATGTTCATACCAAGAGCATAACAATATCAATAGATGCAAGTTTTAAAATCTTAAGTCTTAATATATTTTATAAGCTTTTAATTCCTATTGATGTTCCCGAGTTCGACTTCCAAGATTAAATGGGGTTCGAGTTCCGAGCTTATATAATTTCTGACTTTCGGGGTTATGTTCGACTTTCGAGATTGATTCTGGGTGGAGTTATGGAATTACGTGTACAAGAGTTTTATGGGTTTGTGATCCCGATCTCCGACCTTAAACTATAATCGATCTTCCAAGACTTTTATGAATGTGTTTCAAATTTCCGAATTCTGATATTAACTATACCTGATCTAGTTTCCTACTCACTAAGTTCCGAGTTCAACGTTAAGTATACCCGATCTTGCTATTTGTTTGCTAAGTTTCAAGTTCAACCTTATGTATACCCGATCTAGCTCTGTTTGCTAAGTTCCGAGTTTAACTTTGAGTGTACCTGCTCTAGTTCTATTTGCTAAGTTCCAAGTTCAACCTTAAGTATACACGATCTAGCTCTATTTGCTAAGTTCTGAGTTCCGATATTAACTCAAGTTAAATATGTTTCATTCCAGACTGTCCCATTTCTAGCCATAGTTGCATTCTTTCAAGAGAAAATGAACCAAAAATAGAAATTTGGGTGAAATCATATGAAATTTATATCAATGTAAAGTAACAAAACAAGTTTTCAAATGAAATAAGTTGCATAACATTTGAATGAATATAATTCGATATGTTAGTCTCAAAACTTGACCTTACTGAACTACCCTGTTCCAGCTCAGATTGAACTTAAGGTGAATTCATTGATGTGCTGGGGCTAGTTGGCAACAAATCTGACTCTAAAATTTTTATGGGATGTTCCCTCATATGTTAGCTTTCAAAAATGTTGGATTCACTCAAATTGAAGTTGTGTAGGGTGAGTTATACCCTTCTTAACTCACGCTGCCTGGATAAAAGTCCTGATTTCTAGGTCAAATTTTAAAAATTCATAATTACCTATATACTGATCCAATGGCCTTATATTATATATGTATCGAAAGCCCTGAATGTCTAGTTTCATATAAAAATGGGTTCATGACATTTAAACAGCTGTAAGCAGAGTTGTACACTCTGCCGTATGGACTACCGAGAAAAAGCCCTAACAGCTTCTTGAGTTTTCTCTTTTCTTCAAGTTCTTGCATATCAATTCCAATTCTAATTATAACGCACATGCAAATTCAATCATAAATCATCATCATCACTCCATACCATATCAATATCATGAGGAAAACAAGATCCTTACATAGCCCAAATCAATAAAAAACAAGAAGAGAAGTTGGATTCCTACCTTTCCTATGTGTGATTCTTGTTAGATTTGTGGTTGCAGTTGAAGAAATCTTGTTGTGGCTTGAAGGTTTGTGGGAGAGGAAGATGATATGAGTTGAGAAGAGATAAGATGATGGAGAAAAGAATGGAGAGGGGTCAGCATATAGGGACCGAAACTTGCAAGGGCAGAAAAGGAAAAATTAAAAAACTTCTAAAGCAAGTTTTATGTGATTGGTGGATTTGAGTAGGTTATTTAACTTAGTTTGGCAGCCCATATGTAGGGCTGAGATGGCACCACTTACATGGTTAAGTTGGATAAATCATGGCCATCCATCCTAGGGTTCTCCCAGTATAATTTCTATTGATCTGGTTTTGACAGTTTAAATTATCGAAATTTTACCGATTTCTCTTAAATCGGTGAACCGGTTTTAGAAAAATTCTGTGAGATTTCCTATGTTACAAATCTAATTCCATTAAGCCTAATCACTTATAAATGACACTTAATTGGCTTTAAGTAAATGCTTAATCGAATTCCGATTAAATCCACTTATTCCATAAAAATCGAACAACTCGGTTATTAACGATAAAATTTTTTGGACATTACATTTCTACGCTCCTAAAAAAATTGTCCTCAAAATTTAGTACCTAAGAATAATTTAGGATATTCCCTTCTCATCTCGGATTCTAATTCCCATGTACAGTCCACTGGGTCTTCGTGTCCCCATGCCATCTTCGCTAACTGTATGGCTTTGTTCCGAAGGTGCTTGATGCTCCTATCCACTATCCGTGCAGGGGATACATGAAAAGTTAAGTCATCCCTTAACTGGATTGATTCAGGTTCCAAGAAATGAGTAGGGTTAGGCTGGTATTTTTGAGTTAGGAAATATGGAAAACATCATGAAGATTTGACAGATGTGGAGGTAAGGCGACTCAATACTCCACTGGCCCGATTCGTTTCAAAATTTGAAAAGGACCTATAATGCGAGGGCTTAGCTTTCTAACTTTAATGGCTCTACCTACTCCAGTTGTAGGTGTGATCTTTAGAAACACATGGTCTCCTTCTTGGAACTCCATTGACTTTCTCCTGACATCCGCATAACTTTTCTAATGGCTCTAAGCTGCAAGTATCTTGCTACAGATCCTTTTGATTTGCTCTGTAGTTTGCTTGACTAGTTCTGGTCCTAACAGATTATGTTCTCCTGATTCATACCAACACAGGGGAGATTGGCATTTCCGTCCATATAGTGCTTCATACGGGGCCATGCTGATGCTTGCATGGTAACTATTATTATATACAAATTTGGCCAATGGTAACTATCGATCCCAACTTCCACGCTATTCTAGAATGTATGCTCGCAACATATCTTCTAAGGTCTGAATCGTTCGTTCCATTTGACCATCCGTTTGTGGATGATATGCAGTACTTAGACATAGTCTAGTATCGAATGCCTTTTGGAGCGCTCCCCAAAATTGTGAGGTGAACCTTGGATCTCGATCTGAAATGATAGTCGAAGGAATACTATGTAGCCGTATCACTTCTTGAATGTACAATTGAGCTAGCTTCTCTAGAGGGTAATTCGCTTGAATGGGCAAAAAGTGAGCGGACTTGGTTAACTTATCCACTATGACCCATATAGCGTCATATCCTAAGGGTGTCCTTGGTAAGTTTATCACGAAGTCCATAGAAATGCTCTCCCACTTCTATTCCGGAATCTCTATGGGTTATCGTGTCCCTGCTGGTTTCTGATCCTTTATTTTTACTTTCTGACAAGTTAGACATTTATTCACAAGATCCGTCACATCCTTCTTGAGGCCTGGCCACCAGAACATCTTCTTGAGATCTTGATACATTTTGTTAATGCCAGGATGTATAGCGAAATCGCTTCTATGGGCTTCCTCCAAGATCTTCTTCCTGAGATTATCCTCGTCAGGTACGCATATTCTCCCTTGATATCACCATATTCCTTCTACATCTTGAGCAAATTCTATTAGCTTGCTAGATTGTACTAGTTGCACTATATGCTGGAAGTCATCATTTCTTCGTTGTGCTTACTGGATTTGGTCTTTGAAATCACTAGTTATCTTAAGTTGGTTTAACTGAATGGCATTGGGAGTCATAGAGATTCCCAAGTTGAGGCCTCGAAAACTCTCTATGAGTTCCGTCTCCTTGATTATTATCCATGCCATAGTTAAAGACTTTCTACTCAGGGTGTCTGCTACCACGTTTGCTTTGCCAGGGTGGTACTTTAGCTCAAACTCGTAATCTTTGAGAAACTCCATCTACCTTTGCTGCCTTATGTTTAATTCTTTCTGACCGAAAAGGTGTTTCAAGTTTTTGTGATCAGAAAATACTTCAAGTTTCACTCCATAGATATAACATCCTCAATTTCGTGTCATGCTAAATTACCTCAGTAACCCTGAGTAATTAGGCTCTTAATGAGAAATTGTGAGATTAAGGCTTAATTAAGGGGTTACTTGGATAAGAAAAGTCAAGAGAATGCTTAATTGAGATTAGATAATCTCTAATTAAGTAAGTCAGAGCCCCTATAGCTTAATTAAGCACTAATCGCCCTAATTAGCCTAATCGAGTTTAATTAAGGTTAATTAAGCTTAATCGCAAGATTAATTTTTGTTAATTGTGTTATTGTGTGTTAATCACTAATCCTTGCTTAATCATCTTAATTAAGTTGTATGAGCACTTAATTACATGATTAAATTCAAATTTAGTCAACTAGACAATAGAGTAAAGAGTGATGCCATAAAAGCATAAAACATGAGACAAGACTATTTTATGTAAGAGTTTGATCATGTTTTGTCTTCCTATCGTCTCATTTGTCCCCTTAGTCACTAATTAATATAAGATAAAACAAAGTGAAGCAAAAATATCTCATTATCCTTCCTTTTATGTGGATGCCACTTTCACACACACACATACACACACTCATATTTTCATTTTCACTCATCCTATTCTCTCTCATCAAACCAAATCCTCTTACTTTTCTCTAAAACTCTCTTCATTTTCTTCATCTTCTTCTTCCTTTCTCCACCACCACCACCTAAACCACTCACTTAGCCCTTCAAAGAATCTTTGGGTCTTTGGAGACAAGATCTAAACATTACAAGACTCATTTTCCAAAGAACTCAAGAGTTCTTTCCTTGCTCATTCAAAACCGCCACCATCATCATTAAGAGGAGTCAACATCTTCTTCTTCCACTTCTCTTGTTTTTGCGCCATCTTCAAGAAAGGTAGTGCTCTTCATCTTTTTCATTTTGTTTGCTCAAGAAAGCTTGAGCTTGGTTCTTTCATGACCAAGATCTCTAAGTGGAAACTTGAGAAAATCCTTCATGCTATTCAAGAGCAAAAGTTTCTCTTTTTGGCAAAATATGTTCTTGAATGTTCTTGATGTTCTTCAAGTGTTCTTAAGTTTCTACTTTTAGTAAAATATGTTCTTGATGTTCTTCAAGTGTTCTTAAGTTTCTACTTTTGGCAAAATATGTTCTTGAATGTTCTTGATGGTATCTTGCTTAAAGTTGTTCCTTTTCTTATGATGAGTTGATGATTAGAAAAGCTTCATCTTTTTATGTTTCCATGATTTGATAAGACTTTGAACATTCTAAAAGCTTAAAACTTTAAAAAGTTTGCTTCTTGACACACAAAAAGTGGCGCAAGTTTTAGTGCCATCATAAAGTCTTCTTTTGTTTTGTTTTGAAGACAAGAATACATGTGAAAGTCTAAGGTTTTTGGTATAATAAGCTTTTTAAGTTAGAGGAATGATATTTTGTCACTAATGTCTTAGAAATCATACCTTAAAGAAAGACCTTTTATAAAGTTTCAAACTTTAATTAAGAGTGAGACCTTTAAGTCATAAAAGTGTTGTTTTGTAACATTTAATTCATAAAGTTTAAATCTTGAACCAAAACAATGCAAAAAGGTGTTAACTTTTATAAAGATCAAGACTTTTTAGTTAAAAAGCTAGTGACTTGTACCATTATTTCATAAAGATCTAATCTTTAAGATAAAAACTTAAATCTTTGTAACTTGATTAAGTTAAATCACCCTTGGCGTTTAGTGAACATGGTGTTGTTGGGTTTATGATGTGGTTATGCGCTGTCATGACCCAAGGATTAGAGGGATCTCGAACTCCTTGGGAACAGAAGTATGATTAGGGCCTCTGAGCATACCATGAACGTAGGAATCACTAAGTGCACTATCTCAAGGAAAGGAAACAATCACATAACTTAATTAATTGGAATAAGTGTTCCATAAGATATGAACTAAAGTAAAGAATAATTTCATACGAGAATCAAGTAACTCAAAGACCATGTACACACATCTTAACTATGTGATTCTCTCATAGGTAACCATGGGAAATCATATGATGATTCATAATATTGTTCACAAAGAATAATGCAACTATAAACCCCTTCAGGGTATGAAGGTGTGATGCCATGCGGCATAATGAATGATGAGTTTGATTGAACTTTGTCTCATAATTGGATGATGAGTATGATGATATGATATAGATATGATGAACTGTTAGTTAAAAGTTGATGATTGACATTTTGGGGAAGCTCCGGTTTAGCCATTATGTTGCTGGATTTCCATCAAAGTTATGGACTTAGTCATATCATTGCATGTATCTAGTCAAGAAGTATTATGCATGTAAAGTATAATGATAAGAAAAGAAACCATGGGATATGACCCCTCGATCACTTCCGGGAAGTGAAAGATGGTGATCCACAAGGAACCTCTATGAGGGAGGCAAGGGTGACATAGAGGATCCTCCAACTTAGAGGTAACCAATATCGGCTTAGTCTGATTTGGTTAGTACTACGTGACGACGGTCATGGAATGAGCTCATGTCCAAAAGCAGTCTATTTCAAAGGAAAGTAAAGAATGTTAAGCACGTGCTAAAAAAAAAATGCAAGTAAAGCCAAAGTATAACCATGGTTAAATTTATGATGATGCATGTCTTTGCATGTAATTACATTGTCCATTTGCATCATGAATGTTCTTTCTATGTTTTAGTATATATGTTAGTTATGATGATGTAGTTATAATGTAAGTTTAAACAACCCGCTTCGGAGTTTAAGTTTTCAAAACCATTAAAATTGAACTTATATCTGTCCACTGCTTTTACAATTAACCTGAAGTGGTTGGGATGATGACGATAACACTGTGTTTGGCTAGTCGTGATCCTACTGAGAAATTTAGTATTTCTCACTCCTATGTTTCCATGTCGTCTTCAGAGAATGCCGGCGTCGGGCACGGTGGTGATTTTCATTGAGTTTCTGGTGATGCATTGGCACTTCCACCTGGTGCTGAATGCATCTGTGCTTGGTCGATCTCAGCAAAGGATGTGGGTCTACATGTACCATAGCTCCCAGTTCCATGCACCTATGATAAGCGCATTTTTCCGCCCTCATGAGCCATTCAAGGACATCACTATGGATGACGTTCGCTCGCCTTTCCACCCTCCAAGGTACCCCACTGATGGAGATTCTGATTCAGACACTCGTTTGATGCCGACAGTTTCGTTGGATTCTAATCCTTCAGAGCCGTCTTATCTGAGCTATCAAATGGAGACAGACCCGTCTGAGCCTTCCTGCCTATCTGTGATCCGTCTGTCATCCGATTCATCTTCTTCTTCTGCAGCCGCTCGTCACACACCACCCCCGGTTTGCGGTTGTGGGTTCATTCGCACCTGTGCCGTGCCTCATGGGTGTGGCCGTGCTCGAGGTGGGGGACGTGGTGATGTTACTCCCAGTGGATTCGGGAACGGTTTCCTCCCTCCAGATGAGTGAGGTGTTGATCTGCATGCGGAGCTGAGCATGAAGATAGCCCCTTTTTGATTGTAGCGAAGGTTATCATTTTCATTTGGCATATGTGGGCAGATTAGGATTTCTTATGTATTTCCTCTTATCATGTATTTTGTTAGGGTACTCTGTTTGGGTGACAGTAGGTATCGAACCCATTATTATCATTGTGTATGACTTCTGCTATCACTACTATTATATTAACTATGGAATGGCTATGAAATGAATGTTATCTTTATCTAGATTGTAGTTATTCTCATTGCTTCTATTTATGTTAAATGTGGTGTATGAATGATATAGCAACGTTTGTATTGCACGTTCACGATGTGCTCATGGCTCTTGGCTTTCAAAACAGCTTCCTCGTTATTATTCAAAAAAAAATTTACCCCTATTTTCGTTAAAGGTAATTTCTAAAAGGTAATGTTAGTTCCGCGAGCAAAAATAACAACTAATGATTCCACAATATGACTTAAGCATAGAATGGAACTATTAGGGTGTTACAGTAGAGGTGGTGTCTCCATATCTTCAGAGCAAATGCCATCGCCACTAACTCTAGGTCATGTGTTGGATAATTTCTTTCGTGAGTTTTCAATTGCCTAGA
This sequence comes from Pterocarpus santalinus, assembly GCA_031439595.1. Lineage (NCBI taxonomy): Eukaryota > Viridiplantae > Streptophyta > Magnoliopsida > Fabales > Fabaceae > Pterocarpus > Pterocarpus santalinus. Next base: position 23,806 of record JAVHNO010000089.1, on the reverse strand, counting down.
AGCATACGTGACAACATTTCTGTTTTGCATTAACACGCACATTAATCCTTTCTTAGAAGCATCACAGTGGACTTCAAATGGTCCATGAGGATTCGGCAGAGTAAGTATTGGGGCTGTCATCAACTTTTCTTTTAATTCTTGGAAACCCTGCTCACAGTCAGGTGTCCATTCGAATGGGACATTCTCCCTGGTTAACTTTGTTAGGGGTAGGGCTATTTGAGAGAAGCTCTTGACAAATCTCCTGTAATATCCTGCCAAACCTAAGAAACTCGACTTAGTGGATCGCCGCTGGCCGTTCCTAGCTTAATACCGCTTCCACCTTACTGGAATCCATAGAAATTCCCCAATGGGATACCACATGGCCAAGAAATTTTACTTCTTTCATCCAAAATTCACATTTGGATAGCTTGGCGTAAAGTTTCTTTTCTCTTAGAATTTGCAGAACCAGTCGCAAATAGTCTGCATGCTCCTGCTCCGTTCTTGAATAAACAAGAATGTCATCAATGAATACCACCACAAATTTGTCAAGATATGGTCGGAATATTCGATTCATGTAATCCATAAATATTCCAGGTGCATTCGTCAACCCGAAGGACGTCACAGTGTATTCATAATGTCCATAACGAGTTCAAAATGCCGTCTTTGGAATATCTTCTTCTCGAACCCAAATATGGTGATATCCAGACCGTAGATTAATCTTGAAAAATATAGTAGCCCCTTGTTGTTGGTCCATGAGATCATTAATCCTTGGTAATGGATACTTATTCTTGATCGTCGCCTTATTCAACTGCCGGTAATCCATACATAGTCGCATGCCTCTATCTTTCTTCTTAAATAATAGAACTAGGACTCATCATGGTGATGCACTTGGCCTAATATATTTCTTTTCCAAGAGTTCTTCATTCTGCTTCTTAGGTTCGGTCAACTCCAAGGGTGACATTCGGTACGGCGCTATAGATATTGGTCCTACTCTTGGTACCAATTCAATGGCGAACTTAATTTCCCTTTCAGGAGAAAAATCAGGAATGTCTTCAAGAAATATATCGAGATATTCCATAACAACTGGAATATTATCTAACTTCTAATCAATCTCCGCTATGCTGGTTGATAAGAGGATATACCCTTGACTTTTATCTCCATAGCGGTGTACTACTAAGGAGCTTAAATAAAGGCTTACAGGGATAACTGATTCAGAAAATGAAGCAGAGGGAAGCACAATGGATTTATCAGAGCAATTTAATAGGGCCTGTGTAACATCCTAATAAACCCATACTACCCTTAAGTCGTATTATGGCGTTTTATTAGTTGTTACTTATGCTCATGGAAAATTAAGCTTCACTTGAAATTAAGTTACGTAGAAAATACGGTAAATTTTTTTTTTGAAATACATCGTCACTTTGGAAAGTAAAGCCTTGAGTGAGAAGGTAGATAGAGAAAGAGCGTGTCGCATAAAATAAATACCCAAATATCATAAAACAAGAGAAAGGTAAATAAATAGAAATTCACAAATACATTGCATTAATTAACTAATCATTACATCCATATGAGTTCATAATATATATATATATAAACATTACATCGAAGAAAGCTCATGGTCGTACCATGATCCAAATACAAGATACTAAATACCAACTCCAATGACAAAGCTCATCTCAAAAGGAATATGTGAAGATACAAAACAACGATCGCTATAAGTCCCAAAACGGCTTCGTCTGGCACCCCACGTCATACATCCGCTCACAGTGTAGGGAATCCATGCTCCACTCCACTGGATGCGCCATCGGATTCTGGTGACGATGCGGAAAAGTAACTAGAGTGAGAAATAAGATTTCTCAGTAGGACTCAAACCCGACACGGAGGTGTCATCGTCATCGTCCCAGCCACTTCGGTTTTATTAATGAAAACAGTGAGCATTCATAAGGTTCAGTTCTTAGGTTTTTCGAAAACATGAATATCCGAAGTGGATTCTATTTTAACATACTCTCTAATCATTTATATCATAACATACATGGGCATAAATATAATCACATAACATATGCATGACTGTGCTATGAGTTTCTCTTATCTTCTTCCTTCAAGGGCTTGGACCGAAGTCCCTTTCTTTTCTTCACTTGACTTTATCTTGAGTCTTTTTCTTTTCACCCACTAAACATAAGTGGTAATGAGCTCATACCGTGGCCGTCGCCACCATAGAATTTCGGTACTTACACTAGCTGGGTCATGCCATGCCTCATGTAAGCCCTATCCCCTATACTCACACTAGCTGGGTCATGCCATACCTCATGTGAATCGTGGGTGAGGGGAACTTACTTTGGGTCACCTTCCCTTTTGAAGGATCACACCCTTAGTTTACTTACTCTTCTTATTAAAGCTTATGATGCAAAATCATTATGATTCTTTGCCACATTTGGGCGTTACGTATCGCCGCCCCCAAATGTGATTCCTTTAATATATATTATTAAGCATCATATCAACATATCATATTAATATCATCATTATTCATTTTCATATCATCATCATACCATCATCATATTATCATAATCATCATCATCATATCATATCATCATCATCATCATCATCATCATCATTATATCAGTGTCATCATATGGACACATAGAGGCATACATATCACATAAAGTCTTATGAGCTTAGCTTAGTTGATTTGGTGCAAGCTTTTACTTGAGGTTATCTCTTGTGTAAACTCTTTTACTAGCCATAAGGCCAATTTCATCCATTATCCTTTTGAAATTTTGAAGTTGAATTATGAAGGTTATCCAATACTTAATGTGGGGGACTTCATGTCTTAAAGCTTATTTCTTATTAACCTTTAAATTTTTACCATAACTAGTTTTACTTTTATAGTGTGGCAGTAATTTCAAAAATTCACCATAATTTCATCTTTTACTCTTTTATTTCGAATTTTGGTATACTTATACTTCTCTGAGTCCATTTTTAAACAAAACAAACCCCACTCAAAAATTCATTTTGTAGCTTGAGTTATGCATATTTTATTCTGACTGTTTAGAATTGAAAGTTCATCTCGGGTCAGTGACTTTTAAACATTACTGTGAACTCCTCACAAGGAATCTGCCAAAACTGTTTTATGGAGATGTTCCTCTATGTCTTAGATTTCTAAAAAACTTGGTCCCACTCAAAAATGTTATGTATAGCTCGAGTTATGCACGTTTTATTATCCACTGCCCGGACAGAAACCCATCCAGGAACAGCCAACTTTAAAAATTTATATCTCTCTCGTTTTAAAGCCAAATCTCGCATATTTTATATGTATGAAAATATCTTTGAGTCTATTTTCACAGAAAATTAGTTTCATCACATTTTGAATTTTTTGGAGTGAGTTATACCGCACGCTTTACAGACTGCCAGAATTCCAGATTAACTCGGTTTTAGTTTCAATGAGTTTTCTTGTAAAAACCTTAAGTCTTTTCTTCAAGTGACCATTTTATATTTCCAAACCACTTTTATACTTTGAGATCTTGGTGAAAATCAATATTTTGAGTTCTAAAAAGTTGGGTTCAACATAAAACAAAATGCACAACCAAAGACATTTGTCAAGAAAAGAGCAAAAATCACAAACAACTTATAACAAGAGCATAGCCATGAGGCCTTCAAAGCAAGTCCTAAAACCACCTAGCTATGGAGAGCTTAGGAGTTCTAGAGCTTGAGAAACATAGAAGAGAAAGGGGTTAGAGCCACTACCAAAAAGAGTTCTCTTGAAGGATTTGGGATGAGGTGATGGTTGAAGTGAGCCTTCCTTCTTGTAAGCTTGAAAATGGGGCTTGTGTATGAGTGGCCTTGTTTCTCCAAGGACCAAAAATGGTAGTCCTTGAAGGAATTGTGAGTGTGGTGATGGAGATGAGGTAGGAAGTAGTAAGAAGGTTGGAAAAAAAACAATGAAGCTTGGAAGAAGAAGAGAGTATGAGACTTGGAGAGAGGAGAGAGCTTTGTGTGGGTCTTGAGAGAGGAAGTGAAAAAATGAAATGAGGGGGGAGAGAGGTGGCTGATTGGCGCAAAAAGGGAAGGGAAAAGAGTGATGTGATTTTGCTTCTTTTGCAAGTAAGGAGGCTAGGAACCATGGGGTAAAAGGATGAGTTGTGTTTCTCTTGAGTCTTGGTGTTTGGGTAAAGCCCATTTAGTGTTTTCTCAAGTGGTTAAAGGCATGAGCTCTCTTAGGATTTGGCTTGGATGGCTAGGATCACTCCAAGTGTCACCATCTTGATGGAAGAGAGTACATTTCTTGTCTTGACTAAAGAGATGCTACTAACCTAGACTCTTAATCTAATGGTGTATGATGAGAAGGCAAATGGATGGTTGGATTTTGCTCTTGTCCTTGGCCAAGATTTGGTGCATCAATTAGGAGAAATTTTTAAATCTTCAAAACTATTAGAATTACCTAAGTTGTTAATTCAATTTGATTAATTAAATTGCTCTTATGAATTATGTAATTAAGGTGTAAGAATTAATCTATCTCAATCGATTATGGTAGAACAATTGTCTTGTACTTAATAAGATTGGATTAACTTAATTATATTTCTAAGTTATGAATTAATGAGGTTCGAATAATCAGGTTTTAACTAAAATATTTAGTACATTATAATTCAATTATTGACTTGACTCAATTTACTAAGCCCTTGCTCATTGAGATTAGCCGATTAGTCCTCAGTTAATCGATAATCTCTCTAATTAGCCAGGATCACTGAGCTAATTAGCTTAGACAAAAATTGGGGATGTTACAGCCTGGTTGGCAGAGAGCCAATCCATTCCCAAAATAATGTCAAGTCCGAACAAGGGGAGACAAATTAAATTGGCTGCAAAAGTCCGATCTCCTATCTGAAGAGGGATACTCATACAAATATGATGGGTCTTAACGGGTTCACTTGTACGAGTAGAGACTAACAAGTCATAAGGTAATTCAGAAATAGGAAACTACAAGGCTGACATGCAATCATGAGAGATGAAAGAGTGAGATGCAGCTGAATCGTATAAAATAGTCAAGGTCTTATCATTTACATTACACGTGTCTTAAATCAAATCTTCCGACTTGTTGACCTCCTGTGCATTCATAGGGAAAACTCTTCCTTGGTGTCGTGGCTTGGGAGTCGGCTGAGGGTTTTTGGTTGGACATTCATAGATTTTGTGGCCTAGCTTGCCACATCCAAAACAGACATTTTGTCCTACCAAGTAGGGGCGGTTGCCATGATTCCTGCCGCATTGGCTGCAAATCTGGTTCCCAAAAGGCTTCTGAGGTTGCTTGCCTTTGTTGCCCCTGGATGAAACTTTCTCTGCTGCTAAAAATTGGGCTTGAACCTTGGGCCTTGCGGAGCTAACCCTTTTTAAAGTTACTGCCAGTTGACCTAGCAACAACCAACTTCTTATTACAAACCTCCACTAGGCAGCACTTGTTCACCAAAGTAGGGAAGTCTCTGATCTCCATTGGTCCTATGGTGGTGAGGATGTCTTTTCTCAGCCCATCTTCGAACTTCATGCATTTCCATGCTTCGTTGGGGTTCCATTGATAAATGGTGGAAAATTTGCCTAACTCCTCAAATTTAGCAATGTATTCTGATACATTACTATTCCCTTGATGGAGGTGCATGAACTCCAATTCCTTAGCATTGCGGACAGAGGCAGGGAAGTACTTCTGATAGAACGCATCTCTAAATATGTCCCAAGTAATATCTGTTTGGGATCCCTCTAATAATCGGCATGCACCATTCCACCAAAATTCTGCATCTGCTTCCAGTATATAGGTGGCAAAGGTTACCTTCTGACGATCTGTGCAATCTAATAGGGAGAAGACCTTCTCCATAGCTTTAACCCACTCATATGCTTTATCTGGGTTAAAGGCTCCCCTGAAGTTGGGTGGGTTGGCCTTCTTGAACTCAGCAAATTTGAGGTATTCTAGATCTACTCCAGGAACATTATGATTCCCTCCAAGACCTACCTCTGGCTGCCTTCCTAGTTGGCCCATCATTGGTGTTGCTGCAGCTGCCTGCTCGCGCATAGCGTGTGCCATTTCTCACATTATGTCCAGGAACTCTGTAGATTCTTCCTGGGCTAGGGAAATCCACGGCCTACCTCACCTTCCAAAAGCCATCAAGTTCTGAACACACAAAACAAGAGTAATTGAGTAGATCAGCCTCAACACTATGTGCTAGTAAATAATAGCATATGGTTAGGCAATCCTCTCACATGCATCCCATCCATATGGACAAGACTCAATGCATGATAATGAAGCATAGTTAGTCCAATCCTTAGGCCTTTATTAGGATGAACTGCTCTGATACCAAAAATATAACACCGTACCAGATGAAATACTATGCTTAAGTCATAATATATTACCTGATAAGTTATTACGTGTGACTAACTGATTTTTATTTTTCATTCCATTCTTAATTACCTATATAGAGGTAACTATTCACTTTAATAAATTCCCGATCGATTGCGAAATAAGTACTAGACAATCGATGTAGCAAGAATAAAGTAAAATAATCAAAACTGTAGAATAGCTGAAACCTGAGTTACATACATGGGTACATAAACATCTGTTTTCAAAGTTATCAAAAGGTACATAAAATAGTACAGAGTAATAAAATGAGGCCGCTAAGACAAAATAAATCGGCCTATCACTAAAATCAAAACCCTAAATGGTCCCCATGGGACATTTCCGGTATCATCTATCTATATGTAAGAATCCACTAAATTACTACCTATGACCCAAAATGCCAAAGAGGGTCATTCTATACATGTCCTACCACTGCACTGCACAGGCACTCTAGGTGGATTTCGAGGAAGGGAATCCATTCGCCATACTGGCATCAGCAGGAGTATAGTCTATACTCGGGGCAGAAGACGAGGATGACGAACTCGCTGCCTCTGACGGGTCCTCCTCAGACATAGAGGCAGAGGGGATCTACTGTGGTAGTGAGGCTGGCGGAGCCATGGGGACTGTAGCCGCTGCTGGTGCTAGTGCTGCTACTGTAGAAAGAGGGAATGGGTGTGCCATGTGGAGAGGGATGGCTATATAAAGGACGGCAGGGTTGAATAGCGGATGTATGAGTGGTACCACAAAGTCTCTTTAGAAGAAGAAGTAAAGGCGAAATTGACATCTACCTGATATGTACATGGAATCAATGAACGGGTTGTGATGGATGTGGAGCTCAGGAAACTCGATGAAAAGGACACCGGTTGCCGCATTCTCCATGATCTGAGAATGATGCGGAAACATACGGTAGGGTGAGAAATAAGGATTTCTTAGTAGGAATCCTAGGTGTATACATATTTGTCATCACTGTCATTCTTAGTTGTTTTGGATTTTGATTAATTAAAAGAAAATATTGCATCAACAGAATATTCTACTCAGTTAGTTGTAGAAATCATAGTCCGAAAAACAGCTTGGTTTTACTTAAGGAGATAAAGGGAATTAAACAGAGAATTAAACAACCAGCCATAAAGTGAACAATGATATGTATATAACATCCAATGGTGCAATTAACACAATACATGATAACAGAAATTGGGGATATGCATAATAAATAATGCACTTGACCTTAACTCATATTTTTCCATATTTGGTCACCTGGGAGTATATTGGCCATAAGACTCCTGGTAAATAGTCCGCTTGTCAGGATCAAGCTCGTTCCTATACAGGGACGCCAGGTTTACTTTCCCCGACTTACCCACTAATCTATTCCTCTTAACTTTGTTCAGGGGCTGGCCCAAGTCACATGGAAATCCTTCCTCATTCTTATAAGGGTAGCATTGCTTGTCTAATGCTTTAACCAATGCATGCATAACTTGTAAATTCATATAAATTGCAATTTTTGCTGAAATTTCGGCAGCATAACGGATCATGTCCGCTTCCCCGTGATTAGTGCCAGACAACCAAGAAATTTTAATTAGATAGCAATTCCAATATAAAGCATTATATTCATACCAAGAGCATAACAATATCAATAGATGCAAGTTTTAAAATCTTAAGTCTTAATATATTTTGCAAGCTTTTAATTCCTATTGATGTTCCTGACTTTGACTTCCAAGATTAAATGGGTTCCGAGTTCCGAGCTTATATAATTTCCGACTTTCGAGGTTATGTTTGACTTCTGAGATTGATTCTGGGTCGAGTTATGGAATTACGTGTATAAGAGTTTTATGGGCTTATGATCCCGATCTCTGACCTTAAACTATAATTGGTCTTCCAAGACTTTTATGAGTATGTTTCAAATTTCTGAATTATGATATTAACTATACCCGATTTAGTTTCCTACTCATTAAGTTCCAAGTTCAATGTTAAGCATACCCGATCTAGCTCTTTGTTTGCTAAGTTCTGAGTTCAATCTTAGGTATGCCCTATCTAGTTCTCTGTTTGCTATGTTTCGAGTTTAACCTTAAGTATGCCCGATCTAGCTTTGTTTGCTAAGTTCCGAGATCCGATATTAACTCAAGTTAAATGTGTTTCATCCCAGACTGTCCCATTTCTAGCCAAAGTTGCATTCTTTCAAGTGAAAATTCACCAAAAATAGAAATCTAGGTGAAATCATACAAAACTTATATCAATGTAAAGCTAACAGAACAAGCTGTCAAATGAAAGAAGTTGCATAATATTTGAATGAATATAATTCGAGATGTAAGTACTGAAACTTGACCTTATTGGACTACCCTATTTTATCCTAGATTAAACTTAAGTGAATTCATTGATGTATTGGGGATAGCTGGCAATAAATCTGACTCTAAAATTTTTATGGGATGTTCCCTCATATGTTAGCTTTCAGACAACGTTGGATTCACTGAAATTGAAGTTGTGTAGGATGAGTTATACCCTTCTCAACTCACGCTGCCCAGATGAAAGCCTGATTTCTAGGCCAAACTTAAAAAATTCATACGTACCTCTATACTGATCCAATGACCTTATATTATATATGTATGGAAAGCCCTAAATGTCTAGTTTCATATAAAAATAGGTTCATGAAATTTAAATGGCTATATGCGAAGTTGTACACTCTGCCGTATGGACTTCCTAGAAAAAGCCCTAACAACTTCTTGAGTTTTCTCTTTTCTTCAAGTTCTTGCATACCAATTCCAATTCTAATTACAACACACATGCAAATTCAATCATAAACGATCATCATCACTCCAAATCACATCAATATCATGAGGAAAACAAGATCCCTACACAACCCAAATCAATAAAAACAAGAAGAGAAGTTGGATTCCTACCTTTCCTATGTGTGATTCTTGTTAGATTTGTGGTTGTAGTTGAAGAAATCTTGTTGTGGCTTGAAGGTTTGTGGGAGAGGAAGATGGTCTGAGTTGAGATGAGATAAGATGATGGAGAAAAGAATGGAGAGGGGTCAGCATATAGGGACCGAAACTTGCAAGGGCAGAAAAGGAAAATTTTAAAAACTTCTAAAGCAAGTTTCATGTGATTAGTGGATTTGAGTAGGTTATTTAACTTGGTTTGGCAACCCATATGGAGGGCTGAGATGGCGCCACTTGCATGGTTAAGTTGCCTAAATCTTGGCCATCCATCCTAGAGTTGTATAATTTCTATTGATCTGGTTTTTGATGGGCTTAAATTACTGAAATTTTACCGATTTCTCTTAAATCGGTAAACCGGTTTTAGAAAAATTCTGTGAGATTTCCTGTGTTCCAAATCTAATTCCATTAAGCCTAATCACTTCTAAATCACACCTAATTGGCTTTAAGTAAATGCCTAATCGAATTCCGATTAAATCCACTTATTCCATAAAAACCGAATAACTCGGTTATTAACAATAAAATTTTTTGGACATTACACATATCCTTATACTAAATACCCGAGTTAGGCCTCGGGTTGATGCAAGTGGGTTCCAAGTTGGGCCACTAATAATGGTAGGTTTGAATCTGAGTTGGGCTTCTTAATGTGGGTTGAGTTTGGGTCCTTTCGAACTGGCCCAATGCAGAATTAAAAGTTGACACTTGCCGACAAAAGTGAAATTCTGTCGATAAATTTGCCAATAATAATTCCTACCTAATGGTGCCAAATAATTTCTGACGGATTGGCCTTTTCATCGAAGAGCTTCAGACGGAAGAACTATTCGGAAATAAGAAAATAAAATTTTTTCACTAATATAACTGGTGTTATATCCATTAGTAATATTTTTATTTAATTTTAATTGTAAATGAAATATAAAATTAAATTTTGTCAGTTATAAGTGAATAAAATATACCATTTTAACATTACCGATGGATGTGCCATCAGTAATATTTTTTATTTTCCAATATTTTACTATCATCGACAGATTTTTCGTTGGTATAATTGTTTAATGAAACAAATCGTTTCATTAATGCCTTTACTGATGGAATTTCTGTTGGTAATGTGTGATAAATGAAATGAATTGTTTCATTTAATTATTATTGATGGAAAATCCAGTCGTAATATTAAAAATAGAGTGCTAAAATGCGAGCCCACTTGCTTTTTCCTTACTTCGTCTTTCCCCTCTCTCTCTTTTTCTCTCTCACACTCGTTACATGGCTAGAGCCCATCTCACCATCATTGGAGCTTCCATTTCACTGCCGAAGACCACCATTGTGTTTGCGGCATGTTATTAAGCATTCTAATCAGTTTTTTTTGTAATGTTTAGCCTCTTTCTTTTATTCACTTTCTTTACTCAGTTTTTAGTTTCTAAGTTTGTTAACTAATGTTTTTTGTTGTTTTAGTTGTTAAAGATCTCATTTGGAGCATTTGGAGCACTTGCATTATAGTGCATTAGGTGGTTGGATTACATTGCTAACTGAATAGATATGTACATTGCGCAATTTTTGTAACTTTATGTTTTCTGAAAAATTAGAGACTTAATTTTCTAAGATAGAGTTGTAGGATAGAAGAAGGAGGACGAGATTGCATAACTAAGGGAAGACTTAGAGTTCCTTCCTATTGTTTGAATTATGTGTTGTGATGTTGTGTGTCTACATGATAAGAAGTAAGCGATGGCACTTCAAAACAATTTTTAGGATTGACTGATTGATTGCATGATTGTATGTGCTTGCTATTGGTGTTTAGTTGATGAATTAGTTTTTGTAGAGGCTCCTAATTTAAGAGGAGACTTTGCTCAAATTTTGTTGATAATTTAGAATGTTATTTGAATTAAATAGTTGTTGTAATGTAATAAGTGGAGGCTTCTTATCCAAAAGGACCCTTTGCTTAGGTTTTTTTTGACTATTTAGAATGTTGTTTGAATTAAATAAGTGTATGTGTTTGGGCTATTTTCAGCAAAGTTGGTATTAGTTTGGATGTTGGGTGTGCTAGACCTTAAAATGGGCTAGCTAAAGTCCTCGATTTCAAGAGTCAAATGATTACTCCAAGGAGGGAATTCTACTGCTTTTTAACATCCTCCAAACACATACACCATGCTCAAGTCATGGGTTATATCTAGAGGTTCTTACAGTGCTATAAAAGATTTTTAAATAAGAAAATATAATATATGGCCTTTAAAACTACATACTTCATTACTAAATAAGGATTTACAAATCTCGAATATTCAATACATATAAAGTAAAATAATTATAATTTTAAAAGCAACTTAACTAATATTATATACAAACTATGTCTAGGCCTACATATGCCACTTTGTGGTGATCGGTTGTCCATTTCTTCCTCCTGGATTGGGTTCAAGTCGAAGTCCTGCGTTGCATAAATATCCAATGACATCTACTGCAGACTTGAATCTAATTTATATACTGAAATGTTTACAAAAACAAAAAAATAAGTAATGAGAACCTAAGGTCCTCAGTACATATACTCAATCCATTAATCATATAAGGGGTCATCATAAACAATCTAGCCGCTTTGGTTTATTATGAAAAAGATGGTCACATACACATAGGCAATGGTTCAATTTTAAGTTTGAAAACATGTTTCTCGAAGTGAGTTACTTTTAACAATCACTTGGCATACGTCATGACAAGTATAATAATAGTAACAATATAACATTTCAATCATAATCATAATAGCATTATAACATAATAAGATGCTTAAATATGCATATGCTAATACACATTCTTGACATATGCAAATGCATTTGACTTTTCTTATCTCTTTAATTTGCAACTTGATCTTCTATACTTGGTCCCCCGGAGGTGAATGGCCTCTTTCACCTCTAGATAATAGGTTGCTTCTTAAGATCGAGCTCATTCCTATACATGATTGTCGGGTTTACTATCCCCGATTCTCACACTAGCATATTGCCCTTAAATCTATTCAGGGGTTGGGCCAAGTGATTCTATTAGATGGTACCACCCTAGCCCACTACGAGGTGGAGGCTTGGTACATCTTTTTGCAAATTCTTGTTATCTTTTTCATTCTTGTACATAATCATGCATGAACATGCTACATGCATCTATGCACATGCTACATACCTTGCATTCAAACATTCTTGTATGCACAATTTCCATGTACATAAGACATACATATTCATAGCATTCATATACTTCTAACAAAAATTCTAAACATGAGGATTGCTAATATACAAATAATATAAAACATGAGGTTTGCCAATATACAAATAATATAATTACAACCAGTCAGTCACAACAATTAAAATCATCATATCAATATATCCATATTATACCATTTGTGATGATCCCTTTGGCCCTTTGTGGTATATGGAGCATCTAAACTTTGAAGCTTATCAAGTTGTCTTATTTTCTCAAATCTACCCTAAAATTCTAAATTTTACTATAATTCCATTTTAATTCATTTTAACCTATAAATTTAATTAATTGTATCACTGTTTGTCTATTTTTAAACATCTTTGGTTGCACTAAATTTTGAGGTGTATAACTTAAGTAATTAAGGTTTTACTCAAGGTTACCCTATTTTAAGATAGATTTATACACTTAGACTTAGAAAATCACTAAAAATCCATTTTTCTTCATTTTAATCCGAAATTGCTACCATCATCTAGCTATTTGGACATCTTTCAATCCCAAAAGGTTTCTTTTCATTTGGGTCAGTAGAACTTGGGTTATGAGCTCCTTAATTAGGCTCCTTAATTTGGTCAAATTCAAGGAATTACTAAGGAAAATCTATTGATGATCTAATTATGAAATTTTTATGAAATGATCTCCTATGTATTAGCTTTCTAACAAAATTGCTCTCACTATATTTGAAGTTATATAGGGCTAGTTAGGTTCCTTAGATTATATTCAGATTAGGATAGAGAGTGAATTCTAATAGCCAACATCTAAAAATCATAACTATTTCATTTTAAATTCAATGACCTTATAATTTATATAGTTGGATTGCTCTTTCAGTCTAGTTTTATCTAAAATTAGTTTCATTTGAATTTGAGCTCTCTATAGGTCAAGTTATGAGCTTTGCTATACAGATGGCATCTTAGGGTTTCTTCCAATGGCTTTTCTGTTTGGTGCTTTTCTTGCTCTTTTGACCTAATTTTCAACCTAAACCAATACTTTTCCTATCTTAAATCCCTCTCGTAAAAGCATCATAACACCATTGTACAAGCATGAACCAAGGATGTCACAAGAGGATCACATCCGCCACAAAACTCATACAAAACAATAAACTATAAGAATTTGAGCTACCTACCTTGAAATCCTTGAAACTATAGAAGTAAGAAAGACAAGAGCAATTCCTAGCATTCCTTTCCCATCATGGCAGCAGCTCCTATGGAGATGGAGATACTCCACTTAATGTTTGATCCTCAAATTAATAGAGAGGTTTTATAGAGGAGAAGGTGAGAATTTGAGGCTAAGAAGGCCTCTAACTTTGATCTTGAAGATCATAACAGTGGAGGTTTAGAATAAGAAGATGGAGATGGAAAGGAAATAGGGGTAGGGTAAAAAATGAAGGAAGGTAGGTCACTCATTAAATTGGATTGGCTTGCTTTCGAAGCTGTGCAGGTTAAATCTCATTGGTGGGTTTGAGGCAACGATTAAATTCTCCTATTCTTAAATTAGAGTGGCTTATCTTTAGCCACTAAGAGGATTTGTGTGGTTAGTTTCTAGCCATACATCCTAGGGTTTTTAACTAATACTTATGTCCATAGATAGTATAAGACCTTTGAGGATTAATTCAAGGTGTTCGGTTATTAATTCGAGCATGGTTTCCGGATTAATTCGAGCATGGTTATTAATATAGTTCCAAATTTGTTTTCGGATTTAAACATGGTTTTGATGATTGATTAAACAAATTTAATTATGTGCTAATTATTTTATTAATTAAAGAAAAAATTGCCTAATCTAGTTTTAAGCAAGATTGTTAATTATACACTAATTAAGCACTAAACCACTTTAATCTTTTGTTAAATCTTAATCAATATATAAGATAAGTATTATGGTGATTAAAATCAATTTTAGTTGGTTGTTAAATTAATTAATCGTTGGTGGCATAATTAACCAACTAAATTATCTAATTAAGCTAAAACTAACCCTATGATTAACTCTAACTAAATTTTCACTTTTTCTATAAATACACCTTCACTAACACACACCCTCACACTTTAGAAATACTCACCATCAGCTTCACATAGCCCTTTCAGCCGCAGCACCCTTCCCCCACTATCAACTTCCATTGTCTCTCAAAAACTCCACTAAAACTCCATAGAAACACCTTTAAGTTCTCACCCTTTATCATCACCCTAAAACACCCTCCATCCTTACCTTCCAAGCCAAACAGCAACAAGAAGCTCATGTAGCTTATTGGTCTAGCTTTGTTCTCGTCAAGTTTCAAGAGTTTATATCAAGTAGGGTTTCTCTTTTCATTTCTAAGGCTTCATTTGTGTGTTCTAAGTGTTTCTCTATGTTATTTGAAATTAAAATCTCTATTTTCAGAACATGAGCTTACTTTTTAAGATTCTGAATATTTATGATTGGCTTGGTTCTTGATGGTTTGTTGTAAGGATTTGAAGTTCTATCCATGTATACTTGTGTTTTAAAGCTTAATCTGATGTTTTTTCTGCATGTTTGTTTAATTCTTCTCCATGTTCACAATGGAATATGTCACAGCTGCATCATGTATTGTGAAGTATCATGTGATTTTTGAGTGTTTGATGATAATACTTTGGTTTCTATATGAGTTCATGCTCTGGATAATCATGCTCGCATGTTATTTGAACTCCAATGCTTAAAGAACTTTTATGAGACGCTATGAAGCTCATGGGTTCATCACAGGGATTAGGTCAAAAGTTTATTTTGATGAGTTTATAAATTGATTCTATGTGATTTTGATGATACTTTATATGAAAGAACATGTTACCATGTGTTTTGAGTAGTTTAGACTTGATAATCTTTGGTGTCTTCTTTTTGAAGCCTCACAACCTCACCATGGCAGTAGGGGTTTCTTTGTGTTTTTTTGCATCTTATGGTTTGTTGATGATGATGAAAGAAAGACTTAATCTCGAAAATTGGATCTTGAAACCTAGATTCTGGAGCTTACCTCAACCCTTATCCCTCATCCCGTCTATGCACCACCAAAGATAGAACAATGGCTCTGGAACCATGATCCTGGAAACTAGATTTTGGAAACTTACCTCAACATCTCATACCACCCATACTATGTACCTCTAAAGCACCACCTTGACCCTGAACTATCTACCCAGATTTTTAGAACCCTGATTATGGAAACTATGCACCTCCAACATATGACCTTGACCTTGGACCATCTACCCGAACCATGAAACCATAATCTTAAACTCCTGAACTTGAACCAGCTTTCACCCATAACCCTAAACTCAGAACCTCAAACCAACTTCACCCATAGTTCTTAAACTTGGAATTTGCTCCTTATAGTCCTAAACCTAAAACTCGATTCCTTTGGTTATTGTGTAATATTACTATGACCAATTACATGTTTTGCTCTATTTTGGGTAGCAAGCTTTATAAGGCTATTTCTCATATTTAAATGTTTTCAAACCTTTGAGCATGTTTGAATTAGTTTGGTTTATGTGATGGTTTCTCTTGGGACCAATAAGACTTAATACGACATTACAAGACACTTAAAACTTAATTGAATGAATCATGTCTTATGCATTGGAGTTTATGACATTATGACTTGACCAATACTATTGGACCTTGTATGGACTTACTTGAACTATGATGAGGCTATGAGATTTGTGTAGACTTATTTGACACCTTTTATGGTCATATCTATGCATGGACATTAAATTATGGACTCTAGACTTTGGACATTGTAATTAGTCACACTTTTAATCACACTAATGAACATTAATCATGAAGATTTAAGTTAAAGGTCCCATTAGAAATATCATATGAACTTGCTAGTTCCATGCTTAAAGTGATCTTCTAAAGTCTATTTTCAAAGAGAAATATTTTCTTGGATCAGTTTGGAAAATGGGTTTGAACTTCTATTTGACTCATGGTTGCATCTCCATACTAGCATAAGAACATGTCTACTCTTAATTCATGTGTTTGATTATGAACATGAGCTATATTGTATATAATAAGTTGTTAGAAAAAGACGCACTATGATATTATGTTTTGAAGGATGCTTGTTACGATTGAATGGTGATATTGGTCGTGATTAGAGTTTGATATGAGTCTGTTGGAATGTGCACATGAACATGCTTACGATTTGAGTTAAGAATATGGTATCATGTGCTTAATGAAAACAATAATTTTTAAATGATAGCTATGAGATTGTGTGCACTATGTGATATATATGAAATTATATGTGTACACTTTGTGAATGGCTACTATGTAAGGATTAATGAGCAAGTGAGTGCGTGGACCCCACCATATAGTAGACAAATCATGCATTTCACTAAGTAACACCTTGGGCCCCGCCATGCTAGCACATCAAGACTTGGTGATCACTAAAGTCTGGTAGTAGACTAAACGACACCTTCGGGCCCCCCATGCTATTAGATAAGGACTTGGTGGTTATTAAAGTAATGCCTTGGGCTTTGCCAAGATAGCGGATAAAGACTTGGTAATCACTAATCTGACTAGGGGATGCTCTAGCAATGAGAGCTCTCATAGATCCAGATAATTGATGCAAATCCTGTAGACTTCAACCATCAAAAAAGGAAATAGGAAGCAATAAAAGTATTGACAGTATACTTGTTATTATTTCTGTTTCTTATTGTATTTATTTTACTATTTTACTACTTTCATTATTATGATGCACTTCCATCTTGCATGACACTAATTAATAGCTGGGAATGATAATTTATCTTATTAACTGTCTATGACTAATTATGTGTCTTTTTGCTACTAAATGTTCTATTGATTATTCATGTGATGTGTTTACTTTACTATGCATTATGCATATTGTTGTACTCCCACTTCCATTCCTAGCATTTTTGGGATAATGTGAGACTCCTCTAGGAGCACCACCTTATTGGAAGACTTTTCTTACCCCTTTTTCTTTGGTGTTTCCAGATGGTGTGAGTCATTCTTGACATTGAGATGGATGTGCCCTTTGAGCCAGATGTGCCGAATAATAGGATTTTATTGTGCATTTTAGATCGTACACTTATTATTACTATTATTAATGACCAAACCTTAAAATGCCTTAATGTAGTATAGGACGCCCTTCTTGGCATCTTCATTCGACATGCTTATCTTAGAGTTTGGTGGGCTATTCTTGGTTCGGATGGGGATAATTAGTAGTAGTATAGGCATCTCGTCCCCTGATATATTTTGGGCTATATATTATGGACTAATACTTGTATATTTTATGACTTAGTAGTAGTGAGGTATGATTTTTGTAAATGGTGGTTGTCTTTAACTATTGAATTTACTGACTAGCATGTGACAATATTACTTCCACTGCATAAAATAATTAATTAATGACTAAAATTGGAAATAATAATCAATGAAAAAAGAAATTTATTCATATAAAATTAAGGTAGTAAGTTTAGTAATACTCTACTGACTAATTATTATAAGGAATAAATAAGGTAAAATAAAATAGTGCAATAATAGTTAGTTATTAGGGCATTACAAAATAAATTTGATTATAGCCAAAAGAACCATCCATAAAAGTTAACATTCCATTGTTAGCCGTTGCATCAACAAGCATATCAGCTATAGGCGTTACATATTTATCTTTGGGCATAGCTAAATTTATATTTCTAAAATCCATACAAATCATAACTTGCCCTTTTTTCTTAATCGTAGGAACTATATTTGATCACCAATTTACATATCTAATGGTCCTAATGAACCTTGCTTTTAACAACCTCTCTATCTCTCCCTTGATCTTCAGTAAAAGCTCTAAGTTGAATCTTCTTGCTGGCTGCTTGTTTGGTTTATACCCTTCTTTGATAGGCAGCCGATGCTCTTCTAGCTCGTGAGACAACCCTAGCATTTTAAGGTAATCCTGGAAAAAATAGTCTTGGTATTTCTTGATTAGTTGATCCAACTGATCTTCGACTTCTTCCGACAGTAGACCATTAATCCTTGTCATTTTGGGTTCTGCTTTTGTTCCTAGATTTACCTCTAACAGAGGGTCATGAGCCTTGAAGCTTGGCTTCTTTTCTTCCATTATTTCCACTTTATCCATCTCCTATTGTTTTTCTTCACTTTCTACCTCAGGTTGGTCTTTCTCAACCAACTATGTTTCTAAAATACTTTCCTGAATCATAGATTCAGCAAAGTACCATGTTAGCCATTGCAAGACCTCTGACAATGTTTGCTCTTCAAGTTCCATCATTATAACTCTCTGTGGGTTATGGATCGACCTATAATACTACTTCAAATCCATCCAATAATAGATCAAAGGACTTGATGGAATCCAAGGTAATGTCCTCAGGCCAAGAAATAGGCTCTCTCTTTGGGGAGTAAAGCATATCATCTTGCAATCCCACATCAGTAGTAAAAAAGAAAGGGTTTGCATCCACTACTTCTACTTGAACACCATTCCACAATTGTACTCTTTTATGAAGGGTAGATGGCACACATTGGTTAGCGTGAATCCACTCTGTGCCGAGTAACACAAGATAACTTAGCTTTGCATCCACCGCAAAGAACTTAGCTTTGCATCCACCACAAAGAACACTATATTTATAGTCCTAGACCCCACTGTCAGTTTGGCAATTAGAAATCCCAATGTCGAGATACTTCCTCTAGTGAAATTGGACATGGTCATGTTGGTCTTCATAAGGTCTTTGCGGCTGTTGCCCAACCTCTTAACCGTCTTATACGACATCACATTCAATACAACTCCTCCATCAATTAAGACTATACAAACAGGTTTCCCATTTACATGAGCCTTAATATAAAGAGGCCTAAGATGTCCAACTTTAGTCCATTTCTTGAACCTTACTTCTTTAGGCTCTCCTTGGACCAAAGGAGAACACTTGGCTTCTTCAAACATTACATCTCCTTCCAATTACCAAGACTCACCAGCTTGATTAGCAAACTGCAAAGAGATTATTCCCACAGTAGCTATTGTGGCTGGGTTATCATGAAACTGACCCAGGAGATTATCATTATTAAGTAGGTCATCTAGCATATTCTCTAAGTACTCATCTTCCCTAATAAACTTTGTGGACCTAGCAAGTAAGGCCTCAACATCCAACTCATCTATTGGCTCGACAACCATCTTGTCCAAGTCCTTATATAGTTTAGTAATTAGTTTGAGTTTTGGAGTTATTATCAAGGACTATTCTTGTTTTCTTTCAATGTGTCTAGACTGTTTAAGCATAGCCATAATTCCTTTAATTTTCTTGTTGCTCCTTTTTCACTACAATCTCCTTTTTTAGGTCCTAGTAAGCTGTGACTTTGGCTTTTCCTTCATCTTTTGTTTCTCTAGCTGCTTGTTTACCACCCATTCTTTACCTTTAAGCTCATCTTTTGGCTCGATTATTTTCCTTATCTTAGGTTGCTCATTATTTAGTATTGTGATTTTGAGGAAGGGGTATAAACTCTAACACCCTTCAAAAGCCACTAAGTAGTCTTTGAAATACATTTTTAAGGGTTTTGATGGATAATAAACTAACTCTTAATGAAAAGATTTTGTATGGACTGATGGTCTGCTTTAGTGTTTGGTTTGATTAAGCATAGATCACTCTATATGTTTATTTTAGAGAATTGGATCATAGAATATTTAGTTTTCAAATAGATTCTCTAAGTTTCTTTCCCATCTCGAACGAAATCTAAAAGGAAAGAACATTTGACAAAAGAATTTATGCTCTAAAAAGCCTATCTCCCATAAAAAGCTAATTAGAAGCATTAGAAGGATATTCGCGTATCATTCAAAGGATACCAAGTCATTAGAAGGCAAACAAGCACATTAGAAAGATGACTTATCTAGAAGGCTTGACCAAAAAGGTAATCTCCAGAATGTTGGTCGACATGAAGAAGACCTCACCTAAAAAACTTGCCTTGCACGATTCATAGATATTTTGTGAAGGTCAAATTTGACAAGACAGAGATTCAAAGAAGCTAATCGACACTCTAAAAAGCCAGTTAACTCAAACAGCTAGTTTTCCTCTTTGATGATGTGCTTACTTGCTAAAAAAGAAAGCAACTTACTCTTCTCTCCAAGAGCATTAAACCTAAAAGCTCTAGCCTCAAGACCTTAAGCCTCAACAGCTAGCTTTTGAAGCCTATATAAATCTTGAAGATGAAGAAGAAGTAGCTAGAACTCTGTTAATTGAAAATCTTATAAATTTTCATTCTTCTTAACCTTTTGAACATCCAAAAAGTTTCTTTCTGAAGCTTCTCAAAAGAAAAATCTTCTTATTGTATTGTAATAGAAACATCCTCTTAGTAAGACTTGTGAGAAGTCACTCCACGTTGTACTTAATAGATCCATACACCGTCAGTGCTTTAGTATAAGTTTTTGTCAAACACAAACCTTAAAAATCCTTTGACTGTAACCTAACCCAAAAGTGGTTGTTATTAGCTTAGAAAGGCTAGGTAAAGACTACTCAGCTATAAGCTTAGAGAAGTTTGTACAAGAATATTCATAATTATAAAAATCTCAACTAGTTTGTTGAGCACTGGATGTAGGCAAGTCGTTTGGCCGAACCAATATAAATCTTCTTGTGTGGTCTTTTATCCCTATCTCTCATTCATTTTGTTATTCTAAGTTATGTGTACTTATTCTGTTTGCTATCCAACAAAGTTGTTGTGAATACAATAACTTTAGTTTCTAACACTTAAATGCTTCCACAACCCAAGTCCAAATACTTGAGAAATTTGTTTAAACTTTTTAGGTTTAGTAAAGTTTTTAAAAGGCACGATTCAACCCCCCTTCTCATGCTACCTCCACCTTCAATTGGCATCAGAGCCTGACTTCTGGGTTGAGCTTCCTAGAAATCAATGGATTGAGCAACACAAGATTGAAGTTTGGATGAATACCAAGGCTAAATATCTTCACACTTGTGCTTTGAGCAAAAGTAAGTATGATAAAATCATATCATGTGACTCTGCTAAGGAGATTTGGGATAGACTCCAAAACTCTCCATGAAGGGACTAATCAAGTTAAAGAAACAAAGATCAATATGCTAATGCATCAATATGAGTCGCTTGAAATGCTAGGCCATGAAAATATTGATGATATGACAACAAGATTTATGCATATCATAAATCAGTTAAAGGCATTGGAAAAAAGATATTCCAATGCTGAGAACCTCAGGAAGACCTTGATTAGCCTATTCAAGGCTTGGCACCTAAAATAACAGCCATTCAAGAAGCCAAAGACTTAAATGTGCTTTAACCTCCAATGCTCTCTATTGGAGTCTTTTAAAACTTGCATGAGATTAAGCTTAATGAAAGTTCCAAGGAGAACAATAGAAAAAGGAAATCCACTATATAACACCCTACTAATTAATTATTAACCTAATCCTTTTCAATTATGATTAATAACTAAGCTAGTATGTGTTACGTATCCCAACTACAAAATATCATTTTCACCCCGATTTACTTACTTTTATTGCCAATCTTATCAACTAACTAGCTAGCTTACATTTTAAACCGGCTTTGTAATTATGCATACTAGCTGGTTAAGCCAGGGCATGATTATCTTGGATAACATCAATCATATAGATTGCATACCATTAAGTCTATCATTAGTCTATAGTAGACTATACAAATCATCCAAAAACAAAAAGTAAAAGTCTATGACCTAGACTGTCATATAATATAGCAATCATCCATCAAAAAATAAAAACAACTCCACTTGATCCATATATAGATCAATGGGATATAACATAAGAATCTGTTTTATCCATCAGAAAGTGGAGACAAAAGACATTAAAGGCCACTAAGCGCTACATCATGTGATAAAAGATAAAACAAGGGATGAATATCTTGCAACCACCGGAGACAACTTTCCCAGACTCTGTAAAGGGGTCAACCCACTGGTCACCTTTACGCCTCGGGATGAACATAATGCAAGCCATATAGAAAACACCAAAGAAAATCATAATGAGATTAGTAAGGGTCGATGCTCCCAAGGGTCTATTAGGAACCCAAAAGCTGCTAGAGATTTATGCGGCCAGAATTAATAGTAAAGTAACATCCATCATCTGATATTGGCAATTCCTTACACATTAATAATTAAATAGACAAATAATAAATAGACAATACATGAAATAATAACTATGAGATATAATCATGGGCTGATGCATAATAAAAAGATGCAATGCAATATACACTTTTTTCTTTTGTGCTTTTTATAGCAAGAGTTAAGAAAAATGGGACGGGATATCGAACCAGTCAGGGCCTTTGGTTAAAAAGGTTTAAAATCTACAATCGGTTTAATCGGGAGTTCAACGGATATAATAAAATATATATATTTAATTAAAAAACTAAAGAGTCATAGTAGTAATAATAATCAGAAATAAAAATAAAGAATCCTTTTTTAATGATACTCTAATACAATCATCTTAAAGTCTATTAAAGTTTTCTTTTATGAATAGCTCGTTGGTATCTAATCTATCTAACCCATATATAATAATAATAATAATAATAATAATAAAAACAAAAACTTTTGAGCCCAGGCCCAACAATCAGGAAACCCTAAGTTCAAAGATCTACTCAGGCTTTCTTTGGGCAATGTAGAAAGGAAAAGGTGATGTGCACAGGCTTATTGCAAGCGAGGGCACATCTCACAAGAGTCAAGAGATCCTTTTTTCTTATCATTTTTGCTTTATTATGAGAGCCTTATCCCCTCTCTCGCTTCTGATTTTCTTCTTGCTTTTCGGTCCTCACTTCGATCCCTTTATTTTCTTTTCTACTTCCATCTTTCTGCAAGATCATATATGGCAATACCTGACATGCTCGAAGATCAGCGTTGCGGTGAGGTTGAAGACAAAGCCAGAGTAAAGCATGCCCAAACCTCTCTACCCCTATTTCTGATTTTTGCTGATATGGTTTCAACTCTAAAATTGCAAGACCATCATTTTGCAAGCATTTTTTTTTACTTGACAATGTTTTACAACGCGGAAAAAGAAAATCAAATTGATCGAGCCCGAGTAAAATCGGTTCGGTGGTTTCTGGGTTCTATCCCTGTTGTCACTAATTTTTGAAATCAAAGGTTCAAAGAAGATAATGGGCGCGCCTTAGTATACGGTTCAGGTCCAATCTTGATCCGGCCGTCGATTAGTCCAGATCAATTTTCTTAACCATGCTTTATTGAGTGCTTTCCATTTATCATTTTCTTTCCTTTGCTTAGTAGGAGAGAAGGTGGTATCCTTCACTTAGTGCTACTCACAATTTGCTGAAAGCCCTCTGCCAGGGCATTCCTTGATCCAACTCAAAAATCATGGATACTAGCCCCATGTCCAAGCTAAACCATCCCTCCAAATAGAGTAGT